>CP126204.1:0-600000 GCA_030272155.1 Tetradesmus obliquus
CCTAAACCCTAAACCCTAAACCCTAAACCCTAAACCCTAAACCCTAAACCCTAAACCCTAAACCCTAAACCCTAAACCCTAAACCCTAAACCCTAAACCCTAAACCCTAAACCCTAAACCCTAAACCCTAAACCCTAAACCCTAAACCCTAAACCCTAAACCCTAAACCCTAAACCCTAAACCCTAAACCCTAAACCCTAAACCCTAAACCCTAAACCTAAAACCTAAAACCTAAACTCTAAACCCTAAACCCTAAACCCTAAAACCTAAAACCTAAACCCCTAAACCCCTAAAACCTAAACCCTAAACCCTAAACCCTAAACCCTAAAACCTAAAACCTAAAACCTAAAACCTAAAACCTAAACCCTAAACCCTAAACCCTAAACCCTAAAAACTAAAAACTAAAAACTAAAACCTAAACCCTAAACCCTAAAACCTAAAACCTAAACTTGCAAGACAGGAGCGGTGATGTGGTGAAGGTGGGGCCACACAGGAGCAGCACGTGTCGAGTCAGCAGCAGTCACGGGATTGGAGAAGGAGGCGCAGCAACAGCAACAGCAGCAGCAGCAGCAGCAGCAGCAGCAGCAAGTGGCTGCAAGTTTGCAGCACTCTCCAGCAGGCACCGTGCCTGGTTCAGCAGCAGGTCAGCAGCCTGCGGCTGGTGCAGCGGCACCGTCTGGTCTGCTGAACTGGTGGGCAGCTTGAACCCCATCTTCAACAACCCATTGCAGAAGCAAGCCTTTTCCTGCATGTGATATGTATTTGGCAGCTGATCAAGCGGTCTTGCAAATCTTACTGGTCATGGGTTGCGCAGCGTTCAGCACGTCGCCCACCTTGGTGCCCTCTGTGAAGGCTGCCGCCACTGCGTCCAGGTCTGTGATGTCCACAAAGCTGACGCTGATGCCTGCCTTGAGGGGCAAGTAGGACTTCATGAAGGCAAAGGTGCCGCCGTACACGCAGTTGGAGCACACGATGTGGTCCCCGCTGTTGCAGAGTGCCATGATTGCGCTGGAGATGGCGGCCATGCCTGCAGACAACACAAGGGCAAACAAATGGTGTGGCACCTCTTAACGCCAATACATGTATTGGTGAGCGTCGCAGGGCACAACGCCTGCCTGGTGCTGGACATGTGATGAGTTGACATGTGCAGCAATAGAAGGATAAGGAGCATCATGCCGCAGTTGCTGCTGAGGTGCCAGGCTCAACAGCAGCAGCAGCAGCAGCAGCAGCAGCAGAAGCAGAAGCAGAACGCAGCAGATATGCCACCACATGACCATGCTGAACCTATGGATGTTGACAAAGCAGCAGCAGCTAAGGCAGCAGCAGGTGGCACTGAAGTAGCGAAGCAGGACAGCAAGCCCAGCAGAAGTATAAGCAGAAGATGACACTGCAGCAGCAGCAGCAGCAGCAGCAGCAGCAGCAGCAGCAGCAGCAGCAGCAGCACAGCAGAAGCAGTGCGGAAGCAACGCCTGGCATATACTTCTAGCAGGAACAGCAGTGCCACATGCACGCTACAAAAGAAGTATTGTTGGGTGACGCTTGTTGCTTAGAGTGACAACAGGCTGCTTGCAATGGCATGACAGCTGCAGGTTACAACACACTCATTGCATTTTGGACTAATGGTGTGCTTTACTGTTGCTGTGTACGCAGCGGCAGGAGCAGTGCCACGCATTGCTGCCCGCAGCTGTTTCAACTCAGCCTCCGCAGTACGGCACCTGAGGCCACTGCATAGGCCGCCTCCGTGTCTTCCAGCGCTGCCAGCTGCCTGCCCAGCGTGTGCACGGTGGGGCTCCAGGAGCGGCCATACAGGTAGCAGGCGCCTGCAGCAGCACACATACAGTGCAGGAGCAAAGAATGTATGTTGCAAAATACATTAATGTCTAGAAATTCCAGCTTTTGCAGCATGCAGCACTGCATGCAAATTACTGCAAGACCATCGTGTCGCTGCCGCTGCAGCAGCATGTCGTCAGGGCTGAGCAGTGTCACGCACGGTGCTGCCTGCTGACACCACAGGACGTTGCTGAGCCTCTGGCCCTCCAGAAGCAAAGTGCTGCTTGAAACCAGCCTCAAGAACTGCAAATCATATTACTGGCATTGCAGCTTTGGATTGCGTCTGCCTGCATGATGCTACTGCGCTGTTGCTGCAGCGCACCTTCCTTCTTCTCAGGGCCACGCTTGCCAGCAAAGATGTCTGGCAGTGTCTTGGCATCCAGGACTGCAGCAGCAGCGGAATAAAACATCAAATGAATTTTTTGGACTTTGTCTGCCTGCAGGCATGGTCTGCATGATCATGGCTGGCTGGACATTCAATGGTTGCGCCCAGACCGTATCTGCGCAGCAGTTCTGCGGCGTACTTGGCACAGCTGCCAACAGACACCGAGACTCAAGCTGACAATTTGGCGGTGATTACGCTGCCACGCATGTAATTTAAGCATTCTAAGCAGCTATACTCAGACAGGCCTCAAGGCAGCAACTGCTGCTGCTGCTGTAAGGCAGCAGCTGCTGCTGCTGTTGCAAACAGCCAATACTCAAAGTACGCAAGCCCCAGCAGCACTTACGTTGGCTCACCGCAGGTACTTAAAACGTTATAAGTGCAATTACGTAGCTACAACTGGACCAAGCGGCCTGCTGGCCCAAGTCCAACACTTTCGCATGCGGGCCGTGGTGTCACTCACCGGTGAAGGTGGTGCTGATTTCTATGCTTGGATTAACTCCTCCATATTCACCGTATTCCCTGTTAGCGGAGGCCAGCCTCTCAACCGGGTCTGCCATGGTAACGCAATCAAGTGCTGAGGAGGACCAGGTGGCCCTTGAACGCCCGTATCCTGTGTTGAAAGCGCTCCCGACTACGCAGGTAGTTTCTAACTCAGCTTTGAGGCCATTACGGGCTTGAGGTGTGTTCAAGTGACGGAAGACGTGTCTGTCCTTGTGTGTCCTGCCAGGTCAGATTTGTTGCTGGGAGCACGAGTGCGTACGCAGCAGCAGGGTATCCAAGAGCAATTTATGATAAATAACTTTAGCAGTGAGTTCTTCTGCCGCTGCTGCGCCATTCAGCCGCGAGTTTGCCGTTCCAAGTAGCCTGTTGGAACGGTCGTAGTCATGCATGAATGCCGGGTGGATGCAACTACATCAAAACAAAGCACAACAGCCAGCTGGCACCGATGCAAGTTGCACGGGAGACGGTTACTAAAGAGCGCTCTTGGGCGTGAGTTACAACATGCCGCTGTCTAGCTGCCTGGAGCAGCAGCTGCTGATCAGCAGCTGATCATGATCAACAGATCATCAGCTGCAGCTGCGCCAACAGCAATTGCAAACTGTAATTCCTGCAATGCTTGCTGGCATGTTGTGCAGTGCACAGCATGACATGCAAAATGCGCATACATGGCTGTATAAAGCGTTGCAGGCTCAAGGATACCTGATTGCATCAGGTGCTTATGCCGGCGGACCAGTGCTCATAGTATTGTGGAAGAACCAGGTGGCGGCACTACGGCTCAATTTTGTGACCAGAATGCAGCCATGTGAAAGGAAATCAGCACACCTCGGTGCTGCAGTGCATGCACATGAGTCAGCACATCCATGTGAGCCTGCTGCAGCAACCATCATACAAGGCCGGAGATCACCATCATGGCTGCTTGCAGGACACCCGGTGTACACCCAGCGCTGGCAGTGCCAGCCTCCTGCCAGGGCCATGGCACTGCAAGCTCGCACCAGCCCCAGAGAGCAGCAGAACCATGATCTTCTGCCACTGCACAGTGGCCAGCGCTCTGGTGAAGCCGATTGCACTGCCTTGACACCTGCCCGCCGCCTACTGCTGCTTCACCTGCGCCACATTCTCTGCTGCCTTCTGCTCAACGTACGGAAGGAACTTGCCTGCACAGAGCAGCCACAGCCGGGGATCACCAATGTTGCAGCCAAGGAAACTCACATTGCTGATTGGTGCGAGCAGGAGATGCAGGCGTTGGCACAGATAAAAAGAAACCACACAGTGTATGTGGCTGATGCCGGCAGGCAGCAACAGGCAGCACATGTGCTGCCACTACATTGGCACCACGCGTTTCAGCACTGCAGCCGCTGCCTTGCAGCCTGCTCACCGTTGAAAGTTATGACCACGCGCGCCTCGCCCTCGTTGCCGGTCATCTTGTCCACGGTGGCGTAGAAGCCAATGGCGGACATGATGCCATCACCAAACTCCTCGTTGATGAGCGCCTTGATGGCCTCGCCTGGGGGGGAGTGGGGTGCAGCATGCAGCAGCAGGTCGTGACAGCCCAGGTGCAAGCAACAGCAGTGCTGCAGTGAAAAGGTAGAGGTGTAGCAGAGTGCGGCCAGGGGGCACAGCTGGCTGCCGAACAAATGCTGCAGGTGGGGTGCACAGGCAGAGACTGCAGTTGGCGCAACTGCACCAGTTGCATTTTGCCGTGACAATAGAGGCACGTTCAACAGATCCATGGCCTACTGCAAGGGCATTGCAACTTCATTTTGTGTCACTGGTTCAAGTCCCTAAGCTTGTCCGTGCTGCATGTTTAGCGCGTGGGTGCGCATGCATTTGATGACACGACACAGCATGACTGCGGCAGCAACAGCGCTGCACTGGCTGCACAACATACTATTCTGCACACTACTGGGCATGCACAGGCAGCCGCACCTCCATGCGTGATGGCCTCATGCAGCCTGTAGATTGCAGGTTCCTGCAAGCACAAACATAAAAGGCAACAGGGCTAACAGTGTGGGATGCCCAGTGTCTACAGCAGAGTATGTGGGCCACCTGCAACACGTGTAGATGCCAAAGGCAGTCACGACTGCGTGAGATGCCAACAGCTGCAGCGCACTCCAATAGCTATGAGCAACCGCTGCAAATGGCTGTGCATCGAGCAGATGCGTGCTGGCCCCTGTTTTGCGCCAAAGGCGAGCGTGCTTGCAGACCCAGACTGGGGCCCTTCGCTGCAACTGATTGCTGCTTGGAGGTAACAGACACTGTTGATGCAGCACACGGCATATAACGTGCAAATGTTGAATGCGGTCGGCACCAAGCATGCAGGCCGAAATGTGCTGTCCCCACATGGTGCGGCGTCAGATGCGCGCTGCTGTGTTTGCACGGTGTCTGCAGCATATACTGCGTGTTGCCAGCTGCTGCTGCTCCTGCTCCTGCTGCTGCTGCTGCTGCTGCTGTTGCTGCTGCTGCTGCTGCTGCTGCTGCTGTTGCTGCTGCTGCTGCTGCTGCTGCTGCTGCTGCTATCTTCCCACCTGCAGGATGGTTGGGTCGTAGCTGCGCATGGGTGCGCGCATCATGCCCGCCACGTCAGCCTCACTCAGAGCCGGCACGGCCTTGCGCAGCGCGCTGATTGTGTTGGGCTGCAGTTGTTGCTGCAGATGCCGCAGCGATGCAAATGTTGCACAGAATTCAGTCTGGCAGGCGCAAACGTCGTCATGCATCATCAATGGTTCTATGTGCCAGAGTCCTAGGCCACATCATCCAGAACAACAACACCTGCTGGATCACAGCAGATGACGTGCCTGCAGCCTGCACAGAGCAGCCCAATGCTGACTTGCTCACACAAATTCCAGTTATGCGTGCCTATCGCTGCTAAGTTCGTGCTAACGACTGTTGCCCGGCTTCCCGCCCACCACCCTAACGCTGCTTGCTTGCAACAAGCGACAGTGTGACTGTAGGGTTGGCAGCAGGCTACGCAGCGCACCTGGCCGTAGAACAGCTGCGTGGTGTATACATTCGTGAGCCCAACCTCAGCCGCTATCTGGCTGAAGGTCTTGCCCGAGGCCTCCTTGGCTGCCAGCAGCTGGGACACGTGCCCTGCCTTGCTATGAGCAGTGGGCGGGGCAGGCAGCGCTGCACCTGGCACAGCAGGGCCCTTGCCACTGGCAGCACAGCGCACCGCCTGCAGCACAGTAGCTGGTTTGAGGGGAAACCCTTGCGCCTTGCAGGTAGCTGGAGTGTTGGGAGGTTGCCAAATGCACGCCAGCACAGACAGAATGCTGCTGCTATCAACTGCTTGTGTCGTGCCAGATGCACGCCATCAACAATACAGCTTAGGCATGATTGTGATACTATAGATTGTGGCATCTATCACCTGCGGCCTGCTGATACGGGTGTGCTGAACGGTGTGCGCACGAAAGGCCTGCATCTTCGAAAGGACACCCACGTAAAACGTGCACCGTGATATCAGCAAAGCTGCAGCCCAATAGCTGGACAAACTATCAACGATCAACGATGTACTGCGTCTGTTTTACAAGCTATAGATGCTTCCTCTTGGACCTATTGTTACTAGCGCTGTTACTTACATAACCATGCCATGAGGTTACTGGCACAGAATGATACTGAGAAAGGGTGGACGAACTGCAGGCTCCAAGAATTTGAAGTATCACTATGATGACAATGTATGCATGCAACCAAGCTTGGGGGCAGTAAATTCACCACACTGAAACCATCCAACTCAGTGCCAGTGACTGCCAGTGCCGCTCAGAGTGGCACTGCCATGCGAGGAGGGCACGCTCGCCTGAGTGCCAACCAGGCTGCATCGCATTGGGACCATGAGAGGTCTCACAGCACACTGCGCGTGTCTAAAGCGCATGTTGCTTTGGTTCATTGTTCCCTGGCAGCATCATGGTACCATAGTTGCTGACCCTTATTTCACAGTCAGAACGTCAGAGCACATGCACCGTTCTACGCCCGTATGTGAAGCACATCGAAAACAATGTGTTATTAGCTAACACAATGTTATTAGCTGGTTTAAAGTGAACAAGTACAAAGCGTACGAACGCTGTCAACCCGCGGTAATTGATGATGGTTCAGGGCTTCTGCCATCAGTAGGTTGCCTGCTAATGAAAGCCAGTCCGACAGTGCCAGAGGGCGATGCAACCAATTCTGGAACATTTCATTTGTTGATAATGCCTTTCGGACCATGCTCTGTAGGGTTTGGGGAATCTGATGCCACAGTAGCACAGTGCACAGCTCGTGTTCTCTGTCGCTCGCTCACACCGGGAAATGCTGCAGTACAACATTGCTTGCCAACGAAACTCAGTATGCTTGAGCCATGAATGGTTAAAGGCGCCCCGCCAGGCCGCAGGATGCAGCAGGCTAAGCAGCAGGCTCATCAGGAGCAGCAGCAAATGCAGCAGAGGGAGGCTAGTCACAGTCAACACAGCACACAGGGATTTGGTGAGATAGCTAGATTATTCAGTATGTGTTGTTGAGCTACAAATGCTGCTGTGCAGCGCAAGTGCTGTGGCACACTTGCCTATGTGACTATGCTCTGCTTTGCAGACAGCAGACATACTAGAAAATGTGACCTGCCTGGCGCTTCGTGCACGGCTGAAAGAGTGCCGTGCCGTCAAGACCTCTATATCCTGTGATACTTGGTCGTTGCTGGCTGGGCGAGTAAATGGCGTCAAGATACATGGCGAGGGCTGGCGCAGCCCCCTCAACCTGACAGCGCAGGTGCTAGAGGTGAGCCGGCAGCACCCAGACATTACTAGTCCTGCACCAAATGTAACACACAGGTTTGGTACATGGGGCACGTGATGTACCTCCCTGCCAACAGCACCCTCATGAATCATGAGTCATGATGCTCTGCTGAGCAGCTGCGCCCCTGCCGCCCCATCATGCAGGCCACCGTGGGTGAGGCCAGCCTGGACCCCTCCGCGGTGCTGTTCAAGCAGCAGATCCTGCTCACCAACGTGCCCGTGGGCACTGCGCGCGTGGTGTTCAACGCGGCAGACTTTGGCAACTTCCTGGTGCACCCGCTCATGACTGAGGCAGCCAAGGAGGCAGTGCAGGTGGGCGGGGGAGGGGCAGGCGCGGCAGAGTAGCAACAGGCCAGTCACCAATGACAGCAATTCTGGCAGTCGCAGCAGTACAAATAACCACAGTATTTGCCACAATTTAGCCTGAGCCGCTCTTACTGGTTGTGCTGCCACTCCTGCGAAGCTGCAAGCATGCACAACTGCACGCCACCAAGTCGAATACCCTGGCAGGCGGCCTGCTGCCAGCTCCACGCAAGCACGGTGCACAGTCGGGTGTCAGGCCTGACAGTATTCATCTGCTTCTGTGCACAGCTTCTGTCTGGGCGCTCAAGTGCTGCACACGCTGTGCTGCTGCTTGCTGCTGTGCTGCCAGGGCCACGCGTTTGCCTTTGACCAGGCCAGCGTGCGCATCCAGCCGCCGTCAGCCGTGCCGCCTGAGGGCCTGGTGGAATTCACCGGCACATGGCGCGGCGACGGCCAGCGCTACCAGGTGCGGCAGCGGCGGGGCGATGCATGGTGCACCATGTCATCATGCACGGCATGCCGGCGCGTGCAACTGCACGTAAGCCCAAGTGCTGGATATGCAAGAGCAGCAATTGCACATACTGCTGCGCAGGTGCCATGACTGACACTGCTGTTGTGCAATGTGCTGGTGTAGGTGCGGTTGCTGCCTGTGAGCGGTGGCGCAGTGTTTGGCAAGGGTGTGCAGGCGCACGCGATGCCCCTCAGCATAGGCGCACGATCAAGTGAGTCGGCAGCAGCAGCAGCAGCGGCAGCGGCAGCGGCAGCGGCAGCGCTGTCACACACGCACTGCTCACCTGCTTGCAATCATTTTGTTAAACTAAGAGCTGGCTTCCACGCTGCATACACTCCTGGCTGAGCTGCTACTGAAGATCTGCTTTGTCAGCAGCGATGGAGTGATGAGTTGCACCCAGTGAAGATGGGCTTTGTCAGCAGTGGGGGCTCATGACTCGCAACAACGTTTCCTTGCACTCGGCTCAACACGTGCCCCCGAGAAAGGATCAACATGCACTGCACTGCAGCATGCAACACCCCTTTGCTATACACATCTCACACCAAGAAAAGCATGATCAGCATGCATGCCAGGAGCTGCTGAGTTCACGTGCTGTCCATGCCCCACTCCGCGCCCATCCTGCACCCTGCCAGGCTCCGCGGGCATTGTGGAGGACTGCCTCAGCGCGTTCTTCAGCAGCCTGATGGTGGACCTGCAGGGCGCGCAGATGAGCTTCATGTCGCTCGCCATACTGCCAGGCATGGGGTGAGCGCACGCGACTGCCAGCCGCAGCAGCAGCGTTGCCATTGCATTCACAAGCGTGGCAGCACAGCAAAGTGTTGAATTACAGTTGCACACCTGCGGCCACTGCACCATTGCAAGCCACCCAGTGCACCTCAGTACACCTCAAGTTGGCCGCTGAGTTGATGGCCGTACATAATGGTGATAATTGTCCAAGGCCTGCAATGGCGATGGCGCTGGTGTCACTTGCACCTTCTGCCAATTTCTATTTCGACACAGCACTGCATGCGCGTGTTTCCGCCTGTCACGCCACCCGCGTGCAAGCGTAGCTTCGTAAACCAATCTAAGTGTGTTGTCACCCAGAATTGACTGTCCTGCAATGCTCCTGCTCATGTCGCTGCAGGTTTGCTGGCGCCATGGCCGACCTCAACCTGCGCCTTGAGCTCAAGAAGTTCCCTCCACTGAACGTCCAGTTCTAGCAGAGATCAACTGCTCGCTACAGCAATATTGTCTTTCCAGCAGAGCAGCTGGTGGTTGCATGCAGTGGCAGTGTGACATGCAGTGTGCACTGCTGTGCTGGTGGTCCCTTACAGCTGTTGCAGTGGTGTGTGCAGCGTGTACGCTAGTACGTCAATCATGCTGCCATCAGACATGCACGTTATTCTTTGCTTGAGTTATTATCAAGGTTACTTGAGTAACATATGGCCTGGATGCAGGATGGGTCATGAACTCAGCAGCAAGCCACTGTGGCGGTTAGCAAGGGCGAGGGTAGCAGCAACGTGTCATGTACTCAGCTGTCAATCAATGACAATTGTATTAATGCCGGCCAAATTACTGGATTTGGGTGATGGAAGCAGGGCGGAAGCTCGGTCGGAAAAACCCCGGGTCTGGCCCGGGTCCAGCCCTGCTGAACAGGTCAAAGGCTGGGACTGCTCCATGGCTGGACACTGTGTGCCTCTAGATACCCTAGCAGCATCTTATCACCTTTACCCGTCTCGTCTGCAGCGAAGAACACACAGCAACATGGTGCGCCCAGCCTTCGCTTCAGCTTCAGTTTTGGGCAGCTAACGTGCCCAGCGTAGTGATGCACCACTTGCAAAGTGTTTTCATATAGCCACGTCAAGCGTTGAGACCGCGGTGGCAGCTTTAACCGACCCGCTTGCTGGCCCACCACCTGACTTTTTCCCGGGTTCTCGTCTTGCCGCAGACCACCTCCAAGCGCCTCGTAAACGCTAAGTCTGGTGCTTACCACCAGCGTAAGCGTGGTGCTGACGTGCCCGAGAAGGTGCGTTTCTCTCTGTTGCTCCGTGCACTGTGCTCGTGCAGCAGTCCTGCTTGTCCTTTCATTTTGCTGATATACTCGTGCTTGTTTGTTGTTGCAGAAGGAGAAGACATCTGCGGTGGGACCTGTGATGCTGGGCTTCTTCCTGTTCGTTGTGGTTGGCAGTGGTGAGTGGCACAGGCGGGCTGGATGTTCCTGGCACCTTTCAGCACACCAGTAGTCTCAGTTTGCAGCTACGACTCTGTTTCACGTCAGATGCGACGTCGTGGTGTGTATGTCAGCATGGTGTTCTTGGATGTGCCACACATGCTGCTCAGCTTCAGTTGCTGCATCATCATTGCTGCAGCTGCTGCTGTATGGCATGCAGCAGTGCATCCAGGCAACGCAAGCGGCATTATGCGTTTAACGCTGCCATCATGCTGCTGTTACTCCTGCATGCTAGCACCACATGCACATGTACAGCTACTCTCCTATGTCGCTGACACGCGCTGCTGTTGTGTTCTGTTTCCTGCAGCCCTGCTTCAAATCATCCGGACAGCCAGCACCGGCAACCCTGACCTGTAGATTCATTGTGTCAGTATCAAGCGCAGCAGTGAAGCAGCAGTTGACGCGGCCGTCAATTGCAGCAGTAGCTGCAGCAGCAGGATGGCTTTTACCAGAGCAGGGAGGGCATCGGACTGATGGGCGTTTAACAGATGGGCTGCTATGACAATGGTTCGAATTGCATGTACAAGCTTTTGCATTTTTGAGGTTGCTGGGTCTGGCCAGCTCGCATCCATGTAACGATTGGCCTGAACAGTGTGCGTGGCTCTCTGCGTCTCTCGCATAATAGGGCTGTGGCAATGTGGACACTGGGTAAAGTACAGCTTTGACAACGCATCATGCGTGGATGATCCACGTGCATGGCATGTCAGCAGAGCTCTGTTTGTGGCGCCTAGTGACTGTATTCTGTAAACCATGCACGCAATTCAGCAGTAACAAGCACTGCAGCCTCCTTGCAGGAAAGGGTTGAAGCACACAGCTACAGTCATCACTGCAATAGGTTAGTAGCCTGCTGCACACCGTGCCAGCGGCACTCAGCCTAGAGTGCCTGTACTATTGCCTAGTCAGTCTGCTCCTTTCTGAGTAGCATGATGCAGCAACCTTTGCTAAGCAGAGCACAGGCGCTGAACCTTCTAACTGGCTGCTGAATGCACACTAATGCCACTGGCTTGCAGACAAAGATCAGCTTTCTTCAATCGAAAGAAAGACCAGCTTGGAAGTTGGTGCAGGACCTTTTGAACTCGGACCATTGCACGCTGCTGGCTTGATGTGCTGAGAGCGCACCAGCCCTTGCTGCATATGACTCACAGCATCATGGGGCGCAGTTCCGTCCTTGCAGGATCCTGCCGGCTGAATAGCACCAAAGCATTCTGCACAAGAAACTGCATGATCCTGATGAAAACGTATCACAGACAGAGTAGTCACTGCGTCAACAACAGCATCAACTTGTCCTGCCATCCACCCTGTGGTGTGACATTGCAACGCACAGCAGTCACCTCTGTGCAAACAAATGTGATGAAGCATTGCACTGGTGCCAAGCTGGTGTACATACGCCTGGCACTACACAAGCCTGGCGCACCTGGAACTTCCTTGTGCATGGTGCACACGTGCTGCTACGCCACAACAGTGGCTCACCGTGTAGGTGGCTTACACTGCTCAGTGTCTGCCCCTACCACGCCCACGGCCGCCACCCCTGCTGCCACTAGACCTGCCACCGCCCCTGCCGCCGCCACCGCCCCTACCGCCACCGCCCCGGCCTCCGCCACCCCTGCCACCGCCGCCCCTGCCGCCTCCTCTGCTGCCACTAAACCTGCCGCCACCCCTGCCACGAACGCCTTCACCCATGCTGCCACTGCTAAGCCTCTCCCCATCCCGGTCTGTATCTCTGCCCCTGCCTCTGCCCCTGCCCCTGCCGCCCCTGCCGCCCGCCGGCACAAAGCTGAGCTCCCTGCTGCCGCCCACCCACTGCCGCGGGCCCTGGCTGCTGCCAGGCGCCTCTGCTGCCACGCGCGAAGCCAGCGGCTGTGACAGCAGCCCGGCCATGGACTCGCCCCGCTGGAAGGCTGCTGCAGCTGCAGCATCCTTGGCTGCATACATAGCTGGCTGCTGCGCCCTGCAGGCGAAACAGCAAGAACAGGCAGCAGGCAAGGCCAGCAGGTGCAGTCGGCTCAGTGCTGACACATTGTTCCTGCTGTTTCTACTCAACCATCCAGGCATGACTGTGTAGGCAGGCCTGTGATTTTTTTACATGCTACAGCAGTTGGAAAGGTGCAAAAGTGTGTGCACATGCTTTTGAAGCAGCAAATGTAGCAGCAACACCAGAAACAGCCAAACTGTTTAGGTGCAGTTGCGCTCACCGTTTGCCAGCTGGCCTGCCTTGCTGCTGCTCCTGCTGCTGCTGCCACTTCTGCGTGCGCGGCTGCCCAGTGCCAGGCTGCTGCCGCTTGAGCTGCTGCCAGTGACCCTGCCGCCGCTGCTGCTGCCGGTCTGCTTCTTCCTCGCTGCCGCCGTCACTGCCTGAGCCTGCTGCTGCATCGTCATCACTATCATCTGCATCACCATCATCGTCATCGTCATCATCAGACATAGCCTGGAAGTGCTCAGCCAGCAGGCGCTCCTGCTCATCAGGCTCGTCATCATCACTGCCGCCGCCGCCGCTGCCCTTCCTGCCGCCCGGCTGCACGTTGGGGTGCAGCAGCCTGTACTCGGCGCTGTCCTCGTCCACTGCGAAGGCCTCGTCCACAAACAGCGCCTTGAAGCGGTCGTCAGCCAGCGCGTTAGGCAGGCCGTCGCCCTTGCGCTTCTTGGCAGGGGGGCCCTCAGCCTCGCCCTCGCCCTGCTGCTGCTGCGCTGCCAGCTCCTGCTGGGCCATGAGCTTGGCTGCAAGCGTGCGGTTGACCTGCGCGCAGCAGTGCGGCACGCATGGCAGGGCATAGCCATATTGTCGCAACATGTGCAGGATGGACAGCAATGTACCAGTCTGTGCATGCGCAACACGATGGGCAAGGCACCACAGGCAGCCAACATAGCAGGCAAACAAATTGTAGATAGCCAGCAACAGCAGCTTGCAGGACAAGCAAACAAACCGCGCTTCATGCACCACTCCATGCATCCCTCCAGACTGTTCAGTGCTACACCTCTAGCTGTCCTCACCCGGGGCAGCTTGCGCAGCACGCTGATGCGGCCCTGCCGCTCCTCCTCCACCTTGCTCGCCACGCGCGCGGCGCGGTACGCCTCGTACGCGTCAGGCGCAGCAGCAGCCGCGGCCTTGCTGTAGAGGCGCGCGTCTATGAAGAAGCCGTGCATGTAGGCGCGCAGCAGCGCCGTGCCCAGCAGGTGCTCCAGGCCCAGCCGGGTCAGGTCGGCGCGCGTGACAAACCTGGCGGCGGCAGCAGCGCAAGAGTGGCGAGGCACGACATAAAATCAACAACAGGATGCGTCAAGGAAGGTTTGTGGTGGGTCAGTGCAGCCCAGCTGCAGGTGACCCACCGGGTCACGTGCTCCAGGTCGACACTGCTGCCAAGTCCAGCAGTGCGTGGCATTGCAGCCTGAGCGCTACAACGATTGACAGAGTCCCACACCAACATGGTCAATGATGCTGCATCCCACACGCACACCACAATCCGCTGTGCACACCCCTTCCCAGCGTGTGTCAGACGCGAGTCGCACGCAAGTCAAACCGCCTCAAGGGCACCCCACCGCCCTCACCTGTAGTCGTCGTACACTGTGGGCGCGGCCTCCTCCAGCTCCTCAGTCAGCCCCTCCAGGAAGCTGCACCAGCGCGGGGCGGGGCCCAGGCTGGGCACAAAGTAGGAGCCGATGCGGGACGTGTCGCCGCCCAGCAGCAGCAGCCCGCTGCCGGGCCACAGGCAGGCGTCGTTGATGTCGGCGCCGTCAGCAGGCTCAATGGAGGTGTAAGCGGAGCCGTCAGTTGCATCCCAGATCTGAGCCGGCAGCAGGGCAGGGGGGCTGCTCAGTCACGACAACACAGTGAAAGGGGCTCGCCAGTCTGCAAGGACTGCTGGCAGCAGGCGGCTGTGAGAAGCTGCTAGGCGGGAACGGCAGCTGTGATGTGCCGCTTGTCCACGGCAGTACACACATGATCTGTCAGCCATGCATCCCGCTGAACACAGTATAGCAGCAACGGCAAAGGGCCGCATACATTGGCTTCTTGCGCAGAACCATGCAGCGTGATGCCAGGACGCGGCAGTGCATGCCCCAGCAGCGTGCCGTGCTGGCGCTGCCCCGGCCCCAACCAAGCCACCCACCTTGACGATGTGCCTGTCAGTGGATATGATGCGCCGCTTGTCCAGTGAGCTGCCGCCACTGGCCTGCGGTCGCTCAACAGGAAAGGGCAGCAGCAAAGGCATGAGCCAGAGCATGCAGTTACCAGCAGTTTGACACAGCAGCAGCTAGCTGCAATGCTACACCCAGAGTGCTTGCAGATGACGCACGATCACAGCCTGTGTGGTTACACAGCAGTGCAATGCAAAGTTCCAGGCAGCCACCTGCAGCCGCCCTCTCCCCCCGGCTCACCCCTCCGCTGTGGAACTTGATGTCGCGTATGGCTGCGCCGTACATGTGGTCCTTCACCAGCAGCGGGGCGCGCTGCCGCAGGTCCCACAGCCCCACCAGGCCGCTGCTGGTGCCCGCAGCCAGCTGCAGCCCACCCTCGTCAAAGCGCAGCGCAGTCAGCTGCGCACCTGCAGGCACGGCAACAGACAGGGGGCAGTAAGGCAGGGTCAGTTACAGGGTGACTTCAGGCATCTTTTGGTGTTGAAACCTGATGCATGGCTGTAAGAGATCAGGCTCGCTGCAACCAATCACAGGCATGCAGTGCATGCTGTTGCAGAGCTATGACCTGTGCAGTTTGCACTTCAGCCTGCACAGCCCTGCCGCTACAGCGTAGCGCGCGCACCTGGGGCGCCAGCTGCTGCCGCCGCGTCCAGTGTTGCGATGCTGCTGCGTGAGCGCAGGTCGAAGCACTCCAGCAGCCCATCCTCGCCAGCAGCAGCAAACAAGCCATGGCTGGAACTCAGGCCTGGCAACGCCAGCAGGAGGGTACAAGCACAACCGTGGGCAGCATGGTTAGAATGCACAAGTAGCAACCACCGCATACGTACATAGCACTGAACAGCACAACCAACACACCAAGCCTGTGCAAGCATATCCCAGCATGCAGGACTGCCTCCCCCCACACGTGCGCACGTGCTGCGCACAGCCCTGACGTCGCCAACACACAGATACGCTGCACACACCCTGCCTTTGCTTTGCCGCCAGCCCAGCGCAGCCACGCACCTACGGCGTTGATGCCTGGCGACTTGGCTGGCAGTGGGCTCATGAAGCGGCCCTCAGCCAGGCTCAGCCGCCACACCTCGGGGGCGCTGCCAGCCACCAGCAGCTCAGCGGTGAAGGGCGCGTAGGCCAGGTCGCGGCCCTGGCGCGGCGTGCGCGTGCGGAAGTAGGCCCCAAAGCGCGCGTGGAAGGACACGGAGCGGTCTGCAGCGGCAGGCAGGTGCAGAAAGCGCGTGAACAGGCTGTTTGTCAGGGCTCTGCTGATGAAGCCTGCTGTGCGCACGGCTTGTAGTGCTGATGTGCTGCTACAGCACGAGTCGTCTGCAAGCAAAAGCTGAGCCTGCCCTGCTCGCTGCGGCAGCTGCTGCTTTACGCACCCGCCCTGCAGCAGTAGCTGCTGCCGGCTCACCTGTACACAGGAAGGCCGCCTTGCTGTAGTCGTCGCTGAGGATGGTGAAGTCCACCACCTCCGCGTCAAGGTGCCTGTCAAACTTGAGGCTCAGGTGGTGCAGGTCGTACAGCTTCACCTGCGGCAAGGGGGCAGGGGGCGGCGCACGATGTTGTGGTGATGTGGGGCAGCAGCAGGCTGAGTTGGCCAGTGCATCCTGGCAGGGATGCACACGACTGACAGTAGCACATGAGGCAGCGCCTGCTGGAGTGCCCTGAGGCCTCAGCGGCGCCAGGGACAACAGGCAAGCATTGCCAGGCATCGTCATGCATCACACTGCTCTGCTCATGTGGTTGCTGGCCATGAGCCAAGCCTTGAGCAGTGCAGGGCCGCATCTGTACCCCACTGCTGGCGCCACACCCAGCTGGCAGCCACCTGCAAGGCCACCACCCCAGCAGCCTGCTACTGCTGCCCCAGCAACCATGCTGCACTGCAGCTGGCCACCAGCACTGCAGTGTTGGCAGCTTGTACTGCAGCACGCTCTGCTGCTGGCAGTCCTCTGCTGCGTTGCTCTGCTGGCGTGTGCCTGCTGTACTGCTGCTGCTGCTGCTGCCGGCCCTGCCCGCTCACCATGGGCGGGTGGTAGCCAGTGGCGTAGAGGTACTGCTGGTCTGGCGTGACCTTGATGCGCTGGCAGGCGTTGGGGAACTGCAGGTCCTGCAGCAGCTCCAGACGACGCCTGCAGCAGCAGCAGCAGCAGCAGCAGTGGTATAGACGCAGCACGCACCCACAGGGCAGGCCAGAAGGCAGGCTGCTGGCAGCAATTGCTGAGCGCAGCTGGTTTGGCTGCCCTGCTGCCCTGCCTGTTGACCACGTGTGGCTGTTGCCACGCTGATACCTCTTTCATCTGCAACTGCCCACAAGGTGCTGGTGCTGGGCGAACAGCGCAAGACGGCTGCATCGCCCCAACGCGTTGGGTGGCAAAAGTTGCAGAGCAGATGCAGCTCACCATGGCGGCTGCTGTCCGGTAACAGGCTAACACCTGGCAGCCGCACAGTCGCACTACATGCTGCTGCTTGCTCCCCCGCTGCGGGCTGCCGCCCCCACCTGTAGTCCTCGTCCTTGCGCAGTGCACGTTTCTTGGCCTCCGACAGCCATGCAGGCATGGTCTTGCCACTGCCCACAGTGTACACCTGAGGCAGCAGTTGGACGTGTAAGCAAGCAAGAGCATGCCGCATACGAGCAGGGGATGCAGGTGCTGCGATGCATGGCAAGCGGGCGGTGCTGTGCGTCAGGCTGGCTGCTATTTTGAAAGCTGAGTCGCTGGCATCTCGACGCAAGCTTCGTACTCAGCTACTAAACATGAATACAAATGGAACCACGACTAGCAGTGTTACAAGCAGCAACAGCATCATTGCTGCTGCTGCTACTGCTGCTGCCACTGCTGCTGTCACTGCTGCCAGTTGTGCACAGCCCCAACTGACCTTGACGCCATCTGGAGCCGATACTTTCAGCGCCATGGTGGCTTTTGGGGGTGTTTAAACAGCGCCGGCTGCTGATACGCTCGAGACCTCAACTGGCAGCCATAGCAAGCGGCAGTGACACAGGCGAACGTTGCGAGCCCTTCAGCGCCGTCAAATGTAACTTAGGTTAGAAATACTTTGTTTCAAGTGTTTGAGAAAAACACAGCTACACGACTGACGAACCCTGGAACGGCACCGTAAGCAAGCTTGACGCGGTTGCTGATACAGTCGCTTTGGGGTTCTGTTTGCTTTACACAAATAAAGTTCGTAGCAAGTATTTGCTGCTGAAGTACGGGCACTGCCCATAACATGTCAGTTTAGTCATGCCTGAACACAGGTGTGTCCTCAGGATAACTTGTTGCAGGTGCACTCTCAACGCATGCCAGGCCGAGACCGACAGAATCATTGTCTCGGACAAGCAACGGTCAAAGGAAACCGGCAGATAGTTTGTTACATGTACAGCAGCATGGCGACCAGGCTGACGCACGTTGAGCTAGCTCTTCCCCAGCTAGCTCTTCACCAGCGCCAGCCAGCCGATGGACACGTACATCAGCAGCACAGGGTACACTGCCAGCGCACGCCGCCTGCACACAGAGCAGCAGCAGGACACACAGTGTGAATCGGTTCGGCCATGCATGCTCAACAGCCAGCATGCAAGCACAGGACCTGAAAGCCTGCACATTGCCGCAAACTGGCAGGCTGATAAGAAGTCTGCGCACACTGGCAAGGAGCATCTGCTGGATGACCACAGCAGCAGCAGTGCAACTGACACAACAAAATGCAGGTGCACCTGCTGTCACACTGCACTACCTCTACTAATGCCATGGCTGGATGAGTGATCTGATGATAATGGAATCAATGTACTATTGTACACTATCTCCAAAGCTGACTCTGCACCAGCAGGCATGCAACAGGCGCCGCTGTTGCCGCCGTCCACTCACTCGCTGGACACGGTCTTGCCTATGAAGGGGATGGTCGCAAACGACGCCCAGCCCAGGCACAGCACCAGCACCAGCGTGCGCACCCACTGCAGGCGCGCAAGCAGGCAGCGGCAGGCAGCAGCAGGATGCAGTCAGCACCAAATGCATGCAACAGGACGCTACGTCAAATGTGCATGGCGCAGATGATCAGCACAGCACAGGGCACTCATGCTGCGCAGCCTGGCGCGGCTGCCGAGCCTCACCGAGAGCTTGACGAGCGTGCACACGATGGCCGCGATGACGATGGGGAAGAGGCAGTAGCCGATGAGGCACAGGCTCTGGAAGAACACGATGGAGCCGCCCAGCAGGATGACGTTGATGGTCAGCACCACCGCGCCCAGCGCCACCTCAGTGAACACCAGCTGGGGGGAGGAGAAGGGGCAACGGCGGCAAAAGTAACAGATGGCACAACCGCCTCAGCCTACTGCTGCCAACAGACGTGGTGTGGTATGCTGCAACCACTCCTACAGCTGCTCCTGGTGGCTAGACGCTGGGCTGACAGTATTCCCTTACAATCACCAGCAGGCAGATGTTGTGCAACAACCTCTGGCAGTTCATCAGTTGCTGCTGAACATGCGGCACAAAGTGGCCGCCGCGCTGCTGTGCTTGTCCGCGCTGGCTGCTGTGCCCGCACCGCGAACACGTCTGAGGGCTTCTTCTCCCCTGCCGACAGTGTGATGGCCAGGCCCAGCATGAAGATCTGCGCAGGATGGCAGCATAGAAAGGGTGAGGGGCAGGGCGCCTGTGCACTGTGCAAGACACATCCAGAGGTGTCAACTGCGCATATCATTGGTGCTGGTGCTACGGCGCCATCCAACACGCAACGCCATGGACGCACCGCCTCCAACTGCTACGCAAGGCTGGGCGCCATCAGCAGGATGCCGCCTAGCACTGCCCAGCGCATGCGTCGAGGCATGCCACTGTTGCTGTCGCAACTGTGGAGCGCCACACACACTGCTGGACACGGCAACCACTGCTGTATGCAGCTGCTACACGGCAGCTATACATGTGTACGTGCCACACACGCGCCGCGCACGCCTGTACAGCCTGCTGCAGCCGCGCCACGCACCAGCGGCCCCCACAGGTCCCAGTTGTGCAGCGCTGCCTGGTGATTCTGGAAGTCCCAGTTGACGGGTATCAGCACGCTGCGCAGGTTGCGGCCTATGGTGAGCACGTCACGCTTGAGCGTGGCCCACACCGGCTCGTCAAGCGTGTTCTCATCATCTGCTGAGCCAAAGCCTAGGCTGGTGCCCTGCAGTGGCGGGGGCGCTAGTGGCGCTAGGCTGCTGCCTTGTACTGGTGCGACATTGCCAGTGGAAGACAGCGGCACTGATGGCACGCTGTCTCCAAAGAGCTGCAAGCGGGGGAACCAGGACAACATAACAGGGTAAAAGCATCAACGAGTGAGCATGTGCATGCAGCTGCTGGTTGCGCACTGCCAGCATCTGGGGGTAGTGGATACACGCATACAATAGGTGCTGTGCCCGTTGGGTTTTGGACTTAATATGCCTTATAGACATCTCAACCCTTACCCTCTCTGTCTCTGTCCGCTCTGGCCATGCCATGCTGTTGCGCCACCACTGCTGTCTGCTGTTCTATGTCCTGTCCTGTGTTGCAGCTGCAGCCAGACCTGCAGTTGCACTGCTGCTATGAAAACTGAGTATCTACGGCCCTTAGAGTTTGAAGAAGCGATTCAGCAGCAGGCACGGCTAAGCTACAGAGCACAGCAGTGTCTAAAGTGCGTTAATTGCGTGTGCTGTGGGTTCAGCTGGTCCGGTAACAACAAATCACGTCAATTCAGCACGTACTACTCGTACAGCCTCGCTCTTAAGCCAGTGACTGGCGGTTGGGTCTTGTCATTGAAGAGGTACAACGCCCGGAGCTTGGGTGTCTTTCAAGCACCAAGAAGCAAGTTTGGCTTGCATGATTGTCACTTGATCAAGCATACAGGATCTCGGTTGCACCCATCAAACGAGCCCTGACATACAGCTTGCGAGACTCACCACATCCCACATCTTGTCCGCGTTGAAGGCGACACAGCTGCTGTGATCCTTTTTACTGACTCCTTTAAGACTGATCCAAGCGTACGTGCTGGGCGGACAGGCTCAGGGTCAGCAGTGGCTGAGGATCAGTAGCAACTGAAGCAGCAGCAGCACAGGATGGGCTCCAATGCTGGTGGCTTCGACTTTGAGCTGGTCAAGCGCAACGCACTGCTGGAGGCCAAGGGCGTGCCACCACCACGGGCCTGGAAGACGGGCACCACCATTGCAGGCGTGATCTACAAGGTGCGCTGGCGACAGGGCAGGTCTGCAGGCAGCAGCAGCTGCATGAACATGACAAGCAGCTGCACACTTGCTGCTCGTCAACAATTTGGAGCAGCTGCATACATGCTTCCACCGCACAGGCAGGCAACTGTTCAGGTTTGTGTGGCCTGGTGCCGCATGGCGTGGTTGCCCCAGTTGCTTCCCTGCCCCCTGCCTGCATGCCTTCTGTGCCTTGCAGGATGGTGTGGTGCTGGCAGCAGACACGCGCTCCACCTCAGGCAGCACAGTGGCAGACAAGAACTGCGAAAAGATCCACTTCATAGCGCCCAACATCTACTGCTGCGGAGCAGGCACAGCAGCAGACACAGAGAATGTCACAGGTGCGCGCTTGGGGCCTGGCTGCGCTGAATCGCAGACCAGCAGCAGCGGCCACAGACAAGCCAGGGTTGCCACAGCTGTAGCAACAGCTGAAATGATCGTGGTGCACAGTCTGTGATCGTGGTGCACAGGCTGCGCACAGGCATAGATGCCAGGCAGCTGCCAGCCCAGCAGTTGACATTGCATGCAGTGTGCAGTGCCAGCACCTCCCAAGGCGCTTGGTGCGCTGCGTGCTGGCAGTCCCGCTGCCTCCACCACATGCTCTGCATCACCTGACACGTGCATGACCTTGCTGCCACCCCCTGCCCCCGCAGCCATGGTGTCGTCGCACCTGGAGCTGCACAAGTACGCCACGGGCAGGCAGGCGCGCGTGGTCACGGCCATGACGCTCCTCAAGTCACACCTGTTCAGGTGCGCTGCCGCAGCAGCAGCAGCAGCAGCAGCAGCAGCAGCATGGTCAGTGCGGGAGGTGCAGCTGGGGTGCAGCGCCGCAGCAATCGCAGCAACATCAGCATGCAGCAGCAGGTCCTGCGGGCACAGCAGCACAGCACAGCAAGGCATTGGTGTGGCACTGCACAGCCGTTGTGCCGCATGCAGGGAAGCAGACTGTGTTGGCGTGCTGCAGTGCGCGGTGGTTGAGCACCAGGCCGTGCGCTCAGCCGCACACCATGGCCATGTCGCAGCAGCAGGATCAGCTGGGTGTGTTGCGCTTGCTGTGCTTTGGTGGTGTGCCAACCCGCGCTGCTGCTGCCGCGCCCTGTCCTGCCCCTCCTGCAGGTACCAGGGCCACGTGAGCGCCGCGCTCATCCTGGGCGGCGTGGACCTGCACGGGCCACACCTCTTCACGGTGAGGCGGCCAGCAGGGCGGCAGCGCTGCGCCCACCAACGCCTTGTGCTGGCAGCGCATGCATGGTGGTGCACAGCAGCAAGGTTTAGGCAGCCAGGTTTGGTGTGGTGGCATCACATCATGCTCAAGCTCAATAAACGTGCACCTGCTGTGTGTCTACTGCCAATCACTGACCCCGCGTTGCTGCTGCTGCTGTTGCCTGCTTGTCAACCCATCCCTGCGCCGCCTGCTGCCAGATCTTCCCCCACGGCTCCACTGACGCGCTGCCGTACGCCACCATGGGCAGCGGCAGCCTCAACGCCATGGCCGTGTTTGAGGCGGGCTACAAGGACGACATGAGCAGGGAGGAGGCCATGGCGCTGGCGGCACGCGCCATACGCAGGTGGGGCGGGACGCAGCACAGAGCAGCGGTGTCTCATCGCAGCTTGCAGCGCTCGCTGCTGCTTGAAACAGGTTGCATGTGCACTGTGAAGTCGTGCTGCCCTCCACGCAATTTTTGCATACCCCTATGCAGCAGTGCATCGCCTGGCTTGCGTGCCTGCTGTTACATACACCTGTATTTTCACAGCTATGCTGTGACCCGGCCGTTAGCTATTGTCAGCTGCTCATTCGTGTGCCCTGCTTCTGCTGTTGTGCGCATCCTGCTCCTCCCCCGCAGCGGCGTGTACAACGACCTGGGCTCCGGCTCCAACGTGGACCTGTGCATCATCACGGCGGGCGGCGTGGAGTACCTGCGCAACTACGAGTTCCTGCAGGCCAAGACCTACAGCAGGGTCTTCCCAGTGAAGTACCCGCCAGGCACAGCACGTGAGTGGCACGCAGCGCGCAGCAGGGTTGGGGCAGGCAGGGCAGGAGCCACTGAGGCAGCGCAGCACAGCAGCTCTGGAGTTGTGGGCGGTCCTGTGCTGTAATTTGCTGTGTTGGGGCAGCACTCAGGCTGCCTTGCATGACCAGCGCCCGCCACCAGCTCTTGCTTGGTGCAAGTGCGGACAGCAAGTGGGTGGCAGAAGGCTGCCGTAGTGAGAGTGATGCATGGAGCAGCGCAGAAGCCTGGACATTGCATGTTCCAGGCTTTCGTGCTTGCAGCTGTTGTCTGACATCAGGGACTGCTGCCTACCTGCTGCTGCTGCTGCTGCTGCTCCACTGCCGCAGCCGTGCTCAAGACGAAGGTCACACTGAGCGAGGTGGCGGTAATAGAGGGTGTGGAGTCCATGGAGACAGACAGCTAGGAGCAGCAGCAGCAGCAGTGAGATGCAGCAGTGCGGCATGCGCACGGGCTGTCAGCCAGGGCCAGCAGGCCTGCTGCATGGGCCTGGCCAGGCTGAGGGCCGCAGGCGCGGTCATGCCGGCTGCCAGGGCTGTGGCAAATGCTGCTGTTTCTGGTCACGCATGTGTGAATGTCTCATGTAAAGACCCTCTTCATGGCAGTTGCAACATAAAGTGGCTTGGTGTTTGAGTACAATGCTGGCTGTGAGCGTGTTGGCGGAAAGCTAGCATGCTCAGCAGTGCTGCTGAGCGCAGCAGGGGCTGATGTTAGGATGAATTGTGACCGTTGCTTCTGATCCTCGCATTGCTATGGGCATTGTAACGGCACGCATTCTTAAAAATCTGCAGAGGGAGCAACGCTGCCCTTGAAAGCTGTGGGCAGTGATGGGACCATCTAGCTATGTGAGTACGCATTCTATTGCATTGTGCTTGTAGTGTATGACCTGCATGCACATTGTAACCGTTTTACAGTGCTGCCAGCAGGTGCCATCTGCTGCTGCTCTGCTGAGTCTGCAGGTGACACCAGCGTACAGACGCCATGGTGCACCTGGCCAGCTGCCAAATACATGTCTGGTGAAAAACACTTTTACGGTCGGATCAAAGTCAGGCGGACGCACTCGTGAAGTTCAAGGGCCCTTCCTGGGTATAGGTTTGGTCTCAACACGGGATCTCATAGCCGCAGCACCTCACAAGCACCGTTGAAAGGTCTGGTAGCTCTTCCTCACACCCTGATGCTCGTTTTTTGGCCTGGCTCGCGCCGCGGGAGTCACCTTTCGTCGGGGCCCGTACGACTGTGAACTTGCTGTACCCCTCAGCAGCCTGCAGATCAGCACCACTAAAGCCTTTTGATGCGTTCTGCAATAGCATACACGGCCTACAGCACCCCCGCTCTGTGCAAGCAGCGGGCACCTTTGGTCCGAGCAGCGGTGCCGTGCAAGTCCTCCTCCCTGTCTCCTAGGAGGCGTGTCAGCATGGCTGCGGCTGTAACGGAGGGACAGAGACTTCGTGGTCATGGCGAGAGGGGGTGGGCAGGTGGGTGCTGGGCCTGCAGTGCAGTGAAGCCTCTGCAGCTGCTGCATGCAGGCCTTTGGGCCCCAGTGAGAGTGGATCAAAGTCAATCATGCAGTTGGCCTAAGGCCTGACTCTTTGGTTACGGATGAAGGCTGAACGGCTCCAGCATGCTGCACGTCAGCATTTGCACTTGCTAGTACAGCCAAGCAAGAATGTCAGTGGACATGCATCAAGCACGCTGCGAAGGGTGCTGCGGCGTCACCCGCAACTGTTACATTGGTGCACTGCAACGGCTACTGAACATCGAAACTGCCCTGCAGCGACAACCACCTCCTCATGAAGCTGCTAATCACACACGCTCACAACCTGAAACATTTGGTGGCCTGCTGAGTCGCTGCTGTTGCTGCCGCTGCTGATGCTGCTGCCGCTGCTGCTGCTGCTGCTGCCGCTGCTGCTGCTGCTGCTGCCGCTGCTGCTGCTGCTGCTGCTGCTGCTGCTGCTGTTGCTGCCGCTGCTGTTGCTGCCGCTGCTGCTGCTGCTGCCGCTGCTGCTGCTGCTGCCACTGCTGCTGCTGCTGCTGCTGCTGCTGCTGCTGCTGCCGCTGCTGTTGCTGCCGCTGCTGCTGCTGCTGCTGTCGTTGCTGCAGAAGCTGGCTGGGACCTGAAGAAGCGCACGTTGAGCGAGAAGCTGCAGAAGCTGGTGTTGACGTACGGCGAGCTGGCCCAGGCCACGTACGACAACGTGGGCACAGACCGCAGCCAGCCAGCAACGTTTGGCTACTGCCTCATGGAGCAGCAGCCTAACAGGCTGCTGGCGTACCTGACAGACAAGTACCCGCTGGCGCCTGGGGCAAACGGGCCAGAGCCCAAACTGTGGGGCACTGCCAAAACGTGCGCGCCCAGCTCGCCTGGCCCCAACACATGCTGTGTCAAGTGCTTGCTGCAGCAGTGCTGCTTCCCTTGCGCGTGGGTGCTTGCTGCTACCAATGAAGCTGAAGCAGGCCAATATGTATGGGATGTTGGTTGCAGCAACTACTGACAGATGTCTTGATCAGGGTGATCATGGTGGTGACGCCTGCCCTTCAACCACGGCACGCATGCGCGCAGGTATGAGCTGCCGCCTGTGTGCGTCGAAGACAGCCTGTCGCCCATCTTCTATGCCCGGCCTGGCAAATCAAGCGCCAACAACCCCCCGGTGGCGTGCGGCAAGCTGGGCGTGCTAGAGGCGGTGAGCAGCTGGTGGCTGGTGCCAGTGTATGAGATGCTGCCAGGTGTGACGGTATTGTTATGATGTGACAGGTTTGTTACAGCTTCCGCCTGCCAGCTTGCCCATTTTCATACAGGCTACACTTGAGCGGCTCAAGCTCACAGCCTACATCCAGTGTGTTGGTGTGTAGTTCAGCACCACTGACCATGGTATTTGAACAATATCCCCCGGGGCCTCGAATGAACAATGAATGCCACGCTGCAGGCTGCCGACAAGGTCTTTGCCACTGTGGCGGGCGCGGCGGCCACGTTGGTGGACGGCTCCAACGGCGGGCGGCGCCTCTTTGTGCCAGACCCTGACACCGGCCGCGGCGTGGTGGAGCGCGGCGCGTTCATCGGCTACATCGCCGTGAGCACCACGAAAGTGCTTGGGGGAGAGGTTGATGTGGCCATTGTGTGGCGCGGCACCATTTTCAAGGAGGAGTGGGAGTCCAACTTTGCATCTGACAAGCTGGTGAGCAGCAACACCATTGGAGCACGTACGCAGAGCATGGCCTGCAATGCCAACGTCATGTTTAGGCATGCATTGCTGCATTCATGCCATCAATCAAGCGGGTTGCAGCAGTGCTGACTGCCAGGAATAACAAGATTGGTGAGCTTCATGACACTATTGCTCAGACAAACAGGAGAAGCAGCAGACAGGTGTGGGTTGGCATGTAGAGCAAGCTTGTTTCCTGACGGCCAGTTGCTGCAGCTGCACCTACTGCTGCTGCTGCTGCTGCTGCTGCCACCCTCGTCAGACCGAGTGGGTGTCTGACCCCAAGGCAAAAGCCAACTCGCTCAAGCCAGGGGGTGGTGGCGATGACTACAAAGCGCCCAGCCCTACCGAGGTGGGAGTGCATGATGGCTTCGACGACATCTACAACAGGCGCACCGATCAGCCCGGCTACACGCAGCGCGCCCAGAAGACCCAGGGCTCTAAGGCAGGCCAGCTGTCACCGCGCGAGGTGGGCCCGGGGTGTTGCCACGACTGCTTGCTGACGCATGCCATGCCGTGGTAGGACGAGCTCCACGTGCTTCTCCTGACTCAGCGCATGACCAGTAGCAGCTGCTGATGTCCCCAGCAAGCCCGCCCCCAAGCAGCAGCGCCAGCTTGTGCAAGTTGCAGCCCAGCCCAGAGCACAGCTAGGCCCTGCTAGCTGCCTTCCGGGAACGCAGCCAATGTTGATCGACGCCACACACAGCCTACGATAAACTGTAGCTGGGGTTGCGAGCTTTTACCTTTGAAACTTGACCGCGCTGTTGAGTGCTCTCGTAATCGAGCTGGCACCGTGTCATGACCTACATTGTCAATGGGGCGAACAATGCACAGAGCGCGTTGCAGATTTGTTACACATGCTTCATGTTTCAGTTAACTCGGAGCAGCGGTGCATCTGTGTAGCCTGTGCAGTGCAGCCACAAGCGGCCGCTCAGCCATGTCGGGCAAGCAGCTGCATAGTTGCAGGCACACCTGCTGTGTACTTGCCGCATGCTAGGCTAGCTGCTGCCCGTGCTGCGCAGGCGCTGCGCATGTGGCTGCCGCGGCTGTTTGAAAAGTACAACGTGACCACGGTCACCTGCACGGGCCACAGCCTGGGCGGCGGCCTGGCCACACTGGCAGCTTTTGGCGCGGCTGACCTGCTGGAGAGCAGCTGGGACGGCGCCTGGGCGGCAGAGCGGAAGAAGGGGGATGGGTGGAAGACAGAGGTGTGACACACTGCTGGCTCAAAACTTGCGGCACATGCTGCCACGCTCCATGTAGGCTTGCCTGGAACCAGCCACGCTCCATGTAAGCTTGCCTGGAACCATCTTGCAGAGGGAATTTGGTTTGTGTATGACGTGATCCGCAAAAGGAGGTGCATGGGGCAGCCTCGCAGCAGTGCCTTCTATGTTGCTGTGAGCATCGCTGTCCGTCCGCTATTGCAAAACGGAACATGCTAACATGGGCGTGTTAGAGCAGGTGACCGCTAGCACTGGCTGCAACTGCTGAACGTGACTAGCTTGTGTGCTGCCGTGCAGGCCAAGCCCAAGGTGTCGCTCTTCTCCTTTGCCTCGCCCCGTGTGGGCAACTACACCTTTGGCCAGACCATGCGCAAGCGCGTGGCGGTCATGCGCGTGGTCAACAAGGGAGATGTGGTGCCGCTGGTGCCAGGTGCGCGGCAGGCGTTGTTTGGGCGCTTGCAGGGCGCACGCACCACATGCGCTGCGTTGATGCAGCCACTGTGGCAGAACAAGCGGTGCATATGAACCATGCAGCTGCTAGCCAACAGCTTATCATCTGTGTTTTTGGTTGTTCTCACCAGCTTCAACGCAGCTGTCTCATAACAAACAGGCGGCCTAGCCTCACACTCCCTCAAACGCCGCCTGCCGCAGGCATCGTGGTGCAGGGGCTGTCGTGGCTGGTGGAGGCAGTGCCTAGGGCGGGCAAGCGCGCAGCCATCGACAGCAACAGCTGGCTGGTGCAGGGCTGCCAGGCGCTGTACTACTGGGTCAGCCGCGCCACCAGCCTGCTGTACCCTGACAAGTACGGCTACTTCCATGTGGGCCAGGTGCTGCTGCTGGACACGGGTGACGCGACAGGCACGGTCAGGCCAGGCGCTGGCAAGCACAACCTGGAGGTGTGTTGTTTGTTAGGGTTGCACTTGTACAATAGGCAGCATGCTACTATCAACCTGCACCTTGTGTGGATTTCTGCAACTGATAGATGCTCAGTACCCTGTGCGTTGCACCTGCTGCGTGCACGGTGCGTTGTACGATATGCAAAGCACCGTTCAAATGGCACAGCAGCAAACGCAGGCATTGCAAACCCTGCTGCAACGTGTTGGGTTGGAATCACAGGCAGGTGTGGAGCAACAGCACATGTCCTAGGGGTCGGACTTGAGTTCCACATTCAACGTTGCCTGTATGCCTTCTGCTCTGTTGTGCGCTGCAGCTGCACCTGCACCTGGTGTCACGGCTGGGCCAGCGGCCAGGCATGCCGCGCAACCCGCTGCTGATGAACAAGCATGGCGACCAGTGGACCAACGATGACGCGCCCGCAGACTGGTGGCATGCACCGCTGCGCCGCCACTGCACGCAACTGCCTGACGGCCGATGGACACATTTAAGAGCGTATCCCGCTACGGCCCCTGTAGGCGTGCCGGCACCCGCTACAGCCCCTGCAGAGGTGGCCGCGCCAGCTGCGGCCCCTGCAGGCGTGGCGGCTGCTGATGACGGCTAGGCGGCAGCCTGGCTGCAGGCATGTTCGGCTAAGCTGCTGCTGACACAGCACCACGCAAACCTGGCACATTCATGGTGCAGCAGGCAACATGCAGCCGCTTACAGCTCCAGTTGGGTGAAGAACTTGTGCATACCTTCGTCAGCGACTGACTGGGAATGCTGCTTTTGCAAGGGGAAGATGGCCAATTCTGTTGGGGCCCAAATGCTACAAGTAAGCATATATGCTTATATAGGCCCCACTAAAGCCCGATCAAGGATTGGGCATGCGCCTCAAGATTGGCCTGGTTCATGAGCAGGTGGTCAATGTTCTGGCAAGCCTTGCTGGGCATTGTGATGCTTTGATTTGTCAACAACTTGATGGGGCCCATCTGAGACAGTTGGCAATCAACCTAGCATCCCATCTGCAGGTTGTCCATAGCTGTGAACCCCCTCAACCTTGTGTGATCAGCCATAACACAGCACCATATAAAGAAAGTTGCCAATTGCATTCATTACAAGCATAAGCATGATGCAACATAATGCGTACTCACATGGCAAGAAGTGGTCCCCCGAAAGGCCACCATGGCTGCTGAACGTCAGATTAGCATGTGCAGCTCCTGCTTCTGCTCCTATGTTGCCTAGTATTTACCTGCAATCATAACAACACCTCTAGCACCAACGGCCTCAGGCTATTGCCTGACCCACACGTACAAAGAGGAGTGATACACTCATGGGGTGTCCTTGGTTGCTTTCCCCGTGAGGTCAACACCCTGGGTTCTACGGTGCCGGGTTACATGATAGCACCAGGAACATGCACCGTGCACGGTGTCATGCAGACATTGCGTACAGATAGTCGTCAGGATATGACACCGTGTAACAGTCGTCGTATATTTACACAGAATGCTGAACCACGAGGTGAATGCATATGTTGGCTCTGGTTCAATGTACATGCAGTCGTCAGATGCTGAGGCAACCTTGTGAATACTGCTACCCACAATGCCACAGTCACACACGCTGTGTGCCTGCCAGCACAGCAAGTACACCAGCAGCGAACACCTGTAAAACACAGCACGTGTACAGCAGCCAAACTTGAGCAGCCAATCACGCCAGCCGCAACATGCGGGCCTAAACATGTCCAGGTCCTGTACCAGACAGGCATCCCCCGCGCTACTGCACATCATCATCATCGTCATCGTCCATGCCCTCGCCCTCGTCATCCTCCAGCGTGGTGATGCTGAAGTAGTGCCCGCCCAGCAGCACGTAGCCGCCCACGGCAGCAGCAGCGCCCGCCAGCCAGTACTGGCTGCCGCGCCACATGCGCACATCCTCCACTGTGGGCGGCGGCTTGGGCGCGCTGGACGCACCCTGCAGGAGCGACGGCAACAGTGCACGGCAGCAGGGTCAGATGCAGTGTGGCACGTCTCAGGATGCACCACCTGGCCATGCACAACACTGTCACGTATGCATGCAGCAGCAGGCTGCGCGGCTGCCATGCATGGCCGTCACACGATGCAGCGCGCGCAGAACAGGCTGCGGCAGCCAGGTGCGCTCCGAGCAGCAGTGCGCGTTGACGTGCCCACCTGCGCTGCGTCCGACCAGCTGCCGCCGTCGTCCATGGGGGGTGGCGGCATGGCTGTGGCGAAGAAGTCCTCCAGGATGCCATCCACGTAACTGGCCAGCACCGGCAGCCGGCCCACCTGGCGGGGCAGTCACGGCAACAGGCAGCAGCCATGATGTTTGTCAGCAGCAGCCACTGCCGTGCATGCCGCGCAGCGCAGCAGAGATTACGATGATGTGCATGCATAAGGGTGCTTGAGATGGTCGACGAGCTGCAGCTCTGCTGACTGCACAGGGTCACAGGCGGCAGCAAGGCCTGCAGCAGCAGTGGGGCTCCAGGCAGCACAGCTCAACAGCGCTGCACAGCATGCCCAACAGCACTGCAGCTCACACACGCCATGTCGCGCTGTATGCTGGTGCAGGCCAGCAGCTTGGCTGCAGGCCAGCGCTGCACCAGCCCACCCACCTTGTCCCGCAGCACTGGCGCCGCCACCGGCGAGTGCCTGTAGAAGGCCAGGTGCCCAAACAGCAGCGCGTCCAGGCTGCTGGGGCGGTCCCCGAAGAAGAAGCGGCCCGATGAGGCGCGCAGCCTGTCGGCAACAGCAGACAGCACCTCCACTGCACTCTGGTAGGCCTGCAAGATCAGGCGCAGCAGGCAGCAGCAGCAGCAGCAGCAGGTGTAAGGAACATGAGCTGAAAGGCGGCCAGGCAAGCACGATGATACAAATCACCAAGCAAAGACCAAATGCCACTGTACAGTGCGGCCGACTCAAGCCATTCTCTTTTCGACTTCGGCATGTCACAGAGCCTGCTGCATGTTTCCATGCAGCGCTGTTCAGCTGCAGCAGCCCACACATGTAAGGCAGCAGCGCTGCACATCAGCAATGTGAGACATGACGAGGGCTGGCTGTGGTGTAGTGATGAGGCTGCCCTGCGCCCTGCGCCCCCCCCCCCCCCCCACCTTGAAGCCGTCTATGCTGCCCAGCAGCTTGGCCATCTCGTTGCGCTGGCTCCACGGCACGATGTAGCTCAGAGGGAACGGCAGCTGAGAGCCATATGCGGCCTGGCAGCAGCAGCGGCAGCAGCAGCAGCATGAAGGGCAGAAGCAAGCGTGCGCGTTGCTGGGTGGTAACAGCATCTATGCTGCTCGCACTGATGAAGCACTGCTGCTGATGTACGCCCAGACATCACCACTGCAGCCACTTCTGCAGTTGCTGCTGCTGCCTGCCTGCCTGCATGCCTGCCTGCCTGCCTGCCTGGCAGCTTCATCCCAGCACACACATAGCTGCAGTTCTCAGGCATGGCACTTGACTGTGCGCAACACTGCGCCCAGCACCCGCCGACTGCTGGCAGTGCACTGCTGCATCGGCCTGCCCTGTGGGCTGGCACACTGACCTGGACTCCGCGCATCATGCTGCTGCTGGCCAGCATGCTGACAATGCGGTGCCACTGCTGCCACCAAACCTTCTCCCAGTGTGGCGGCCCACCAATCGCACCTGCCGCCTCAACCCCACCCACTCCCCAGCCCCCAATCTCCAGAACGCACCTTCCTGAACTCTCCAAAGCCGCGCTTCTCTATCCACGTGGTGTAGTGCGTGGCAGTGTCCAGCTTGGCCTGCAGCAGCGTGGCAAACGCCAGCAGCTCCGCACGCTGCGGAGGCGCCAGCCAGGCGTCCAGGTCACCCGCGCCGCTGGCTGCCAGCGCTGCTATGATGGCGCGTGCTGCTGCCAGGTCACCCGCCTCGCTGGCTGCCGGCACCTCACTGCCCAGGTCTAGCGCGGGTATCACGCCTGGTGGCGCGTGGCAGCATGCGCGGGCGCGTGGTGTGTGGGGTGCAGGCAGTGGCAGTGGTTGTGGGTGTTCATGTTGTTGCTGCTGTTGCTGCTGCTATTGAGGGAGGCCCTGAACACCATGTAGCTCCGCGCTGCTGCTGGACACTGCTGCTGTGCTCAAGCCTCAGCACAACTGCCCATGCTGAAGACAAGGGCATGCACGCAAGCATACTGGCGTGTGCACAGCAGCTGCAGTGTGGTGACAGCTGTGTTGCAGCTTTCTGCAACTGTCCATTTGCTGCTGCTGCTTGCTGTTGGCGCCGCTACAAACTGCCGCTCGCGCACCCATCCGCCCCTCACCCGCCCCTCACCTGTTGGTGTGCTGGATGAGCTGCACTCCTGGCAGAAGAACTGCACCTTGGCCAGCCTCAGCGCTGCCTGCACGACACACGGCACTAGGTGTAACACTTCATGCAGTGTGCTGATCCTGTCCTCATGTCTGCTGGAGCAACGCTGCAGGTGCCGCCATCACCCCGCTTGTACTGTTCAGTTGTACCTCTGCTTGCAATGAAGCTGCTGTAAGGGAGGGCAGGCCGGCATGGCCAGGCCACTTGTAAAGGACTATAGTTCTTTCTGTCATTATGAAACAACGGATCGGGCTAGGGAAGGCTGCTGTTGCTATTGAGTGTCAGGTGGGCACCAGATGCTGCTTCTGCAAGTGATCCTCTCAACCGCATCACGACGGCAGCAGCAGCGGTCATGGTTTTCGCGTTGAATAACATTACTAAGCAGCAATCGTGTGTCGGACTTGGCTGGAACCCGAGTACTTGGTTCTCTGCTAAAGCTCAAGGGTACTCTGCTGCTGACAAGGACCTAGGCCGGCAGGTGGCTCGACCATGTAGCTGCCTCATGCCGTCCAACCACACTCTCAAGTAGCTGTGTAGCCTTCCGTCAGGATATGCCGAGGCAATGCAGTGAGGTTTGAAGTAAGCAAATGTCATGGGGCCCCAGGACAGTGCTTGAAGGCAAGCAAAGTTGCCCAAGGCCGCCGCACACGGAGCTCGGATTGTCCTTAGACGAGTGAACGAGGGCGTGCCGGTCCGCATGTCTGTACCAAGGTGCGATTCCCAGTCGCTCGGTCTTCCCGCTGCCCGAGCTATTGCATCTTGTTGCAGCGTCTGCCGCCTGTCCCTGTTAACTGAAACGTCAACTCAAGTGCTTTGTAGTGTTTAGGAATTGGGTGGACGCAGCTCAAATACCCTGTTTGCTGCACAGCTGACAGCAGCAGCAGATTCCTTCAACGTGCATGTTGCCTGACCGTGCCATGCAGGTTCGTTACAGACATGCCTATTCATCTTGCTGCCGTGGAGATCAGCAGCAATGCCAGCGCACCCCTGCTGAAGCTCCAGCAGCTGCAGCTTTCAACCGCTGCACTTCTGCTGGGACTGTGGCAGCTCCTGCAAGGCCTCACCATAGCCTTGCTGGCCTCCCTTGTGGCCAAGACAGCAGCAGCGAAATCCTCGCTGAAGGAGAATGCGCGCTGCTCGCTGCTGCTACTGAAGCATGCATCACGCAGCACCACAGGGCACATTGCCACATGGCTCCCCATTCATATCAGAAGCAGTAGCAGCAGGGGCGCTGCTAGGACTTGCAGGAGCAAGGTCTGCGTCCCAGCGGTGGAAGATGATAGAGTTTGCAGCCACGGCCAGCAGCAGCTGCGGCTTCAGGGGCCAGATACCAGCACAACGGCTGTGTGTGCTGCAGATACAGCTGCAGACGTGAAGCAGCAGCGCTGCCTGCTGTTGCCACCGCGGTTGCCACACCATAGTGGGCGGCTGACTGTGGTGTTGGACCTGGATGAGACCCTGCTGTGCACCTACAGGCTGCAGCAGGGCTCAGACAGCGTGCAGCTGGTGCCAAACAACAGCAGTAGTCCTAGCGGTGGCAGCAGCAGGCGACACTCGCTGGCGTCCATGTTTTTCAGCAGCGCTAGCAGCCTATGTAGCAGTGCCAGTAGCCGACGGAGCAGCTGCGGCGGCAGCAGCGCCAGCTACAGCGTGACGTGCAGCAGCCCTTGCGAGGGCACGCTGGGCATGCTGGGCAGGGAGGTGGGCGCCACCTGCTGGCTGCACTACACACCCACCACCAGCAGCAGCAGCAGCAGCCATAGCAGCAGTAGCGGCGCCACCACCACCTTGGCGGTGTTTGAGCGGCCTGGCGTGCGCCAGTTCCTGCAGGAGCTGTCCTCGTTTGCGGAGGTGGTGCTGTTCACGGCCGCCAGCGCAGCGTACGCGGCGCCCCTGGCCGACCTGCTGGACCCGCAGCGGCAGCTGTTTGCGGCGCGCCTGTACGGCGACGCGTGCGTGGCGGCTGGCGGCCGGGCCGGCGTGAAGGACCTGAGCGGGCTGGGCCGGGCGCTGGGCCGCGTAGTGCTGGTGGACAACTCTCCCTACAGCTTCCTGCTGCAGCCCGCCAATGGCCTGCCCTGCCTGCCCTTCCACGGCCAGCGCGGGGATGGGCAGCTGCTGGGCGTGATCCTGCCGCTGCTGCGCAGCCTGGCGCAGCTGGGCGGCGACATTCGGCCGCTGCTGGAGGCCAAGTTCCGCGTGCGCGGCTGGCTGGCCAGCAAGGGCGTGGAGCCGCCACCCGAGCAGGGCGACGAGCTGTGGGGCTGAGGGCGGGGGGTGGCTGCTGTGCGCTCGTGGTTGGCGTGTGTGCTTTGAATGGGTTGCCTGGCTGCCAGTGACCCCTGGGTGTACAGCTGTGTGTGCAAATGAGGGGGTTGCAGGATGGCGTTATGTGTGTGTAGCAGTGTGCACACGTGCAGTGTGGCGCGCAGGTCATGTATTGTGTGGGGACCTGATGTTCGTGATAGTGAGTGTTTCTGTCAAGAAGACGTGGTGCCTGGCGTAAGCACATCGGCTGGAGTGAGGTGCTTGTCTTTGTGTTGACAGTCATGGCTGGCGGCCTGCTGCCCTGGCCTCATGTTGGCTCGGTACTGGTGACAAGCGTGTGCGGTGGTCTAGGCATTGCTGCTCATGATGCACTTGTGCCTACGGGTGCATGTGGTCCTGCAAGGCACAGATGCCGGCGCACACACAGCAGCCCGGCGTGTGATGTGCTACAGCTTGCAGGCACCGCATGCCTGCTGGTGTCGTGGGCGCGTCCCACGCGTCACTATGTTCCGTTGCATTGTAGGGATGGGGGTGGGTGCCCTTGTTGCTGGTCAGGGAATGCCGTGCAACTGTGTGGGTGGCATGCTGTGTGTGTGCTGCTTGCTTGCATGCATGCGTGCACCTTGCCTTTCTTCTATGGCCTTCATATGTCCCAAAATGAGGACCTTTTGATGGGATTGTGGTTTGCGACTGCGCTGATCAGTGGTGGCTGCCGCCATGTCTGGCGGTAGCTCAGCATCTGTTGGCGCATCCTACTCGCAGCTGCACCGCATGCTGGAGTGCGGGCGTGAGGGAGATGCTGCTCCATGCACCTGCTATGGATGCTGCTTGAGTGCGCGCATTTGTTGCACGATTGCCACACATATGTTGTATGTTTGGAGCTTCAAGTGCTTGTGTACTATAGCGCATGTGCATGCATGCGGTGACCTGCCAGTGTGAGGGGCGCGCTGCGGGTTGACAGCATGGCTGCTGCGCTGGATGGCCGGATGCATGCTGGACATGCTGTTTGTGATGTATGTCAGGTGTAGCGGAGGGGTGTTGGGTAGTTGACATTGAGGCTGCACCTGCTGCGCTTGTGCTGCCACATATGCAGCCGTGCCAAGTCGTGCATGTATCATAGCCATCTGTGAGGGTGTACTCGTGTGAGCCGTGGCTGAACTGTATGCTGCTGCGCTGGCAAAACAGCCGAGAGCATCAGTGTTGGTGCTACGCCAGCCACATGCGCGGCCCAGTGTCGTGATCAGGCATTTTTGACCTTGAGACAGCACCCCGCCACATGGCTCCTTCGGCATCGGTCAGCACTTTCGGAGGGCATCATTGTGGCAGCCGTGTCACACAGCCTTATGCTACTCCACTTGACAGCAATTTGTCGATGCACTTTTGGCAGCCTAGATGTTTACCAGGATGATGAACGAACTGCAAATTATGTCCTTTGCTGCAGTGGCCTTGCCTGTTATTTTGGGCGAAGGGACAGGACATGTTGGCACTGAACAGGCTTGGCCGATGATGTCTGCATCACCGACACCACAGCCGTTTTGCCGTCTTGATGTTGCCACCCTCATGCTGTGCCGTTTGTGCACAAGCATGATGCGTTTTGCTGACTGCAGATATCTAGAGAGGTAGTCCAAGGCATGTGTTGCTGTGCGTGCCCTGTTACGCGAGCATGCACGTGGCCACGCATTGTATTCGGTGTGGTCATACCAGGTTTTGGGTTGCGACATTATTGGGTGATTTTGAACATTGGTACATCAGCTGGTCAAAGTGTGGCGTCCACTCCCTTTTGGCACAAGTTGTGTCCCAAACATACAGGCAGTACAGGATACTTGTCATTGGGTCCATTGACCTGTGCATACAGTCACCAACATCTTGGTTGACCGCCAGCTCATTGACTAAGCACATCGTGCGTGTGTGTGACGGCTCAGCTGGCTGAGCTGCTGTTACAGGAAAGGGCGTGGTGTCCTTGCACAAAATGTAACATCCACACTACGTACGCGACCGCAAGGCTGCAGGGTATCAGCTTGTGCACTCAAATGCACAGCATTGCAGCAGGGCCCCGTCTGCGCTGCATGCACTGCCCACCCGCCCATCGCCCTCTGGTGCCTGAGCCACCCCAAAGACAGACTGTACAGTACAGGCATACATGTATGCTGAGCGTGAACAGCGCCGCAGCCTCGGCAGCTGCTAGATCTGCCAGTGGTCATCAAGAACTTCAACCACCCAATCGCGCGTGACACGACGGTGCCAGCGACAGTTCAGCCAGCTGCATCCTACATACCACAGAGACAATCCGACAATGTCAGGCCAGAGGCAGTCATCATCATGCAAGCTTCAAGTTGATGGTCGTGCATACAAGTACACAATGCTGCAACCTACATGCTCTGTGAGCACAAATGAGTGATGCTGAGCATCACATGTAATGCGCCGATCCCTTTTCAGAGAAGATGAATGCAGCGCAGAGCAATGAAACGCACTGAACGTGAAGGCAGTTGTCAATTGCTGCCAGCCATACCGCACAAAAGAAACCCGCCAAAAAAACACCAACACAGCACCATCATGGTAGGCTACCATCATGAAGCTGAACAATGTGAACGCCATTCAATGATGTTGTTGCAGCAGCTGCTTTGCCCTTGCACGCGTCAGCATCACATCGACCTTCAGCTGCTTGCCACCTGGCACAGCTGCGCCTGCGGCTTCACTGGGCTGCCGCTTGCCGTCAGTAGTCTCCCCTGCTGCTGCTGCCCTGCTGCCCTGCTGCCCTGCCTGCCCTTCCCACTGACCTCTGCTTCTTGGGCTGTTGCGCCTGCATGCACAGGTGCAGGTGCTGCTGCTGCTGCTGCTGCTGGGGCGGCTGCTGTCACGATGCGCTGCGGCGCCGCTTGGTGCGGGGCTGGTGGTCATAAGCAGGGTAGGTGATGGCATGGCCTGCACACACAGGGCACAAGTGCAGCGTCCCGACGCAACATAGCTGCTGGATGCAGTGTGGCATGTGCACAGCTGAGGGTGAGTGCTCGCGGCGACATCCAGCCTGTCTGCCTCAGCTGTGGAACTGCTGCCACTCGGTGCAAACAGTGCATCGTCTGTCTTTCACCTTGGGTCCAAAGTTGCTGCAGTATGATGCTGGCTGATGAGCACAGCATCCCACCACCTGCTGACCACCTGCTGCGTATTCGCACCTGTCACCTTGGCGAAGCGTGTCAGCTTGTGCGCTATCGGTGGCTTGCCTGCTGCCGTGATGTGCGCCACCTGCCAGCCGCGCACCAGCAGCGCGTCGCTGATGAGGCTGCGGTGGCAGCTGAAGTACATCTGCGGCAGCCAGCAGCAAGGGAAAACGGCCACGCGCAGCCGCCTTCAGAGAAGCCAGCCCTGAGGCTGCATCAAGCGATTTCTACTCTGAGGCTCTCTGCCAGTGCGGGAAGGCGGAAGGCAGAGCTTGAAACAACAACGGCGCTAACATGTTTGCAACAACAAGGGCGGACAGCTGGTTGCCACTGAGCAGAGACCCACACCTCGCTCACTGGCGCAGTGGGTGCAGAGCAGTGAGTGGCCGAAAACCTCCCACAAACTGCCAACATAAATGTGTGTTGCTGCTGCGGCAGCACTCACCATCTCAGCGCACATGTATGCTGCTGGCCCCCGTGCCTCTGCTGCCTGCAGGAGCAGCTGCAGGCCATCACTGAAGCTTTGACTCTGCATGTAGTCGGCATATCCTGCACAATGCGGTGATGCAGCGTTCTACGGTGAATGGTACATGCCAGCCATGCAGAGTCCACCACCCGCGGCTTCTGCTGCTGCTGCCGGACAGCAGCGCTGCATGGCAAGCATCACATCTGGCGTAGCTGTGCTTCGCATAATGCACACTAAAATTGGCTACCCACCTCTGAAGGAGGCGTTGTCCCAGCCTGCATTTAGCTCGGAGGCCCTGTCACGCTTGCGGAGCCCGCCCAGCTGCTGGCCCAGCCACATGTACTGCAGCCCGAGGCCCGGCAGCTGCTCCGCCAGCCGCTCCCTGTTGAACTGCGAGTTGGTGCCGGACTTGGGGATGGTGCGCACGTCCACTAGTAGCTTCACGCCATGCTCCTGCAGGGCAGCCACGAGCTCTGGCAGAGTGCGGGTGCTGTGGCCTATCGTAAACACCGCGTGCGTCATACTGGCTGCTTGAATCGGGATCGACAGCAAATACGATCTATGAGATGCCATGAGCTCGCCTGGTGTCCTCGACATAACTCAGGTAGGGCTTTACGCAGCGCTGACGTGTACGACCTCACTTCTCCGTAACCAACAAATCTTGTGAACAAGCCCAATATCCACAATCCTTGCAGGAAACTGAAGCTAATGATAACTAAGCTGCGCCAGGACAACACACATACCAAGGAGGTGGTGCATCACCTCATCAAGAGCCGCCTTGCCCTGTGGCATCCACGACCCAGCACTGACTCAGCTGACTGGTGCCGCAGGACGCTGACTCACATGCGCATGGCTTACTGTGCAGTCCAGCAAACAAGCCTGATGACCATGTCAGCTGACTCATTACATGAACTGTCTAACCATGCCTGCGCTGTCCAGGGTACCACAAGCCACATACAGACTGCTGAAGCTCGCGGTTCTCCACAACTGTGCAAGCGCCATACCACGTCCACTGTGCAGCATACACGCTGTACCAAGGGACAATCACGCGTACATGCCCCCCCCCCCCCCCGCCTCTCCACCCCCACATCACCGCGCCACCACCCGTCTCTCAGCAGATACAATCACACACTTGCTGTTATACGACGACACAAGCAGGGCCACACCCGCCCACAACCCCTGCTGTGCCTGCCACTACAGCAGCAGCCGCTACAGCAGCAGCAGTAGTGTCAGCTGCATGGCTGGCTACGCTGCGCTGCTGTGCCTGCCGCCAGCCCTGGCAAGGATCACAGCAGCGGAAGCCAGCACTGCCAACGCGTGCCGCCCACATCATGCGGCTGCCCACATTGCATTTAGTGTCAAAGTCAATCACACGCGCCCCTGGTCACCTCGCTCAACAGTTTCAGAGACCGTCCATGAAGCGCATCCCCATGCACACCCACGCCATGCAAACACACACCCATGCATGCATCCACACCTGCAGTGCCACCACTGCCACCCACTCAGCCCCCTCAGCAGCCACAGCAGCAGCGCCTCGCAGCGCCGCCAAAACCGTCTCGCAGCCGCCTCACAGCCGCCTCACAGCAAAATGCAAACTCCCTGTTAGCAGCTGCCTGCCGCCCACATTCACATGGTGAAGGTGGAGGACATGCCTCACATGGAGAAGGTGGACGACAGCGTGGGCGCGGCAGACAGCGGCATCTCGCCACTCGCGCCCACACCCTCCGCCTGCAGCTGCCGGCGCAGCGCAGCCAGCAGCGCGCCATCTCCGTTGGCACCGCTGCCGCCAGCCGCCAGCCCTCCCGCAGCGCCGCTGCCGCTGGGGCTGGACACGCTGCCATCACGCAGCATGCTGGCCGCGCCAGACCCGGGCGCAAACAGCAAGCCACCGCCACCGCCAGCAGCAGCAGCAGCAGCAGCAGCAGCAGCAGCAGCGCCCGGTGGCGCGCCGATGAAGCTCCAGCCTGCTGCTGCTGCGAAGGGGTCAAACATGCCGCCACTGCCGCCGCTGCCAGCAACAGCGAACAGGCCGTCACCTGCTGATGTGGCAGGCCTGGCTGGGCTGGCGGCTGGGCGGTGGCTCGGCTGCATGGAGGCATCAGGCTGCTGCTGCTGCTGCTGCTGTGCAGGGCCGAACGCTGCTGTGCCTGCAAGACTCCTGTCAGCAGCCTGCGGCAGCGGCGACGGCTGCATCTGCTGCCGTGCAGACCATCCGTTGACGGGAGAATGCTGCTGCTGCTGCTGCTGCTGCTGCTGTGGTGAGGGCTGCGGCTGCGGTCCAAACATTGGCACGCCATTTGGCACCATCCTAAACCCTGGCACAGGTGCTTGTGGTGATGGTTGCTGGCGCTGCTGCTGCTGCTGCTGCTGCTGCCGCGTCTGCTGCTCAGGCCCAAACTCCATTGGCTGCTGCCCATTGCTACCACCACCACTAGCAGCCAGCTGCTGCTGCTGCAGTGGTGGCTGCTGCCCTGCCAGGCCTGCTGCTGGCAGCCGCATGAGGCCGCTGCTGCCAGGCGGGGGGATGGAGTTGATGCGCCACACATGCAGCTCATCAGGCTCGCCAGCAGCAGAAAATGGCTGCCGCCCTGCGGGCGCCTGCGTAGGCTGGTCCCAAACCTGTCGCTGCTCCCGCTGCTGCTGTTGCTCTTGCTGCTCGTCCTGCTGCTCTTGGTAGCACCCTGGTTGGTGTGGCACGTGTGTCGGGTGCGGCAGGTGTCGCGCGTGGCTCATGCTGTGTGCAGCTGAGGGGTGGCTCATGCTGTGTGCAGCTGAGGGGTGGCTCAGCGCGCCCAGGCTGCTGCCACCCAAGCAGCGCCAGTGCCTGACGTGGACACGACAACAACAGCAGCAGCAGCAGCAGCAGGTTAATTCAGTGGAGTGCACAGCAATGCCGGCCCCAGCTGCCCGTTGCGGCATCGCTGCAAGCATGGCAGCCTGCACACCGGCACGCTTGCATAAAGGACCACGCACCCAAACTAGCATGCCACCATGCCCAACATACTCTTCAGCAGCCACTGCTATCCCTCCCCCGCACCTGGCCTGCACCGCCAGGGCGGCGTGTATGCCTGCCAGCCCCACGCGTGTGGGGATGAGCGGGCCAGCCAGCCGCCCGGTGGCCTCCCCCAGCAGCACCCGCATGCAGGCCTCCACGCTGGCAGCCGTGGCGGCCAGGTTGTAGCCCCCCTCCAGCAGCAGCACCAGGGGGGCCAGCGGCTGCAGCAGCGCGGTCATGTGGCCGTAGCAGGCGGGGCTGACGTGGCAGCCGCCCAGCGGGTCACCGTGAGCCTGGGGAATAGGGGACATTGTAGGCAGGGAAGCAGCTGTTGAGGTGTGCAGGGTATGGCCACTGGCAGTAGTGACATGCTTGAAACAGGCGGACAGCACTCTGCCAGCTGCAGAGCACGTTGCCTGGCTACTGCACTGCAGCAGGCTGCTTGCGACGCAAAGGTCAAGCAGCCAAGATACAAACCAACAGCTGCTTGGCAGTCAAAATGCAGCAGCAGCATCCTATTGGCATGGCGCAGGCATCATCATCGTGTGCATCGTCCTCACCGCGTCAAAGCCTGCAGACACGATGATGAGGTGGGGCGAGAACTCGTACAGGATGGGCAGCAGCCTGAGGGGTTGGCGGCAGCGTGAGAGAAAAGGGGGTGCGGGCGGGGGTGCGGGCGGGGTGACGCAGGAGTAAGGCAGCTGCTTGCATCGCCTAATCGCATGTGCATGCTGCTGCTGCTGGCCGCTCGATGGCTGTCAATTGCAGCTACACGCACACACAGCTCGCCCCACACTCGGCCACATGTGCTGTGCAGCCACCGCGCAACAGCAAAACTCACAAAGCCTGCCACATGCCGCCCACAATCAACAACAATAGTTTTCAAAGCACTCTAAGCCATCAAAATAGGCTGCCCAATGCAGCTGCATAAGTGTAGGTTATATGCCTGCAGGTTTCAGTCGAGAGGGCGACAGCTCCATTTATTGAACTGTCGAGACTCGGCAGAAAGCCGAGCGGAGCTCGGCTTTCTGCCGAATCGAGAGTTCAATGAATGGAGCGGAGCCGTCGAGACGGAACCTGCAGGCTTCTAACCTACTTATGCCGCGAAAGCAACACGTTCAACTTCTAGTTACGTTTACTTCTTGTTAATGCACTGTTGACTTTTGTGTAATGCACTGTTGACTTTGTATAATGCACTGTTGACTTTTTTTATAATGCACTGTTGATAGAGCTAGGCGTGCCACACATGCCAGGTTCACCAGACTCGCCCCTTTCACCAGGTTTGACTGAACCCAGCCTGGCCACACCAACCAGGTTCACCACATCCACCCCTTTCACCAGATTTCACTGAAAGCCAGCCTGGCAACACCCACCAGGTTCACCCCCTTCCACCAGGTTCACCAGGCTGACTGAAAACCAAGCTAGCCAGACCCACCAGGTTCACCCCTTTCACCCCTTTCACCAGGTTTGAGGGAAACCAGGCTAGCCAGACCCACCAGGTTCACCCCTTTCACCCCTTTCACCAGGTTTGAGGGAAACCAGGCTAGCCAGACCCACCAGGTTCGCCCCTTTCACCAGTGTTTCCAGTCAAACCTGGTGACAGGGGTGAAAGGGGTGAACCTGGTGGGTCTGGCTAGCCTGGTTTCCCTCAAACCTGGTGAAAGGGGTGAAAGGGGTGAACCTGGTGGGTCTGGCTAGCCTGGTTTCCCTCAAACCTGGTGAAAGGGGTGAAAGGGGCGAACCTGGTGGGTCTGGCTAGCTTGGTTTTCAGTCAACCTGGTGAACCTGGTGGAAGGGGTGAACCTGGTGGAAGGGGTGAACCTGGTTGGTCTGGCTAGCCTGGTTTACACTCACACCTGGTGAACCTGGTGGAAGGGGTGAACCTGGTGGGTCCGCCCAGCCTAGTTTACAGTCTAACCTGGTGAACCTTCTAAAAGGGGTGAACCTGGTTGGTCTGGTTATCCTGGTTTTCAGTCAAACCTGGTGAAAGGGGTGAATCTGGTGAACCTGATAACACTACTCCTGTGTTTCTTTCTCACAAGTCCTCTACATATAAGGAAATCAACAGTGCATTACTATGTTTCTGCTGTTGTGTTGATTTCTCTTAAAAACAATCTTGAGTGGTATAACACACTCTTTTTGCACTAGCTTCCTGCCCCTGGCCTGCCCCCCACCCCCCACCCCCCACCCCCAACCCGCCTCCCACAACCGCCCACTCACACTCTGCTGAAGGCTGCCATGTAGTCAGCGTCACCAGGCCCGGGCCCGTCCCAGGCCACGTTCACGCAGCCGCCCAGCCCAGCCCCGCAGCCCACCTCCTCGGGGTGGCCCGTGCCGGGGAAGAAGCTGCCGTGGTCGTACCTGACGCAGCAGCAGCAGCAGCAGCAGCAGCAGCAGCAGCAGCAGCAGCAGCAGCATGACATGGTGTGATGGTGCTGATGGAGCATGAGGCACCCGGCCGTGCAGGGGCTGACAGTGGACCGCGCTGAGATGGCTGACCAGGTCGCCCGCATGCTGCCTGGACTGAGCCATGCGCTGCTGCTCCAGTTGGCAAGTTACATGCCGCCTCCTGCCCATCGCACAACGGCCCCCCCCGCTGGCGCACTGCCCCCGCCCTCCCCCTCCCCCCCCCCCCCCCCCCCCCGCCCTTCTCTCGCAACACCCCCCCACCTGTGCAGTGAGGCGTAGAGCACGCTGGGCTCCTGCTCAAAGATGGCCTGCGTGCCGTTGCCGTGGTGCACGTCCCAGTCCAGCACCACCACACGGTGAGCGCCAGCAGCCTGAGCCATATTGCATAAATCAGCAGCAGCATGCACAGGCAAGGGCAAGCAACAGCAGCAGCAGTGTACAGCTAGCGGCAGGTGTGATCAGTGCACAGTGCTGGTGCATCCATGGCTGCTGTGCTGCAGCTCAGGCAGCGCTGCACCAGATGCTGCCCGCTATGACGCCTGAGCCGCATGCAACCCCATGACGCACAGAGCAGCGCAGGCAGACACTGCTGCTGCAGCTGCTGCTGGCGCTACTGATGCTGCTGCTGCCGCGCACCTGTGCCGCGCGTGCCGCCACTGCTGCGTTGTTGAAGTAGCAGAAGCCCATGGCCAGCCCACCCTGGGGGGAGAGGGGGGGGGGACAGGCAACACAGCAGCAAACGTCAACTGCTAGCGTCGTGCAGCAACGTCTTGAAGAGAGTATCACCTGGCAACGCAGAATACCTCGCCGGCAAATTCCTGGACTGAACCTAGCAGGCCAGAACGCAGACAACCAGGCATCTGCACACGAACGTGTGTACTGTACGTTTTTTGGACGCTTCAATAGCCTGCTTGCATGCAACTGATGCAATTTTTATGTCAACAACTGAGATATGGCACTGCTGAGATATGACCACCCAGCCCAGCCTCAGATATGCTCAGACGTGAGTGAAGCCACCACACACACGCACGCGCAGTCAGCGCACCTCTGCATGGTGCCCCGGGGGCCGTATGATGGCCGCCCCGCAGGGCGCCTCGCCCCTTGCCACCGCCACCGCCACGTCAATGGCCCCCCCAGCAGCCATGGCCGCGCACTCGTACGTGGCTGGCCCCAGGTAGCAGTCCAGGATGTGTCCCGCACCCAGCTGGCTGCCGTGGGACACACCAGCAGCTGTGTCCCCGCCTGCTGCGGCTGACTGTAGCACGTGACTGTCCCGCGGCAGTGCCAGGTGGCCTGCGGCTGCTGCGGCGGCTGCAGCAGACGTGTGTGCTGGCAGCGCACATGGGCTGGATGGTGATAGCTGCTGCTGCTGCTGCTGCTGCTGCTGCTGCTGGCTGCTGCTGCTGCTGAGGTCAGGGCTGACCATGGCACTGCGCGGGTCGCCTGCAGGTTAAGCGACACAAGCAGAAAGGGCAACACATAGCTCTCATGCGTGCAGCGTTCATATGGCTTCAGCAGCAAATGTGTAAGCACTGTAACTTGGCTGGGGAGAAAGCACGCAAGGTGGCAGCCCCAACCACGTATGCTGCTGATGGTTCTGTCAATTGCGCAAACCAGGTGGCCGTGGCAGTGCATGGGCGCATGGAGGGCCAGCGCAGCGTCATTGTGAGCGCCAAACAAGCCCAGGCAAGGCACACCAGGGCCTAACATGCTTCTTTGCAGCACGCTGCTCACCTGCTGCTGGCGACGCATGCGGCTGCGGTGACCGTGGGCTCTGCTGCTGCTGCTGGCTGCGTGCTGCTGCTGCTGCTGCCGCCGCCTCCTGCTGCTGCAGCTTGCTGGCTGCGGCCACCTCCCGGATCAGGGCCAGCTCATGCACAGCAGCCAGCTCCTCAACAGACGCGGCACGGCACGGGATCTGGCCACACACCAACAGCAAGAAAGAACAGCAGCAGCAGCAAGCGGGCGTGGGACAAGCGGCACCAGCAGCGCTCTGTACGGCACACTGCCGCTGCTGCAGATTGCTTTATTTTCATGCGCTAAGTGCTGCCAGCGCCGCTTCCTTGTTTGCTTGCAACACGTTCAGCAACAAGCGGCAGCGCAGCAGCTGCTGCCAGTCTGCAAGCAGTGCGCCGCACCCAGGCATGTTTGCTGCCCCTGCTGCAACAACAACAGCACTATCCCCCCCCCCCCTCACCCGTCTGCAGCGGCCCGCCAGCCCCGTGGCAGCCAGCCGCGCCATGACCGCTGCTGCGCGCTCGGGGCGCTCCGGGTGGCTGTTGTCGCCCGGGGGGCAGTGCCGCAGCAGGCCCTCGTCCCACGCCAACAGCGGGAGACTGCGCGACAGGTCAGGGCGGCTGCCAGTGGCGCTGCCATGCGCAGAATGTGCCGCGGCGGCTGCTGCTGCTGCCACAAACGGCTGCGCGCACAGCAGCGGGCAGCAGCGAGGAGCAGGCAAGAGAGTTGGCGGCGCAGTGCAGCGGCAGAGCCGATGCATGCAGCGCTGGATGCATCCTGTCACAAATTCACGCAAATGTTTGGTCGTCGACACGTGGCAAGCAGAGCGAACCGTGTTCAGGCAGTGCTGCTGCGACAGGGAGCTGGAAGCTTTACAGGCCCAGCACAATAGCGCTGGTGCCCTGGCTGCTGCATCAGTCCCCTGTCAACCCCCCACCCGCCCACCCAGCGCCCCCCCCCTAAACACGCACGCACGCACGCACGCACGCACGCACGCACGCACGCACCCACGCACGCACGCATGCACGCACGCACGCACGCACGCACACACAAACTAGCCGCGCCCCCCTCACCCGCCCTGAGCCGCGTGCGCTGGCAGCCAGCCTGCTGGGCAGCGTCCCCGCCATCAGCGCGGCGTCATCAGCCAGCCGGTGCCCGCAGCTGCTGCACACGGCATCGACCGCCTCGCGCTGCTGCTGCTGCTCCTCCCTGCCGCCCGGCTGATGATGCGCCGCAGCTGCTGCCTCGCCAGCAGCCTCGCTGCCGCCACCCTGCTGCTGCTGCTGCTGCTTGACGCCCTGCATGCCGCCACCAGCCACTGCATCATCATCTTCCGGCTCCGAGTCGATCCCGCTCATCAGCGGCGCGGTGCAGTTGAGGCACACGTCCAGCGCCTCAGCAGCGCCAGCAGCGCCAGCAGCCATCTGTGCCAGCAGCAGTGCCAGGGGGTCACCCGGCTCCAGGTCGTCAAACAGGCCCCCGCCCTCGCCAGCAGCCTCCAGCATGGCAGCGTCACGGCTGGTGCGGCGGCCACCACGGCCAGGCTGCTGCTGCTGCTGCGCCTCGTCAGCAGCAGCAGGTGATTGTGCTGATGCGCCAACCGCTTGCTCTTCCTCCATTGCAGCGTCATCCGCCTGGCTGCCCAGCCTGTCAGGGGCGCCGGGGCTGTACCGCGCATCATAGTGCTGCTGCTGCTGTTGCTGCTGCTGCTGTGGTGGTGGGTGTGCGCCGGGCCAGGGCTGGAGGGAGGTGGGCGCGCTCAGCCCACCAGGGCCCGCGGTGCTCATGCGCCGCTCACGCTGCTGCTGCTGCTGCTGCTGCTGCTGCTGCTGCTGGTCATCATCCTCCATCACACTGTCTGCCTCACCGTCTGCATCAGTCGCACCCAGATACGCTGGCGCCAGGTGTACCGGCTGCTGCTGCTGGCGCAGCTGCTGATCTGCTGCTGCCATGCCACCCCCAGCACCTGCTGCTGTTGCTGCGCCGGCGGCAGCCTTGGCCCCCCTGTCTTCATACTCAGCGGCGCTATCACCCCCAGCAGCGGCAGCAGCAGTGATGTGGAAAGCAGGCAGGTCAAACACAGGCTCCTGCAGCTGCCAGGGCAGCGCACCAGGCAGCACTGCCGAGTGGCTCTGCCCCTGCTGGCCCTGCTGCTGCGGATGCTGCTGCCCGTGCCCCTGCTGCTGCTGCTGCCAGTGCAGCTGGCTGCTGCCAGCGCTGCGAGGGCCGGAGGAGGGCACGGCAGCAGCACCTTGACTATGACATGGCACAAAGGGCCCATGCTGCTGCTGCTGCAGCCCGCTGACATTGGGGCAGCTAGGGCAGCCAGCACGCACCAGCCGTGCAGCAGAGGGGCTGCCTGCACCGCCAGCAGCAGCAGCAGCAGCAGCAGCAAAGCCGCTCAGAGGCACCATGCCCGACAGGCTGCTGCGCACCGCGGCAGCAGCAGCAGCACCAGGTGGCGGCAGTGGCCCGCTGCGCAGCGCTGCATGCGCCGTGGTGCCAGGCGCACTGCTGCTGCTGCTGCTGCCGGGCATGCTGCCAGCTGCGCTGCTGCGCGCCCCGCCTAGCAGAGCCGACAGTGATGAGGCGCCGGCATCGCTGCCTACACCCGCCGCTGCTGTTGCTGTCACCGCCGCCTTTGTTGCTGCTGCTGTTGCTGCTGCCGTGGGGCTGAGGCACCCGCCGCTGAAGCTGTAGCTGCGCAGGCTGCTGCCACGCCTCAGCAGGCCGCCGCCGCTGCTGCTGCTGCTGGGCACCAGCCGGCTGGCCCCGCCCAGCAGCGGCTCTGCTGCTGCCTCCCGCGCAGGGCTGAGCGGGCAGGCCAGGCCTGTGACTGCCATGCTGCTGCTGCTGCCGTCAGGCAGGCCCCCAGCAGTAGCTGGCCGCCGCATCGCATGCTGCTGCTGCTGCTGCTGGTCGTGCTCGTGCATGAATGCCGCGCGCAGGCCGCCAGCCGCCACTGCTGCGCCTGGCCTGCTGCTGCCGCCAGCCACCATGCCAACCGGCTCAACAACCAGCTGCTGCTGCTGCTGCTGGGCTGCTGCCGGCAGCGGCGCCAGCTGCAGCGCCAGCGGTGGCGGCGCCTGTGGTGACAGCAGCGGCGGCAGGGGCGCCTCCAGGCTGGCGCTGCGCCCGCCAAACCCCCCGTAGCCCTCGGGGCCCGGCCGCCACGACATGGCCATGCCGCCAGCCAGCTCCGCCTCGCCTGCTGCTGCTGCTGCCGCCTCCAGGTCCAGCATGGGCATGTCCACGCCGGCAGCAGGGCCACAGCTGCTGGCGACAGCAGCAGCAGCAGCACTGCTGGGGCTCAAGCTGTGCGGCTGATACTGCTGCTGCATCTGCTGCTGTTGCTGCTGCTGCGCAGTGGGTGTGGGCATGGCGTCTGGCGCGTAGCCTGGCGAGTACAGTGGCGAGTATGGCGGCTGGTGCAGGGGGCTGGCCCCTGGAAAGAAGCTGGCCAGGGCGGCAGCTGCCTGCTGCTGCTGCTGCTGCTGCTGCTGCTGCTGCTCATGCTGCAGGTGGTGCTGCTGGTGCTGCTGGTCAAGGCTGTACTGCGAGGGCTGCATGTCACCGCCTGCAACAACAGCCGCGCCTGCTCGGTGAAATGCTTCAAGCGCACTTTTGGGTGCATACATCACTCAGATGAAATCTGGCTTTCGCGTGCAGTGGGCTGTGCTGCAGTGTAAGCCACGCAACGATTTCAGTGTTTCACCCGCAGCCTGGTTTGAGCCCAGTCTCGGCACCAGGCTGAGCTGGCTGCAGCAACATGCATGCCCCTGAAAGCTACACAGCACTATATGCAGGTGTTTGCTGCACACAAGGCGTGTGTCACATTCAACAGGCGGTGACGAGCAGCAGGGGGTCAGCAGGTGACGCAGCTGGGTGGTACCAGCTGGGTGAGGTACAGCAGGTGAGACGCGCACACGAAACTCAGCTAGTGTAGAATTAAAAGTGCTTGAAAAGTATGCAAAACTCTATGACGCCATCACTAACCTTTGATTGATGAATGGAATGGGCGACTGGCGTGCACTTCAAATCACCTCCCAGCGCTGCTGCCAGTGCTGCTGGTCTCTGCTGCTGCTACTGCTGCTGATTGGATTGACAGTGGCCTCGCTCGCATGGGCCCATGAGCAGGACAGGCTCTTGATTGGATCGTTTTAAACATAAAATCATATTGATGTACAGCATACGAAGGTCATCAGGCCCAGGAAGCGATAGTTAAGGTCCACTCCCGACGATGCAAGCTTCGGTCAAACGGTAGACAGAGCTCAACTAGAGCTGACACAAGCTTGTGTTTTACAACATGATTGATCAAGGCTCGTCAACGACATGCCCAGCAGGTCCCCTCAGTCACTGCCTGTCTTGCGGAAGCTCCCGTAAGCCTGCTAAAGTTGCAAAGTGCGCACGTACAAAGATCTGACGTTGCTGGCTCAATAGTAGAGGTGCCGTGACTTTGATCGGAACACCAAGTGTGACAACTGCTCACTTGCGAAAACTCTCAGCCCTTCAACGGCCCAACACGACACATTTACGCTTATATGGTCCTGCACTAATCTGTTCCAGTCTCGCCTGAGTCCAATGTGCAACTGCTGACCTGAACTTCAACCTCCAAAACGGTGGACTACAGGACTGTACCGGACTTGCAGCCTGTGCACTTGCCACCATGTCTCGCAGCTCCGACGTCACCATCTTTGGCGCCACTGGCTTCACTGGGCAGCGTGTGGCGGCCGAGGCGCTGCGCTCCCTGCCACCAGAGCTCAGGCAGGTGGCCCAGGCTGGCCGCTGCTGCTGCTGCTGTGCTGGCCAGCGCACTGTGCTTGCAGCACAGCATGCGAGCAGTGCCGCAAACGACCACACACCTGCTGCAGCAGCAGAACATCTGAATCACTCAGCAGCTGCTACTGATCATCAAGCAGAGTTCAAGCATCCTCAGCAGCAGCAAGCCTGTTCCTGCAGCAGCAGCAGCAGCAGCAGCTGCAGCAGAGGCAGCAGCAGCGCTGGCAGGGCTTGCACTACGGCAGTCCCGGGCAGCATGACACTCAGCACTCAGTTCTTGCTGCGGCTCATGCCTGCATCAAGCAGCAGACACACGGCTGGCAGCCACCACCTACGCTTGCTCGCTGCAGGAACAAGCCCGTCTGCTGCTGCTGCTACGGTGTCATGTTGGGTGCCGCGCTGATGTTGCAGGATCACCATTGCTGGCAGGAGCAGCAGCAAGCTGCAGGCGCTGGCGCAGCAGCTGGGGGCAGCTGACAGGCTGCAGGTGGGCCAGCCAGCAGGCGGCAAAAGCGCAGCAGCTGCTGCTGAGGAATTGGCAGCAGGCATCACCCACACTGCACATCAGCAGAGCAACAAACCCTGGCCTGACATCATCAGCAGGGCAGCTGCTGCATGCCAGTGCTGGCTCATGCATACTGCCACAGCAGGGTCAGGCCGCGCCATATGTGTGAGAGCAGCAGCACGCAGCACTCCAGGCCCCTGCAGCTGCACCAGTGCTGCAGCAGTGACCAGCAGCAGGCAGCGCCACTGCAGCCTGTGGCAGGCGCCTTGTTGTGGATCGTCAAGCAGGTGGCCGTTACGAGCCTGTCTGCTGTCCCTGTGCTGTGCTGTGCTGCTGCAGGTGCTGGGAGGGGTTGACGTGACCAAGCCAGAGTCACTACAGGCCATGGCGCAAGCGACCAGGTGATGCAGCTGAGGCAGGGGCAAGAAGGGCCGCCAGTGCTGCATTGCTGTTGGGGGAGCATGGCAGCAGGGGGAGCAGCTATCCTGTACACACACAGCATGCACTTCCTGCGACCCTAGCGAGAGAGAGAGAGAGAGAGAGAGAGACTACGCGAGGCTAAGGTGCACTCCTGGCTGCCAGGGGCGCGGAAGCCTGCGTAAATTAAGGAACGAGGGTAGGCTTGCCGTCGCCGGCTCCGTACCCCCTACCCCTCCACCAGGTGACCGTGCGGCCCCCTGGAGAGGTTTATGCTGACCAAGGTAGGCATCCTTGGTCAGCCCCGTCAGGGTACCAGTTTAGCTTTTCCGTCTTTTGACGTGTTTGCGGTGGCTTGGTGCCTTGAATGCCCTCTTCATGTTCGCTCTCTTGTTTTTGCTGCAGTTGTTGAGCTTCAGGTGGCCCAGGTGTTTGAGCAGTGCCCCGCGCTGCTTCCATATCCTTTCCATGCCATTGATGGCGATGTAATGCAGGTCACGCAGCAGCTTCTTGAGCGCGGATCCCTTGACTCCTAAGTTTGTCAGCTGTTGTTCTGTCTCCGTAAAAATTACACCGGCGACTCCCAGCAGGATATTGACCTGCCGTACACTGGGTCGCGAGTAGTCCGTATGCGAGATCGCGGCACACATGCTGGTCATCTCTTGATTGCCTTGTGCGCCTAGTTCGGTTTGGGCGGAGGCACCGCTGATGCTGGTACGTAGGTGTTCATGTTGTTGGGTTGCTGTGGCATGTTGTGTGCTTCTATCAGTGTCCCTGCAATATTTGATTTCCACCACCGTGAATTCGTTGTGTTGGTGATTATACATCAGGGCATCCGGCACACTGTGTTGGTTGATTAGGGCGCGCTGCACTGCGAGGGGAACCGCCTCCAAGTATGGGTTGGCGAAGTCCTCAGCAGTAAATCTTCTGCGGGTAGTCAGAGTGGTGCCATTGCGAGTGAGCTCCTCTTTGCTGCTTCTTTTGTGTACGCCAACATCTGATGTAACCAGTTCTCCACCTCTATCACCGTGTAGAATAGCCTTGACTATGGCGGTTCCCGCGTCGTTGTGTCGCAGTGTCACTGTTTGTGACAGCGCTGGGCAGCCGCTGATAGCATGGTGCCCTCCATCCTCTCTGCCGCACAGCAGGCACAGGCTGCTGGTGTTGCCTGTTTTGTCCCATCTGCTCAGCAGTTTCTGGGTGGGTACCTGCCCATAACGGGCTTGCAGTGGCAGCCGTTGTGTCTGCTGTGGCAGCTTGGGGTCGTTTATAAACAAGTGGCTGTACTCATGGTTCATGCCCGGGCATGCAGCCTCCCAGCTTCTGAAGTATATGGATTCTTGGTTTGAGGATCCCAGCTCTCCCGTTGTCAGCGCTATCTGCGCGAGAGTTTCACTCATATTGGCCAGTGGCACTAACCGGGTATGCTGCTCTGCTCCAGATGAGGATTCCGCCAAGGTCTCTGTGTGAGGCCATACCATATTGTTCCTATCATTACTCGGGTGGCTAAAGGTGCGAGTTTCCCGTGGTGGCGTGTCACCCTTTGCCACGCTGCCAGCCGCCCGATCTGCCTCTTCGTTGCCCACTATGCCGATGTGGCTTTTCACCTTCCACAGGTGGACCGTTCCCTCATGTGCGGCGACCGTGTTAGCAATGCTTTTGATGAGTGCAAAGTGCCGATGCTCTAGCATGTCTTGTGGTCTCGTGTTTGCTTTGAAGATTTGCCTGATACTGCCCAGGCTGTCTGTGGCGATGTGCAGCACGTCTGTGCTTGCCATGTGTTGGTCTGCCGCTTCAAGAGCTACGGATATGGCTGCCAGTTCGGCTCTGTTGATTGTATCTACGTGTTGTTCTGAGGTGCAGCAGTTGATTGGGATGGTCACGGGCACACGCCCGGTGAGTGGGTTGGCGGGAATGTGCACAGCCGCTCCTATGCCAGGTCCTTTTTGCTTTCGGTCTTTGGGTAAGACACTACCGTCCGTGTAAATGAAGTCCCTCCAGTCATGTTTGAGGGCTGGTATTTCTCCCTGCAGTGTTTTCATCATTACGATTGCCTCCTGTACTGCCCGTCGAGTTTGGTCTCCCGGACAGGCCTCTCTCGTTGTCTGATAGCCTTGAATGACACTCGACGCGCCAGGAGTGTCTGTGGTGCGTGCCTCTTGGTCATGTTGTCCTTTGTGAGTGTGACCTCTTGTCAGAGTGAGAAGCCTGTCGATTGGCGGGACTCGGGGGCGTTGATCGCAGTCATTAGGCCGTTGGCGGAATGTGCTTGGCAACGTGACGTTGTTTACATCCCGTGGCTGCCTAGAGATGTCCACAAAGCCGTCACCACTGTCTGCAGTCCCCCAATTGAGTCCTGGCCCGTTCGTTTCGCGATTAGCAACTATTTCAGTCATTCGACCCTAGCGCTGCAGCCCGCTGCTAACTACCACACAGCAGCCGCCCTGCATCCTACGCTGCCTGACCCTTTAGAAGACTTTCGTCGGAAATTTGTGAGGTGTTGAATCAACGAGGTTGAATCAACAGGGGTGTCAATCATGGTTGAATCAACAGGTTTTGCCTCAACCTGGGTTGAGTTAATCCGGTTGATTGGCCGATTCCGGTTGAAACCTACATCATCGAGTTGAATCGACACTTGCACTTTCAACCATAGTTGCACTAAACGTGGGGTCAGGCTGTTTATGAAACGAAACGAAACGTTTAAAACGCGCGTTTTAAACGCTTTCAGTGTGAAACGCTGTATCTAAACGGCAGCTCTAGTGGGGCTCAGGCGTTTGAATGCAGAACCCCTTGTTACTCGGCCTAGCGGCCCGTTCAGGTACTCGGGGATATTCGTAACATTTACTTTATATCGTTGATGATGACTATCCCTCTTACGCCGAGCAGCCCTCCAGCTGCTGTGCAGTGGTGCCTCGCGGCACGTGGTCCGTGACCATCAACACACTCACACGATATCATGTGTAATCAGTAAATCACGCACTGACACGTTGATTCATCGTGACTTTGTGAAGATGTGTCACGCGACAATCGCCAAGTATGTTCAAGTGTTATAGCCGTACTGCTGTCAACTACCTTGACAGCCCTCAAAGCCCGGCAGGCACAGTTCTGGGGTCAAGTATTGACTATAAAGACTGGAAACAGTGATATAAAAGCATTTAAAAGGCAAAGCATAGGTGTAACTGGCCTCTACATGCCTCTACAGTGCATACTGTGACATGGCGTTTCAGCAGCGTTTCAGCAGCGTTTCAGTCAAGGCACTGGCGTTCTAAACGCGTTTAGAAACAAAACGTTTCGTTTCAATTGAAACGTTTAGTGCAACTATGCTTTCAACCATGATTGGGTCAACGCAGTTGAATGAGCATGTCCGGTTGAAGACCACATCGAACACAGGAACAGCTCCTGAATGCAAGTTGCTGCACTGCGCACGCCCTACCGAGAATGCGTGCTGCTGTCTGCCGCCTGCTGCCCCCCCCCCCTTCCACCAGGCTGCTGCTGTGCTGTGTGGGCCCCTTCAGGCTGTACGGCGAGCCGGTGCTGGCGGCAGCAGCAGCAGCACGCACTGACTACCTGGACATATGCGGGGAGCCAGGTGGGGGGAGGGGGGGGCAGTGCTGCAGGGCATGCAGGTGGGGGGAGGGGGGGGGGGGCAGTGCTGCAGGGCATGCAGGTGGGGGGAGGGGGGGGGGGCAGTGCTGCAGGGCATGCAGGTGGGGGGAGGGGGGGGGGGGGCAGTGCTGCAGGGCATGCAGGTGGGGGGAGGGGGGGGGGGGGGGGGCAGTGCTGCAGGGCATGCAGGTGGGGGGAGGGGGGGGGGGCAGTGCTGCAGGGCATGCAGGTGGGGGGAGGGGGGGGGGGGGGCAGTGCTGCAGGGCATGCAGGTGGGGGGAGGGGGGGGGGCAGTGCTGCAGGGCATGCAGGTGGGGGGAGGGGGGAGCAGTGCTGCAGGGCATGCAGGGGAGGGCAAGGCAGGGGAAAGCTGGTGGGGCCTAGCTGGTGGTGCAGCACAGCAGCTGCAGCAGGATGCAGGCACGGGCACAGGGGGGGCAAGCACACGGCAGCAGCCACACCAGCTGCAGCCTCTGGACTTGCAGGGCAGCATCCACCAGTGAGTGACGCAGCTACCGTGCAAGTTGCAGATGTTAAGTGAAGCATCGGTGCCCTCTGTGACGCTGCACACCGGAGGGTAGTCAAACGTGTACTGCGTGCTTACCATCCTTCGCATGCTGCCCTGCTGCCACCCCCTTCACCGCACCCCACTGCCACACTCTCCTGCCAGAGTTCATTGAGCGGATGGAGCTGCGCTACTCTGCAGCAGCAGCAGCCAGTGGCGCGCTCATGGCCAGCGCGGCCGGCTTTGACAGCGTGCCGGCTGACATGGGCTGCCTCTTCGCGCAGCGCGCCTTTGCGCCGCCTGCCGTGCCCAGCAGCGTGGAGGCTGTCATCAGCCTGAGCGCGCCCAAGGGCACATCCATCCACTACGCCACATGGTGGGTGGGTTTGGGGGGATGGCTGGCATGGCATGTGCTCCGTGGCGGGGGCGGGGGGGCTGGCATGGCATGGGGCGGTGGCGGGCTGCACAAGCTTGTAGCTGGTACAAATGTAGGCAGGTAGTTGACATTCACAAGTGTCCGCGTGGAGGCTGTCATCAGCCTGAGCGCCCCCCAGGGCACGTGCATCCACTTTGCCACATGGTGGGCGGCAGCTAGCAGCGCACGAAGCGGGGCGGGACAGGGGTGGCAGCAGCGCTGCACAAGCTCGTGTTTCTGCACAAATGTATCAAATTGTTTGACAATGCAGTATTTGCTGGATGAGTGGTGAAGGCAGCTGTACCCAGCCCCTCTCACTGCTGCAGTGCCGCCCCACAGGCACTGCAGCGCCTTTCCAGTGGCCCCACCCTTTGCATCACCCTGCACCCCACCAACCCACCCACACACCCACCCCTGCAGGGAGTCTGCCGTGCATGGCATCGGCTCAGTGGCAGAGCTGCGCAAGCTGCGCGCAGAGGCACGCAGGGCAGGCGGTGCGCCCCCGCCGCCGCGCCCGCTGGGCCCACGGCCGGCCGCGCCTGCTGGCCCCGCCTGGGAGCACCGCCTGGCACGATACACGCTGCCGTTCCCTGGTGCGTGGGTTGGCTTGGCACCTGCGCAAGCGGCTTTCAATAATTGAGCGTGCCGCTTGTCGGGTCTCTTCGTGATACTGCTGTCTTTATTATATGTCATGTGCGCCTGGCGCGATACACGCTGCCCTTCCCTGGTGCGCGGGTGGTGGAGGTGGTGGGGTGGGGGGGGGGGGTGGATGGCTCAACACCTGTGCAAGCCTCACTTTTATTGCGTGTAGCTCTTGTTCGTTTTTTGCTGAGAGGTTGCTGTCCCAGTTGTGTCATGCTGCTGCCCTTGTCACCCTGCCTGCCCCTGCAGGCGCTGACGCAGCCATCGTGCGCCGCACGCAGGCAGCCATCGCTGCTGCAGGGGAGCCCGCGGTGCACTTCAGCGCACGCTTCTCACTGCCCAGCGCCTGGGCTGCCGCGCTGTTTGTGGCGTACGGGGGCCTGATGGTGGCCCTGGCCCGCTTCAGCTGGGGCAGGGCGCTGCTGCTCAGGTGGGGGGCTGGCTGCAGCGGGCTGGCTAGCAGCCAGCAGCGGCATTGTGCGCAGCCGTACCAGCCGTGCAACTTGAGCAGTGCAGCTGCGCTGCAGCCTGGGCAGCAAGTTGCAGGGCGCTGCTGCTCAGGTGGGGTGCTGGGCGGCTAGCAGCCAGCAGCGGCACTGGCCATAGCCGCACCATCGTGCGGCGTGAGCTTTGTGGCCCCTTTCAAACCTGCTGCAGCCTAAGCAGCAAGTTGCGGCAGCCGGCATGTCAAGGGCTGTTGTACACTGTGCCCATGTGACCACGTGTCCTGCCTGCTGGCTGTACTGGCTGCACCCACTGTGGCAGTGCACATTATCAGCAGGCTGTTGCTGCACTGCACTGCACCACGCGCGCCAACATCTGCTGCTCTCCCCCCCCCCCATATCCCCCCACCCCCAACCCCAGGGCCCCCGGCCTGTTCAGCAGGGGCCTGGTGAGCCACGCTGGCCCCAGCCAGGCGCAGATGGACACCACACGCACTACGCTAGACCTGTTCGCAGCAGGCTACAGCAGCCCACCCCCGCCTGGCACAGCCCCGGGCAAGCCTGACAAGCACGTGAGCACGCAGCACGGCGCGGCACGGCTGCCAGCCAGCAGTGGCGGGCTTAGCAGTTGATGCACGTGGCATTAAAATCTGACAATGCAGTGCATATAGGGTGAAAGGTTTCTCAATCAGCAGTGCAGGAGAGCGTTGTGTGCCCTGCAGCAACCTGGCACAGCTGCAGGTTGATCTGCCTGCTGGCCTGCTTGAGCAGTTGCACTGCTGCCATGCATCTTGCCCTGCTACGGCTTGTGTTATCGACCCTTTCTGCTGCTGTATCCGCCTGCCCCCCCCTCCCCCCCCCCCCCCCCCCCCCGCTCCCAGGTGCACTGCCGCGTGTCGCTGGGTGACCCCGGCTACCTCTTCACCTCAGTCATGCTGGTGCAGTGCGCGGCCACGCTGCTGCAGGAGCGGCAGGCCCTGCTGGACAGCGTGGGGGGACGAGGTGGCGTGTTCACTGTGGGCACGCTGTTCAGGGGCAGCAGCCTGCTGCAGCGGCTGGATGAGCACGGCGTGAAGTTCAGCGTGGTGGGCAGCAGCTGAGGGGCAGGGCGGCAGCTAAGCAGCCCTTTGGCTTCAAAGTGAGTGGGATTGTGAAGAAGCAGGAGGGAGTTGCAGCGCAGCTGTCTTGCAGGGAGCGAGGCGTGCAGCAGCGGCAGCGTGGGCACTGCCGTGATGGCAGGCATGGACCACAACTGATGCTTGGTGGTGGGGTGGTGGCAGCGCATGAGGCGGCGTCAACTGCCCGCCTTGGTGTGCAGAGTACACTGTTGGTGATGGAATGCTTTGACATGCTGGCACAGTATGCATGGCAGGCTCAGCAGGCCTGCCCTTGGGACGCTGCTGCGACAGCGGCAGCGGCCACAGCATGCGGCATGCTTGCTCTGCTGAGATGCAGCCACAACATATCTGCACGCCCAGGCAACACACGCTGCTTTGTGTCCGAACAGCCAACGAAATGCTGATGGTACAGCAGCAGGGAGCAGTGCATTATTGTACCAGCAGCCAGCATTGGCAGGTTGAGTCTGCCAGCTTGCACCATGTTCAGTGAGCACTGGGACCCCAGCAGCATGCATGTGCAGGCTGTTGATCATTGTGAGGAGACCATCTTTGTTGTCAGATATGGATACACCTTGTTTTTTCATCATTGTCGGCGTTGCGGAACTTTTGGGCGGGGGTTACGAACCTCATTGGTGTGGCGTGTAGTCGGAGTTTGCCCAGACAGCAGGTGCGTGATGCAGTACGGGGGTTCGCCGGCAAGCTGGTTGCATCGGGGAGCTTACAGCACTATCTCTACCTCAAGTTTTGAGTAAAATATGTTTAACACATCCTCCGATGGTATGTTGGGCCCGGCCTCGATCATCAATTGATCCGCACGAGGCAAGCATTCGAACTCGCCAGTTCGTCGCCCTCGTTTTGATCAACCCGATCCACTTACTTTGTCTTAGGTAGGCCGGCCCTGAATTCGCTAGAAATTCATGTCACAAGCATTCATCACAACCTTGGTCTTCCCATTGCGCGCCCTGACAGTGCACGTAATTCTCCCCGCCACGTTAACGGCCTGCTGCTTGAGGGTCGAACTATTTATAATATCTTTATTCGACGCATCCGTGGTGCTGTCAAAGTCCACGCGGCGTCCTAGCCTGGAAGCAGCAGCTGCAACGGGCAGGTGCTAGACACATCAGCCCACACAAGACTCGACAATTTAGTAGCTAACTACCCGCCTGTTGCCTGTTTAGGCTTTTTGCTACGATTTGAGGCCCTAACAAGGCGCTGCAGCACACCAAGGAGCCAATCCAACCACAGCAGCCCGCAGCAGCTGCAGATCAAACCTCCGCAGCAGCAATTGTGCGCCCGAGGTTACCAGCCTGCCTGGCCCTGACCCCGCATGGATGTACACTATGCCAGGCCTAGCCACGCAGCACTAGCAGCACCACCCCACCACATCAAGGCACACATGGTACCGGCACCTCAACTGCCCCCAGCCCTGCACCCGTCAACAGCAGCAGCTGCTGCATGCGCTGCCGGCCTGCCCTGTGAAGCAGACGCAGCGGCAGCAGCAGCAGCAGCATGCTTTGTTGGGCTGTCTGGCAGTGCTGCAGGTTCTTGGGGCCTGTGCAGCCTGCAGCAGCTGGCAGAGCCTCCCCTCAGGCCCAGGCCTGACGGCCAGGCTGCAGGCGGGCTGGCAGCACTACAGCAGCAGCAGCAGCAGCAGCAGCAGCAGCAGCAGCAGCAGCAGCAGCAGCAGCAGCAGCAGCAGCAGCAGCAGCAGCAGCAGCAGCAGCAGCAGCCAGGCATCAAACGCCAACGCAGCGGCAGCAGTGCAAGTGCCAAATATATGGCAGCAGGCTACTATGCTAGGCAGAGCAGCAGCAGTGCCATGCCTGCTGCCCAGCAGCAGCAGCAGCAGCATGAGGAAGATGCTAGGGGCTGCCTCAGCTTGCTGGCAGAGGTAGCAGCACAGGTGAGACAGGCAGCACAGCACTGAACTCCCCAAGCAGCAGCAGCAGCAGCAGCAGCAGCAGCAGCAGCAGAAGCTGTCCATATTATTCACCAAGGCATGTATGGCACCTTGTGACATATTGCATGTGGCCGGTGTAGCGCTGTGACCTTCCATCCGGCTGCCTGTTTGGTCCCATGCCCAGTGCAGCATGCTGCACATGCGCGCGGCAGTACAGCTGGCTGCAGTCACTCACAACTGCTTGAATGTTCTGCTGTCATCCTGTCATGCTGCGTCAGGTGGCTCCCTCCTCCCCCAGCTGCCAGCCGGTCTCACCCAGCAGTGCAGCAACAGCGGCAGCAGCAGCGGCAACGCCAGCAGGCGCTGCGCATGCATCAGCAGGCTGTGCCACTGGCGGCTGCAGCAGCCCTGGCAGCCCAAGCAGCAGCAGCCAGCAGAAGCTGGGCTTCAAGAAGAGGAAGATTGCACAGTGGCAGCAGCAGCAGCAGCAGCAGCAGCAGCAGCAGCAGCAGCAGCAGCAGCAGGCTGTGCTCAAGCAACAGCAATCGCAGCATGGGGTGCTTGACCATGCAGCAGCTGCAGCACCTGTGGTGCCATCCAGTCAAGCGCCACAGCCAGAAGAGCCCACTGCAACCCACAGACAGCAGCAGCAGCAGGCTGATGCCGCAGCAGCTGCAGCTGTGGAGCACGCTGCAGCAGCTGCAGCCGCCCTGGTGCAGAGCTTTGGCCAAGGCCCACAGACTGCAGCACAGCCAGCTGCTGCACAGGCAGCCACCACACCGCAGCCAGCTGCTGCAGCAGCAGCAGCAGCCGGCGCCAAGGCCCGCCGTTGGCTGCTGGCAGGCAGGCTGGCGGTGCATGCCCCCGCCCTGCTGGCAGCACACCAGCAGCGCCTCACCACACCCAGCAGCAGCAACACGCACAGAGATGCACGCCTGCCACAGCAAGCAGCAGCAACAGCAGCACCTGCTGTGCTGGCTGACAGCAACACAGCCTTGGCTGCACCGCAGCAAGCAGCAAGCAGTGTGCTTCTATCTCAGCAAGACAGCCCTGCCCTCGGCCACCACCACCAGCAGCAACAGCAGGTGCTGGTTCAGGCTGGCAAGGGTGCTGCTGCTGCACTGGAGCGGCCAGGCAGCCTAGGCAGCTCAGTCAGCGGCAGCAGCAGCCAGCTGCACCACAGCGGCACTGACCTCAGCCAGCAGGCAGCACAGGGGCCCAGCACACAGCACAACACGGCCTGGCAGCAGGCTGCACTGCAGCAGCAGCAACAGCAGCAGCTGGAGCTACAGCAGCGTCAGCAGCAGGCACTGCATCACCACCACCAGCAGCTGCTGCTGCTGGCAGGCCTCGCCCCTGCTGCAACACCACCTGCTGCTGCCGGCCAAGCAAGTCGCATCGCGGCTGCTGTTGCTGCTCCAACGGGCAGTGACATAGCACCAAGCCATGTTGCTGCCGCCAACAGCAGTGACAGCTTGCATGGCGACAAGCTGTGCACCATCAGGGAGCCTCCAGCAGCAGCAGCAGCAGCAGCAGGGCCGGCAGTGGCAGCAGCCCCTGGTGTGCTGAGCAGCCGAGTCATCCGCAGGCGCAGCAGCAACAGTGCCGGCCAGCTGGCTGCCGCCGCCTCCCACCTGAGGGCGGTCATGCTGGCGGATGCAGTGGCGCGCAGCCGCCGCCTGCTGGCTGAACTGGCGCCACACCCTGAGCAACACCGTGCAGTGCCAACAACAGCAGCAGCGGCAGCAACAGCAGCACATTCTGCAGCGCCCGCAGTGATGATGCACACAGAGCCAGCAGCAGCTCCAGCAGCTGCGCCTGCAGCAGCGACAGCAGCACCAGCACCAGCACAGCAGGCACCTGCTGCTTCCGCACCAGCAGCAGCAGCACCCGCATCTGCAGAGCAGCAGTCAGAGCAGCAGCCCGCTCCGCAAGCGCAAGCTGGCGCCACCAGCAGCAGCCGCCGTGCTGCCGCCAGTGCGCGCGCTGCAGCCAAGGCGCACCAGTGGGACAGGCACGAGCAGCTGCAGGCGGCTGTGTCCTCGGGGGCCTTCCAGGCGCAGCACAGGGCCAGCCTGGACAGGCAGCTGCTGCTGCTGCACAGGATGGGCCACCAAGGTGCGGCCAAGGCGCTCGCTGTAGCCAGCCAAGGCCCTGCTGCAGCACCACCAGGCTCTGCAGCCACACTTGCACCTGCTGCCGGGATGACAGCAGCTGCAGCAGCCCCAGGCTCTGCACCCGCATCTGCACCCGCTCCTGCAGGGTTGGTGGCAGCAGCCCCAGGCTCTGCACCCGCATCTGCACCCGCTCCTGCAGGGTTGGCGCCAGCAGCAGCGCCAGCAGCCACAGAACCAGCAGCGCTGCCTGGGGCGGCACTTGCCAACCAGAGCCTGCTGAGTCACGCCAGCAGTGGCGTCAGCAGCAGCAGCATCAATGACGCAGTCTCGCTGCTGAGGCAGCAGCAGAAGCAACTGCGACTGCAGCAGCAGCAGCAGCAGCAGCAGCAGCAGCAGCAACAACAGCATCTTCAACCGCAGCAGGTGCTGCAGCTTGCAGCGGGGCAGCTTGGCAGCGGCCCAGCTGAGCTGAGCAGGTCTGCAGCAGCAGCAGCGGCAGCAGCAGTCACAGCCGCAGCCGCGCAGCAGATGCTGCTCATGCCGCAGCACCTGGGCAGCATCAGCAACGCAGCAGCGCTGATCGTGCAGCAGCTGCAGCAGCACCAGCAGCAGCTGGGTACAGCATCAGTGTCTGCAACTGCACCGCCTGAGCAGGCCTTGGCAACCAGCACCCTAGCACCCCCACAATCAATGGCTGCTGCAGCGCCTGACACCGTGCTTGCTGCGCCAATGACTCAGACTGGTCACTCGTCTGGCAATGGTGCGCTGCTGCTCCCAAGCAGTGCAGCAGCTGCCCGCACCTGGGCCTCTGACACATCAGCAGTGCTGGCAGCAGCAGCAGCGCGCCCGCCACCAGTGCAGACACCAGTAGGGCCTGCATGCCAGCTGGCTGCAGCTGCACCTGCCAGCAACCACCTGCGTCAACCGCAGCAGCAGGCCAGCACAGGCATGAGCCATGACCAGCTGCGCAGCAGCGTGGCAGCTGACACAGCAGCAGCAGGAGCCCCCCTCAGCGGCAACAGCCAGCACCTGGCATACGTGGCACGGCTGCAGCAGCTGGCAGCAGGCGCGCGCGCTGCAGCCAACAAGAGCAGCAGGCCAGCTGGCAGTGCTGGCATGCCTCAAACCAGCGGCAGCCGCAATGCAGCCGCTGGCAGTGCCGGTCCGGCGTGCGGCATGTCTCACGCCACCAGCACCCGCAACGCAGCCATTGCAGCGCTTGCTGCTGCTGCCACAGCCGGGTCCCTGCCGCGCAGGCATGGCGCAGTGCGGCGCAACCACACCGCGCCGCAGCCCGTCACTGGGCATCATCATGTGCCAGCTGCTGCTGGCAGCCGCCGCCTGGCCAGCAGTGAGAGCAGCGGCAGCCAGGGCGGCCTGCCCCGCATCAGCAGCAACCTCTCACGCCTCGCCACCGACCAGGTGCTGGCAGCGGCAGCAGCGCCGGCACCAGCTGCCACAGAAGCAGCTGCAAAGGCCTCTGCAGCAGCAGCAGGGCCGCGCCCTGATCGTTCAAAGCTGGAGGAATGGCGCTCAGAGCCCCTGCCCACCAGCAGCAGTGAGGTGGCAGCAGCCAGTAAGCAGCAGCAGCTCGCTCTGCATGCATCTACCCATCAGGCGCAGCAGGCTGCTGCTGGCGCTGCATCAGCACAGCTGCCAACGGCGGCAGTCACCGGCACTGCAGCAGCAGCTTGCGCAGCACATGCGGGTGTGTCGGCCAAGTGCAGCAACACGGCAGCAGTGGTACAGCCGGCTGGCTCTGCCTGGCCCAGCGCGCGTGCTGCTGGCTCTGCTGCTGCTGCTGCTGGTGTGCGGCTGCCAGTGGTGCGCGGCCAGCTGCTGCGCAGCGCTTCGTTGTGAGGGGCAGCGCCTGGGGAGTTGGCTGCTGGGTGCTCAAAGCCTCAGCAAAGTGTTGGGTGCCACAGGTCTTGGCAGCTGGTGTATGCGACTGGATGATAGCTGTGTTTTTGATGCAGTGAATAAGGGTGCACTGTGCTGTTGATCAGGTGCTGCTTGACAGCCGCGCATATGAGAGAGGATAGTTACATGTGGGTCCATATGTGCCGTGCCGCGCCGAGGCTGCCACCCACAGGCCTGGAGCAGCAGGCCCATGCCGCTAGTGCAGCTGCAGAGCTGCAGCGCGCATGCGTTACGGCGCTGCTGGTGATGCTTTCCAGTCAGCCTTGTTCCTGCACAGCACATTGCGCGCAGCGAGCAGCGTGGTGTGGCTTGACGGTGCCTGCGAGTGCAGCACTTGCGTGCATCTGTGGTTGCACAGCTGCCAGGCCGTTGCTGAGGTTGGCTGCTTGAATTGTGGTGGCAGGGTGGCAGCTCACGGCGTTGCAAAGTGCAACGTGTGTGGTGTAATTTGGGACACCACTTGCCGTGTGTCTTGGAAGGAACTGCTACTTCCATGTTTAGTACAGTTTGGTATGGCGTGTGCAGGGTAGAGAGTGGCTTTGACTGCATGCTGTTGTTGTTTGCTCAGGAGTCAGCTCTGCCTGGTGCTGCATCTTAATTATTTGGAGTGTTTTGACTGGCTGGCTCTGTGTCGCATGGAGGCTGGCGGCTGTGCTGCATGCCGGCAATGCTACAGCAACAACATACTGCTGCAAATCACAGACTACAATGCACTGCAGCACGTGCTGCTTGTGACCTAGCCACTGGGGGCTGTGCAGGCATCCAACGTCACATGCTGCTGCGGGCAGCCGCATGCCGCGCCCAGCCATGCTGGGCAGTGTACAACATGCAACAGGCTGCTGCAATGCATCATGCCATCAAGCATGCTGCAGTGGCTTGTGTTGATCATGATGCTCCTCAGGCGGTTATTATGGTGTGAGGAGGTGCTGCAGCAACAAGGAGGTGCAGCTGGCAGCAGCGTTTGTTTCTGTGAGTGCTTGTTACTCATATGCTGCATCGTGCAGCACAGTACTGACCACTCGCTGGCAAGGCCACTGTCGCGCATGGCATGCTGCTGTGCAGCAGCGGCTGTGTGCTGCCCATTGTTCTTGCTGAGGCTGCTCCCACTCGCCCTGCCACCTCAGCAGTAGTGTGCGGCAAGGCTTTGCATGCCTTGCTGACTTGCTGTGGCTTGCGCTGCATTGCTTTGACCTGGTTCCGTTGAATGCTTCGTATCAGGACTAACTATGCACAGGTGTTGCGTATCGTGCGCTTATCTCTTTTGTTGCCTTGGGCAGCATATTTGAGAATTGCCCAGGCTTACCCAGCTGAGCGTGCCAAACTTTGCTTACGTATAGTGTGCTGCGGCAGCGCACGTGCTTGCTTTGCTCAGGCAGCTGTTGCTGTGCGCTGGACTGCTTGCAAAATGGTTGGACCCTATGGTCGTGGTTGCAGTATTGCCAGCTGTGCTGGCCTGAAGTCGTGTGGTGGAGTGATGGCATTGCATTGAGTGCATGCATGTGAGGCCAGGCGACTTGTCTTGATCTTCAACACCAAATCGACCCATGGCCACGTGTGTGCGCTCGTGTGATTGTGGTGTTGCTTGTTCAGCAGGCTGCTGCAAGTAACCTTGCGGCCTGCTAGTAACACGTTGCTCCTATCAAGCGCATCAAGAGTGCTGCCTGGCACCTGGTTCATGTATACATATGCTGGCTGGCGCCAAGGGACCGTGGTCGTGCTTGTGGAGCGCTGATTGGACTTGCTATGTCTCCTGCCCATGTGGCCACGTATGCTTGGCAAGCGGCGCAGCGAGCCTGCTGCGCCAGAATAAAGGTTGACAAGACACCCTGCCGCGCTGCCGTGTGCGACGCTGCGCATGCCTGTGCCACCCTCCCTGGTGGCACGCCCATCAGCAAGCGCTGCCCATTTGTTGAGCACGCATGCGTGGTGCGCACCTGTACAACAAGCAACCTAGCGTGTGTTGCCTGCATGGCAACCTGCTGCAGGAACATGCGCATTGCGCGCTTGCCACCTCTGCCTCATGGCGCTCGTGCACTTGGCTGGAGATATATATGATGTTGTGTTGCATGGTGACAGCGCTGTGTGCACAGAAGGCATGCCTTCTTGCAATTGGTGTCTGCAGCAACTGGAAGGGTGCGGGATTGCTTGCGTGCTTGCTCAGCAAGTTGCATTGAGGGTCCAGGCCGTCACGGAGAGGGAAGGGGTTGGGGTTAGGGGTGGGGGCAGTCCAGTGCTGCACATGCCAGGTCTGGCTCTCGTGGGTCTGCATCATGCACGTATGTGCTTGACAGCACCAATACAATTTGTTGATCACTGCATAGTTACCTTGATGTTGCTTGAAAGTAGCTGGCATCTGCATATTATCATACGATCCTTGTTGTTGAGGCTTTTTGAGTAGAGGTCTCCCTTTCCCTCGCATTAGGTTTGGAACATCATGTTGGACAGTGTCGTGGGCAGTGTTGTGTGTAGTGTGCATTTAGCAGCCCCTTTGCTGCAGCTTTGAGTCTCACGACATGTGCACGCCATCACACCACCACATGGCATTCCATAAGCCATCATATGGCCAGTGCATTGCTGCTGTCTACGCCACCGGCTGCAGGTCCATTGCTCAACAAACCCTGTCATTTGCACACAACTTTACCCGCTGCAGCCACAGCTGCTGCGCTGCAGCCTCACAGGATGCCTTTTGGATGCGCATGGCGGCCCTGCTGGCTCTGTCTGGCTGTATGAACCAGCACCTGCTTCGCTTGACTGTTGTGAAGTGCGTGGCGCTGCTGGTTTGTCGCTGGTGAAGCAGTGAGGCTGCTGAGAAGCATAAGCGCTTGCGGCTGGCCAGCCATGGTCTAGACCAGATCTGTTCTGCGAGCGCCTGCGTTCACACAGACACAGCGCCAACACATTGCTGCCCTACAACGCTTTGCTCTTATGCGTGTTGTGTGTTTGCAATGGCATGTGCCACAAGACCGAGAGCTTTTGGAGCCTCATTGCTGCCAGGTACTGGCTGCTAGCTTGCTGCACTGCTGAGTAGACTTGTTGCACTGAAACCTTGGCATTGAGAATGTATGTATCTTCAAGCCTTCTTGTGTGTGTGTGTGTGGGGGGGGGGGGGGGGGGCAGCATCACCTGAATCGCATTGGGCCAGGGGCATGTGCACAGAGTGGCTGTTGCAGGCTTGTGCTGCGGCTGCAGGCTGTGTTGCTTAGCAGCTACTGTGACAAGTTATGTGGATATTGTTGGTTGTGCGAAGCAATGCGTACTCCACTTGATGTATGCGTTGGGCTTGCCGCAGCGCTGGCTCGTGCGCATGGCATGATGCCCACACACATGTATGTCCACATACACGTGCACTTGTGTGCACACGTCACTAGTGACTGCTGGTTGTTGGCCAGTGCTGAGCATTTGTAGCTTGACCAGTGTTACATTGAGGGAACACAGCCCCCTGTCCAAGCAAATGACATCCTCGTACAATGCAAACACAGGTTCTGACCACGATAACATGTCTGAATGCTGCCAAACCTCATCTACCGCACGCGCACAACCGCGCGCACGAAGTAATACCACATCTAGCAGTAGTAGTTTGATTTTGAATGCTTTCATTGAACACACTACAACAAACACGCAACAGCCATCACCGACAGGCAATGCATGATGCCACGCACGGCCATGCAGGCATGAACCCAACAGTGCACTCTGGCGCGCAGCACACGCAACCGCTGCACACTGGCCATGCACTCCTCAAGACAAAACTGGCATCACGCACAACACGCGACGCTTTGATTACACTCGCCCTTAGTTACACTCATCATACACAACAAAGACATACTGCTGAACATGTGCTATTAGTACGCAGGGGCCACCGTGGCCGCAAAAGCGCGCATCTGATCAAGATATGGTGCTGGCGAGAGCGCGCAGGACGCTGCCGCCACCTGCAGACAGTTCAGTGCTCTCAGCCCTCAGCACAGTCCACACAGCCTGCAGCCGGCACTGCCAAGCACCAACACAGCACGCAGCAAACCTTTTACACCGGCCGGGCAACGCGCACACTGCTGCCGCCGCCGCCATGCTTGCCAGCACATCACCTCAACACCAAGTTTCCATGTTACTTCTTTCCGTTTCATGGAACAAGTTACTTCTTTCCGTTTCATGGAACAAAAGGCACTCAAGATCAGGACGCTGGCCGCACACATGCTGATCAAGTCTTCTCTGTGTGCTGCTCAGGCCAGTGCTCTCTGATGTGTGCAGTGCCAGCGCCTCTGGCGCCGCTCACCAGCGCGACTGCTGCTGCTGCTGCTGCTGCGTGCTGCCGCGGCCGCTGTCCTCCTCGAAGCGCTGCTGCAGGTAGTTGAAGTAGGCGTAGTCCTTCTGCACCGTCTCCAGCAGCCACTCCAGGCGCTCCACCTGCTTCTGCTCCTTCTGGATCAGGTTCTCGATCTCAGCCTCCTCAGCCTGGGGAGGCAGCCGGGGTAGCAGCAGCGCAGGCAGCAGCAGGGCAGCAGTGCGGCAGGAACGGTGAGCATCAGCAGCAGTGCTCCATCTGTGCGGCAGTGGCTTCTACCTCCAGGACCTGTTCCCCTCCAGACGCTCCATTTCAACAGAACGCTCACATCATGATCATGTACAAGCCCTTATGAAACAGGTCGGCGCATTTGCAGGTGACCCAAGTGCTGACCTAGGTACTCTGTCAACACGCGGGCTAGGCAGGTTTTGTGCATCAGGCTGGTGCTGGCATCACAAAGCGCATTCATCAGCAGGCAACAGCACCCGCTGACGCTGCATACTGCATACTGCATGCTGCTGCTGCTGCTGCTGCTGCCCGCCGCTGCCGCCTCACCTGCAGGCGCTCCAGGGTGGACCTGCTCTGGCCCAGCGCTGTGGCCAGGATCTGCAGCATGGGGCTGGCGTTCTGCGCTGCTGCTGCTGCCGCGGAGGCGCTGGGCGGGCTGGCGTAGCCGTAGCTGCTGCGGCTGTCCGTGCCGTAGCTGTCGCGGCTGTCACTGCATGGCGGAAGCAGGGCATTACGACGTGGACCCAGGTGACAGTGATGCAAGTGGAGTTAGTGGAGGTCAGATGACGTGCAGCAACTGATAGTTGCGCAAACATCACGTGATGGAACAAGTTGGGGTGCTCATCCAATCAATGCCCCTGTGGTGGTATATTTGCACTGTGATGGTGGCACTGCAATGCTCTGCATGAGCTCAGTGCTTGGGGCACACAACAGGACAGAGTCTGCACAGCTCCTGGCGACCCGGGTGCAAAAATGCGAGACAGAATGCTAGGTAAAATACACTTACATTGAACATCTGCCCAGCCATGTCCAGTCTGCACGTCCAACGCTGGTCATGCAAGCAGTAGCTGCAGGAGCAGCTCACCTGCCATATGAATTGCCCCAGGACCTGCCCCCTGAGTTGAAGTCTGACTCTGCACTCCTGTCGCGGTTCAAAGCCTCCTGCAGGGCAGACCTGAAGGCATCTGGCACCTCCACACGGACGCTGACGATGCGCCTAGAGCTCACACGCTGCTGTTGGAAGCATTGGCCGGCCTGCAGAGGTGCAGAACACTCAGCGTCACGCGGACGAAACTAGAAAACTATATTGGTATGTGAATAAGCTATGCTGCAGCAGAATGCGCCATGGCACTCGCTGCTTGCTGCGAAAGCTGGACCTGCAGCACTGGATCACCTGAAGGCCAGTTCCGGCACGTGCTGATAGCTGCATGGTGATGAGTTGACTTCCTTTACGGATAAATGACCGTGCTTCGCACGGGATCACTTCAACTTCCAATGAGTGTGAAGCGCGCGAGATCAACGCTTGTCAAAGAAAGTGTAGTGTGACTGAGCAAAAGTATTACACAGTGAGTCCGTCAACAAGTCTTGCAGGGCGTGTGAAGCAAGGCATATTGTAGGAACTTGGAGGGTCGCGGAGCACACAAAGAGCCAGAGGGCGACAAATCACACGACAATTGTAATAACGATTAATCAAACATGATGTACGGTTGCTCTACGCCATGCCCTAGGGTGCCTCTGGTCAAACCTTGAGGTCAACATGAACGGACATGTGTCTGTACATTGCTGCATGCATCTTTGTACAACAGTACAGGAACGGCAACATGCCATGGCACGACAGTCAATCCAGCTAGCAAAGTTATTGCAGCGGCCTGTCATTGATCGCGGATCGCCCTGATGAGGTGAAGGTGCCGCGCTCCCCTCCGTGCTTCTTCAGCGACCCCTGCTTGTGCAGCTTGCTGCCCTGCTGTGCGCTGAAGTAAGCAGCTGCTTGTGGATCGGCAGCTGCTTCCTGCAGCTGCAGTGCACCAACCAGGCTGGCCAGAGGTGGCGTAGACTGGCGGCGCTGCATGCTGCCAGCGCTGCTGCTGATGCCGCCAGCGCCCAGCTGCCCAGCTGCCTTGGGGGTGCCTCCCTGCTGCGACGGCCAGTGTTGCTGCTGCTGGTGCTGCTGGTGCGGTTGCTGCTGCCATGCTGCTGCATCTGACCGCGCTGTGAGGGCGCTGCTGCTGGAGTCCGGCCTGCTGCTGATCAGTCCCACCGCAAGCGCTGGCACGCCAGGCTGCACCACAACCAACACAGCCGGGCAGAGCACCACACCAGCGCCGTCATTCAACATCGCTGCACCAACACAATGTTGTTTGTGCGAAAAACAACAACAGCTTAGCGCTGCAATGCTGTTGAGGTGACAGTATCCTGCAGCTTAGCAGTGAGTTGGGAACGGGACCAACAGCGCGTGGCACAGCACGAGGCCAATGTGGTGCAAACAAAGAATGGCACCTGTGAGCGCTGCTGCTGCTCTGCCAGCTCACCGCTGCTGCTTCAGGCCCGTATGCTGCTGCCGCCCAATCCTTGAAGTCTGCGGCCAGCTCCGCCCTGCATGTGTCCAGCAGCCCGCTGGTGTACTGCACCTCGTCACGCGCCAGCTGCAGCGCAGCGTGCGTGTCCCTGGCAGCAGCAGGAAGCAGCAGCAGCACAGCCGTTTGATCATTGCCAGCTGCCTATCACAGAGCCCTACACGCTGTCGTGCTCCGCGGCTGCGCATGTACAACTGTCACTGGCTGCCCCAGCAACATGCCCACAGGCCACACAGCAGCATGCCGTGTGCGCCTGCCCCCTGCTGCCTGCCTCCCACCTGTACTCTGCCTTGATGTCGCGGATGGCCAGCAGCAGCTCATACTCCTGGGGGCTCAGCGCCTGGCAGCATGCACAAGCAACCCACCAGGCAGGTTGGAACAGGCAGGCAAGTTGGCAGAGGCATGATTGAACTTCATTGCAATTGGTCACAGGCATGCACATGCTACAGCCAACAGGCAGAGCTTGCTGTGCCATCAACTAGTATTTGCTGGACTGCAGCTGTGACAGCTGCGTCGCCCCCATTACACAGGCACACAATCAACTCAGACTGCTGCCATGGCACTCAACGCCAAGCACATCCTGATCACCGCCGCACACCTCCTGTGCCTCCTGCTCCTGCGCCAGGCGCGCCTGCTTGGCCGCCTCCTGCTGCCCCCGCGCCTCATCCAGCCGCAGCTTGCAGCTGTTGAGCGCCTGCGCCAGCTCACGCGCACGCCGCTTGGCGGCCTTCAGCCTGCACACGCCACCACACCAGCAGCCAGCGCGGCTCAGCAGGCAGGGCCCACAGCTGGCATGGGCAGAGGCGCGGGCAACAGCTGCTGCCTCAGCTGCACAAGCTGGCAGCAACGAGCACAAGTATGCTGAAAGGCACAAGCGAGACAACAGCAGGCACATGGTGTGTACAGCCACAATCATGCACATTATGATCAGCTGCTGCAGCAAGCCAGCCTGTTGTCCTCACCTGGAGTGGTTATCGTTGACCAGCGCAGCCCGCTCAGCGCCAGGCCCTGCGCGGTACACCTCCAGCAGCTCTGCACTGCTGCTGCTGCCGGCACCAGACTGCTGCTGCATGCTGCCGCCGCCATCAGACGTCACCCTCAAACTGCTGCTGCTGGCGCCGCCAGGAGTGTGCTGCCACTGCTGCTGCTGCTGCAGCCGTGCCGAGCCTGGGCCTGGGCCAGCTGCCTCATCCTCCTGCTGCTGAGAGCCATATGTAGGTGGCCGTGCATCATCAGGTGCAGCCATGGCCAGGCTGTGGTCATCATCACCGTCACCTACGTCTGGCTGCTGCTGCTGCTGCTGCTGCTGCTGCCAGGGTTGGCTGATGCCAGCTTGGCCCCTGCTGCTGCTGCCAGCAGCAGGCCACTGCCCAGCTGCAGCAGCAGTGTGGCAGCCGGCCATGCCGCTGCCTCTGCTGCTGGTTGGCAGCTGCTGCAACCTCTGACGTGCAACAGCCTGCAGAACACCGTGTAACACACTCATCAGAGGACATCACAAGACGTCTACAAATGTGTTGCTGAACACAAGGCAGGTTCAAGGATAACCTTCAGCAGCCTGTCCTGCATCACTCCCCAGAATACTTTAGACGCAGACCACTGCTGTCACACTTGGCAGCTGGTGACAATTGTTTAGCAAGGGCATACATTCCAATTTTTGCCATCCACGGCAGCACCTACCTTGACCGCCAGCAGCAGCTCCCGCAGCTGCCGCACACTGCTCAGCGGCAGCTGCGACAGAGTGCTGCCACTGCTGTCTGCATCAGCAGGCAGCTGCAGCCACGCCAGCACCGCTTGCTGCAGCTTCTGCCGCTGCGTATCATCGTAAGGCCGTTCCCTGCTGCTGTTCGACCCTTCCTGCTGCTGCTGCTGCTGCCAGCCTGCCATGAGCTGCATCATGGCCAGCTCCTCTTTCAGCTCCTGCACCTCTCTGCAGCAGCAGCAGCAGCAGCAGCAGCAGGCAGCAGCAACCAGGGCTTACGCAAGCTGACCACCACAACAACAGCTGCCTTATCGCTACATGTCACGCCAGCCTCTGTTGGGAGACACACAATGCTCCTGCAAACCTCCCTCTGTGCGATCAGTAATACATGTGTCGAAGACTGCCGGCCGTACTGCTGCAGCTGCTGCTGCTCACCGCTGCAGCTCTCTCACGCGCGCGCCGCCCTCCTGCACCACGTTGCTGGCCACTTCGCACACCAGCCGCGCCATGCGAGCAGCAAACCTGTAGCATCCAACCAAACCACCACATTACACATCAGTCTATAGGCCGTTTGTGCAGAACATGGGTGTCCTGCATTCTGCCAAAAACAGGCAGCAGCAGGCTATTGTGAGTGGAATTGAGGCAGACTACGTACGTTGTGGCAGGTGGGGATGTCAGTGGGCAGGCCCACAGGCGCGCCCAGCAAGCCGCTGACGACAACCGTCAACCACAGCCAGAGCTGTTGTGTAACCACACTTGACAACAGCAGCAGCAAGGCCTATCCTGCAGCCTCCCCCCACCCCTCCCACCTGCAGGTGCTGAGCGTCTCGTCCAGCTGCGCGGGCTCGCCCCACACGTTGGCGATGAGCACGGTGGCGCAGTTGCCACCCAGCGAGTCCTTCAGCACGTGCGTCAGCTTGCTGGAGCGGTACGGCACGTGGTCGCGCCCGCGCTCGCTGGCGGCACGCACCACCTGCACACAGCCAGGTGAGGCATGACACAGGCAGGTCAAGCATGTTACCCAGCAGCCGCAAGAGTCTGCAGTGCGCAGCAGCATCCTGGCTCCACCCCCCCCCCCCCCTCCACACCCATCACCGCCTGCTTCTGCTGCCTCTGGCACAGCCATGCCCTCGCCACGCTGCACGGTGCAGCCCCAGCCAGCCAATTGCATGCACAGCACCGCTCACAACGGGTCCTTCAACATTCACTCCGCAAAAAAGGAGCAAATTTGTCTTTTTGATGTTACCGTATACACCCCCGCCTTCCAACCCCCACCTGCTCCAGCAGCGCCAGGCTGCGGTTGATGTGCCCCGCCTCCTTCAGCACCAGGCCCTCGCTGCGCGTCTTGCTCACACGCTCGCTGCCCGCCAGGTCCACCAGGCACAGCTTGGACGCCTGCGGGGCCAGCGACAGCAGGTTATGTGAGCACACATGCACGACTGAACACCGCAGCAGCCTGGCAAGGCGACATATGCGTGTCTACCGCATGTGGCTTGTGCTGCATGCCCAGCAGCATACAGCTCAGGCCCGGCAGCATGCACAGCACGCCAGTCGCTGCAGCCAGCTGCACTGTCTGCGTGGCCGCCTGCTCACCAGGCTGCGGCCGTCGCCGCCTTCCGGCGTGGTGGTGATGCTGAGCATGAAGATGCTGTGGCTGCGGCTGCTCTGCTTGTTGAGCTGGTGCTCGCCGATCACGCGGTTGGACTCGCCCTGCGGCAGCCACCAGGGCGCAGCCAAGGCGGTGGGCGCAAGTTTTCAACAAGGCAGGAGCTGCAGGAGCAACATGACCCTTTCCAGCTGTGCTACTCTGCAGCAGTGAGCGTGATCGCTGCCAACAGCAGACACTCGTTGTTAATGTACGCAGCATGCTTTCTCGATTATTGCTGCTTGCATGCTCCCATTGGTGCTACACCCCCTCCCCCACCTCGAAGAACAGCGCCAGCGCCTCAGCCTCACTGGCCACAGCCACCTGCCGCAGGCCTGACACCTGCAGCACACCACACCAGGTGGGCAGGCCAGCGCACGGTACAGTCCCAATTAGATTTAGAAATCTGACGTCCAACAGCATCTGAACATGGTTGTCATCGCGGTGCAGCTGCTGGTGCCAGCATCCTTCAGCACCTGCTGCTGCTGCTGCTGCAGGTGCACAGAAGACTCCAAAGCGTGTTCCTGCAAGTTCCTGCAAGCCACTTCCCTTCGATAACCTGTGTTGTAAATCCCCACCAACCCCACCAACCCTCGCACCTGCACGCGGCCGCGCCCGTCCTCATACAGCGCCAGCTCCTGAGGCTGCGCCGTCAGGTCAAGCAGGTCGTACAGCGCCTCGTTGTAGATCTCCAGGTAGGACACAGACACGGACCAGGCAGCCAGGCCGGGCGCGGCCCCCAGCCGTGCCAGCAGCGCGGAGATGACGCGCGGGATGAGGCCACGCGCCGCATATGAGGCGCGGCTGCCCGCCATGGTGTGCGTCTTGCCGGCGCCTGGCAGCAGGAAGGGATGTGGCATTTTTAGGAGATGTAGGTTTGGTGTGTGCGTGGAGTGGGTGGGGACATGCAGCAGCGCAGAGCAGTGCTGTAGCATTGCGGCTGCTGTGCCAGCCAGCTGGAAGTGGTGCTGCTGCTGCCGCTGCTACTCAATGTAATGCTGGCATGGAGCATTCCACCCAATGCCTTTGCTTTGTCAGCCCCGTGCGTGCGTGCTGCACCCACGGCGGTGTCAACACCGTGCTGAGCACGGCAGGGGTTGCTCCTGCTGCAGCAGCTGCTGCTGCTGATGTCCACGCTAGCTACTTGCTGAAGCACTGCTGTACTGCTTCCTGGGCCCTTTCACACAGTGCTGCTGAGCTGCGCCGCACCTGTCTGCCCGTAGCACATGATGGTGCTGTTGTAGCCTTCGAGGGCAGATGACAGCACGTCAGTAGCGCACACCTGCACACCGGCACAGCACACGCGCAGAATAACAACGTGCGGCTGTTAAAGTTGGCGGTTGCTGCTAGCGCTGCTGCGCCACAACTTCCTGCATACCCAGGGCCCACGGTAGTCCAGCAGGCTGCTTTGTTTTGCAGGCAGCAGCTGCCTGTCTGCCGCGGCTGCGCACTTTCCATGAGCTCCGCGCTGCTCCGCTTGCTGGTGCTGTTGCGGGCTGTTAGAGGAACTGGTACTGCTGCTTGCGCGTGTCTGCTGTTGTCCCATGATGCAGCTCCAAGAGCAGCTGTCGCTGCTGCGGCTGCTGCTGCTCGCACCTCAAACACATCTTCTTGGCTGGCATTGTGCAGGATGCCATCGAATTTGAACTGCAGCAGCAAATCACACCACTCAGAGCATGAATTTTCAAGGTATGTACACCAGCATGATCCAAGGGATGTGCGGTGAGCAGCATGCTTGCTTGCAGGCTGCTGTGTACTGACAGCTGTGGTGTGCATGCACTGCTGCAGCACGCAGTACCTTTGCTGCTCGCACCTGGTATTGCTGTGAGGGGCCTGCTTTGTCACTTGGCAATCCCGAGCTGCGTGCTGCTTGAACTATGGTGAAAGTCTGTGTTACGGCAGCGAAACCACCGTTAGTAGCTACCCCTCTTGCTAGCTGCAACACTGCAGCAGAAATGCTACTGCAGCAGCTGCACCTTGGTGTCCTGGTTCACTTGCAGCTGCTCTGGCGAGTACACATCCGAAGGTCGAGTTCTTAGAAACACTTTGACAGCCGACTGCGGCATCCTGCTGTGCCTCAAGGCGTTGAGGATCACAAACAACAAGACAGCTCAGGAGACATTGGATGTTTCATGACAAAGTCGCTTGATGGTCGTCAATAGCTACGATATCAGCATCAAAGTTGAATGTAACCCAACAAAGCCATTGCCTCCATCAAAATCACACAGCTGTGCCGTGACACTTTACTAGGGTTTCGTGCGTGTTACTCCGCTGTACTTGACGTGCTTATTCAGTCTAGAGCGATTTGATAGCAAAAAAAGGGTGGCAACGAAACGTACGACGCTACGGAGCTAAAGCCAGCAGCATGTAGCACCACCATGCCTGCAAAATGTTTGTTTCTGCCCTTGACAGAAACAAGATGCTGACATCCCTCACGAGATAGATGTTGGATAGATAAAGGCACCAGAATGCGGAGCAGTGTAGCAGGCGGGGCTGTTTCGCGGCCCTCATCAGCCATGGCAGGAGCTGCTGCTGGTGGTGGGGCCATGGGGTTGGAGGACGCAGAGCATGCGCACATGCTCACAGCGCTGCGGCAGGCAAGCAATAAGCAAAGCACATGCAAAACATGTGGCTCTTATGCATGCCTGGTTCTACCCTTACTGGCTATGGTGCGTCCCCAGCATCTGCATGTACTAAATGGTCTAGGACGCCGTCATAGCACAGGTATGAAGTAACCTTCGGGGCTGATGACGAGACTGATATGGCACTGATGCTATGTGTACATGGTTGCTCTGCCCCCGCAGCCGCTGTTCATCCAGGCGCCACTGCAGGCCATGTTGGAGGCCATGCTGGACAAGCTGCAGCTGCAGGCGGCAGCTGTCAGCGGCTTGCAGGACAAGGTGACCGCAACAGCTGGAGGAGAGACGTGCTAAATGTGACTGCCAGGCACAGCGTGAAAACAAGTGACTAGTCTCCACACATCTCGTTCGCCATCGCGTCTGGAATCAGAGGGAGATACTTGACATGTAGCAAGGCAGCTTCTGCAGTGATGCAGCTGTCCTCAGGTCCTGTAACGATGCAGCAACCAGCAGCATCAGCCCCAGCTGTTGCCAAGCCAGGGCGTAGCCAAGCATGCAACTGAATAACATCTCAACTTGTCCTGCAGGTGTCCACGCTGCAGCGCAGCCAGCTGGACGCCAGCCAGATGCTGGAGCGGGTGAGGCTGCTGGAGGCGCGCCTGGGCAGCATTGCCGCGGCCCCCCTCAGCCCCTTCAGCCAGGCGGAGCTGCTGCAGCGCGTGGCCGACCTGGAGGGGCGCGCCACGGCAGCGGAGAGCGTGGCGCAGCTGCTCAAGTTCAGCGTGGACGAGGTGCGGCCAGCGACAGCAGCTGCAGGAGCTGGCTTACATCAGCATGCGCCTGGTCAGTCAGCAAGATATCACAGCCGCTGGCTGAAGTTGGCCTGCAAGCAGATGGCTTGCAAAGATTGCATGTGGCTTGCGTGAACGTGTCACGCAGCTGCTGCATGCTCCTCAGCGCCTGACCTGCTGCTGCTGCTGCTGCAGGGCCTGGAGCAGCGGCTGGCGCTGGCGGAGGGCCGGCTGGCGGGCGTGCACAACCTGGCTGGGCGGCTGATGGTGGTTGACGCGGTGGCAGCAGAGCTGGGCATCCCAGTGCCGCAGCTGCAGCTGGCCAGCATCACACAGCTGGGCGGCATGCAGGCAGCAGCAGCAGCAGCCGGGTATGGAGGCAGCGCTGGGCATGCTGCGGCTGCTGCCAGTGCTGGTGCTGACGCTGTTGTTGCAAGGACTGGCCGGGTAGCAGCAGCAGCAGCACAGATAGTTGCAGAGAGTGCAGCGGGCATTGTAAGTTCTGCAGGTGGCAGCAGTGGTGGCAGCAGCAGCAGCAGTGGCAGCGGCAGTGGCAGTGGCAGCATCCCAACAAGCAGCAGCTCACCAGCCGCAGCAGCATTCTTCCTCACCTCCAAGGATGGCAGCAGCATGCAAGCTGCAGCTGGCTTGACTGGCGCAGCATCAAGTTGTAGGGCAGCAGTTGAGGATGCACCAGGGCTTGCTGTGCATACAGCGTCTTCAGCTGGTACAGTTCATGCAGGCAGCAGCAGATCAACGGCCTCTGCTGCTGGTGCGCTGGTGCCACCATGCAGCAGCACATTGGCAGCACATGCGCCAGGCATACCAGCAGCTGGTGCAGGCGCGTGTGGCGTGTTGACACGTTCGAAGCAGCAAGAGCTGCAGCAGCAGATAGACGCCGGCAAGGCAGCAGCGGTGCGCATGCAGCAGCAGCTTGATGACCTGCAGCAGCAGGTGAGGCATTTAAGCATTAACATGAGTCTCAACCACGTCGCAACTGCTGTGCATGCACCTGTAGAGGCTGAGTTGCACCTGGCATGCCAACCGCGCTTCGCTGGAGCTGTGAGATGACGCACTGCCTGTGCTTGGATGTGCCGTCCTGCCGCGCTGCAACCACCAACTCCCGCCTTTGCTGCCCCCAGGTGCAGGCGATGCGTGCGGACGCGGCTTCCGCGCAGGACTCGTCCCTGGGCATGCTTGCTGGCCTGGCTGACCAGCAGCAGGCACTGGCTGAGCGGCTGGAGGTGGGCCTGGCGCAGCTGCGCAAGGAGATGAAGCCCAGCCAGCAGCAGGTGGGATGGCGGGCGCGCATGAGCGTGCCTGGTGTGCGGAGCCTTTCTCTGCTGCACTGCAGCCGGCCTGTACTACAGGCATAGTATGCATGCATGCATATGGTAGGCGACGTATCATGCTCAGTACAAGATGCTAAGCTGTGCACGCTGTGAACCCCTTGTTGCTCAAGGATGTCTCCTTCTGCTGCTGCCATATGCACAACTTGCAGACACAGCAAGTGTCTCTGTCCGATTTTTCAGCACTGCAGAGCAAGGTGGAGGCAGCAACAGCAGCAACCACTGCAGCAGCAAAAGAACTTGCTGCTGTGAAGGTGAGAACACCGTTGCACAGATGTAAGAGTAGACCAGCTGTCGTTGCGACCTGCACAGGCGTCTTCCAGCTTGCAGGAAAACTGGCAAACTCCCTGCTTTTTGCAACTCAGCGCGCATGTTATCCTCACCTCTTGCAACCCCGCCTCATCCAAGACACACCTGCGCCGAACCCCATCCCTGCTGCCCCGCCCGCAGTCAAAGGAGCTGCCAGCGCTGTCGCAGTCGCTGGCCGAGCTGTCGCGCAAGCTGGGCCGCGGCCCGTCTGCCTCTGTCAGTGAGGTGGACCGGCTGCTGGCAGGGCAGCTGGGGCTGCTGCAGCAGCAGCTGGCGGGCCTGGCGGGCCGGCTGGATGCACGCGAGGCTGCTGAGCTGGAGGGGCAGGGCGTGGCCACACGCGAGGAGCTGCAGGTGGGGGCACAAGCCACACGCATTCTGCAGTTTGGCAGCATGTGCAGTCACTTGCAGAGAGACATGCTCGACCGCACTGCAGCAACACACTGCGCACAGCGCTAGCATTACGCCCAGCTGCTTGGCTACACAGTACATGACATCAGGTGTAACCCTCTCGCTGCTGCATGCTGCGGCCTTGCTGCAGGAGCTGTCTGCGCTGATGAGCTCGAAGGCCAGCAGGGATGACATGCGTGCTGTGCTGGGCAGGGCAGTGGGGCTGGCGCTGGAGGCGTACAGGGGCAGCATCGGCGACAAGGACGCCAGCGGCGCAAGCAGGACACGGTGAGCATGCATGATACATCATGCACACCCCTGCTGGTGCATGCTATGTCACCTGCAGGGCAGGTGACATACCTGGACACGTGGTTTGTTGCTGCTGCTACAGACTGTAGCAGCTACGTTGACCTTGTTGTAAGTGCTGCTTATCGCGACTGGCCGTGGGTGGTTGCGTGCCTGCAGGTGTTTGGTGTGTGACCGCTCACTGATGGACCGCAGCGTCAGCCCGCCACACACTGCACCTGCAGCAGCAGGCATGGGCCGCAGCAGCAGCCCGTTGCCTCTGCTGGACCAGTTCAGGCCAGCAACAGCAGCAGCAGGCTGCAGCTCTGGGGCACACATTGGTCCTCTGGGCCCTGGCTTGAACGCTGCTCAGCTGCGCAGGATGGCGGAGGCCAGGCTGCAAGGCGGCAGCGTGAGCAGCAGCCTGGAGCATGATGCTGTTTTTGCCGCAGAGGCGGCTGGTAGCTGCAGCGGGCTTGGGGAGGGCATCGGCGCAGCAGCTGGGCAGGGTGCAGCAGCATCACCTGGCTATCACATGCCGGCCAGCAGAGGTGCCATGCACAGCGCTGGCCGGCAGCAGCAGCAGCAGCAGCGGCCGCAGACGACGGGCGGCATCACGGCAGGCCACATGCATGTTCATGTTGCAGCAGGCACTGCAGGAGGCAGCAGGCCATCCACCAGCAGCACACGAAAAGCTCAGCAGGCAGGGCAGCAGCAGGCGCGCGATGTAACCAGTGGTCGCAGGACACCTGTGTTTGTGTAGCACTGGCTGGAGCACTTGCAAGTTTGTCAGGCTCCGTTACCCACTGGACTCAGAGCTGTGTTGAGGCTTCAGACTCTTAGATTCTGTGATTTCTGTTTGGAATGTGTCTGGGTTCAGGGCCTTCGTGTAACTTTAAGGCGAGGTCACCTGGTGGTTTTGATGACGTGGCTGCTATCTGTACGAGCTGTTGTTACTGATCTGGCGACGAACGTCAGCAGCGAATAACACGTGCAATCGCTGAGTTCTGTCGAATCGCTCATCCTCTGTGTTGCCTTCAAAATTGCACTTGCTTTCTCGTTGCGGGATCAGCAGAATTTCAAATGCACAGCAGTCCGTGTGCTTCTCGAGCTCAAAGCGCCTTCAACAGCACACATTGGGCTATTTTTTAAGTCGCACATACACAAGGATACCCCACATCCCTATGCTGGTGCAGTATAGCAGCTTCGTATTCGGGCAGTTGGGCAGTTGAGCAGTTGAGCAGTTTTGCACGTCCCCCGCCCCTAGGAATTGGGAGCTCCCAGGCTCGCCCGCCTCACCTGCCTGTCCAGGAGTAGCAGCAGCCCAGCTGCAGCTCAATCAAATCGACCACGATAACCCGGGCACACATACAAGCCTCCACAGCAGACAGCGCGCAGTGACACAGCAGTGCTAGCAGCAGCGCTGCTGCCAGCGAGCATCATGCCAGGGGCCTATGCATGCCTCCAGGCTGGATGCTCCAGCGTGTTTGAAGTGCGGGGAGACGCACGGCGGCACATGAAGGCGTGTGGCTTTTAAGGGGGCAAACCAGACATGCAGGTGAGAGCAGCAGCCCAGCAGCAGCACGGCGTTCTGACAGCGCACCATGTATAGGGAGTCTCTGTGTGGTGTCCTGTCACCATCATACCTGTCATTGCCAGCTTTATCACACGAGTTGTGTCACTCATGATGACACTGTCATGATGTCATGGGTGGCACGGCCACTGGCATCGTCATGCACACGCACAAGGCAGAAATGCGTGTGTGTGCTGTCCTCACTTGCAAAATGTGTGTGCTGTACATGCCAAGCTGCCGCACTTGCCAACTCATAGCTGCACCTGTCACGTGACAGTCGCTTGCGCTGCACTGCATTGAACTGCAGCACTGCATCTTAGAAAGGATGCAGCAGCTTCAGCTTCAGAATAAGGTAGAAGCAGCTTGTTGCACTGCACATTACGCCTTTGCATGTGGGTCCATGCAGGCCAGCGAAGCCAAAGCAGAGAGTGAGGGCTTGGCGCCTGCACCAAAGGACGTCCTGCCCCCTCCTTCTGAAGCCGAGCTTGTTGCAGCTGTGCAGGTGAGGCTGCAGTTGACAGTGTAAGGCAGTGCAAGCAGCGTACAGTAGGGCAGTGTGGGATAGTGCAGTGCAGTATAGAGCGGTAAGGGAAGGGTCCGGTGTACAGTGCAGGTGGTGTACAGTGTGCAATGTGCAGTGTGCTGTGCAGCGCAGCAGCCCTTTGACCTGCCACTCAGTGGAGCTGATTTAGGCAGCAATATGCTGGCAGGGACAGATGGAACCGCATGACATGCACATGCACATGCACACAAGTGTCGGAGCTGTTGGCGGACAGTGCCACTTGAAACTGTTGGGTAACATGAGTTGCATCTGCTGTCCACTTGCAACAACAGGGGAGGGGGGTCCATGGCAGAGGGGTGCAGAAAACAGCAGCCATGCCATGCCATGTCCCCATGCCCACCGTGCCATGCCCCTATGGGGTGCTGAACATCACATTGCGGGTGCCCACACTGCATGATCTCCACTAGAGGATGCTGTATGTTTTGAAGTCTTCCCAAGAGCTTGAGCCCACCCAACATGACATGTGCACCTCTAGAGCGCCCACAGCATTACTACAGCATTGGTCCGCCCACGTCAGATCACAGGAAGCATGTGCTGCACTGGCTGAGGCAGCGCTATGGCAACCAGACGTTTAGCACTTTTGGCTATGGTGACTTTGTCACCTTTGGCCGGAGGCATGGCTTGCAGGTGTACCCCTGAAGGGCACTGACGATGCATCAGTCCATGAAGGTCGACGGGAAGGAGAGGTGCCAGTGGAACAGTGTTGCAGTGGAGCAGTTTTGAGTTGCTCTGCTAGTCATGCTGCAGAAGTACTCATCGTATGTACGAACTAAGTGTGTACTTGCACACAATTCATGTGACAGCTGTTGCATGGTGTGAAACACACTGGTTGACAGCATGAATGTGCACACCATTGATTGAATGTGCCAAAATGCATGAGATGCTGGCAATGGCTCGCGCTGCACTGCTGTGTGCGCAGCAGCAGTGGCGGGTCAGTAGGACTTGAGCAGCACTGCCGCGGCAAGGACAGCTTGTAGTAGAAGCATCAAGGCATATCTGCGTGGAGGCTTTTGAGAAGAGAATAGCCACAGCAGCGTGTTGCTGTGTGCGTCATTCAGCATGACTGGCTGGCGGTTCTGGCAGCAGCCAGGTCGACCTGACGTCAGACCTGTGAGCCGCCTGTGTGCGCTGTCTGACTGACCAGCAGCAGCATGTCTGCCATGCAGCATGTCTGACCGAGAGCTGCCAGTGATTGTGCAGTTCCTGGGAGCTGGAAGTTGCAGCTGTGAGCGTTGCTGTATCAACTCTCGTCTAGTGCTGCTGTACCTCACACGCTAGCCGCCTTTACGTCCTCGCAGCCAGCTTCTACGACATTCCGCAGCTGAGCTGAGTCTGGGCAGCAGCAGGCGCGTGGTAGCGGTTATGGCCGGAGGGCGCCTGTCTTGGTGTAGCTGCTGGCTGCATCCCTTGTCATGTTTTGTGTGAGTTGCCTTACCAACTGTAACTCTCTGAAGTGACCCGAGCAGTATCTTTGACACAACCTGAAGTTGCTGCATTGGTCGCTCTGTGCCAGAAGCACCTGAGAAAAGCTAGCAAGCCTCATCATCATCATGTTACCCATCAAGCCATAGCATCAACTAGCTAGCAAGCCTGTGAGCTTCCCCAGCTAGCAAAGGCATCAGCCAGCCAGCCACTTGCATAGGACTCAGGCAGGGGTGCATAGCTGTGTTGCCCAAGGTTGAGAAGTGTGACTCCTCAGTGAGAAGCTGCGCGCAGGTGCCGAGGGGGCAGTGTGTACGTTCGCTTTGCACAAACATCAGCTGCTGAACTTCAAGACTGCTGCCGTACCAGCAATGCCCTGCACCTGCTGTATGCGTCACAAGGGGCAGGTGGGTGGCCGCGCCAATCCACAGTGTGCTGCGCATCACAGCGGCTACTATTCAGCTAGCGGCTGGGCACAGTGGGGTGCTGAACACCACAGAGCTGGTTGACAGCTGTGAAACATCAGTTTTGGGGGGCCATGGGCAATTCTGAAACCTTCTGCGGCCGCGCAGGGACATATACATCACAAGTCTGGCCACAAGATGCCAACATAGTAATGCAAGCGCTTCTTCCATTGACTTGAAACAATGCTGGGAGCATCCAAAACTCAACCAGCCATTGCTGCAGCACTGACAACGGTTGCCGTGCTTTTGCTATCCTGAACAGGACTTATCACAGCCTGAGCGGCTCATAACACCAGCAGCACTGACAGCGCTGCTGATGCAGCCGCAACCAGCGCCAGCCTTGTTGGGCTCAAGCCAGCAGCAGCCTGTGCTGCAGAGCGCGCAGCCTGCCGTGCGGCCAAGGCAGCTGCAGCAGCCCGGTTTGCTCTGCACACTGCAAGCTGGATGCGCTGCAGCCCGCAAGAGCCACCAAGGCGGCTGGGAGTGAGGGAGCCAGACTCCAGCAGCTGCGGCAGCAGCAGCAGCAGCAAAGCATGCGCTGTCGACGTTGAATGGCGTTGCAATCACGTGATCATCATCTAGGATCCATTTTTGTGTCTAGTGCGAGTAGCCAGGTACACGTTCATTGCTGTGTAGTTATGCAATGGCTGCGTTCTGCTGCAGGAACAATGCATGCTGGTCGCTTCCAAAGGCCGCTGCTGCTGCCTGCAGCCTCACGACATCACTCACCCTGGCCCCCAGCACAGTGCTGCACGTGTCTGCCAGCACGCTCACGGCCCCCACCGCAGCTGCATAGTCAGCAGCAGCCAGCGCTGACAGCTGCTGCCCCTGCAGCAACACACCGGCTGCCTCAAAGCCCAGTAGGGTGGCCACGCCCACAGCGCACACACAGGAGGAGCAGAAGGACACGCCCTGCAACCGGCTGGTGTCTGCAGATGCAATATTGTAAAGTTGGGGGTTGAGCATGTGGTATACAGCACACTCAGCAACATGTCGAACTAATCCGATGGCTGGTAGGTATGGTGTGAGCCATGCACTGCTGGCAGCAAGCTATCGACATGCATCGTGATGCCAATGCACGATTCATGAAGCATGGTTGTTGTCACTTATGCCGCACATTGAAGGCGTATGCCACATATCTGCTGCCAGCAGCCCCGCTGTTGGGGCCAGCACTAATTGGTACCTGAGCTTGTCCTCAGTGGATTGAGCTCAGCCCCACCGACTGGCACTCACCACATGCTGTGCGCAGTGGTCTGTAGTCAAAGGCGGCAACATCTCTGGCAGTGAGCGGGGCACATGACTGGGGCTGCTGCAATCCAGTCTGTGGCTGGAGCAGAGCCTGTCACAGGCTGGCAATGCGCGTTGTGCAGCATCAGGTGTGGCAATAGCAGCAGGTATACGACCCATCGCCCCTGTTGTACAGCATGCATATGTTTCATTTGTGGTGTGCTGCTGGTGCTGGTGCTGCTGATAATGTTGAGGATGTATGTGCGTGTCGCTCTGCATCCGTTTTCTTTGTACGTGTTCGATTTTCAGAGGTTTGTCGAGGCTGTCACAGCTTCCGCTCAGAGCTGCACGACGTCGTCATACTAGCCTCGGCGGGAACGAAGGCAAACAGATAGCCCATCCTTTGCAGCAGCTGTTGGTGTCACTAGTATACGCACTTCGAGCATCGTGGATTGCCAATATGGAGCAAAACCGTTTGGTGCCTCGGCGTAATCGACATAAAGTTGGCGACGAACCCTGCGCACGTGCTGGGTGGCAGTACTGTGGAGCTGCACAGTACTGCTGCTCTCAAATGCGATATCACAAAAGAATTTCCTTGCAGTGTTCAAGCACCACTCAGATGCAGTCACACCCACGCAGTTTGCTCAGCACGCCAACATCAGCATTCAAGGAGCCACTGCTGAGCAGGGCTGACACCAAAGGGCACAGATGCAACCAGCCAGGTCCAGCACATACAGCGTGACTCGCACACACAAGGAAACATCCAGCAGTGCCATAGGCTGCCACAGAACATGCTGACAGCTCAATAATGTCACTTTGAACGTACCACATTCACAGCTTGTCATGCGCAAAACGGACTAGGCGGTTGCGGCCCTTCTAGAAGTGCTGTGTGTAGTCAACCTGGGGTCACCGCTTCCCGTGTGTCCCCTAGCAATACACTTGCTCTAAAAAGAGTCAAAAAGCACCAATGGCCAGTAAAAATTGACATCATAGCTGCTGCATCATGGCTGGGTCAGCACTCTGCTGATGTTGACCAGACACGTGTGTGGTCAGCAGCCGACAACTGTCGGAAGCCTGTGTTTCAACATATGCTGCTGCACCTCAGCTGATGCAGTTGGTGCAGATACTCACGCTAAGTGTTACCTAAGCAACAAAGTAACTGGCAACACAATACAATGCAAATGAAATGCCATGCATGCTGGTGGACCCCAGGTTGACAGCTGAGAGGAAAGCAATGAAACAAAGATAGACTTCAATAGGCACAAAGCCGCTACACTGCCGCACAAGCCAGGTTGGAGCCATGTGACAACAGACCATGCTGCACCACACAAGAACAGACACTTGGGCTGCTCGCTTGCAGTGACTGCCGTGCCAACTGTTATTCCTGGGCCGGAAGCCCGATGTAACACAAGACGATCTGCCAAGCTGAATCCACAAGACTATTGCTTGATCACATGTCCAATAACGCATCCACAACATGGCAAATTCATCAGGCCATCAGAACAGCAGCCAGCACACCTGCTGCTGCCAGCATCACGGCAGGCAGCCCCTGCGGCACAGCAGCAGCCGCAGCAGAGCTGGGGGCAGGCGCAGCTGCAGGTGCTGCAGGCGACTCCGTGCGGCTGGCAGCAGCCACCTCAGGTGCAGAGGCGGCAGCAGCGCCAGCAGGTGCTGGTGTTGCTGCTGCTGGTGTGGCAGCAGCAGCGCATGCCAGGCTCCCGGCATCCACTGAGCAGTCTCCCAGTGCTGTCAGTGCTGGCGTGGTGAGGGCGCCAGAGTCCAGCAGCTGCAGACAGGGCATGCAGGGCAGGCAGGGCAGAGCAGGCACAACTTAAAGAAAGACGAAGCACAGCAGGCAGTGCGGCGCAGAGGCTGCAGCATGTGAAGCTGGGGATGCAGGGCTAGGCAGGTAGAGTTAAAAATGCGCGCAAAAAACCAACTGGCCACTGATGGCGATGTGATTTGATGCCGTTGGTAAACGGGCTAGTCTCCACCAATCTGATGGCGTACTGAGCGGGAAGCCCTGTGCTGATGAGCCCAGTGAGGGGCAATGGGTGAGCAGCAGGTGTACAATGCAACCATCTGCCCATGCTGTCCTGGCCAGGCTATAGTATGCATTTCAAGTAGCATCGCCCGGCCCTCACCTGCACGCCCAGGATGGCGGAGCAGTTGGCCATGAGCGCGTTGACCGCGCCCACGCCCGCCTCGCCATCAGCAGCCGCCAGGTCGCCCACGCGCCGCCCGTTGATGAGCACGCCGGCGCGGTCAAAGCCGCTCACCAGGGCGGTGCCCACCGCGCAGATGCAGGAGGAGCAGAAGGCGGCGCCGCTGAACAGGGAGGTGTCTGCGGGCAGGGGGCAGCAGGCAGCACACGCAAGGGTCATGCAGTGGCGGATGCATCTGGTCAGACAGAGCTATTTGTGACGCACTTATCGAGAGCGAAATGGCGAGCGAGCAAGCAGCTGGGAAGCCACCTGCTCTGCTTAAGCGGTGGTTGGGTGGCAGGAGTGGTCATGAATTTTGCGCATGGGCCAGCAGGGGGTGGGCTGCCAGTGTCCATTCTTCATGAATGCTGACTCCATCGAACAGACGACAAGCAATGCATCAAGCTGCCGCTGCTTTTAGTGCAGCTGAGACAGCAGCGATGAGCTTGCAGGCAGCAACAGCGATGTGCACCGACCTGCTGCAAACGCATGCAAACTGACTGCCCAGCTCTGCAGTCCTGCATCAGCTGCAACACATCAGTGCTCACCACAAGCCCTTCGCAGTGGTGTGTAGTCTATCGTTGAGAAGTCGGCAGGGCTGAGTGGGCAGCTGCCAGCCATCTCAGAAGGGAGAGCAGCTGCTGCAGTAGCAGGTGCTGCTGCAGCCTGGGCGCTGGCCAGCTGCACCTGCGCCAACAGTAGCAGGGCTGCAGCGCCAAACAAGGCCGCCTTGTGCATCTTGTCGTCGGCCGACAATCAACAACAGCTTGATTAGTTCTGTTCTTGCTGGGTGTGGCTGCCAGTCGTTGCTGCTGCTGTTGCTGTGCTGGGGCCGGTCCAAGAGGGAGTCAAGGTGCAGCAATCGGGAAGGATGAGCTGCTGCATTGGCTGTATCATAGATCGTATTGATTACGTATGCTCAGCTGTATACATCAAGTAAGAAGGGACGAGACGCAGCAGCGATTCATGGTGCATCCTTGGCAGAAGGAAAGTACAGGTGCTTCGGACGATCAACCCGGTGCTGATGGCACCGACACGATGATGAGAACCATGCCAACTTTGACTGACTTGAAACTCAAGCCAATGTGCCGCGATTGACTGTAATCAAGTAGCATTTTGGCTCTCTGCTGCTGGCCCCGCCAACTGGCCACACTGTGCATGCATCCAGCGGCTCGTTTCCAGGCTTTGAGGGAAATCATCAAACCGATAGCAACGACTTTTGCTCAATGCGTAATATTAACCAGCAATCATCAGCGATCACTGCAACGAGTTCACGCGCCCATCATCATGCACCGCGTATGATCTCACGTGAGCATAAGTAAAGCATCTCAACGTAGTGTAAATGCAAGTTGAATAAAGAGCGCATCCCCAGCTGTGGTTTGAGAAATTGAAACAAAAGGGCACAACTGGCAGGTCACAGCGGTCCAACAGCCATGCAGGTTACCCCTGATCTCTGAACGTTTGCCTTTTCTTCCAATTACGATCGATCAACAGTAGCCACAGGGCGGAAGGTTGCACCCGCAGCCATTGGCTTTGTACCACCACCCTTGTTCACTGCTTGTCGAGCAGCATCTTGTTTATGACGGAAGAAGTTGTCAGCCTGCGGCCTGGAGGCCTCAGGCCGGGGGGCGGTGGCGCGAATCCCTTCTCTGCGTTCAGCAAGGGCGCAGGACTGGGGCTGCGGAGCAAGCCAGTGAGCAGCAGCACGCACTGCAGGCACTGCGCAGCCGCTCAAGTATTGGCTAACCGCTATCATTGACGCACGGCACGCTTGCTGTGCAGGTGATTGCTCAAGCCCTCGTGGCAGAAGTAGAACAGACACCCAGGAAGCCACCAGGGCAGATTGTCAAGTATGACAGGGAGTTCCTGCTCAAGTTTATGGACGTGAGTGGTCTGGAGAGGGAACATGGGTCATTGGAAAGGCAGGTGGCGTTAGGGTTGCACAATGCGTGCTAAGCTGCACAATGCATGAGGAACAGCAGCAGCGGCATGCTCATCACTGCATGTACTGCCGCTGCTGCGCAATAAGCTCTTGCATGTTTCACCACCATCTGCAGAGGCACATCAAGGCTCCGATGGAGCTGCAGCAGCTGCAGCTGGAGATTGTCATCTCAGAGGACACGGAGCGCGAGACGCAGCGGCAGTCACTCAAGGTGCGCTTGCAGCACAGCATGCGTGCCTGGCAGGCAGCGCGCAGCATGCATGCTTCGTAGAGCAGCTTTTGCTCAGCTGGTGGGAGCAGGGAGCTTGACCACTGCCAGCGTCAGCAGCAACTGCAGCTGCTTAGCAGCAGATGCACACGAACCTCGGAGAGTATTGATGGCAGCGCAGGAGCTGCCTGATTTTTGCCCTTGGTGCATGACAGCGGCGTTGCTCAGCGTAGACCTGTGGCACACAGGTTCCTTCTGTGCACATCCAGCATGGTGTGCATGCACTGCATAATTGCTGACAGCAGACTGTGTTCTGTGCATTGCCACTTACCTTGTGTTGCTGCCGCAGCAAGTGGTAGAGGACAACGATGATACTGACACCAGGGACTGGCGCACACGCGCACCGGCACCAGCAGCAGCAGCAGGCGCAGCAGGAGCAGCAGGCCCAAGGCAGCAAGGCACAGCAGCACCACAGCAAGCAGCAGCAGCACAGCAGCAGCAGCCGCAGCAGCGCCAGCAGCCATCGCAGGTGAGGCGCCATCCTCGCGTGGTGAAACAGGCAGCTTGGGTGGAGAAGCAGCGCAGGCGCAGGATAGCAATCTGCATCAGACAATATCAACAGGCATTGTCAAGTAGTGTAGCAGCTGAGCTTTCATCTGTTCATAGCAGGCAAATTCACGCGCAGCTGCTGGGCGCTGCACGTCATTGTGCAGCATGCGGCGCGTGGCACATTGCATGCAGCGTCCTGCCATGCACTGCTCCAGCTGCTTCTGGTGCGTCCTGTAAGGCGGCTGCATTTGGTAGACGTCCTGCTCACGTACGGTTTGCTTGGCTTCCGTGCTGTGCTGTGGCGCGTGCCGCTGCGCTGCTGCTTGCAGGAATCGCTGCGGATACACAAAGCAGAGGAGAAGGGCAGGGTTGCCTACAAGGTTGGAGGGGAGCTGGGCCAGACTGAGCGGGTGAGTGCCGCTGGGGCGCTGAGTGAGAGGGGTGCTGCAGCCAAGGCTGTGACAGCCCAGCAACCGCAGCACGGCGCAGCAGTGCACGGTGTGCTTGCTCGGACTGCAGCGGGAGGCGCCGGGAGCACATCGCCAGCAGCAGCAGGAGCAGCGGCAGCAGGAACAGCATCAGCATCAGCGGCATTACAGCTGCAGCTGTTGTTAACACTCGCTGCATGTGTGCTGCTGCCTGCTGCAATTGGCAGCAGTATGTTCTGCAGCGTGTGGGTGCGCCGCAGCCATCACATACAGCCCATGTGCACTGCACAGCAATAGCCCTACCTTGTTCCCTGCCCGCGCTTTAAAATGCGCCGCACTCCCCCACTACTGCACTCCTCTCCGCGCCTGCTCTCCCTCCCCCCAGGCGCTGCGCAGCGTGAAGGGCATCCTGAACAAGCTGACGCCCGAGAAGTTTGAGCGGCTGCTGGAGCAGCTGCTGTCCGTGATCACCACTGCGGACATCCTGCGGCACACCATCACGCTGGTCTTTGAGAACGCGGTGGCGCAGCCCACCTTCTGCGCCATGTACGCCGACCTGTGCCTCAGCCTGAGCAGGGAGCTGCCCAGCTTCCCGCCAGCGGAGGGGGACGACAAGCCCGTCATGTTCAGGCGCGTGCTGCTCAACACCTGCCAGGACGAGTTTGAGGGCGCGGCAGCTGCGCGCGAGGTGAGGGCCGCTGCTGCTGCTGCTGCTGGTGCAGCTGACACCCGTTGCCTTCTCCATCTGGTTGCTGCCGCTTTCGTCTTGTGCACCACGTCGCATGGCTGCATGCAATGGTTGTCTGTGGGCCTGTCAGTCCTGCATGCATCTCACCTGTCTCTGTTGTGTGGCTGCCGCCCCGTCACTCCTGCTGCCGTGCACCGCCACTTGCAGGAGCTGGCGTCCATCAGCAACGCTGACGAGCGCGCCGCTGCGGAGAAGCGCGTGAAGAGCCGCACGCTGGGCACGGTGCGGCTGATCGCTGAGCTGTACCGCAAGGAGGTGGTGCGCGAGGCCATCATCATCGTGTGCCTGAGGGAGCTGCTGGAGGTGAGGGGGGCAGGCGGGGTCGCTGGCGCATGCATGACAGTAGCATGATGACGGCATCATGCATGATAGCAGCAACTTGTGCCTGTGTTGTGCGGGCAGCAGGGGCTTGCAGGTAGGCCAGGATTGCACTTGAGCACTGACATTGCCTGCTGCGCTGCAATTAACCTGCTCATCTGTCTGCATTCTCCCACGCACAGGCCCGCGACAACGGCACCATTCCTCCCGAGGAGAACATTGAGAGCGCGTGTGAGATGATCAGCGTGACCGGCAAGATGCTGGCGGGCAGCGAGCTCAAGAAGACCCGGGACACGCTCGACGGCTACCTGGCACGCCTCACGCGCCTGTCTGCAGACAAGAACCTGCCCAGCCGCATGCGCTTCCTGGTGAGCGGATGGCACAGCAGCAGCAGTAGCAGCAGCAACAGATGGGGCTGCATGAGCGAATGAGCAGAATAACCGGCTGCATGAGCAGGCCATGTCCCACAGGTAGCAGCAGTGTTGAGCGGGCTCGTTTTGCGTGCTAACTTGCACGTTGGCTGTAAGTCCTGCACTTAACACCGGACCATCAGCTCACCAGCCTGACCGCGCCCTGCTTGCTGTCCCCGCGCGCAGATCCGCGACGTGCTGGACATGTCCAAGAACAAGTGGGTGCCGCGCCGCGAGACCTTCACAGCCAAGAAGCTGGACGAGGTGCACGCGGAAGCAGAAGCCGAGCTCGGCATGGTGTCCAGCAAGATCGGCGCAGACCTGCCCGCGCTGCCGGTGCAGAGCCGCATGGCAGCAGAGGACTTCAGCCTGCTGCCACCCCTGCGGGGTGGCGAGGACGGCTGGGAGTTTGTGGGCAAGAAGGGAGCAGGCAGCGGCTTCAAGCCCTCCTTCGGCGCCGGCGGCTCAGCGCTGCTGGGCGAGTACAAGCCCCCTGAGCCGCTGGTGCGCCGCGCGCCACCCGCAGCAGCGCCGGCGCCAGCAGCAGCAGCAGCCAGCCGGCCAGCAGCAGCAGCTCCTGCAGCAGCAGCCGCGCCCAAGGCAGCTGGCAAGCCGCTGGCAGCGGAGGACGTGGACAGCAAGGCCAAGTCGTTCCTGCGGGAGTATGTCAGCATCGGTGACGGCAAGGAGGCGCGGCTGTGCCTCAAGGAGCTTCGCGATGCGCCCAAGGCGGGTGATGTGCCTGACCTGCGCGGTGTGGTGGAGGCGGCCCTGGCGGAGCTGTTTGACGCACAGGTGGGGCGGCCTGGCACGTGGTTAGTACAGCGGCAGGGGCGAGAGCTGCAGCGAGGTTATGTGTGCATGTATGTGCCAGCATGGCGGCTGTCTTGTATGTGCTGAGTGTGGCTGGTCAGGCTGGTGGCTCAGTATGGCGGGTTCTGTCAGGGCTGTGTGCAGCATCCGTTTGTAGTTCAGTCCTGCGACTGCGTCGTTGCAACTTCATGGGCGCGTTGTGCTGCAAGCTGCACTCAGCAACCTAGCGCACACACCAGCCAGGTCAATGGCTGAAACCCCTGCTGCTGCCTGCCCCGCCACCTGACTGCTTGCATCCCCTCCCCCCAGAGCGACAAGGCAGCGGCTGCGCTGCTGGAGCTGCTGGTGGCGCTGATCAAGGAGAAGCTGCTCACTGAGGCGGAGACAGTGGAGGGGCTGAAGGCCTCCACCAGCATACTCGGAGACCTAGCGTGAGTGCACACCGCAGCAGCAGCAGCAGGCAGCAATTGCAGCAGTGCTGTGCTGTGCGACAGTTGAGTCGGAGCTGTAGCAGCAGTAAAAGGAGGGTGCCCGTGTGAGCAGCAAGGAGTCGACAACACTTGATTAGCGAAGGTGCTGTGAGTGCTGCAGTGCCGGCAGCTCCGTAGTGCACAGCTCGCTTTATGGTTGGGTCGTCAGCCCCTGTTGCCTGATCAACTGCATCAGCACATGTTGTTGAGCTGCTGCCGTTTCTGCCACCTCACCTGGTGCCGCACCTGTGTCCTGTGCTTCCTTTTTTTCCCTTCCTTCTGTGCAGGCTGGATGTGCCCAAGGCGCCGCAGCTGCTGGGCCAGCTGGTGGGCGCAGCAGCAGCAGCAAGCGCGCTGCCGCTGTCGGTGCTGCCGCAGCTGCTGGAGGGTGCGGAGGGCGCAGAAGCCAAGCGCAACTTTGCCGAGGCGGCCTTCAAGGCTGCTGCGGCTGGCCTGGGCGGCGAGGCTGGCGTGGGCAAGGCATGTGCTGCTGCTGGCATCAAGGCCGGGGAGCTGTTTGCTGCTGACGAGTTTGACGGCGACCTGCCCAGCGTGGCTGACTGGCTCAAGGCGGCAGGCTTTGCCAGCGTGCCGCTGTGAGCAGCAGCACAGCATGTGTGCTACCCGTTGGCTTGAGCTTGCTGCTGCTGGAGGCGTTGCACGGGTGGTGAGCAGCAGCTCTGCGGTCCTCCGCCTGCTGTGACATCATCATGCATTATATGCAGCAGCAGCGGCGGCAGCGGGGCTGGGGAGGAGTTGGTGTCTGTGTGTTGCATTGGAGGGCTCCTGGAGGTTGATTGGTGTGCATGGCTGGCAGCAAGGGCGGGTGGCTGGGCTGCTGTGGGAGGGCTGGGTGAGGAGCTTGGTGGGGAGGTGTGCTGCTGCCAGTGAGTACGTCTTGCTGTGCATGCATTGCGTGTGCGCAGACTGAAGGTTTGTGCAGCGGCAGGTGGAGTGCCTGGTATGGAGGCTCGACAGTGTCGGTTGCTCGTGCAAGGGCTGCTGTTGGGAAAGAAGGAGGATGGCATGCTGTGCGATAGCTGGCGCAGCAGCTGTGGTGTGATGTTGCAGCGTTGCGTGCGAGCATTGGCACTTGGAGGGATGCTGGTGCTGCGTATGCCTGCTATAACGCAGGTTGCGCGAGGGGCAAGGGTCTGGCTGAGGAGCTGGCAGCAGCGGGCTGACTGTGAACCCTCTTGTGGTGTATCCGCGGTGCTTCCGCTTGTCGCTTCTTGCACGCTGATGTGCGCCACTGTGCTGGGTGCTTCTGGCTGAGATCTTGTGCTTTGGGCCGTTTCACGAGTTGTTTGGTGGCAGGTGGAATGCCTGCAGTGCTTGACAAGTGCTGTTGTGATATGGCTAGCATTGGTGCTTGGCTGGCAAAACAGTAGGGTGTTGTGAGTGATAGTGAGGGTTGCAGGAGCAGCAGGTAGTGGCAATTACATGGTGGGCTTCATGCATCCCATGCAGCGGTATTGCTGGTGCTTGTGTGCGGTGCAGTGCGAGTGTGTTTCAAGGCATACCGGATCTGCCATGCACATGTACAGCAACTGGGTTGTGTGTTGAGTTCCAGAATCTGTTTGGTTGACAGCTCTTGTAACTGCTTTTCCGTCAGTGCTTATGCTTGTAATGAATGCAATTCGGCAACTTTCTTTATATCAGTGTGCGTCTCTAATCGCAGTGCAAGTGCAGGAGTGACAGTTGAGGTGGTCCTGTCGTGGTACAATGTGCCCTGCTTTCAAGCAGCGAGCCCGAAGCTAGCAGCAGCTCAGCAAAGAATTTAAGCGTTGCAGCAGCTCTTAGCAATACGTTTTGCCTGCACGCTACGTAATGGTACGTTGCCATGACGGAAGGCAAGCTGCACACGAAAGCCTTCGAAAATCCTGCCCGCTGGCTTGCATGCGCTTCTTCATTTATCATCAACATCATCCGATGCTGCTGAACCTGTGCACGGAGACAGTGAATAGCCGTCTGACACTAGGCGGGAGAGCGGGAGGGGGCTTGCGATGCTGGCATGGAGCGAGCTACGTATAGCAGCCACTCTTATTCTGACAGCAAGCCGTAAGTTTGCAGCGTTAGCGCTTTCTCGTTGCAGCAGCAACCACAGCATGTGACTGTACAGCAGTACACCAAGAGGCCCTGTAGCAAGCTCTAGGCATCTGAGCAGGTTGATGTCAAACACCTTGCCACCTCCTGCAGTGTGCTTCGTTCCTTGGGCATCAACACATCAGGTTGCAAGTTTGGTGAACCAACACGTAGGCTGCGGCCATCACCAGGTGCGCTAAGCACCGCTTGGCAAAACTGCTGCTGGCATGACAGGGTCTTGCAGCACTTGCACGTGTGAGCCCGGAGAGGTACTGTCTGCAGGACATTGAGACACTGAGTCATCTGAACAATGATTTGACAAAGCAGATGAAGTTTGTTCAACACATCCCTCAACAGCTCATACAAGCCACGACCTCTGTGCTGCTGCCAGGTGCTGGAGACTGAGCAGCGGCTTGTGGCGAGGTCGCTATTCCTGAGGGAGCAAGAAAGAGCCAGGGAGCATGCACAGGTGCGCAGCTGCAATGCCTCACTGTGTTCTTTTGTGTCAGTTACCAACGCTTTGGCGCCCTGTTTCCTGCAAGCTGGCACACACCCAACTTACAGCATTAAGCCCTGTAGCCTGTGTTGCAAATGTCATGCACTCGTGCAATGTGTCATTGCCTATGCAGCCGGCAACTGTTGGAGCAGCAGCTGCAGCTAGGCAGCTGTTGGCTCAGGCCGCGCCATCAGCAGCAAGCCCAGCAGCACCGCGAGTGCACCTGTCCTTCCAGCTGGCAGGCTACAGCAGCAACGCGTCGCTGGCTGCAGCCATTCAGAGCAGCCTCATGCCCACAGCAGTCAAGGTGCTGCAGAAGATGTTCCAGGTGCGGCTTGAGCGCTGCTTCTCAACGCCACATGCAGCAACCGTATTCACCTGCGCGTATCTAAGCCGTCAATGCTCCATGAAAGCAGTTGTGCCCCTCCTGCATAGCTTGCAGCCACAAGGGGTGCAGCAATGGTCACACGTTGTGTGCAGTCATGCAGCAAAAGTGCTGGATTGCGGTGCTCTGTAGCACCGCTGCAGCACTCCCAGCTACAGCTTACTAAGGCACACACTGGCTGCGCGCAGGTGGTGCGGCCACTGCCTGGCAACCTGCTGCTGCCGCCTGGCTGGGGCAGCGTCAAGTGCATCGAGGCTGTCGTGGAGCCAGAGTTCATTTCAGGTGGGTTGGAGCGCTGCTGTCTGCTGAACCCCTGATCCCCACACCCCGCTGTGTATCCTGGCCAGGCTGCTGACTCTGGCTGCCTGCAAGAGCTGCCTGTGTGCTTGTTGGGCTGGAAAGCTGCAGCACTCGCGCTTGCCATATGCTGACAGAGCGTCACCTGCACTATCCTGCAAGCTGGCCACCCACCCACCCAATCGTGCCAGCAGCTGCAAGACAACGCGCGCATCCCAGCCCAACCGCCTGCACTACTGCGCTGTCGCTTCCTGCAGGCCGGGGCGTGGGCCGGCCTGTGGACTATGTGCTGTACGTGACCAGTGTGCCCTGCCAGGCAGGCACCATGGCCTACGCGGGCGTGTGTGCTGTCGGGGGCGATGACAGCCGGCCCATCATGGGCGCCATCAACCTGTGCCGCGGCGCCTTTGAGGAGCTGGGGGCGCGGCGCCAGCTGGAGACCGTCACGCACGAGCTGCTGCACGCCTTTGTGAGTGTAACGGGTGGCTGTTACATCACAGCTCACATGAATAGGCTTGTAGATGCATCCAAGCAGCATCCAGGTGGCATCTGCGCCCAGGGCTGCTGTTCCTGCAAGCTGGCATGTGCTTGTGTGTTTGCTGTGCTGCAGGTGTTTTCTCCTTCGCTGTTCCCGCTGTTCAAAGCGGGCGACCCGCGCCGCAACGTGAGCGGCCCCTACGGCGCCACCACCGCGCTGGCCTCGCCGGCGGTGGTGGCTGCGCTGCGGCAGCTAAGCGGCTGCGCCAGTGCTGCAGGGGTGCCGCTAGAAGATGAGGGCAGCGGCGGCAGCAGGGGCAGCCACTGGTGAGTGAGAGGGGGACAGGGGGCGGAAGCTTGCTGGGGGTGCTGGGCTGCAGCTGCCTTGTGCTCAGCACAGCAGCTGTGTGGGCAGCGGCATGCAGAGCCAGAGGCGTGCCGTGTGTCAGGCCAGTAGTAACAGCAGATGACATCCTGGTTGCTGCTTGCCTGGCAAATTCCTTTGAGCTTCCCATCACATATTTAAATGATCATGCTTCCGCTTATGCTGCAGGGAGGCGCGGCTGTTCCAGGGAGAGCTGATGCTGTCAGCGGCACCCTTTGCAGGTGAATGTCTGTTCCTGTAAGCAGACGCTACCCACGCAAGCACCACGTAGTGTCAGGATCTCATAATGGCCAGGCAGCAAACCTATGAAGGACGGAACTGCGCCAACATACACCGCTGCCCTAAACATGCTGTGCAGCATACTTTGTGTACCACAAGTTCCTGGGCCATCCTTGCTGTGCCTGAGCCTGCTCTGTCTGATAGGCGCCGTTGATCAATACTTGTACATTGCACGCATTTGACATCCCGCTTTCCTGCAGGCCGCTCAGACAAGCTGCCGCGGCTGCAGCTGACGGCGGCCCTGCTGCAGGACTCGGGCTGGTACCTGCCGCGTGCAGCAGCCGTGCCCCCGCTGGACTTTGGCGCTGGCGCAGGCTGCGGCTGGCTGGGCAGCGCAGCGGGGGCATGGGCGGCAGGCAGGCCTGGGCAGCAGCTGTACTGCAACGTGCAGGACGGTGCTGCTGTGAACGGTGAGGGCCTGCACCAGGAAGCAGCGGCAAGCGGGTGCTGGTCACACATGCTGGCAGACGAGGAGCGCCACAAGAAAAGAATGCCAATGTGCAACTGCCTAGTGTCTTGTGCTGTGGGCGGCAACCGCCTGTGAGCATGCAACGTGGCCATTCAATCGTTTTGTGTTACTGCGTGCAGGTACTCTCACGTGCACGTACGACTACCAGGCAGTTGCAGAGTGCTTTCGCACGGCGCAGGGTGGCACCAACTTCCTCAACGGCGTGCCCTTCCCATACGCGCAAGGCGGCGCCAGCAACTGCCTCGCCAGCAGCGGCAGCAGCAGCAGCACTGGCAAGGCCTCAGGTGTGACATGCTGTATCGCTGACAGACACAACATGCTTGCAGTGGCTGCCAGACATCGCTGTGAGGTGTTACACTTGTCAAGCCCAGCAATCAGTCTTTGGCAAATTGGTGTCTGGCCGTGTCTGCCGCTGCTCTGCTGCAGGTGGTGTGTCTCCTTTGGGCTCGTGGCGGGGGGCCAGTGCAGTGTGCTACCCGGTGACGCAGCAGCTCACAGACATCACGGGCACGAGGTGTGCTGGCTGTGTTTTCCTTGTGGGTGATGGGTGGCAGCATGCACGTTGTGTGCACTGTGCATGCTGCAGCTTGGAGCATGGTTGTGTTTGCAGTCCAACAGCCATTCCCAATCGGCGCACAAACCGCAGGTTTTGCCAAACAGCAGCAGCTACTGCCACAGAACAGCTGCACACCAGTGTTGTTTTGGCATGCCTTGAGCGAAGTGCTGTGTCCTGCAGGAGCGCCGCCGGTGCCGGCTGCTGGGACACCACGTGTGGCCAGCGCGGCGAGCTGTACATCACGCTGCGCTTTGGAGGCGGCGCCAACAGCATGCTGCTGTGCCCGACAGGTGGGGGTGCGCGAGCTGCTTGCTGCAGCAGCTCACTGACAGCTGGCAGCTGCATGCTGCTGCAATCCCCACATGAAGCACTTAAAGCACATGAAACTGGCGCCTGTTGCTGCCAGCAGCATCTTGAAATAAGTGCGGACCACTAGCATTTGTTCTCTCCAGGTCTGCGAGCAGCTCTCATCGCAGCTTCTTATCAGTTGCCGCCGCTTTGCTGGGGGTGCAGGCAAGACCCTGAACCTTGCACAGGCCCTGCCTAAGCGCTTCAGCAGCGGCATGCTCAAGTGCCCCGACAACGCGCGGGTGTGCGGCTCTGCGGCCGACAGCTGCGGCAGCTGCATTCATGGCTACTGCCAGGCTGGGCGCTGCCACTGCGCGCTGGACTGGCTGGGTGACGCGTGTGACGTGCACGTGAGCAGCGTGCCGGACATGGATGCATGGTTCCTGCAGCACGGTGGCAACATCGCCGCCCAGCGCTCCAGCAGCAATGGCGGGACCAGCAGCAGCATCAACAGCGGTGTAGGGGCGGGCTCGCCGCTGCCGCAGAGCCCACAGCCACAGCAGCAGCAGCAGCAGTTGCAGCTACAGTTGCCAGCACTACCACCTGTTGAAGATCCACAGCAGGGAGGGGTGACTGCTCTAGCAGGGACTGGCAGCAGCAGCAGCGGTGCCAGTGGTGGCGTGTTGCAGGTGTTGCCTGTCAGCTCAGGCCTGGAATGGATGCCTGCCAAGGTGGCAGTAGCAGGCGCAACACGCAGCACCACGCCTGCCAGCAGCAAGTCAAGTGCTGCGCCGGTCTCAACTAAGGCTCAAGCAGTGGACGCAATGAAGCTTGCCAGCAGCTCCTCCACATCCACCGCAAGCAGCAGCGTTGGCAATCTATCCACCACAGTTGGCGGCAGCAGTAAGAATGTTCAGCCAGCAGCCCATGTTGATGCCACGTCAGCACTGCTGTTTGCACAGATGCTGCAGCTGGAGGTCCCAGCTGGCAGTCGGCTACCAGGCACAAGCAGCAGCAGCAACACTGTTGCCACAACTGTCAAAGCCTCTCCGACTGCAGTCAAAGCAACTGCAGGATCACCCGCTGCAGCGTCCGCGCTTGACACGCTGCTGGCCTCCCTGACCCTGCCCAGTCCAGTGGCGGCACCACCAGCTGCCCCAGCCCCTGCCCTGCCGCCAAGCTTGCAGCAGCGGCAGCAGCAGCTGCTGCAGCAGTTGATGCTGGGAGGAGGCGCAGGCTCAGCGGCAGCCCCTGCTGCTGCTGCGCAGCCTCAGCAGCAGTCGCAGGCGCAGGCAAAGAAGCCGGCAGTGCCAGCGCCTCCACCGAGCAAAGCAGCCGGTGCAGGCAACATGTGGGTGAGCGCAGGTGTTGTGGGCTTTGGTTGAGGTGCCACAACCATGCCTCGCAAACTTAAAATGCTTGGATCTTGGCTCAGTTGACAGCACCTTGTAGGCTGCAGCAGTACATTCTTCCTACAAAGAGAATGACATTACATGATTCATTGCATTCCAGTTTTTTGTTGGCAGCTGACATGCATCTATTGATTCCTTCCTCCTTTTTGTGTTTGCGGTCTGTGCTGTGATGCTCTGCTCCTGGGTGATCTCTGCCATTGCACATTCATGGCATGCACTTGGCCTGATACGTACGCTGTGCTCTGCAAGCCACAACGACGGGTACAGTTTTGACAATTATTGCACAGCTATGGTGCCAACAGCAGTATGTTGAGTTCTAGTGCATCACTCTGATACCTGTGTGTCATGTGTCACGAACATGGATGAGGTGCAGGGGTGCTTGGGCATCGACTGCGCTCAATGTAGCAGTGCACAGGGCAACCAATTGGCACCGTTGTTGAGGATCCGTGACGGATTTGCATTTCAGCATCCAGGCAATAGTTTCAAGCTGGCAAACTTCTTGGTGCTGATGCTGATGAGTCTGACCATGGCGGTCTCTTGCTTGCCAGATTCTGTACGCCAGGCAGCCGAGTGGTCAGTGCCAGGCCAGCCTGTCTTGCGAGCAACCTGTGTAGCACAGTGGAGTGCACTTGCGTTGCTGCCGGCGTTGCACGTTGATAACAGCTTGTTACCTGCATGCAGAGTGTGCGTATGCTGACGGCAGCACCACAACCTTACCCCGGCAAGGGCATTGCCATCAGCCACAAGCATCCACAAGCAGGTCGTGCTGCTGTGCAGATGTGCAACAAGTTGTTGAAAGGACGGGGTTGCACAGTTAAAGGTCCTGCAAGAAGCCTTAGCCATGGTCACAATACCACACACTCAACTCAACAGTACCAGATATACTTGACAGCAGTGTGATAGGAATGATGATGAAGTCAAACAAACCCTGCAGAGCGGGACACTCAGTGATGACTGCACCACAATCTTGCAGCAGCTACAGTAGTGCAATGCAGTGCCATGCGGCCACTGATGAGCACTGCTGCCGCCGCTGCTGCTGGCCCAAAACACGCCTCGACACAACAGCCACAAACAACAGCCACAAACAACTGCTAAAACTCCTCTGGGCGTCATACCAAATGCTCAAACGGCCCACTACGCTACACAGATGCTGCTAGAGCTGCTGCCCTTAACCGCTGCTGCTCTACATTGCCGCCAGTACTTGCTGGCCGCGCCAGGAGTGGCGCACCCTGCAACCCATTCCACTGCTCCTGCTCCAGCGGCAGCACACGCTCCGTCGTTGCCTCTGCACTCTGCTGCTGCTGCAGCAGCCGTGCCAGCACTGCCCAGGCGTGCTCCAGCAGCTGCCGCTCACTCGCACTGAAGCCCTCCCCACCCAGCGCCTCACAGCGCTGACTGTGCGCTGCCAGCCAGCCAACCCCGGGGCAGAACCCCAGCCCGGCAAAGCCCTGCGCCAGCGCCACCAGCTCACGCGCGCCACACTCATTGAACCGCAACCGCGCAGCACCCGCCAGCTGCTGCAGCTGCTGCCCCTCAGCCAGCTTCTCCGCCAGCAGCTGGTTCAGAATCACACCGCCGGGCAGGTGCGGCAGCGCATGTATTACATTGGCCAGCGCAGGCGCAGCCGCCACGCTGTCATCTAACCTGGCCAGGAAGTGGCCTAATACATGTGCTAGCCAGGCGTGGCGGGGCCTTGCCCTTAGCCGGGCCAGGCCAGCTAGCATGAGGCCCACATCGCTTGCGCTAGCTGCATGCAGGCGTGCTGCTGCTGCTTTGTATAGCAGCCGCAGCAGCTGCGGGTGTGGGCTGTGGCGCAGCCTGCCCATGGACCACAGCAGCAGCGAGATGTCTTTCACACGCACGTGACTGGGAGCAGCCGGCCGAGCTGCTGCTGCTGCTGATGATGATGATGATGGCGCAGGGGGTGCGTCATACTGCGATTGGACCTGGCCTTGCTGCTGCTGCTGCTGCTTGCGCTGCTTGCTGGCCAACAGCAGCTGCCAGCAGGCCGTTGCTGCTGCATTGTCTGCTGCTGCCAGGAACTGGGGGCTGGGCCTGTACTGCAGCCTGGCCATGGCATACAGCAGTATGGTCACGTCATGCAGCTTCACTCCCTGCTGCTGCTGCTGCTGTTGCGGACCATCATGCATGGATTGACGCATGATGCTCCAGCTGATGGCACTCTGCTGCTGCAGCTGCTGACCTGCTGCTGTCAGCAAGTGCTCCAGCACTGCAGCTGGCAGCTGCAGCTGCAGGTGGGACGCCGCCAGCAGAACCACGCAGCACAGCCGCAGCGGCTGCCGCTCAGATGGCAGCAGCTGCTGCAGCCGGGGGAAGCAGGCGGCTGCAAACGCCTGCAGAGCGTGGCTGCTGCTGCTGCTACTGCTGCTCGTTATGCTGCTGCTGCTGCCAGGGCTGCCACTGGACAGCCGCTGCGCCCGTTGCTGCTGCATGTGCTGCTGTTGCCGGTGCAGCTGGCTGACAGACCACAGCAGCATAGCAATATGGCGCCCCTGCATGGTGGGGGCCAACGCTGCTGCCCCAGCAAGCTGACTATCTAGCCATCCCTGCTGCTGCTGCTGCAGCAGCACCTGCCCGCCCCCTAGCACTGCAAGCGCCCACATCACCAGGCTCACGTCTGCTGCATTGGCCTGCCACAGCTGTGCTGCTGCCGCCAGGCACAGCTGCTGCTTCCAGGCCGTGTCCACACGTGTGCAGCTGCGGCGCAGCGGCGGCGCGGAGTGCAGCATGCACTGCTGCTGCATGGCTGCCAGCGCCCAGGCAAGGTTCGCCAGCTCCTGCGGCTTGAACTGCTCTAAGGGCACCTGTGATCCCTGCTGCTGCTGCAGCTGCTGCTGCTTGGCTTGGTTGTGTGTTGCTGTGCCTGCCTCAGGCCAAGCAAACCGTTCAGCAGCACTGCACACCTGTGCACTGCTGCTGCTGCTGCTGCTGCTGCTGCTTGCATGCCCCATGTAGCGGCTGCTGCAGGCTAGCAGCTCTGCCGTCCATCCCTCATGCACCTGGTGGCCCGTCTTGGCCACCGCCCAGGCCAGGCTGGCCAGCTCCTGAGGACGCAGCGACGACAGCACACACCTGCAGCAGCCAGCAGGCCACACACAAGCAGTCAGTTGTCATCCGAGACACACAACACTACGGCGTCAATGACGGCTGTGAAGGGAAACAAACACAATAGGTGGTGTACAAGCATGCAGAAGAAGCAAGCAACAACCAAGACGTGTCCAGACCCAGGCCAGCAAGCACAGAGCAGCACAGACAGCAGCAGCCGTCCCACCTGCCCAGCAGCAGCTGCATGAGCCGCCTGCTGTAGCAGCCCCCTGCAGCCAGGCCCTGAGCCATGTTGGACAGCTCACGCGGGCCGCAGCACGGCAGCACCTCTTCGGCCAGCTGCGCCAGGTCAGCCAACAGCTGCGCCACGTCAGCAGCAGCAGCCTGACTCAGCGGCGGCTGGCGGGCCAGCACCTGGCAGCAGCAGCAATAGACAGAAATGGCACACGTAAGTGATCAGGATGGTGTGGGTTAGCAAAGATGACCGGAGTGCCGCAGGTCAAGCTATCTACAGCAGCATGCAGCTACAGCTGCCTGAGGTACACATCAGCAAGCATTGCAGCCTTGGAAAGGCTGCTGCTGCTGCTAGCTTTCTTGGCCCCACCAGGCACGCAGCGGCAGCCAGCCTCACCTTGGGCAGGTGGCTGATGAGGGCAGCAGTGTGCACGGCGTTGAACTCGTGAGAGTGGTCCGCAAACAGCAGCGCAGCCTGCTGCCAGCTGGCGCAGGCCTTGATGCAGCACGTCAGCAGCGCGGGGCGCTCAGGTGCGGGCCGCTGGCGCAGCAGCGCCTGCAGCTGCTGCAGCGACAGACGCGCGCTGGCGCTGCGGCCGCTGGCACTGCGCTTGCTGCTGTGCTTCTGGGATGGCGTGCTACTGCTGCTGCTGTTGCTGTCGATGTTGTGAGTTTGACGAGCAACAAGTGCGGACTGCTCCTGACATTGATGCTTCTGCTGTGAGAGGATGTGATGTTGCTGCTGCTGCCGTCCATGCTGTGCTGGCAGCACTTGTGCAGTGCTGCTTCCTGCGGCCGCCCCCGCTGCACTGCACACCTGCCTGTGCAGCACAACACCCTGCACTGCAGGTATGAGAGACTGTCTGTGGCTGATCCGAGGTCGCCTGCAGCTGCTGCTGCTGGCATGCTGATGAGCACATGGTGTGCTCTGCATTGCAGCCAAGCTGCACATGACCCTCAAAAGCCAAACCTGCCGGCAGCATAACAGATGGAAAGGCAGAAAAGTAGGAACAAAGTGTGCGTGACTTGCATGGGAGGGCTGGAAGTTGCTGGGCGTCTGCTTGCCCGGCATACAGCAGCAGAGCAGCAGCAGCAGCGGTATCTGATGCGCACGCTGCAGCTGCGAGCCCATACAGGCCAGCACACGCGCTGATGACTTATCAAAACAGCATGAGCTCACCTAGTACCTTGATCTGGCCAGCATGGCACAGACGCCGGTGACGGAGTTGTTTCGGTGTTCTCACTCAGAGCTGCACGCCAGCGGAACGACCTTGCAAGGCCCTTGCACGCAGCAACTCGACACAAACAGAAGGGTTGTGTTTTAAATCGTTGCAAAAACAGTCGGTGAAGCTTCGAAAGCCAGGCAAACACTCCGCCAAGGTGGGTGGGGAGCCTTCTGACAGATCTCACAATCAGACACAACTCTACTGAACAGAACCGTCTTTTGGATAGTAAGGATGCCGGCAAGCAGCACGGTTGAAGCCAACAACTGCCGAGATTGTGCGCCGGTCCACCTGCCGATTTGATTTTCTAAGCAGGCGTGACTTGCCAGGCATAAGAGGATGTCAAAAAGCGCAAAACGCTTGCATTCATGTACTAGTGATCACATGTCATTGTCAAACCGCTCTCACGCTCTCCACAGTGCCGGTTCTGCAGCTTACCACTGAGGCATGTTACAGAAGGTCCCAAGTCGACAGCTGCAATACAAGGTCAGTCAATAACAGCTACCACAGCATCGATAAATAAGATCCAGATGACGTACTGTCACAGCATCTGCAAGGCGGCGATCTGCAACACACGGCTGGTCACCAGCACACTGCCGCCACTGGCACCATTGTCAATTACCAATTACCAAAGTAGGGCCGCAGGCCCACCCACTAAGGAGCCAGACAAGGCTCATGGGGTCCAGAAAGCACTGAGATGACATCTGTAATCAAGCAAGATCTGATCAAGCGCAAACAGCACACACTGTGCTAAGCAGCATCCACTGCAACCATCATCAGCACCAGCACTATGCTAAGCGGCATCCTGTACCGACAGCAGAGTCACAGGGGCGCAGCAGGCCCACTCACAATCAAAGCCAAAAGAGGCTCGTCTGGTCCAGCAGATCACTGACAAACCTCAGTAGGCCGAAATCAAGCAGAGTCTTGCAGCTGCACCAACCCAGGCTGACATGCGTGTCAGCGACTGTACTTATCAGCAAGAACAGCTGCAGCTGATACACATGTATGCTTTTATTACGTCACATCTGCTGCAGCATACATAACATTGCCTTCACATGCGAATTCCCGCCTTCCAAGGCCTGAAGTTCAGGCTGCTGCTTCTCAAGCTGCTGGCCCAGTGGGTGCCCTACACCAAACGACACCCAGCCAAAAAAGCTGCTGTGGCCAGGCCGGCGGCACGCTGACAATGCAACCAACAAAGCTGGTCAATGGATCCTTCTATCCGCTGCTGCACTCAACATGGCTTTCAGCCGAACATGCCTTGCACAGGTGCCTGGACGCTTCCAAAACCATGTTTGCAGCATGAACTCAGCCAGCATCCAACAGCACTGGCTGGTCACTGAGCAGGGCCATGCTCCCAAAACTCCTTGCCCCCAACGGTAGCTGGCAGCTATGCTCTCAGACAAAATCAACTGCCACGTGTGCCAGCTCATGCAGGTGGCTATGACAAACATCCACAACCATCGGCAAAACAAACAATTGTGTACTACAGCAAGACTTGTCTACAGGTCAACCGATTCCTCTCATACGTTGAAGACTCCACGCCCTTCATGCACGCGGCACGCGGCCTCGACTCACATTGCAGGGTCACGACAACAATCCTTGAAATTGGCATGCGTCGCCTGCTGGTGTAACCAGGCATGGACATTGCCACACTGCTACTTGGGCAGCACTTCTGTCTGACGCGTTGTTTCCACCACACAGCATCAGCTTGACAGCAGCACCTTGCATGTGCACTGTCGTCAGCCCTCCCGCAAACCTTGCTTACAGCGGCCTCAGCACCCTCTGCTGCCACTCAGAGGGCATGGGCTGCACCAGCAGCAGAAGCAGCTGCTGCCTCACCTCCTATGCGCGCTGAGCGCTTCACACATCTCACAAGCCCTGGCCGTGCCTCAGTGGCGCCGCCGCAGGTGGGCAAACACTGGCTGGCCAGGCAGGCCCTACCTTGACCGCGCCTGCTGCTTGCCAGCATCAGCAGCATGCAGCTGTTGCCTGGCTTCAGGCATCCGAGCAGCCGCTCAGCGCCGGCCCCACCAGCCGCCATACGTGGGCCAGCGCTGGCTGGCCAGGTAGGCCTGCTCATTACCATAATAAGCAGCGCCAGCCGTGGCGGGCAGGGAGGCACCAGACTCGACCGCGTTGCGGATGGCGTACTGTGTGTTGACGATGGCGCGGCTGTTGCGCGCAAACTGCGCGTTGCCGTTGCTGCCCCAGCCGCCGCCTCGGCGGCTGTAGCCCCACTGCGCCAGCTTGCGGCTGCTGCTGCTGCCCCGCAGGAGGGGCTCTGTTGGTGGCAGTGGTGGGGGCAGTAATTTTGGGTAGTAAACGGCAGAGTGAGCCTGGATCAGCTGGTGCAAACTGTTGCTGACAGACAGTTTGCATTTTACATGTAAGCAGAGGACCGAGTTGTGATCAAAAGCTACCAGGATCCTGGCGGTGGGACGCACTGCATGCTCATGGGCATCGCCTGTGCATCACCCAACAGGGTCCGACAAGCAGCTGCAGCACCAGGCAGAGTCCTGACACTGCGCGCGGCACTTCCAAGAGAAATGCATAAGTCGTGCTACTGCAGCACTCTGCTGGCTGTGCGCTTCATGCTTACTCTGCGTTTGTGCTTTTTGCGATCATCCTAGCCGTATGTGAGCATGCATGCATGCCAGCTGCAGCATGGACAGAATGACAGCCTGCTGCAGTAGTGCAGACAATCACACTCGGTAGCTTGCCCAGCGGATGCGCCGCTCTCACCTGCAGCTGAAGTTGAGGTGTATGTTGCTAAGGCGAGCAGGGCCAGCAGCACGATGCATGTGCTTCGGGACGCCATCGACACCTGACTGGACCAAGATGCAGGTGACCGCAAAGCTTCGATTCTTGAAAGCTTTATATAGGCTAGTGTTTGTCGATAAGTTTTGACGGGCTTGCACTACTTCGGGCCGCAAGAAAGCAAGGAAACTGGGTGTCACTGAGGGTATGCGTGCACGCGTGTTTGGGCTCACAACCAACGAAGAAGCGTTCATGATCTACGTCTATTACTGTTATGTTTATATAGTTTGGGCAGGATGAAGCGCTTGTGACTTCGTGTAGAACCGGCCGGGAAGTGACAGGCGGGCAGTTGAAGGTGACTGGTGAGCTGATAGTCGCAGGGATGATACGATATAGCTATCTTTCCGAAACGCCGGATATATATAATAAAACTATATATAATATATAACTCTTCTTCTTTAGAACGGTCCACAGCGGCCCAGGCCCATCTTGAGGGGCGTGAACGTCATATTGTTCTTGAATAAGGGTTGGTTGCTCACTGCGTATTCCAGGAAGAGGCTGATGCGTTCAACCCTTCATTGACGCACATAAAGAAGTATGAGAATATATCAGACTCACTTTGTGCACGAGACCCTCAGCGCAGTATGCTCGCAATGCAGATGTAGAAGCATTCTGGGTGGTTTGCTGAATGATCTGAGTTGCCTTCAGGACGGCGCCCGAAACTACACTGCAGTGTTCAAGCCGTGCAGTGCTCAGCCTTGCCACAGCAGGTGTGTCACCTGTGCTGGACTTTGACCTTTCATTGGACCACCGTGACTGTGCACCGCGGGCCTTTCGCTTCCCTGAACCCAACACACGTCAGGTGCACATGGCATTCCATTAGCGAGACGCCTCACGTTGGTTGGCCGACAGCTACAGCCGCTACAGCACTAGGAGTGGCCCCTGCTTACTGCTGCTGCTGCTGACCCATGCCAATGCCACCAGCCATGTCACCGCCAAGCCCCAGCTGGCCCCATGCCAGGCAAGCCATACTGCTGCTGCTGCTGCTGCTGCTGCGGCGGCGACGGCGGCTGATGTTGATGATGATGATGATAATGACGATGACCTACACCAACCATGGCTCTACACGCCGCAGCTGGCCCCATGCCAGGCATGCCATACTGCTGCTGCTGCCGCCGCTGCTGCTGCTGCTGCTGCTGTGGCGGCGGCTGCTGATGTTAAAGATGATGATGATGATGATGACCTTCACCGATCATGGCACCAATAGGTACGACTGGGCACACGCCTGGCACCCCGTAGTGCTGCTGTTGGCCATAGCCCATGCCTGTACTGCCTCCAGGCTGCTGCTGCTGCTGCCGGCCAAAACCCATGCCTGTACCGCCTCTAGCCTGCTGCTGCTGCCGCTGCGGCGGAGGCGGCTGCTGCTGATGTTGGTGATGGTGATGATGACCCACACCAACCACGGCACCACAAGCCCCAGCTGGACCCATGCCAGACATGCCATACTGCTGCTGCCGGCCATAACCCATGCATGTACCGCCTCCAGGCTGCTGCTGCTGCTGCTGCCGGCCATAGCCCATGCCTGTACTTCCTCCAAGCTGCTGCTGCTGCTGCTGCTGCTGCTGCTGCTGGCCATAGCCCATGCCACTGCCCATGCGTGTACTGCCTCCCAGCTGACGAAACCAACTGATGCTGATCTTATCACAGCCCTGCCTCACAGCTGCTGCTGTCAGCTGCTCCACCTGCTGCCTGCTGAGCTGCTTACGCAGCGCTTGTGGCAGGCAAGTTATCATCACGGTTATGGTGGCTGTACACCTGCTGTCCACAGCTGCATGCAGCAGCAGCATCACCGCCTCGTTGGTGAGCTGCGCTGCCGGCCGCAGGGAACACAGCTCTGCCACGCTCTTGAAGGCGCGACGGTGCACAGCTGCCTGCAGCAGCTGCAGCAGCGACTCACTGCCAATAAACGCTGCTGCTGGCAGCTTGAAAAGCTCTGATGGCACACAGCCCTGTGTAAGGGCTGCCTGCATCAGCCGCAGCACTGCCTCGCTGCTGATGCTGACTGCTGCCGGCAGCCTGCACAGCTGCGCAACCTCTGTGCGTCGCTCCACTGCTGCCCGCAGCAGCTGTGCCACTGCCAGGCTGCTGATGCCTGCTGCTGCTGGCAGCTCTCACAGCCGCCCCGTGCAACACGAGCGCTCCTGATCTGATTTGAGCTCTACAGCTGCTGCTAGCAGCTGCTGCACCTGATAACGGCTCAGCTGCGCAAGCAGCGCTTGCGGCAGGCCAATGACCATGTCTGAAGCGACTCTGACACCGATGGTGCTGCAGCTGACCTTTATGGCTGAGCTCAGCAGTGCAAACACGTCTTCCCTGTCTAGTTGACCTGCTGCTGGCAAACCACACAATGATTCTATGCTGTATCCTTTGCTGTAGAATTGGCGCAGTCTGTCGCCGCACACGCCAATTGCCGACTGCAGCAGCTGCAGCACTGCCGCCCTGCTGATGCCCGCTGCTGCTGGCAGCTTGCACAGTTGTGCCGCCTTTCTGCTGCCTTGCTGCAGGCAGGCGTGCAGCAGCTGCACCACCTGCTTGCTTGCGGCAGTTGGACTAGCCCCTCGACTTCCACGCCCTTATCCACTGCCGACTGCAGCAGCTGCAGCACTGCATCACTGCCAATACCTGCTGCTGCTGGCAGCTCACACAACTCTGCCAGCTCCCTGCCTTGCTCCACAGCTGCCTGCAGCAGCTGCAATACTGCCTCGCTGCTGATGCTGCTTGCTGCTGGCAGCTCACACAGCTGCTCCATGCAGTGAGAGCAGTCATAACTCTCTAGATGCAAAGCTGCAGCCAGCAGCTGCTGCACCTGCTGGCTGCTGAGCTGCTGCAGCAGCACCGGCGGCAGGCCTGACATCAATTGTGATGTGAAGTCACCACTGATGAATTGACAGCTAACAGCCACAGCTGCGCACAGCAGCGCAAACACATCCTCCCCGTTCAGTTCTAATACTGCTGGCAAAGCACATAACGGCCCTAAGCTTCGTGCTCTGCTGTACAACAGTTCCTTTCTGTCGCCGCACTTGCCAATTGCTGCGTGCAGCTGCAGCACTGCCTCGCTGCTGATGCCTGCTGCTGCTGACAGCTTGCACAGCTCTGCCACCATCCAGACTCGATCCAAGGCTGCGTGCAGCAGCTGTGCCACTGCCACGCTGCTGATGCTGCTTGCTGAAGGCAGCTGGCACAACCAGTGAACACTTGGAGACTTACCCACTGCTGCCTGCAGCAGCTGCAGCACTGCCTCACTGCCGATGCCCGCGGCTGCTGGCAGCTGACACAGAGCCTGCATGACTTGCTGTTGCAGCATTACCTCCTCCTCATCCTCATAGTGGCAGTGATTACTTACTGCCAGAAGCTGCCCAAGCACTGCTTCAAGCGTTGCTGCATCCACGTGCTGCTGCATCGCTGGCAGCTCAAGCAGGTGATCCATTGCTTCTGTGTGCTGCCGCATTGCTGCTGTCAGCAGCAGCTTGCGAGCCATGCCTGGCTCAAACAGGTCTGCTGCTGCAGCTGTATCTGGCAGGCACCAAACGGCTGTGCGTGCTGTGTGGTGGTGACTGCAGTTCATGGCCAGCTGCAGCAGGCCATCACGGTGCCGCTTTTGGATGGACCGTCTGAAGTCGACCTGACCACACAGCAGCAGCAGCAGCAGCAGCAGCAGCAGCAGCAGCAGCAGCAGGGATGAGGGGATCACTCACAGCCATGCAACAATGGATGCGGCGAAATTCAGTCAGTACCGTGGCTGTATTATTGTTGTTGCTGCACAAATTGCCTCCTGCAGCTGCGTCAGCGCTGCAAGGCATCTCTACAGGCCGCGCGCTACTGCTGCGGGTTATCCGTGTTGCTGATCACCTGCAACTCTGGCATTGCAACACCAACACTTGCCTCTGCGCCATTGCAGCAGACAGCCACAGCTGTTGCAGGGATGTCAGTCTTTTAGCGAAGCTGCTGCTGCGCCTGCACCCACACCTCCACTGCTGCCACCATGCTGTTGGCTGCAGCCAGCAGCTGCGCGTATGTGATGCGCATGCCAGCTGCTACCAGCTGAACAGCAACTGCAGGGGGTACTGCTGGATGGTTGAGCAGCCGTTCTGTCACGTCTCCTGCAGTTTCAGGCGCTTTGAGGAGCAGCAGTGCTCCCAGCCACCCTACTGCCCGCATGTGCTTCCCCACTCTGCTGCTGTCGTTTGCCGTGTCTAAAGCAGAGTCCAGCATGACAAGGCTGTTAGCGCAAACTACGGTATTAACGGCTTGATAAAAACTTTGATTGCATGCAGCGAGGCAAGCCAGGCCTTGCGGGCCCAGCTCTGCGAGCAGAGGGGGCAAGGTGACTACACCTGCCAACGTTGAAGCTAGGCTCTTCATGATCAATGCCCTTTGATACACATCCGCACGTCTTTTCAACGCAACTCATTCCAGCTGCTGCACTATACTGCCTGCGCCGAGGAGGCATTCAAACCCCCTCCTGGTGATACCCTAGCTGCAGTGCTGACAAGATGATAATTCTCTTGTGCACGGCACTTGAACTCTGCAAATCTCAACATATGGATATAAACACACCTTACACCGTACAAAACGACCAACGCACGTCCCCGCATACGGAGTCTACGCTCAGATCGCTGCTCACCTCAGAGTCACTTGCTGCAGAGCGTCCCCTGCAACGTTCCTGCTTTGTTAAAGAGTCACACTCTGCTGATCGAAGCAACTTGCACCATAACATATAGTCAGGTTCAGGCAGCAGCGCAGCAGCATGTCTGAGCACCCCAAGGAGCTGTTTGCAGACGAGAAGTGGGACCGGCTCATCGACCTCAGCCTGAGGCGCACCGTGTACGGCCTGCTGGGAGGCAGCCTAGTAGCCCTCGCACTCTTCCGTGAGTGGTGCCAGCAGGCAGCAGGCCAGGGCTGGCCAGCTGCTGCAGCAGTAGCAGCAGAAGCAGCAGCAGATGAATGCAAAAAGCAGACGCTGCAGCAGCTTGTGCCAAGCTAGTGCCTGAACCTGCATTCGATATTGGGTGTTGATGTCACTGAGCATCTTGTGTCACTTGAGTTCCCATGAATCACGCGTGTGCTGCCACTGGAGAAGCAAGGTGCCGTCAGATGGTGGTGCAAAGCATTCCTGACAGCACCTGACTGCTGCGACGTATGGACATGCAGATGCTATCCTTGCAGCGTGTCTGGCATGAACGGATCAGCAATCAACCGTGTGAACGCGTGCCTGCTGCTGCTGCTGCCTGCTGACTGTCCCCTGCAGGCGGCCCCAGCACGCGTGCAGCCAGTGTTGCATTCGGGGCAGGCTGGGGCGCAGGCTCAGCGTGGCAGGCGTGCGCCAAGGACGTGAGCGGGCGCAGCGGGCAGCAGCGGCTGTGATCTGTGTGGGCTGTGCTGCCTGCACTGTGCAGCTGGCAGCAGCGTTTGTGATCTGTGTGGGCTAAGTAGCCTGTAGCAGTTGCACGCAGGCGCAGGGCTGGCAGGCTGATACCACCTGCCCTTACTTGCTGATGACTGTTGAACTGCCAGCTGATCACTTGCTGCATGCTCTGCAGCTGAAGAGCGCAGAGCACGCGGAGAGTGGTAGCATGTATGTTGCAGTCTGAGCAGTTGTTGTTTGTATGCCAGGCCCGGATGCGGGCACGTGCGCTAAGCGAAAGCTGGCACAGTGCCACTGCAACAGTTCTGTAGCTCTGACACCTACGTCACTGCTGCTGCTGCTGCTGCTCCTTGTGCTTTATCCCTGCAGTTCCAGGGGTCAGTGAAGAGTTCGTCAAGCTAGTGGCAGCAGCAGCAGCAGCAGCAGCAGCAGCAGCAGCCAAGTACCAAATGCTGGCAGACCAATGTGGCAGCAGCCACAGTGACCAGCCCGCAGTGCAAACCAGCGGCAGCAGCAGCAGCTTGGAGGCCTGCTCAAGCCTGCCATGTGCAGCAGCACACCAGCAGCTGGGCGTTGCAACACAGGGCAGCAGCCGCCTACAGCAGGGCTGCCGGGCACACTGACAGCGCCAGCGTTGCACAGCGATCAGCAGTGGACTAGAGCGTAGTTGGCTTTGTCTGCAAAGATCTTGATTGGTCAGGTGTGGCTCAAGTGCTGGTGTGGCTGCATACTTGCTTTACAGGCAACAGTGACATGGTGTGAGCGTGGCCAGCGGGCCGCTTGTGCCCTTTGGTGTTGGCTGCCAAGTTTTTCGCGGCATTGCATGTGAGCAGTGGCTTGGCAGCAGCCGGCAGTTCCTCACACAAGGCATGCGTGTAAATGCTGCATCTGCCTGCACATCATGCTGGCGTGACAGCACGTGTGCGTCAGGTCCTGACCGGGTCAGTACGCTGCACAGCGTGCAGCTGCACCGCATGTGCCTAACCCGGGGTGTCGCAATGGCTGCTGGGCATCACAAGCCTGCTCGTGTTTGTTCTGTTCTTTGTTCTGAGCTCATGTGCCTGGTGACTCACCACAGCAGCGGCACGCTGGTCACTGTGTTGTGGGATGCGGTCAGTTCTGGCCCCTCAGCCTGTTGTTTGCAGTACAATGTTGCTGGCTGCACTGCTGCAGCTGCAAGTGTGTGCGCTGCTGCAGCAGCCCAGGGGTATGCTGAGCAACCGCACGTCACCACTGTGCGGGTGCTGTGCCTTGTGAACGAAGGGTACGTTTGAGCTTGGTACGCCTTTCAACTTGAAAGTCTTGGAGACTTTCCGTGACAAGTAGTGACTGATAGGCAGTGATAGGCTGTTTGCTCCTACAGCTGCAGCTATGGTCACCATGGGGTTTCAATTGAACGTTTGTAAGGTATGTAGCACTGACCGTCATGATGTACACGTACTACGCCGTACTGAGTACCGTACACACAAAGTAATGGTACCAACGCAGCAGCTTGCAGTCACACTGTGACAGCTGGCAGCTGCTGCTCGCATCCTGCAAGCCACTCAGCATGCGCCTCCTGCTGCTGGCCAGCGCCAAGCTGCTGCTGCAGCCCTGGCCGGCGCATCAGGTGCACTACCACCATCATTTACAGAACAATCTACACCAGAACAATCAGGCCAAGGCGCCCACCTGCTGCTTAGACATGCTGCTGAACTGCACCACCACGGAGCCCTGCGGATGCAGTGCATACAGGGAGGCCGACCGCACCAGACATGCACAAGAGACGCACTGCACAACATGGCGCCCACAGCAGAGGCTACTGCGCAGCAGCATGCTGCACCGGGTTCAGCGCCGCCTGCTGCCGCTGCAGCACGCTCGCTAGCCGACATAGCGCTGCTTGCTGCGGTGCTTATGGTACACACACCGCCTGCTGCTGCCAAGTCGGCTCTGCTTGGTTTTGGTTGGCTAGCTGCTGGTCAAACATGTGTTTGACTGCATGGATGGGCTTGCTGCTTAGGCAGCCACTGGCTGGGCCACGGGCCTCTTGCTGTTCTTGATGCCAGCAATGGCTGCAGGCAGGCGGGAGCAGCAGCAGCAGCAGCAGCAGCAGCAGCAGCAGCAGAACATGCAACGTCAGCAGCAGCACCAAGATCAGCATCCAGGCCAGATGCAGCTGTAAGACCAGAGCTGCTACATCACGCGACCGAGGAAAGTCATGGCGAAGGTACACAAGCGCAAGCACGGCACACAACGCAGCATGGCAGGTGTCCAGCGCACAGGCAGAGCCTCAAGTCACCCACTGCTGCAGCCTGCTGCGCTGACCCTATACCCGGCCCCCCCTGACGCCCCGCGGCCACTCACCGTCCCTGTAGCTGGGTGCCTTGAACACGGCGCTGCCTGCCACGATGGCGTTGGCGCCCGCCTCGATGACCTTCCAGGCGTTGTCGGGGGTCACGCCGCCGTCCACCTCGATCCAGGGGTTCACGCCCTGGAAATTTGGTCGAAGGAAGCAGCGCAAGCATTGAGAAAGTGATATTAACGCACTTGGTATAACAGCCTTTTGACAGAATACGCCGCACTCAAGCTGGACAAGTGCACACAGTCAAGAGTTGTGCTGCTGGCATGTGTCAGTCAACCATACCAGCCCTTGCTGCTGCTTGCTGTTGTGATGCCCCTGCTGTGGTGCCGCCTAGCGCTGTGCCACACACCAGCCTGTCCCCGCCCGCTGCCGTATGAGGACACAAGACACCACGCTGCTTGCAGGTTACCCCCTGCAGGACGCCAGCACTGCTTGCAAAACGCCAGCGCTGCTTGCAGGACGCCAGCACTGCTTGCAGGAAGAAGCGCCTGCTGCAACTATACACACATACAGCGCGCCACCCCTCGCTCCAGCCGCCCACGCCACGCCCTCACCTTCTCCAGGCACATCTTCTTCAGTGCGCGGATCTTGGGCACCTGGCTCTCGATGAACTTCTGGCCGCCGAAGCCCGGGTTGACGCTCATGATGAGCACCAGGTCCACCTCGTCCAGCACCTCCTCGATTGCGCTCAGGCTGGTGCCGGGGTTGAGCACCACGCCGGCCTTCAGGCCCAGGTCCTTGATCTGCGGCAGAAACAAAGGGGTTGTTGGTTGACGACAGATGTAGCATTAGAATGGAGGCAGATATGCCAGCCTCAGGCCCAGGTTCTTGGTCTGTGGTGAGGCTAGCGTCAGGGTTGAGGGCAGGGTTGTTGGTGTTGTTGTCAGCGTGTGCAGAGCCAGATGCCAAATGCAGGAGTGCCCGTGCCCGTGCCGGCTGAGCTGTATGACAGGTGCTCAGTATGAACGCTACAAACACCTGTAGAACTCCTGGCAGCTGTGCTGTGTAGGCTGATACTAACTATGAGAGGTGCTACCCGCTGCGAAGTCAGCCTGCTGGACTCTCAGCCGCCATGACTGCCAGGAATGCACAGCACACTTGCAACTCCTGTTGACTCAGCTGCCCTCCCCTCCTTCCCCATGTCTGCTGCTGCTGCTGCCCCTGCACTGCCGCAGCACTGCAGGCCGCACCTGGTTCACTGTGCGGTGCAGGTGGATGGTGGCTGCGCCCTCGCAGTGCACGCTGATGATGTCAGCGCCGGCCTTGGCAAAGTCAGCCACACGCAGCTCAGGCTCCACAATCATCTGCAGCAGAAGCAGGCGCAGCAGACACAACAGCAGCAGGGTGCAGCAAGTCAGCGAACAACGTCCCAAGTTTTGAAGCAGTGTGGCCAGGAGCTGCAGGGTGCGCCGCTGCACGCTGGGAAACACAAGCGGGTGCTCCTGCTGCAGGCCTGGCCGCGCCCCTGCAGTGTGCGCCACAGCTGGCTAGCTGGCTGGCTGGGCTGCAGCACACCAGACTTTTCTTCCTTGATACCCTGCAACCACAGCCCGCCCTGGCCTCAGCGCTGCCCGACCAGCCCGGCTGCGCAGCGGTTTGTTCATGTCTGCTGCGATATTTCAGCAGGCAGTAGCTGCGGCGCCACCAGCCTGGATATGCTGCTACCTGCTTGCATGCTATCAAATGCCGCCGAACCCCACCAGCTGCGCTCCCTCTGTCGTCACCCCCCACTCACCAGGTGGCAGTCCAGCACCTTGTCGGTGACTGGCCTGATGGCCTCCACCACAAGGGGGCCGATGGTGATGTTGGGCACAAAGCGGCCGTCCTGCAAGCAGACGGGTGCAGCACAGCACAGCAGGGCACATGGGGGTTTCGGTAGAGGCCGGTAACAGCGGCAACGCAATTCCTGCAAGCTGCTGGCAGCAGGCTGCCCTGAGCTGACCCTGGTGTGCATGCTGTGCGCTTGCTGCCAGGCAGCCACTGCCACGGCATCCACATGGCCAGGCATGCAATGATAGACATGATGGAGATGCTGAGTAGGTCTGAGCCATCTGGCAAGCCGATGCTACTTACCATGACGTCCACGTGCACCCACTCGCAGCCAGCCTGGTCAATGGCCCTGATCTGCAAGCAAATACGAGCAGTAGCAGGCAACAGCTTGGTAAGCTGCTTACAATGCAGAGCAAGGGCCAACATGCCTTTCATGCACTGCAAATGGGGCTTGTGTAGCCTGCTGCACGTGGCAGCAGCAGAGTCAGCCTCACCACCCTGTTGCATGTTGCATGCGAAAACATGATTGACTTTAGCTGTTCGCACAGCTGCTGCCGGCGTGTCTGCAAGCTGCAGCGTTACGCGGAGCAACCCAGCCAAGAGGGAAACTTCGCCAACTGGGACGCAAGCCCGTAATGCTCCGTATCAAGTGCTCGAGCACATGTAATGCCAATGTGCGCATGAAGGTGGCAATGCAGCGCAGCGATCGCCGCAACTAGGGCTGGCAGTAGTGCAGCTCACTGGCACGCACAATTGCTCCCAGAACACTGGCCACCAGCTCAGCAGAAGCTCATATGCTTCGCAACAGTCTGATCTGACGCCTCACCTCATCGCCCAGCTTGGCGAAGTCTGCAGACAGGATGGAGGGAGAGACAATGATGTCGTTCTTGCTCTGGTTCACGCGAGAGGTAGCCTGCACCCTCACAGTGCTCCTGCGAGAAGCAGTTGCCCTGGTGGCAGAAGCCCTCAGGCCACGGGTCTGTGCTGCGAGTGCCATAGCTGCTGACTGGTTTGTGCTGCTGATGGTGGTGGGCCGGGAGCGTGAATTGCTGACTGCACAGCAAAGGGAGGAGTGAAAGATAGTGGGTGAAGGGCTGCCGAGGTCTGAAGCATACAGCAAACAGCAGCACCGAGTGGTGTGACACTGGCACTGACATGGCCGTGTCCCAATTGTAATCCCTCCAAATTTACGCTTCCATTAGACAAGTAATCGTTGTTTCGAAGCTTCGCCAGGCGTACCTGTGCTGCCTGTGCTCGTACATCTTCTGAGTGGCCCGCATTGAGCGCTACGTTTTACACTGTGTGCTGAGAACGGTACCATATCTTTCATTGCGACATTCAATTTAGTTTCAGGCCAACATGCAGGCCTTGCATGCACCAGCATTGTCTCGTGGCTGCAGCAGCAGCAGGCCTGCAGCACCACAGCCGACCCCAGCACCAATTCTCGGCCTGAGCAGGTAAAGCGCAGCAGGTGTTGCTTTTCTAAGCACTGCAGCGACCTTGGTCTGCTCACGCACTGCTTGCCCCTTACATTGCTGTGCACACCAGGCACATCAGCAACGGCAGGCACCAGCCATGCAGTCAAGACACACTCGTAGCAAGGGCTGTGGAGGTGAGGTTCTGCAGCAACAACCTTAGTAAACACGTCCCTCAGCACTCGGCTGGCTGCATGGCAGTCTGGTGCTAGTTGTGTTGGTCAGACAGCTGCTGTGTTGTACGGGCCACTTGTTGCGCAGGGCTGTGCATGCGCCCACACCCCAGCTTGCAGGACAGCAGCCACCACAGCAGCAGGCACATGCCGACACCCAGGAGCAGGCTGCACATACGCAACAGTTCAGCGGTTGCTGTCAGCTAGTCAGACTCACCCGCGTGAGCGTGCATATCGCAGCTGCTGACTCTCACACTGTGACACCAAGTTGTCAGCACTGAGTTGGACATGTAAAAGCTGCCTCTGCTGTTCTTGTCTTGCCTTCTGAACCCTGGACCCTCTCAAACTCAAACTTTGCCGCAGCTGGACCTGGCCGCGCTGGAGGCTCAGTTCCCTGACAGGGACGGCGGCCCGGGCAAGAAGGGCAAGCCCAAGAAGCCGCTCGCCAAGGCCAAGCCCAGCAAGGGCAGCAGCAAGGCCGGCAGCGCAGCAGCAAGCATGGACGAGAGCAGCAGCAACGGCAAAGCAGCAGCAGCAGCGAAGAACGGCAACGGCAGCAGCAGCAGTAGCAGTGCTGGCAGCGCTGGCGCCACGCTCAGCGTTGACCAGACGTATGAGGAGCCTGACCCAGTGCCTGCAGGTGAGGGGTCCTTGGCAGGGAGTGTCATAGGTGCAAAACTGTCCTATATGCCTGCATGCTGCAGCACAACGATGTCGGTGATGTGGCAGCAGTGATTGCATGCAAGCAAACGCCGAGCTGCGGCAGTGCCTGCAGGGTGCACGGGGCCTGGCAGGGAGGGGGCAGGGGCACTAGTGTGGCTTGTAGATGCTGCGGTACATTGGGCATGATGATGTGGCAGCAGTGGCTGCATGCAAGCAAGTATATGGCCGGGGCAGTGCTGTATGCGCTGCTGCTGCCATGTTTGCCGGCTGGCTGTGCCGTCCTGGGTGCTTGCTTGCCTGGGAAATTTCCATGCACCGCTCATGCAGCGCTGGCAGGCAAGCTGTGCTGTGCTGCCACTCAGCAGGCGCTGCGCCTTGAGTGGCGAGCGGCTCAACAGCTGTGATGCCTTCTGCATGCACTGCCAACCGGCTGCTGTTGACAGCTGTACGTAAGTGTGCCTCTTTGTGTTTGCTGCTGCTGTCAGGTGTGGTCATCGGTGATGACGAGGAGGCGTCGGAGGGCCCGCTGCGCTCCGGCAGCAGCGGCATCGCCAGCGGCCTGCGCCTGGAGAACGTGAGCAGCAGCAGCAGCAGCAGCAGCAGCAGCAGCAGCAGCAGCAGCAGCAACAGCAGCCGTAGCAGCAGAGGCGGCGGCGGTGGCGGTGGCAGTGCGTGCGGCGAGCTTAGAACCTTTTGCAGCAGCAATGCCATCAGCTCAGGGCTGCTTCAGAATACGTGACAGCAGCAGGCACGACGTCCCTGTCAGGTAGCAGCACTGCTGCCTGGGGGCACTGTGTGGCCAGCCTGGGAGGGCAGCTGGCTGCGCTGGCAGCAGCATGGCTGGTGCACATGCCTCAGATGCAACAGTCTCATGGTCATGTGGCGCAGCAGCTTGCAGCAGCAGTGTGCAAGCCCAGGCGTGCAGGCTGCCTCCCTGCTAGTGCACTGGCTGCATGATGACGTGTGTGCCATCTTGCCCTGGCCATCCCTGACACACAACATGACTGTAACACACTCACACCTCTCTCACCTGCACCCCCCATGTCCCCACCACAGGTGTCCATCACGTTCAAGAACCAGCAGGTGCTCAAGGACTGCACCTGGGAGGTCAAGAAGGGAGAGCGCGTGGGGCTGGTCGGTGAGTGGGGGCGGCAGGGGAACAGGGGGAAGGGGCAGCAGCATGGGGCGACAGCAGCAGCAGCTGCAACAGCTGCAGGAGGGGGCTACATGGGCTGCCTGCAGAGGCAACAACACCGGCAGCTACAGCCGCAGCAGGCGCGAGTGTTGGCAGCAGTTCTTGTGAGAGTCACAGACCTCATGGCTGGCAGCAGCAGCAGCAGCAGCAGTTGCGCAAGCATTTGCAAGGTTGTTGGGGTGCTGGCTCCCTACGATTGCACTGTCGACTCATTCTGTGCTGCTGTGTCACTCCTGCTGCTACTGCTGCTACTGCTGCTGCTGCTGCTGCCGCCAGGCGTGAACGGTGCGGGCAAGACCACGCAGCTGCAGATCGTGATGGGTCGGCTGATCCCTGATGGTGGGGAGGTCATCAAGGCCAAGCGCAACATGAAGGTGGCCTACCTGGCGCAGGTGCGGTTCTGACAGAGGGGTTGCATGCAAGTAGGCAAGCTACATTGTGTAGGGGCGGGTGCGGGCAGTGGGGTGAACGACATGCAGGTGGCGTATTTGGCGCCGGTGCGGCAGGGTGGGCAGGGTGGGTGGGGGGTGAGGTCTACAGGGTTGCGGTATCGCTATGTGCTGCAGCCTGGTGTGCAGGTAGCAGTGGAACAACGTTGGGATGGCTGACAAGCGCCTGGCGGTTGTTGACCATGAGTGCGTGTACTCAACTGTATTCAAGTAATGTGTGTGCTTTTGTAAACCGGTGCCTGCCTTTGGCTTAGTGGAGTTTGGCGGCCACCTACCATGCTGCTGCTCCTGCTGCCGTCACCTGCTGCCCCCCCCTGCAGGAGTTTGACGTGGACCCCACCCGCACCGTGCGCGAGGAGTTCAACAGCGTGTACAAGCAGCAGCTCAAGGTGGTCAGTGAGCGGGAGCGCATCAGCAAGGAGCTGGAGGGGGTGGGCGAGGACATGGAGCGCATGCAGGTGGGGGAGGCGGCTGCCTGAACAGTGCATGGCTGTATCCCAACACATACAATCATGAATAGGGTTTATAGGGCTTGGTTGAGACCCTGTGCTCTCCAGAATAGTATGTAGCATGCCTGGGTGTTTTTGTGTCCTTGCATGCAGGTGGGTGAGGTGGCTGTCTGAACAGTGCATGGTTGAATGGTTGTAACGCATCTCATCACCAAAACAGAATGCTCAGATTGCATGGGTCATGGTTAGAGGCGCTGTGCACACCTGAAAAGGATGCGGCATGCTCGGTTGTGGCTTTGTGGCTTTGTGGTTGTCTGCGTGTGCTTGCATGCAGCGCTGTTCTGTGCAGCTGCCCACTGCTACACCGCCTGGAGGAGCGGCTGGATGTCTAAGCCTTGGACATGCTGCAAGGCTCCCAAGCAAGCATATCTTACACTATTTGCCAGTTGTTGCGCTGCTGCCATCTTTGTGTGCCTGCAGGCGCTGCTGGAGCGGCTGGAGCAGCTGAACGCCCAGGCGCTGGACATGTGGTGCTGCCAGGCATGACGTGCTGCACCTGCGCACTGCTGCGCTGCGCTGCTGCTGCTGCTGCTGCTGTTGCTGCTGCCATGTTTCTGCCGCCAGGCGCTGCTGGACCTCCTTGAGCGGCTGAATGCGCAGGCGCTGGACATCTGAGGCATGCCATACCCGTAACTGCTCAATGCCGCTGCCCTTCCGCCAAATGTCTTGCTGTTTTCAGGCGCTGCTAGACCGGCTGGAGCGGCTGAACGCGCAGGCGCTGGACATGGACGTTAACCTGCTGGACAAGAAGATCGACCAGATGATGCCGGAGCTGGGCTTCATGCCGCAGGTGGGTGGAGCAGCGCCACAGCAGTGCATGCAGCTGCATGGTTGCATGGGCAGTGCTGTGCGATCAGTTATTAGTGATGATGCCAGAGCTGGGCTTCATGCCGCGCGTGGGGCTGTTGGGGGGGGGGGAGTCGAGGTGGTGGTGCAGTGTTGGTGGAATCGCAACCTTGCGCATGCCATGTCATCTCACAGCATGCAGCAGAGTGACTTGTGGTCAGCAAGCAGACAGGGCAGGTGGTGTACCTGGCCGGCACGCATTGTCGGGCTGATTGGGCAGACAATGGTGCCGCATGTGATGATGCATCCTTTTCCTGCTGCTGCTGCTGCTGCTGCCGCTGCTGCTGCTGCTGCCCGCTGCAGGACAACGACCGGCTGGTGTCCAGCTACAGTGGTGGCTGGCAGATGCGCATGTGCCTGGGCAAGCTGCTGCTGCAGGTGCGTGTAGCCGGGTGGGGAGGCGGCATGGGGGCCAGCGGCAGCGACCAGCGTCACATGCGGCTGGTGTGACAGGGCATGCTGTGAACACCATGGTTGTGCGGAAGGGGGTCAGCTGTGTGCGGAAGGGGGTCAGCAGCTGGCTGTCGTTGCCGCTGAGTGCTGCAGCACACCTGGCAGCCTCTGCGCCGTCAGCTGCATCATCCACCCTGCCCCAGATGGTGTATCACAAGCGTGGCTGCCGCTGCTGCTGCTGCTGCTGCTGCTGCCGCTGCTGCTGCTGCTGCTGCTGCTGCTGCTGCTGCTGCTGCTGCTGCTGCTGCAGGAGCCTGATGTGCTGCTGCTGGATGAGCCCACCAACCACCTGGACCTGGACGCCATCGAGTGGCTGGAGGGATACCTCAAGCAACAGGTGGGGGCCGGCAGCATTTGACCAGCAGTCTCTCTGCAGCGCCACACAAACTGCATGCGCGCAGTATTGTTGCTGCAGGTGTGCATGCACTGAAGGCAAATGGCCTGCACCTGCATAGATGGCTTTTAAGATGGCTGCACTGTGAGATCTGACCGGACATGTTGCCCCTGCGCACACCCTGCATCAGTCACATCTTGATAAACTCCATATAAACACAATGAACACAATGACCCGCAGGACGTGCCCATATGGTCATCGTGGGCCACGGCCGCGATTCCTGTGTTGCTGCTTTGCAGCGTTGGCCTCACCATCATGCATGATGCAATCTCAAACTGTCACCGTACTGGTGTGCCTGCATCTCCTGTCTACCGCCCACCCAACCACATACCGCGCCCCCATGCAATCCTGCAGGACGTGCCCATGGTCATTGTGAGCCACGACCGCGAGTTCCTGGACAACCTGGCCACCAAAATAGTAGAAACAGAGCGGGGCGTGGCCACCACCTACAAGGGCAACTACACCGCCTACGTGGCAGCCAAGGCTGAGCGTGAGGCGCTGCAGTGGGCGGCGTACGAGCGGCAGCAGAAGGAGGTGGACAAGCTGCAGGACCTGGTGCGGCGGCTGGCAGGTGCGGTGATGCTTTCACTAATAGAGTTGGTGTGTTTCACAACTGCAATGTCTGTCACGATGTCTAGAGCTGGCAGGTGGTTGGGTGGACGAGCTGCAGGACCTGGTGCGGCGGCTGGCAGGTGGGCGCGGCGGTGCTTGACATTGGAAGATAGTTACATGCAACTTGTCTTACCTTGTTCAGAGCTGGTACCCGTCCACCCCAACTGCAACGCTTTGACTCATTTCACCGCTTACACCGCTCATGCTGTCACTGTGACTTTGCTGTCACCGTGCAGGCGGCGCTCAGAGCGGGCGCGCTGCTGCCGCTGAGAAGCAGCTGGAGCGCATGAAGGCGGAGGGGCTGATTGAAAAGCCGTTTGTGCCCAAGCGGCGCAGCTTCACCTTCCCGCCTGTGGAAAAGATGGGCGCCAACGTGGTGGAGATCAAGGTGGGTGTTGACCTAGGAGGCATCAGGTGCATGCAAGCATGCTATAGAAGCAATTAAACAATTTGCGATCTAACGTGTTTTTGTTACGTTTTGGGTGGTGTGTGTGGAAGGGGCGGCGGGAAAATGTTATTATGTGGTAGCATGCGCATGTGCATCCTGGCGCTGCATGGTGCATGCTGAGTGTACTGCCAATGCACGGGGTTGCAGATGCAGTGCCATGGCCATGCCTGCCTCCTGAGTGGTGTGGCATGAGCTGAACAGCGCTGGCTGCACAGCAAAACCCCACAATCCTGACACATCCGCTTTTACCCACCCCCCCCCCCCCCCCCCCAGGGCCTGAGCCACGGCTACAACAACCGGCTGCTGTTCAAGGACGTGGACCTGGAGATAGGCCAGGGCGAGCGCATCGCCATCATAGGGCCCAATGGGTGAGCACAGGACACAAGACACGGCATGCAGGAGTGTGTGGGGCCAACACAGCAAGAGCAGCACTTGAGTGCGCTGTGCTGCCTGCCGCTGCATTGGCGCCTGCTTCAAGCTTGCTGTTCATTACAATGCGGGTGTCAGCTGCCGCTCCGCATATCCATTGCTACGCCTTGCGTGCCAACTGCGACCCTGCCGTGTGCCTGCTGTGCTGCTGCTGCTGCTGCCGCTGCAGTGCTGGCAAGTCCACGCTGCTGCGGCTGATCATGGGACGGGAGCAGCCGCTGAGGGGCACGGTGAGGCGCGGCAGCAGCAGCAACAGCAGCAGCAGTTGGCTGTTCAGTCATGTGCTGGTGCAGTGATGGACTCCGCAGGAACAGCCCTGGCCACGGCTGCCGGCAGCTACATTGGCGCTGCTCATTGAGCGCTGCTGCAGAGCAGCCTTGCACACTCGTTGCGCGCTTGTGCTTCTGGTGCCAACCTGCCAGCAAATCCTTTGTTCCACACACAGACACCTTTCTATTCACACTGCACCACTGCTGCGTCAGCGCGTTACCATCGCTGCATCACCAACACCCTCAGCGGAGTAGCAGCTCGCTGGGCTAGTGTACAGCTAGCGCCTGAGGCATGTTTCCAGCCCTGACATGTCTTGTCTTGTATTGTATTGCATTGCATCCCCCCCCCCCCCTGCTCCAGGTGCGGCTGGGCGCGCACAACATCGTGCCCAACTACTTTGAGCAGAACCAGGCAGAGGCGCTGGACCTCAACATGAGCGTGCTGGACACGTTAGTGACAAGCGCGCCTGACGCCAAGATCAACGACCTGAAGCAGCTGCTGGGCCGCATGCTGTTCTCAGGCAACGCCATGGACAAGAAGGTGCGCGGGTGCTGCTGTTTTGGGCATATGTTCAGGCCAGGGGGGAAGAAGGGGGGTAGGGGGGCTTGTATAGTGCTGCATGCTGGGCTGTGGCAAATCCATGGACAAGGAGGTGCGCGGCTGCTGCGCTTTGAGGGGTACCTTTTTTCTGGGCGGGGGGGGGGGGGGGGGGGGGCAGAGGAGGGGCGGGAATGCCAGGAAGCTTTACTTGCTTTGCGTTGATGTGTGCTGGCTCCACATGCTGCATGGCTGCTGTGCCTCTGGCGGTGCCATGAACAGAAGGTGCAGCGGGTGTTGATGTCGTTGCGGCAGGGGGAAGGGAGGGCTGTCGGGGCTGTCATGTAGCCTGTGAAGCGCTGTCGTGGGCCTGTGAGTGCGTTTGGCATGCATTGCCGCCCGCCAAGAGCAGTGCCTGTGCTGCTGCTGCTATTCTCACATTCACCATGGTTGCTGCCGCTGCCCTGCCATATGCGCTCAGGTGAAGGTGCTGTCTGGTGGTGAGAAGGCGCGCCTGGCCCTGGCCAAGTTCATGTGCACACAGGTGAGGCGGCAGCAGCAGCGGCAGCAGCAGCAGTAGCAGCAGCATTAGCAGCAGCAGCAGCAGCAGCCCTGCTTGCAGTGACCCTGTGCTGGCTGTGTCCAGCTGGCGGCAGCTGGCCAGCCTGGCACACCAGCAGCTTGCTGCCTGCTGATGCTGCGCAACACAACAGGCTGCAGCGCCACACAACCGCTTGCTCTCCTCTTTCTCCCTTGCCTTCTAAACCCTAAACCCTGCCTAACCCTGAAACCCTACCCTGGACCCTGAACCCTGCCTCTTAAACCCCAGGGCACACTGCTGGTGCTTGATGAGCCCACCAACCACTTGGACATCCCCAGCAAGGAGACGCTTGAAGAGGCCATCCGCTGCTTTGAGGGAGCAGTCATCGCCGTCAGCCACGACCGATACTTCCTCAAGCGCATCGCCACGCGCGTGCTGCTGGTGGGTGCCAGGGTCGAGGTATTTAGGTTGCAGTTTAGGGTTAGGGTTTACCCAAATCCTGTCAGCCACAGTTGATGTTTCCTCAAGTCCATCGCCATGCGCGTGCTGTTGGTGGGTGTGGGGTTGTGTGCAGATCAATCGTGTGGTTGCTGAATCAGGGTCTGGCACGTGGGTTAAAACTCCCATTGGCAGGCTGTTTGGGACCACTGTGATGTGCGTTTGTTGTCGTCATGATCTATGTTTGGTACACTGCTGCAGGCCGAGGACCGCCAGCTGAAGGACTTCCAGGGCGACTACGAGTACTACCTCTGAGCCTGCTTACATGCACCTGCAGGCACTCTGTCCCTCTTCTAACCCCTGGCTGCGTGAAATGGCCGTTTTCTTTACACCGTCAACACACAGGCTGCGCCATCTCCTGTGATGCTCACCCATTGCTGCACTTCCCTGCTATTGCTGCTGTTGCTGCAGGCCGAGGACCGCCAGCTGAAGGACTTCCAGGGCGACTACGAGTACTACCTGGAGAAGAATGAAACAGAGGCAGAGAAGATGGCCGTCAAGGCAGCAAAAGCGAAAGCAGTGGAGCAGGCCGCCATCAAGGCCAAGAGCAAGATGAGCAAGGCGGAGCGCGAGCGGCAGAAGAAGGACAAGGCCAAGGCCTTTAACGAGGCAGCGGCAGGCAAGTCCAGCAGGCGGTAACGCAGTATGCAATATGCGCCGTATGGTCTGGGAGGAAACAGGACAGCATGCACAGGATGGTCAGTGAGTGCCAGGCAAGTGCTGGCTGTTTGGAAGGCCAGGGCTGCAGCAGGCAAGTCCAGCAGGCGGTAGCGCGCTGGCTGTGGCGGTGCGTGCAGGCGAGTGCGTGCTGTGTGTAGCAGTATGTACAGGCCCGCTGCTCCGGGGGGCTGGGTGCTGGGGGATGGTGCTGCGGTCATTACTGGTGCCGCATGTAGTACAGGGAGTGCGTGCGTGTTTGCTGGTGTGTGTATGTGTGGAGAGCGGGCAGTGGTGCTGTGTGCTGTGTTAGGTAGCTGTCTGGATGTGTAGGATGCAGCAGCGGTGCGCCATGGCAGTAGGTATGTGTGCGAGAGCGGCAGGATGTGTAGCATTGTGTGTGTTGTTGATGCGGCAGGATGTCTGGACTGATGGAATTGCTGTGCCCCACGACATGGGTTGTGGTCTCTGCAGATACGGTGTCGGTGTACAGGTCACCTTGATGACAGGCTATGGTGGCTGCCGAGCGGAGGTGTGCTGGCCGGTTGGTTGCAGCTGTTGCCTATATAGGCCCAGCATTTCATGTGCGCAAGCAGCAGCAAGGTGTGTGGGTGTGAGAGCATTGCAGCAGCGTGCGTGCAATTGAGGTGGTGTGTCCAGGCATGCAGCGGCTGCTGTGGCTGTGTGCGGGGATGTTCCTTCAGGGCGAACAACAACTGAGAAGTTGCATAAGATGCGTACAAGTGCTGCATGGCAAGTGCTGGCGTGCTGTTGGCTGTGGCAGACTCACATGCTATTGCGTTGCAGAGCAGCTCATGCAGGCATAGCTTGCACGTTGTACCAATTATATACTTGGGCGATATGAATGTGAGCAGCTGGACAGGCTGTTTGTGCAGGTGCGCAGCGGCAAGTGTATCATGCAGCTGTGCTGCCGCAGCACAGCGGCTGGGCAGACTGCTGCACCTTGTGCAGAAGGGCCTTTTGCTGTGCCGGCCATATTTTTGTGCATTGTAGTGCACATGATCTGGAGTGCAGAACAGTTTGATATCCTTAACAGAAGAGATGGTGGACGCCGTTGTACATTCACAGCCCTTGGTCCTGCATTCCTTGGACATCGTCACATTCCGCAAACCCCGCACTTCTGACATACGCTTGCTATATAGTCAGATGCAGTACCACACATGTAAGCTACTTACAATGAAATGAAATGCCAGTGGACGCTGCCACACGCACTTTTGATGTCGACATCGTTTGCTTGCCTCGAAACCAGTGCTCGGCACTTGACGAACAGCAGGGCGCTGGAGTGAATAGGCTGAAAAGCCAGATTATTTGCAGCTGTCGACCGTAAGCTGGAGCAGAGGCCATCTGCCGGTGTGCAGCAGCTGCAGCACTGGAGCAGGCGCGGCCCCGGCCCACCGCAGCGCATGCCACTTAGGTGGCCATGTCAGCAACCACAGCTGCTGGTCTGACCAACGAGGGGGCTACTGGCTACCTGAACGTCAGGTGAGCAGCTGCATCAGACAACACAGCAGCAGCAGCAGCAGCAGCAGCAGCAGCAGCAGCAGCAGCAGTTGCACCAGCAGCAGCATCACAGCTGCAATGCTCACAGATTGCTAAGGACCGATTTGTGCAGCGCAAGGATGTTCACAAGAAGCAGGTCGACGCCTGCACTGCTGGCAGCACCTGCTGCTAGGTTGAGCTAACCTCCATGCAAGCACTTGAGTGCTGCTAGGACAGCATGCAGTGAGCTAGCCGAGCTTGGCATAGTGCTTAATTGCACATCGCCTCATGTTCCGCGCACTGCTGTGCTTCTGTATTGCTGTCATGTGTGCGTGCAGCCTGCAGGTGCTGTTCCACCTGCCGCAGCTGCGCCGTGCTGTGCTGGCGTGGCCCTTGAAGGGCAAGGCCGAGCGCTGCCCGCCACTGGCGCTGCAGCAGGTGAGGCCATGCACGACACGGCTGTAGCTGCTGTTGCATATGCAGATGTGTTGGGTGGCAGGACACGCAGCTGTGACTGTTGGTGAGGGTGACAGAATGTGATGCAAATGCCCAGTGTGCACCCATGCTCTGCAAGTGCAGCTGCAGCAGCCAACCCGCCATGTGCCGCCCTGCTGGCTGTGCTGCTGCAGCTGTTCCGTGCCATGCAGGCTGCCTCTGGCGGTGGCACCGTGTCCACCTCCACGCTCACAGCCTCCTTCGGCTGGGGCCCCGAGCAGCTCAGCAAGGCGCAGGTGGGCGGGGCGGCTTGCAGGAACGTGGCGTGTGCTTGCAGGAACAGTGCTGATGTCTGCTTGCAGAAGCATGAGTATTTTTGCAGGCAACGTGGTGTGGGCTTGCAGGAACATGGTGCGTGCTTGGAGGCACGTGCGGTGTGCTTGCAGATGATGCTGTGCTGTGGACTTCAGACAGTCGCATATACTTCAGCGCTGCGGTTCAGCAAAACAAAGGCTTGCAGTCCTGCTGAGCATGCCTGCAGGAAACACAACACTGGTGCCCTTGGCTTGCCCTGGCCGCTATACTGACCATGTGGGACGCGCTGCTGCTGCTGCTGCTGCTGCTGCTGCTGCCAGAATGCGTTTGAGATGCTGGCGGTGCTGCTGGGCCTGATCCAGCACACCTGCGTGGCCACTGGCCAGCCTGACGTCATCGCGGCGCTGTTCAGGATGCACATGGGCCTGGCCTACAACCTGAGCAGCCTGCAGCAGCAGCAGCAGCAGCAGCAGCAGCAGCAACACGCAGTTTGGCAGCAGCAAGAGGAGCTGCAGCAGCAGCAGCAGGCCGCTGAGCAGCAGCCGGCTGATGGTGGCGGCGCCATACAAGCAGCAGACGCAACAGCAGCAGCAGTTGGAGCAGCTGGTGATGATGGTACAGCCACACATGGCGCCGCCAGCCACAGCAGCGGCAGCAGCAGCGACAATGCAGAGCGGGCAGCTGCTCTCGCCCTACAGCAAGTCAGCCACAGCCAGCAACAGCTGCCGCAGCAGCAGAACGTCGTGGAAAGCAATCACGAGCAGGAAGCAGCATCTGGCAGTGGCTCTGATGGTGATACAGACATGGCCAGCAGTGAACACGACGAGCTGCCACAAGCAGGACCAGCAGCATTAGACACAGACACAGAGGATGCTGATGATGATAACAGCAGGCATATTGATAATGAAGAGCCGCCGCAGCAGGGCACAGTGGCCACAGAGCCCTGCGACACACTCAGCGTGCAGCTGTACTGCAGGCACAGCAGCAGCCAGCCGCCGCCCAGCCTGGAATGCCTGGGCCAGTGCCTGGCAGGGTTCTTCGGGCCACACATATATGTCAGAGGGCAGCAGCAGCGGCAGCAGCAGCGGCAGCGGGGTTCAGGGGCGGGGTTGAGTGGGTTTAGGATGCTGGGGTTTAGGAGTGACAGCATTGAGGAGCCGCCGCGGGTGCTGCTGGTGCACCTGCAGCGCTCACGCTATGACTCGTATCTGCAGAGGTGGGCGGCGGCTGCCAGCAGGGGACTGCGGCGTGGCCAGCATAAAGTGGCAGTTGCCTGCTGCATCACTCCATGCAGCATGTGTGCGATCGTCATGCTGTGTGCGCCATCCTGCTGCCCTCTTTTTTTGCCTGCCTGCACACTCACACTGCTCATGCTCTATGTTCTGTCCCCATGCATTTCAACTAGGGTTGACAATTGCTATGCTGCTGCTGCTGCTGCTGCTGCTGCTGCTGCTGCTGCTGCTGCTGCACATCCCCAGGTGGGTGTACCAGAAGCACGCAGTGGCCTACCCCGAGCACCTGGACCTCACGCAGCACTGCAGCGCAGCAGCAGCAGCAGCCTGCTGCAGCCCAGCCGCGCTGCTGCGCCGCGAGCAGAGTGGGGCGCCGCTGCTGCCGCGGCTGCTGTACCGGCTGGTGGCTGTCATTGCCAACAAGAAGCTGCCGGGGCAGAGCATGCCGCGCTACTGCGCATTCGTGCGGCCACCCCAGCAGCAGCAGCAGCAGGAGTCTGGTCAGCAGCAGCAGCAGCAGCAGCAAGGTGGTACGAACGCCTCAGTCAGCAGCGCCGCTGAGCACAGCAGCAAGCGGGATCGCTGGCAGCACAACCAGCAGCGGCAGCAGCGGTGTGACTTCCTGCGCCTGTTCAACGATCAGGTGGAGGCCATGCCTGTTGAGGCTGCACTGGAGCAGCACTACGGGGTCAGTGCCTCACTGCCGCCAACAGGCAAGGCCTTTGGCCCCGATGACGACAGCAATGCTTCTATTGTTTGTGTGCTGCTGTACGTGAAGGCAGATGACTGGGAGGACCTGATGACGCTGCAGCAGGAAGAGGTACCCGGCTGCAGCAGCAGCAGCAGCAGCAGCAGCGGTGTGGAAGAGGGTGGTTTGCAGCCTGGTGCTCAGCAGCCTTCAGCAGCAAAAATGGCAGCAGGAGCCGCAAGCAGCAGACTAGATCAACAAGAAGCAGCAGCAGCAACAGCTGGACAGCAACCAACAGCAGCAGCAGCGCTGCCTGGCCCTGTGGACCTGGCTGAGGCGTATGCTGCGCTGCAACACCCCAGCTTCTACGCCTGGTACGATGAGCGGGACCATGTGGTGCGGCTGCTCAACTTCGTGACGGCGCTGCAGGAGCAGGCGGGGCTGCAGGTGCACCACTGGCGCTGACTGGCTGCCTGGGCAGCTTGTATGCGGTTACTTTGTTGACAGAGAGATTGCAATCAGTTGTGTGCAAGCAGGCTAGTAGTACGTCCTACCAAGTTGGTGTGAACACGTGGTGATGTGGGTGTGGCATTGCATCAAGCAGCAGCTGCAGACCGGCAGGTGCACCACTCGCGCTGATGGGCTGTCCAACCATTGAGACTGGATAGACAACCAGGCTGATGTTGTTGACATCATCATCATATATTTTAAATGGGAGGGTGTGCCACGTGTTAGTAATCTGCACGCGATGTAAGTTACGGTGTGCTGCAGGCTATGTACTGCGCCGATGTTGTTGACAGAGGGATTACCTATCCTGATGGTTACGAACAGCGCATGCGCATCGACATACATAAAGAGCAGTACAGCAGTTGTTCAGGTGATGACGGTTCAACTTTGGCAATCGCCCAATATAGTAGCCCAAATGGACCCCGCCAAAAACATACGAAAGATAACAAACGGCAGTTACCTGTCCCTGAGGGTAACGATCTGGCGATGCATCGCCATGATTCATGGCGGCCATGGCAACATTGGCATCAGCCCTGCGCCCACTTGTGCAGACACATGCAGATGAACACCAGCACCAGTCACTGCGGTGAGTTTGCACATGTAACTTCCAGGTACCATGCTATTCCCAGTGCATTCAGAGGCAGCATTGTAAACGCACAAGCTTAAAAATGCCTACAGCCCTAATCATCATGTAAGAGAAGTTCAGTGCAAGACTGCGGTTGTATGCCGCCACTTGCAGGCAGTGCATGACGATGGCTTGCTCAGCAGCTGCAGACATGATGCGGCACATTGTGACTTATCTACAGCTATGCCGACATGTTCTGTACCGATACTGCCCAAAACAGAAAACGACTGCACTGCATGACATGCATACGATGCAGGTAACTATAGGGCAAAAAGTCTGTCCAGTGGCTGACGTCTGTAAACTGGTTTGCAGGCAAGCAATGCCTGCCAAACAATCATTGTGAACGCTGTATACAAGCACGACGCACCCCAGCATTTGGCATAGCACAAGGTATCATGACAATAACAAAGTAGCACAGATGCAGGAAACAGTTCATTGCGTGCAATGTGGCATGCTATTGATAGTGACAGTTGGCCTATAACTGAGTTGTTGCATGGCGTCGACCTCGACACTTGCCATCTGCTGAGAGAGACTACACTACACCTTCAGAATAATGCCAGTCCCACCTGCTTCTGGCAGACACCAAAGATTAATCAAGAATGGCAGGAGTATGCGTTGACGGCCCACTGCATAGTATTCATCATTAAACATTTGCAAATAGTCCTGCTGAATAAGCTGAATCTCTACTCATCGCTGGCTGCCTTGCTGCTTGCGCGTGCACTGCTGGATAAGGACCAACATTCTCAAACACCACAACCATGGTGGCCACCTAGCAAAGAAGCTTTGACCTACACAGTAGTTTGCAGGCAGCAGCTCACAGCACACCTGGGCAAATATGCTAAATGGAAGCAAAACCATTCCACAAGCTGCGAAATCTGCAATGCGTGCATAGAAGGTTGACTAATGAACAGAAGCATAGTGAGCACAAAGGCTGAAGACACAGTACATTCAAGCTTGGATTGGCTGTTGCTGGAGTCACGCATGGCGTTCAAATAATGCTGCTGTCTCACACAGCCGCACTGTACATGCAAGCAGTGATTTGCATGGCTGCATGCATGCATGCCATAGCAGCAACAGAACATCTCTGAAGAACACATAGTATCATTAGTACCTTGCTCTGTTGATATCTTGCATAGCTGTCAGCTGCTGAGATGTCCAAAACACTACATGTGCATGATACAGGTGCGTTCTGTGTATACAATAGCACTGAACAAACATTGGTTGCTGCGTTTGCGCAGGTTGGACAAAATCAGCGCAATCAAATGCGCTACGGACATGCGTTCAAAAACGGCATCCGCATGAGGGATCACAGCTGAGTCAGCTGATCCTTAATAAACACTGATAGGAGGTGTGAAGGTGCATGAGGTGTCTCCACCGTCACCCCCAGCCCCCCCCCCCCCCCTCCCGTAAGTTATGCGGGTGTGGCCTATCAACACACCACGAATAGCTCATTCAATCATTCATATACTTACTAAACACTGTGCTGGCTGTACTTTGAGCGCTTGCGCTGCCTAATCAGCAACACAAATCCTATCACCACAAATGCAAGGAATGCGACACCACCGATCAAGCCACCCAGAAAAGCGTCCACGTTGAATGAATTCTTCCAAGGCTGCCAAGCTGGTGAAACACGTGCATCATTGTCATAAGGGTACGCGCCATGGCATGTTTTTGCAGTGCAGGGCATGCCTAGCCAAGGAGCGCGCAGTGCAGGGCATGCCTAGCCAAGGAGCGCGCAGTGCAGGGCATGCCTAGCCAAGGAGCGCGCAGTGCAGGGCATGCCTAGCCAAGGAGCGCGCAGTGCAGGGCATGCCTAGCCAAGGAGCGCGCAGTGCAGGGCATGCCTAGCCAAGGAGCGCGCAGTGCCTCTGGCACCTCACCGCTGACAACAACGGACCCATCAGGGTCAACATAGGCGACACTGGTACTGGCGTTGGGGCTAGTAGTCCCAATAATGCGCTGCTCTCTTACTACGACTGCCCCTTGCACAGGTGCCGCCACAGATCTCGTGTCAGCGTCAACCAGTCTGCGGCGGGTGTTGCCAGCAGCTGTGGCGCTGCTGTCATTGAAAGGGTTTGGTGTGAGGGTGAGGTCCCCTGCCAGCTGGTACTGTCCAGTGAAGCCAGGACCAGGGTAGGTGGAACTCAACAGGTTCACAAAGTCAGACGCATTCACCATTGTAGACTCCCCAGTTGTGATGCTCAGAACCTCGAAAACACCATCCAATGTCACCTGCGTGGTGAATTGCTGCAGGTCGGGCCTGTACTGCCAGGCCATGAGGCGGGAAGTACTGAAGTTGCCAAACCAAGGCAGGCTGAGGCCAAGTGATGCGAAAGCCAATGTGCCGTTCAACTGAGAAGTGCGGGGCGCGCGCAAGGCCTGGCTGTCACTGCTGCTGCTGTTTGTTTATGGTAGTATGGCGCTGCTGACGATGCTGAGGTTGCCGCCGACGAAGGCCTTGCCTGCTGCTGGCAGCTCAGGTAGCAGCGCTGGCACAGCCAAAGGGTAGGGTGTGCAGCACGCACTGTCACCAACTGCCTGGCTGCTGCTGTTGGCAATATTGAACAGGTAGCCCCTGGGGCAGGCATATGGTGATGCTGATGCTGAGCCAAGCTCTGTGTTGTTGCAAGTAGGGCATGGTGCAGGGTTGATGCAGTTGACCAGCTGCACATCGCCTTCTCCAGCTGCACAATGGCTGCCGTTGTACGCTGCTGCAGTGGCGACCACGAAGCGTTCAGTGCTAAAGCCGCTGCCGCCTCCGCATGAAGCATTGCAGACTGCTGCTGGCTGCCAGGCACCTCGGCAGTTGACAGGACAGTAGTCACTGTTGATGCAGCCCAGGAACCGCGATTGGCCATGTGTGTGTCCACATGGAGCTCCACCATGTTGTGACGCAACAGTGATAATGAAGTGATCGGTGCTGAAGCCAGTGCCATTGCCGCAGGACGCATTGCAGGCTGCCGCCACCTGCCAATCGCCTCTGCAGTCCACCGGGCAGGGGTTCCTGTTGATGCAGTTGATGAAGCGCAGGGTGCCCTGGGCCGCCTCACACGGCATCCCATTGTGCTGCGCTTCAACATCCACGTTCCAGTAGGCGGTGCTGAAGCCTGTGCCGTTGCCGCAGGAAGCATTGCAGGCTGCCATCTGCCGCCAGCCTCCTGAGCAGTCAATTAGGCAGGGGGAGCTGTTGATGCAACTTGGAAAACGCAGGGTGCCATCGGCCGCCTCACAAGCTGTGCCGTTGTACTGTGCTTCAGCAGTCACATGAAAGTGCTCAGTGCTGAAGCCAGTGCCATTGCCACAGGACGCGTTGCAGGCTGCCGCCACCTCCCATGTGCCTTGGCAGTCCACTGGGCACGGGTTGCTGTTGGTGCAGTTGACGGTGCGCTCCGTGCCATTTGTGGCTTCGCAGGCAGTCCCATTGTACTGAGCCTGGACAGTAATGCTGAAGCCTTCAGTAGTTGTTCCTGCTCTACCCCCGCACGAGGCATTGCAGGGGACTGTGGTCTGCCAGGCACCTTGGCAGTCGACTGGGCAGGGAACGGTGCTTGTGCAGCTGGCGTTGCGTAGGTCACCATCTGCAGCTTCACACGCCCCTCCTCCCGGCGCCGCTGGTGCTGAGATGCGGAATGCTTGCTGCAGTGTGTTGTTTCCACCATGACATGGTTTGCGGCAGAACTCGCCAGGCACGGGCAGCCATGTGCCAACACAGTCAGCTGCGACATCAGTTTAGCAGGGAACAAGTGGTAAGCAAGCTAGCAGCATCTGCAGGCAGCACAATATTCTGCTGCAATGCATGACTATGCGCCGACACAAGTGTCATTTACTGTACAAAACAGTACATGCACAGTATGCTGAGCTGTTTTACATGGTGCGGCTCTGCAGCAAGCAATAGGCACAACAGACACGCAAGGAAACAAATGACAGCATCAGGAGATATCATGCTCCCTGTGGTCTGCTGAATTGCCTTTGGCACATCACTATTGCCCCAAAGCTCACACCACCAACGCTTATGTAATCAGTGCGATGAAGTCAAAGCCGATTGCATCCATATAAGTGCAAGCACGCCATTACTCTGCTTGCATCATCAGTAACAATGTGTCACAATCATGACCTGCTGTGACGTGAACAGTGGCTTCTCAAACGAAGGAGGATGGCTCTTGCTGACATCACATGCTTGCATAGCCCATACATCCAGGCAGGACTCTGCATTCGACACATGAATCATCTCCATCACTGTGAGACCCACGTTATAAGAGTCAAGGCCATACCTGGATGCATGAAGGAGCCGCTCTTGATCCAAATCATTGTATCCAATGTTTTGTTGTACCCATCCGCCAGAAAGACCTTAATTGTGTACGGCACTCCAGCTGCGATGGTGTAGTGCTTGGTACGCAGCAGAGTAGTCATGCCTTCCACTGGAGCAGCAGCTGACGTCGCCCCACTGGCGGGTGGGCGCATGCCCAGGTAGAGCTCGGGAGATGTTCTGTTGTTGATGGACATGACGGACACTGGCAGTTGTGTGCCAGGCACTACTGATATTTGTCTTTCCAACGGTGTTGCTTGGGGCATTCACAGACATCACCAACACATCACAGTACCTGTTGACCACATTATTTGTTATACTTGGTGTGTACGTGTACTCTTGGCTCCCCAGGACATATTCCATCTCCAAGTACGCAGGTATGGAGGACGTTACGTCAAAAGACAGACTGGCAACGTCACCAAGTTGTTTGCTAGTCATGCCTGTCATGCCAAGGACTGTACGTACTTCTGGGTCTGTGGTGGCTGCCATTGCAGCTCCTGATACCATGTCACTGTATTCCCCGCTGACCTGTGCAGCGTTGCGTGCATAGCCTGTGCTCAGCACAACAGCACCTGCAGATGCAACACCGCGCAACACAGATGATGCATGCAAATGCGGTGGTTGTAGTACTTGTTGCCAAGGACATTGGCCATCCCTGGGCCAGCATGTCATCACCTAAAGTTGCTGAACCTCATTCTGCTACGGGTGCTTGCGTTATGTTGTGGGTGTCACCATACAGAAAGTCACCATGGCAGCAGTGTTGTGTGATGACATTTGCCATGACCGCACATGCATGCTGGCGCTGGCATGGTAACCCACCAGAGGTGGCAAAGCCGCCGGCTGTTGATCCTAAGTAGTGGCAGGGTCCAAAGTCTGTGATGATGCCCAGCTGGCTGTTGTCTCCAGAGCAAACCCCAGTGAAGGCGGCGTTGCTGATTGTGATGCTGCTGCTGTTGCCAACCAGGGCCTGGACTGCTACGGACGCATCGGCACACGCCAAGGGAGTGATGCTAGCTATTGTGTTGCACACGGCATCTGCTGCTGCAGGTTGCAGGATGCTCAAACCAAGCAGCGCAGCTGCAAAAAGCAGCTGCAGAACCATTTGCTGGTGTGCAGCAGCAAAGGCTAGTTGCTTGGCGGGTTTCAAGACGTGCCTGCACAAAGCTGCTAGACCCTGCAAAACACAGAAACAGTTGACGGTTACATGTATGAGCAGGGTGAAAATTTTGAAGCATGAGCAAAGTCAACACCATCAGGTTAACGTCAAACGTTTGACTGCAGCTGCATCATCCTACAGCTGGTGTGCTTGGATGTGTGTCGCAACCGCATACAGCTAGAGTACCGAGTCAAATATGCTCTCGTTTTGTCACCTGGCCAGCGGTGCTGACTGATGAGCTGGCACGTACCTGTGCTGGAGCTCGAAGGAGCAGTGCCCGTGCCCCCTGCAGGTGCTGCCGCTTAGGATGCGTAGCGCGACAGAGTCACACGTTTGAGCTGTGTTGTTTACTATGAATCCTACGCTATCAATTTTGCTACGAATGGACAGCACTGTGGCGCTTGATGCCGCGGACACTGGACTAAACTGCAGTTGGGGGTTGGAAGTTGCAGTTCAGTGTCTTGACACTACGTTCCCGGCAGGTTGAGCCTGAAAAAAGTATCACCAAGCGCAGTAAAAGAGCTTCAAGTAGCAAAATGTAAGATGCCGTTTGAACAAAAGTAACATGCAGGGTTCTGCTGTTGCTCAGCAACAAGGCTGCAGCTGCTGGTGCTGCTGTACATGTTCCTCAGCTGCGATGTGCAATCGTAAGTAACCAGCCACCAAAGGTGAAGCAGAACATACGGAAGCAAACAGAACAGTTGTTGACAGTGTCGTAAGCCTGCACCTCTGCTAGGGGCGACTCGCAGATGATCTGTCGCAAGCTGTGGGGTTAAATGTATTGGGGGCGAGCCACAAACCACTGTCAGGGGGGGGGGGGGGGGGGGACGCGGTGCCACTTTCGCGAGGGGGGGTTAGGGGTTCGACGCGCTCAGCCTTGCGGAAGACAGTGCCCATGCGGAAGCCACTTTCCGCAGGAGGGGGGGGAGGGAGGGGGTGCTCCCCCCCCCCTGATCAGGGTCATGACAGTGGTTTGTGGCTCGCCCCTGGCATAGCCTAACGGCTGCGAGCGATCGACCATAACAAGGCTGCGCTTGAAATATGCAAATGCATAGGCGTGATATGTCAACGCACTCTGACAAAGTACCTCATACTTATAACTGGGCTGCCTTGGACTATCCTTGAGCTTGGTGACCAGCTCAGCAGTCAAGGCTAGAGTTGGAGCCCACAGACGCGGGCCCGGACACAGCTTTCTTTGAATATGAAGGTCAGTCAGTAAGCCAACAGACCCGCTCAATCATGAAACCGCTACATCACAGTATGCCGGTCAGGAAAGGCAACCTCTTGCTTTTCTTCATGCTCAATTTGATCCCGCTTTTCACAAGTGACGTATCGGCCGCGCATTCTGCCCTGTTGCTCCGCTGTTGCACCAGGTGACCCTACAGCAGCAGGAGGACCAGGTCCACCAGTCGAGACAATAGCCGCCTCTGACAACACTACACTACAGCAGGCACAACCACCAGCAGCAGCAGCAGCAGCAGCAGCAGCAGCGCCGCTCGGGCCCGAGTCTATAGGCTCCACGGAGGCGTGTGCGGCGCTGCACACCCCAGCTGCTATGACTGCGTTCAAGCAGGACCACGTGGTCTGGGCGCTCAACTTTGTCACTGCGCTGCGGGAGCACTGAAGCCTGCAGGTTCAACCTGCGGTGAAGTTCACCGCTGGCGCTGACGATGTGGTTGGGCAGCTTGCCGAATGCGCGCAACACCATGTTTTCTTTCAAAGCGTGACGGGGCATTTGCATTGCATTGACCTGCTGCGTGGTGCTGTAGGTGGTGAGGATAGCTCAGCCTGAGCGCCTGTGCAATGTGCAAGTGCCCTCTCAGGGTTGCTGGCAGAGACTCAGTGAGCCTCTGCCAGCAACCCTGGGGGGAGGCGTGCATGGCCACTGGGCCCTGAGATAGCAGCTCTTCGACTACTTACTAAGCTGTCGAGTAGGGCAGGCTGGGTTGCAAACGCCAGCATTGCGCAGTGCTCTCTGGCTGAGCCTGAGCTGATGTTAGCCTGGCTAGCCCGAGCCTGAGCTGATCAGTCAACCTAAAATGAGTGCAGTGGCCATCATCGCCCTCCTCACATAGCCAATCATATATTCCTTGATATTAACTCAAATGACCTCGGTAAAGGCTGGCAGGCGGCAAATGTGTGCGGCAAATCGCAGGAATGGAGGTCGCCGTGATTTAGGGTTTTTTGGAGCAGCCATCATTGCAGAGCAAGGTGCCCATGCATGTCAAAATGACCGAACATGATGAAATTATGCAACAGTGCACAGTCAAGTGCTACTGAGCTGCAAACTACCCAGCAACTACTTGACAAAACTCATCGCCGAGTCAGTGCTTGGTCCTGAGTCGTTCATGCCCTCAGGTTATCACAAATTTTGAAGTGCTGATGCATGCTGTTTTTGCGCAGCAGGTTGTCGTGCCATACTCACTCATCAAAATTGATGCCACGCTTGAGGCCGAAGTTTCAGTGAAAATCGTGACTCATAGCATCAAGATTGTCTAAATCACCCGTTTTGAGCAGGCACCGATCGCTCGGTCGTCGCTGGGGGTGGACATCCAGAACAGCAGCGGCAGAGTGCAGCAAGCATGATTTGCTGCACTTGTGCTGGTGCAACACCAGCATCCTGCTTCAGCTCAACATTCAGACTTTGCTTCGTATGAGGCAGCAGCCCTGAGGCATCATGGAGCTGCAGGAGTACGGCAGCCTCACCTGCTGCTGCGGTGAAGCCTGCAGCGCATATAGCCCTGCTGTTGCCAAGCCACGGGCTTGCCGCGTCCCTGTGAAGCAGATTGTGGAGGAAGGCTTGTTCTGCAAGGATTGCTGCAATGTGTTCTGCCCGGCTTGCATGCAGCAGCACGACGCTGCTGCATGCTGTGGTATGCCAAGGGGTCACTACACATTGCAACACCTGCAGGCAGCAGTGGTGAGCATGGCAGCCAAGTCAGGCGAACATGAGCAGTCTGCTTGAATAACGGTGCCGATGTGGCGATGTATGCCTAACCACTGGACGTTGTCAGACGTGCAGCAATGCTACTAGTCACGCACAACCTGGCTGCAGCTGCTGACCTGTTGCCCGTGCCCTGCACTGGTGGTTTTTCTGCAGTCCAAAGCCCCGCCACAGCGCCCGCCAAGCGCCAGGCTGGCATCGCAGGAGCAGCAGCAGCAGCAGCGCCGGCGCAGCAGTGAAGCCAGCTGCGCTTCAGTGGCAGCTGCAGCGGCTGCCATGCCGCCCCAGCTTGCAGGAACTTTGGCCAAGGGCAAGCGCGGCTGCAGCAGCAGCCAGGTAGCGGCAGATGGGGCAGGCCGTGTGCTGCCGGCGGTGAGCAACCCGCACAGAACGAGCATACTGTTGCTGATGTGGCTGCATGGTTGTCTTGACATTCAGCAGGCAGCTGCGTTATGTGGGCCATGTATCATGTATGCACAGTAGGGCCTTGGAATGGCGGCACCGAGTACCTGAAGCAGATACCACTGCTGTTTGTAAACTGTGCATGCACAGGTTGCTGCTATGCGTTGTGGAGCCAGCTGCAAGGTCATGAACCTGGCCAGCAACAGGAGAGAGGCTGGCGTGCTGCTCAAGCAGGCAGCTAAGCTGGAGGACTTCTGTGAGTGCACCAGGCACCTGAAGCGCAGCTGCAGACCAGTTTTGTTGTTGCCAGAGCGGCGTCAGCAACTTTACGCTGCTTGCAGGAAGCGCTTTGCCCAGCTGCACAAGATGATGACATTCCAATCAGATGAGGTTTCTGCAAGCACCACCACCTGCGTTCGATGCCAACATAGTCCCACTGTGCTGCTACTTTCTCACATATGCACCTGCTGGGCTGTGTGCAACTGCCGATGTGCCTCCTGCAGACCCTGGGAGGTGTTCCGCCGCGCAGTTTGCCGAGTGGCACCAGCAGCAGCTGGCAGCAGAGCAGCCGACGTTCCTGTGGCGCAACATCAAGGACGATTTTCCTGTTGATGCTGCTGCGGCAGCAATCTTGTCTGGTGAGTTGTCTGGTGAGTTGGAGAACTTCCACATCTGCGTGCGCAGCACTGGCCGCAAGCGTGCACGTGCAGCAGCAGCCGCAGCGGCGGCAGCAAGAGCGGCAGCAGCTAGCGGCATGGACGCTGTTGACTGCATAGTGCAGCGGCTCTGGGCTGCCAAAGGCCTGAAGGCGCCTTGCTCGCCGGAGCCAGAGGAGCTGCAGGGGCAGCAGCAGCCGCAGGAGGCAGATGCAGCTAGCCAGCAGGACCAACCATCTCCTGGGCGCAGGGCGCAGCGCAAACAGCAACTGAGCAACCAGCTCCGACAACACAAGCAGCCTGAGCAAATGCCGCCAAAGCATCACCAGCAGCAGCAGCCTCAGCCGCGTGAGCAGTCTGCTGCTGTTGACAGCTTGCAGGAGAGCTTGCCGCACTCACCCGCGGCACGGCTTGTAGAGCAGCAAGATGAGCCACAGCAGCCGCAGCAGCAAGGGCAGCAGCAGCAGGACGAGCAGCAGGAGCTGCTGCAGGGGCAGCAGCAGCTGCACGAGGCAGAGGTAGCTGGGCAGCAGGACCAGCCATCTCCTGGGCACAAGGCGCAGCGCAAACAGCAACTGAGCAACCAGCCCCGGCAACACAAGCAGCCTCAGCAAACGCCGTTGAAGCAGCAGGAGCAGCAGCTTCCTGCCAAAGCAGACTCTCCAGTGATGCCAGCGCCAGCCACTGAGCTTACTAGCCAGGCTCCATCACTGCAGCAGCAACAGCAGCAGCTGTGCCCTCCTGACAGTCCGCCGCTTGAGCAGCCTGCTGCTGTTGACAGCTTGCAGGAATGCTTGCCGCACGTGCCGACTGCACTCCCAGCCAAGCAGGCAGCTGCGCCAGAGCAGGCAGTTGCGCCAGAGCAGCCGCAGCAGCAGCTGCAGCAGCAGCAGCAGCAGCAGGAGGCACAGCCGGCAGAAGGAAGCAGCTTGCAGACACCGCACAAGCAGGAGCAGCCGCTGCAGCGGCAGCAGCTGTCAAGCGGGCAACCGAGTGAGCAGCTGGCTGAGCAGCAGGGCCAGCAGCTGAAATGCCAGAAGCAACATGCAAAAGTTCAGCAGTGCGATCAGCAGCAGGCATATGTGCAGGCGCAGCCTGATCAGCAGCTGCTGGAGCAGCAAAAGCAAACGCAGCAGCGAGCTGGGCGGCAGCACAGCAACAAGGCGGGGCAGCAGCATGGTGTGCGTGACCAACAAGCACAGCAGCGTCATCAAGGCTCACCTAAAGCTGTGCAGCAGGAGCAGCGCAGCGGCAGCCAGCCCCGGCCCTCCGCAATGCCAGGGGCGGCTGGCACAGATGATGCAGCAGCGGCAAAAATGACGCCGCCAGCAGCAGCAGCAGCCCCAGCCCCAGCCCCATTGCCTTCTGCTGCTGCTGCCCTTCCAGCAGCAGCTGTTGATGATGCATGCTGTACGCCGTCAGCTGCTGATCTGCTGGTGGAGCGCAGCGGCAGCGTGGATGTTGCTGCTGAGGGCGCCTTTGCTGCTGCAGGCGGCATCGCAGCAGCAACAGCAGCGGCGGCAGCGGCGGCAGTTGCGGCAGCGCCTCAGCCAGCTGCTGCAGCTGGTGCTGCCCTGCACCACAGCTGCAGTGCCCCAGCCAGCACAGCGCCAGCCCAGCTGGCAGGCCGTGCGCCCCCTCGTGCTGCTGTGAGTGCAGACCTGCGGGTGCTGGCAGTGACAGCTGCTGCTGCTGGTGCTGGCAAGCAGCGGACAGCAGGCGCAGGTGCAGGCTCTCCGGCACCATCAGCAGCACCAACAGCAGCAGCGGGCAGGAGCACTGGCGGCACATCAGCGGGCAGGACTGCTGCAGCTGAAGGCGGAGCCGGGGGTGGCGACGGCGGCAGCAGCAGCGGGCAGGGCGGCAACCTCAGTGGCGGCGGCAGCGGCCAGCCCAGCGGCGCAGCTGCTGCTGCGGCTGCCGCCGGCGCTGGGGGGTACCCCAACACTGAGGCCATGGCTCAGCTGGCTGGCTGTGTGCGTGACGAGCTGCAGCCGCCGCTTGCGCCTGGCGAGCTGCGCGTGCTGGGGCAGACCATGCACCCGCAGGTGGCAGCGCGCTACAAGCAGGTGCGGTGCCGCAGCATACAACTCATGTTGAAGCATGATGTTGGAGAGCATAATGGCAGAGGTTTTGGCGGCATGGGCTGACTAGCAGGAAGGGCGCTGGCCGCAAGCATCGCGGCAGTGCCTGCCCCACTTTCTCTGCATCACTGCCATGTGTGAATTTGCTGAAGTTGCTGCTGCTGCCGGTGACTGATAGCAGGTGTAGCATCAACTGTCCCAGTGCTCTCCAGTGCTCCCATGCATGTCTGCTGCTGCTGCTGCTGCTTGTAGGATGTGGCTGACTTCATGACGGAGCTGGCTGCGCGCTTTGCGTCACCAGCCAAGCCCACCCGCCAGGCAGTGCAGGGCAGGGCCCTCGCCAGCAGCGCGGCTGACCTGGCGCGGCTGCATGTGGCGCTGGACCCGCCCTGGGGCAAGCCGAGCGATGAGGGCAGCACCAGCGCGTGGTGCAAGGAGCACAGCATCAAGCCGGCGGCGCTGCAGCAGCAGCTTGTCGACATGATCAACGTGAGCGCAGAAAGGCGCAGGTTGCACAGCACGTGAATGCCGCAGACCGCACAGCAGTGTGTCGCAGCTGAGCAGGCTGCTGCATGTATGTAAAGGTTCCTTTACATGCACGTGCTTTTCGCAGCAGCTGCACCAAGCATTGTGTACATGGGGTGGGGTTTGGGGCTGGGCAACCACATCATCAGGCAAAAAAGCACTGAGTAAACCACAGATGATGCTTCAGCATGCCGCTATCACATGCCATATTCCTGCGCAGTGTGCATCTCCTGCGCCTACCATCTGCTGTCAGTGCATTTAGCCCATGTATCAGCCCTGGACCAAGTCCTGCGCGCCTGGCCCTGCTGGCTGTGTTGCTCAGGCTGCGCTGGCGGACCAGCCGGGCGGCTCGACGCTGGACTGTGCGAATCAGCTGCCTGAACAGCTGCCGTGCCGCCACATGGCCCCATACATCATCCCAGAGGTGAGAAGCAGGGCTGGCATTGGCCTGCAAGCTATGCATTGCTGTGCGTGGGTGTGCGTGGGATCCCCGCTGTCGAAGCAGCGGTGGCGCAGCAGGCACGCAGCTGCAGCTCAACAGAGGTTGTAGTAACGTCCCCGCAGCAGCAGCTCAGCCACCACCTTCAGGCTGGCAGGGCTGCTGCATCACCATGCTGCATGCCCGCTTCGCTATGTCATCACCAGGGGAAACGCGTGTGTACTGCTCTGCCTGTTCAACACAAGCGCCCGTTTGCGGCTTCTGTCTTTATCAATCAATGAATGTTTGCAAAACCTTGTGGTGACTTGCTGATTGTATATGCTCGTGCGGCTTGCTGCTGCTGCTGCTGCTGCTGTTGTGCAGAGCCACCCGGTGGAGCTGCTGCGTGGGCAGCAGTCGGTGCGCTTTACAGCAGACCTGACAGCAGGGGTCATCCTGGGGCCTTACAGGTGGGCTGGCTGGGCCCTGGCCAGGTGCTGCAGCCGCGTCAGGAGCTGCAACCGCCCTCTGGTGCTCTGGCTGGGCTCTGCTGTAACAGCATTGCTGCATGTGCCTTCCTGTTTGATGCATGGTCGCTGCAGTCTCTTGTTCCGGTGCAAACAAACATATATGTACCGAAGCTGGGTGTATCTGCTGCTGCTGCTGCTGCTGCCGCAGAGGCTACATGACCCTGCGCCGGCCGTACCACGAGCTGCTAGAGAAGCAGTGAGTGCATTCTGCCAGCAACGACGTGGCAAAACTAAGAGGTCACTGCTGTTGATAGTGGTAAAGACCCACAAGCTGTAGCCTGCACACGAACCAGCAGCAGACATAGCCTTCCATATGCTGTCTTGCTGCCTGGGTTTTTGGCGCTTCTGCCAGTCTGACTTGCTGACTGTGCTGTGTTGCGCATTGCAGCAAGCCGTCCCGCTTCACCACTGGCGAGCCAGGCAGGGTCGTAGTGGCATGGGAGTACCTGCTGTGGCAGCTGCTGGTGGAGTCGTACGCGGTGCAGGTGGGCGCGATGCCTTGAGCAACTCATTGGACCCACAGAACCTCTTTGTTCATCAAAATGCAGTTGTAGTGATACACAACGGTTGAGCTTTATTACTGACCAGCTAGATTTGATTGGGGTGGGAGCACAGGTAAAGGCATGCATGCGCTGCTGCAGTACAGTCCATCGTACGCTCCTGTGGGCAGCCGCACAGCAGCTCACCTCAAACATGCATGCCTGACCAACGCATCTGACCTGTGGCTGTGTTCATATTTGTTGCTGTGCGCAGGACGAGGGCTTCAACCTGCCAGCAGTCAAGCGGCAGCCAGCAGCAGGCAGCAAGGGCAGCAAGGCTGCCCGTGCACAGCAGGCCAGCGCCAGCAGCAAGGCAGCAGCGGCTACCAGCGTGGCGCAGGATCTGTTCTGTAGTGCTTTCGGCTATGGTAGGTTAATCGCTCTGCTGCACGGTGCAGCAGTCATGTCAGGCCTTTCAGCATGGCAGGCACATGCACTGGATCTCAGCTGCCTGGATGTATAATCTGACTCGTGCAAGTCGCTGCTGCTGGTGTCCCCAAGCATGCTCAAGTCGATCTCGCGCTGCTGGTCCAGCTTTGGCATGTTGTTGACTGTTGAATGTACAGCGGCCGCCTGGGGTGGTGCCGGGTGTGACTGCCGGCATCGTGCTGCCTGCCATGTGCCGCGCCTGCTGCAGGCAACATGACAGCACTGGTGAACGACCCCACAGTCAGCCCACTGGAGCTGTGCGACGTGAGTGGCAGCAGCCAACACATGCACACCTGATACCTTGGGTTTTGCACACAGCGTGCTGCAGTTCTGATTACAGCAGCAGCGCAGCTGCTGGTCTGCACAACTGCAGCAGGCCGTGCTTTGACCTTGCTCTTCCACGCATGGTTGGTGGTGTGTTGACTGCAAATGACGCAGGAGAAGGTCGAGCATCGCCAGTTTGCTGTGCTCCTGACTGTGTGGTGCTGCTGTGGCTGGTGCTGCGTGCAGGACGCTGCCGCCTACGCTGGCCGCAGCCAGGTGTCGCCGCCCAACGTGGTCATCCGAGTGCTGTGGGTGCGGCGGCGGCCCTTCCCTTTCATGATCACGTCACGGCCAGTGGCAGCAGGGGAAGACCTGTGGTACGACTACGGCGAAGCGTGAGTAGCGCTGGCGGCGGCTGCGGCGGCGGTCGTGGCTGTACTTGTGTGTGCTGTTTCAGCTGCTGGGCACCACGTGAACATCTGCTGTAGCCTGCAGCACTGCCAGCGTGGTGCATCTAGAGCTCAACACACAGGCACAGCAGTCTCTCGCAGGTATGCACGCATACATGCATGCATGTCTGAACCTGAACCTTGCCGCTGCTGTGCCTTGTCTGTTGTGTGCTGGCTGCAGCTACTGGACCATCCCCAAGCGGCTGCTGGCCACCATCGACCTGGCCACGGGCATGACGCCCAGCCAGGCCTTCGAGTCTGCCTTCAAGCTGTGCAGGGGCGAGGGGCCCGAGGTGGCGGCGCTGGTGGCAGCACTCAACGGCAAGGAGGCGATGCTGCCAGCACTGCAGCATGTGAGAGGGCCGGCGGGTGTTAGGCAGCAGCTACTGGATGGGACAGTTGGCCTGGCAGTGCGAGCAGGGTGGTGCTTTCTCAACAGCAGCATGATGCAGAGGCAGGAGAAGGGGATATCGATGCGTGCAGCTGGGGTATGCAGCGCGGCTAAGCCTTGCAGGAACATTTGGGGGAAGGCGCTGCATAGTGTTGCAGAAGAACTGGGCTGCCTGTGAAGCTGACTGTTTCTTGCACGTGTGCTGCTCGAACGATGTGCTGCTGCTGCTGCAATTTGCTGTCATGTTGTAGGCGCCGTCTATGCAGCAGAGCGGCGTCATTGCAGCAGCACGGCTGGCAGCGCCAGCTGCTGTTTTCAACCCTCAGGAACAGTCCTCAGCTGCTGCAGCAGCTGCTGCGGCACTTGATGCAGCCGGCAGCGGCGACCTGACAAGACAAGACTCAGCTGCATTGCCAGCAGCAGAGGCAGCTGCAGGTGCGCCTGGTGCTGGCCTGGCAGGCAGCACCAGCCCAGACACTGCCGCACATGCTGCCGCTGCTGCTGCAGCTGGCACTGCAGCTGCTGCACGGCTTGTCAATGATGATCTGGATGCAGATGCAGATGCCATGTGCAATGACAGTGGCAGTGGCGAAGCAGTTGCCAGTCAGCCTGAGCCAGGCATGAGGCGGCGGCAGATGGCCCCGCGCAAGAAGACAGCAGATAAGAGGTTTCAAGAGTATGATCCAGCCCATGTCGCTGTGCCTGCGGCTGAAGCAACTGTAGCAAAGCAGCAGCACCATCGGCTGGAGCACTGCAGCAGCAGTGTCAGCACACGCATGGCTGCAGATCCAGCAAGCCCCAGCGACCGGCGGAGGTCAGACCAGGAGCAGCAGCCGCAGCAGCAGCGGCAGCAGCAGAGCCCTGGCAGCAGCAAGCATGGCAGCGAAGGCAGGAGCTCTGGCAGTAGGCCGCCACCCCTCAAGCGCGGCAGGAGCGGCAGCAGGGAGCGCCATAAGAGTGGCAGCGGCAGGCGCCGCAGCAGGAGCCGCAGCAGAGGCAGGAGCGGCAGGGGCAGGAGCAGCAGCCCTGGCAGGAGCGGCAAGCCCAGCAGCGGCGGCGGCAGCAGGCAGCCGCGCAGGCGCAGCGTCAGCAGGGAGCGCAGCGGCAGGGGCAAGGCCAGGGCCAGGAGCTCTGAGCGTGGTGGCGCAGCAGCAGCCGCTGCTCCTGTTGCAGGTGAGCCGCCGGCTGCCAAGCGTGGCCGCTTCCTCACGCTGCCGCACAGCAGTAGCGGGCTGGGGCATGTTGGCGGCGCTGCGGCTGCTGCTGCTGCTGCTGCCAGCGGGCCTCGCAGCAGGGGCAGGAGCCGCAGCAGAGGCCGCGGCCGCAGCAGGAGCCGCAGCAGGGAGCGGCGCAGGCAGCAGCAGCAGCAGCAGCAGCAGCATGCGTGCGAGCTGCCTGGCAGGCACAGGCCAGGCCCTGGGCAGCAGCTGGGTGGCAGTGGGTACCACCACCATGCAGCGCCTTGGGGCCCTCCGGCAGCAGGAGCAGCTGGCCCGTATGGCCCGCCGCCTGGCAGTGTGCCCCTGCCTGGCAGCAGGGCGCCTCCTGCAGGAGGTGCGCCTGGCAGCATGTACGGCATTGCGGGGCGGGTGACCGCTGCTGGGCAGGTGCCACCTGGAAGGGCCCCGCCAGCTCCAGCAGCAGCAGCAGCAGCAGCAGCTCGCAGTGCAGCACAGCCGCAGGATGGCAAGCTTGGCATGCCTGGCAGCAGCACTGAGGTGTGGCGTGGTCAGGGGTCGAGGCAGCAGCCAGCGGCAGTGGCTGCAAGTGGCAGCGTGCCGCAGCATGGGGCGGGCGGCAGCAGCGCAGCATTGATGGCAAACAGGCAACCACCAGGCCGTGAGGTGGTACCTGCTGCAGTGGTCGGGGCAGCAGCGCATAAAGTGAGGGGGCAGTTGCATCCTGTGGCTGGTGCTGGCAGCAGCGGGGCTCTGCCTCAAGCTGGCCGGCAGCGCATGCCTTTCGGCAGTGGCGGAGCTATGAGATCACAGCAACAGCAGCTGCCGCCGCCGCCTCCTCCTCCAGTGCAGCCGCCATCAGCAGATGCAAGCAGAGGCCGTCCTGGGCTGATGCCGGGCCAGCAGTCGCAAGAGCATGGGCGGCATGTGGACGTGCAGCGTGCGCTGCACCTGCAGCAGCCTGGCGGCCAGCAGCTGAGCAGACTTGCGCCAGTTGGCGCTGCCGGATCTGGCGGCGACTTCCAGCCTGCATTCAATGCGAGCAGCTTTACTGATGGCAGGCCTGAGCTGCCAGCAGGTGCAGGCACGTCATCTGCCTTGTGCTTGCCTCAGCATGAAGTGAAGCAGCAGCAGCAACAGCAGCAGCCGTTGCCTGCTGTTGGGCCTGTTGCTGGGCCAGCTGGCCTTGTCAGTGGTGTGGGCAGCACCGCTGCTCCTGGCGCAGGTGCTGCTGCCGCTGCTGCTGGTGACGCAGCTCCAGCCGCCCCAGCCGCAAAGCGCGTGGCCGAATGGCGGCATATCAATCAGGCGAGAATGCAGCAGCAGCAGCAGCAGCAGCAGCAGCAGCAGCAGCAGCAGCAGCAGCAGCAGCAGCAGCCACAACAGTCAGCGGTTGCCGTTGGCGTGCAGGGAGGTACGCAGCATGCAACGGTTGGCGCTGCCCAGACCACCACTGCTGGCGCTACAGCTGTCAATGTAACTGCTTACGCAGCTCCTGCTGGCGCCGCTGCTGCAGCAGCAGCAGCAGCAGCGCACATGGTTGTGGCTGCCGGCACTGCTGCAGCAGTCGCGCAGCCGCACACGCAGCAGCAGCAGCAGCACGTGTCACTTGCTGCTGCTGCTGATGGCGCTGCTGCTGTGCAGGCTGCTGTAGTGCAGCGCCCGCGTGGCAGAGTCTTGGTGTGGAGCGATAATGAGGAGGACAGCAGCAGCGATGAAGACTGACGAGGACTTGCATTGGCTGCATGGCTGGCACAAGCTGTCAGCAGCTTGCTGGTGGTGTGTCACGCATGTGCAGGATCTGTCGAAGCTGGGTGGCTTGGGATCAGGGGCAGCACAGGTACTGCTATCTGTGGCGTTATCTGCAGCTGCTGTTGGTGTATTGGGGTAGGTGTAGCATGGGCAGGCGCTTGGCTTTGGCAGCAGAATATGTGTGGTAGAGGCAGGTAGAGGGCTAGCTTTTGGGCAGCAGCAGCAGCTGCTGCAGCAGCAGGGCGAGGCAACAGCGTGCAGGGTGTGTAGGTGTGTATCAGCCTCCACTCTCGAGCTTATTCCTCCTCCATTCCGAGGGTGCTTGTCAACTCGGCCAGCAGTGGTCTTCAGAACATGTGTTGACACGCCCCAAATGCGGTCAAGTGTTTCTTATGCAAGTGCAGAGCAGTGCGCCCCTCAACTACATTCAGAGAGGAAGTGTTTCCTCATGTGGGTCCACGCACCAGCTGTTTAGAGGTTAGCTACCTGTGTGTGCTCATGATTGGCAGCTAGGCTGTAGCATTGCAAACGGATGGCACTTGGAGCGACTGCTCTAATAAGACTGGGGTGTGTTTCAATTGGCTTGCGTGATGAAGCGTGGTCCGTACTGCTGTATTGTGGGGAGTAAGGGTACCTTGCAAGGTGTGCTTCCTGCAACCTATACGCAAGGATGGTGTTCAGCAGGTGGTGCAGCAGGTAGTGCGACGTGTTCAGCTGCGCTGCCACAGCAGTCCTGCTGCTGCGACACTGCCGCCAAGCAGACGGGGCGCTGGCTGCCTTGGCGTTGGAGGGCCGCAACCTTTTTTTACTGCAGAGCTCGCGCTGTGGGCAACACTGCCGTGCATTTTGACGCACACATGCACAGTGTTGTGCTGCATGCGCTGCCATGCATGCTGCATCGATGTTGCGCAGCATGCATTGTTGTGACAATTTCAGTGCCTGGCACTGCTGGTTTGATGATTTCGTGCTTATTGGCTGGCATGGGAGGATGTAGCATGGCAGTTGCAGCTGCTGTTGCAGCTGGATCTAGCCAGCTTGCAGGTTACATTTCAGCAGCATGGTGTCCCTGCTGTGTTGGTGCATGCAAAGTCCATGCTAAGGCATGCCTGTGTTGTGGGTGCATGAGTTAACCTTTTTGTTTAAATCTGACAGGCATGGTTGCCAATGACAGGCTCCCTAGCGGTTGTGCAGGTCCCAGCATAAGAGGCAGCGGGGCTGCAGGGTGGCAGCGCGCTGGCCTGAACTTGGCTGCTCCTTTTGTTTGTGGTGTTTTGTGCTGACATGACGCCGCGTCAGCGGCTACCACTGTGGCACAGTTCACGTCTCACACACAGCTGCCAGCACGGTGCATTGGTGCATGCTGTTTTTCACGGCGTGAACTTAATGGCGTGGTAGAGTTGTCAGATCTCTAAGTGTCTGCGCTCTCTTTCAGGGAGCGGAGTTAGCTTAGCGGAGTGGTGGAGAGTGACCACCTGTGGGCCATTGGCAAGAGGAAGTTGCCAGGTCCTGATCTGCATTGTGTGCTGTGGCTGTGCTCCAGTTGAGCCTCACAAGCATCGTGTGCTTGAGCTTCAAAATGTGTAACTTGTATACAGGCAAATGTATGTCGGTATCTGCTGTGCTGCTGCGATACTCAACAGTACTCAACAATTTTATACTGCGATACTTAACAGTGCGTGGAACGGGCCACCCACGTGGACACTGTTCTGCTGGATGGGGGCTGACAGGGCTGCCGCGGCTTCGCGGCCACTGCCGCTCAATAGTTTTGAAGTGAGTACTGCTTGATGTTGCACTGTATGAACACAGATTCAAAGCTTCATCCAGCTGTCCGGTAACTTGTCGCGGTGCTTAGTCACTTTTCCAGGCTCAACCCTACTTCGGTTTCCTATCCTTGAAACATGTATTCCTCCTTTGTAGGTGTCTGTATATTCGCTTGAGATTGTCCGCGTGAACTTTACAGACGAGTCGTCCGCTTCTCGTGGCAGCATCACCGACACCGTAGGGCTGCCCAACGCTCCACCTAGCTCTATGTCCTGCAAGATGGGCACTCGTGTGTTGGCACTGCTTGCGCTGCATGCTGTGGCCGGCATGAGCAGCTCTGCTCAGGTGAGCAGTAGCAGGGCTGCTGGCCTGCAATCAGCAAGCTGGTGACACAGTGCAGGGCCTGCAATGCTCTCTTGTTGCAGAGTGATTGCATGTTGTGTTGACATAGAGAACTACTTTTTGAAATGCATGTTGACCTGCTGCAGGCTGCACCCATGAAAGCAGTGATACCCAACTTCCCCATCAGGACGCAGTGGGAGCATGGCCATGGCTACTGCGGGGAGCTGTCCATACAGCAGGTGGGCTGCAGCTGCAGCAGCAGCAGCAGCGCCTTGCTGCTGTGTGCCTGCCGTGCAGGACGTCATCAGCACGCAGCTGCAAGGATATGAGTGCCACATCAGCATCATGATGCAGCCATGAGGCACAGCATGCGTGCTTTGCTGCTGCTGCTATGCCAGCGCTGCATGACTCATGCTGCATCACTCACCACAGTCCTCAGCAAAACACATGCAAAGCATCTTTTGGGCAAGCATACTTTGCATGCAAGTGCAATAACTGCATCAGCAAGCAGCCAAGCACCTATCAGCAATGTATCCTGCAACTCTGCTGCCACCGCCCTCCTGCTGCTGCTGTCCCCGACACAGACAGCACTTACGCGTGGCGTGTGGGTGGGGCAGCAGCAGGCGCGCAACATAGGCGGCGGCGAGGTGCTGCTGGGCCGGCCCGGCAGCAACCTAAACAACCTGCAGAAGGTCCTGCAAGCCCTGGGCTTTGACTTTGTGGTATGGGACCCTGATAGCGAGGCAGGTCAAGGCATCCCTACCAGTTACATGCGCTGGATGAAGCAGCAGATCATAGCCGGCAGGGCTGCCATATTCGGTGCCCGGCTGCAAGATGGGGAGGATGATGCGTGGTACGACCACATCATGCCGGCATACGGCATCTACTATGACAGCAGCACTGCTGGCCAGTACGATGCACGGGACACGCTGACGTGGACAGACAACTACGGGTGAGTAGGGCGGCCACTGCATGTGATGTAGCGACCAAATTACACCTGACAGTGGCATGGCTGCAGCAGCTGCACACCGCAATGCGGCAGGCCAGGCATCAGCTGTGCAATCTGGGCAATCCCAGCATGCGCCCGAGAGTTCTGGCTTGCAGGAAACCCTTTGCTGGTGTTCGTGCCCACAGCATACACTTGCAGGATTATCCTGCAAGTGCAGCTCGCAGGCAGGCACCCCAGAACAGAACATGCACAAGGCTGGGCAGCGTGCAGATTAGCTGTCAGAACCCTCAGGCTGCTGCCAGTTGTTCTACTGCTTCAACTGATCCCACCATGTGCCTGCTGCGCTGCTTCGTGTAACTTGCAGGACTGTTGCCAACAAGACCATGTCCGACGAGAGCTTCTACGCAGAGCAGTACAACTGTGAGATGCCTCAGGACACCTACAGTGGCTGCATCCCGTTAGGCGCAGACACCTTCGCAACAGCCATGGGCGGACTGCTTGATGCACGCAAGCTCTTCCTACCGCTGCGGCTCATCATCACAGGCTGGTCAAACGGCGCTGAGGCAGACAGTGAGCCAAGAGTCAATGCAAACCCACCAGCCTCTGCCCGCTACAGGCTGGCCTTCCAACCGGGTGCGAACGTGCGGCCTGGGAACAAGTTTGCTGTTCATCGTTGTGACAGAGCAGCAAACGGCAGCGGCGGCCCGCCAGCAAACCCTACAGATGCAAGCCAGCTGGCTGCGGCAGGCTGCCGCAGCTGGGACTTCACAATGAACAGCAGCACACTGCCGCAGCTGAGCCACAGGGCGCTGGGAGTGCTGTGGTCCAACAGCATTGTGTACTTTGTGGCGACACGGCAGCAGTAGGTGGCCCCACATGGAGTCAGCGGAGGGCTGCGCCGAATGGCACAGCAGCTCAATCGAGCTGAGCTGTGGGTTGAGCACGGGGCCACCGCTGCTGCTTGCTCACAGCGCCCACTGTGGCACAAACCTGCTGTGCTGATGTTGATGTGTCTCGTGCGCGGGCAGGGCTGCAGCAACAGCAGTAGCATGCAGCCGCTTGCATTAAGAGGTTCCTGCATCTGCTAGCGTTATGCTTGTCCGTTGCACAGTGCGAAGTACTGGAGCTGACACTTGATTCACTTTTGCTCAACGGTGGTGAGTGCTGGATATTTGCTGGTGATTATATGAGCCTCCTGCTGTGCCTGGTATTCATTGATCGGGGGTCACTAGCGCACCTTACCATGATCTTGCAGCGATAGATGCATGGAAGCCAGTGCGTGATTTTGAATGTGCTCATTTGATGCCGTCCCCTTGACGTATGTCCAGCATCAAGTCTTGACCAACAAGCATGCCCAGCAGCTGAAGCGCAAGCTTCAAGCAGTTGCAGGTTCATTGGGGGGCCCCGGGACTTCCTGATGCATCCATGCACTGCCATGCCAGGCATGGCCTGTGGGGTAGTACATTCTTTTCATGGAAGCGGCGGCACATTCTCGTGTCAAGCATGTCATGAAGCGGCATGGCGCCCACTGCTGGGCCAGTTTGCGCCCGGTACAGCTTGAAGGCAACACAGCAGGCTGGCGCATGAGCCACGCAGAGTTCACCAAACGTGTGGGGTGCGGCAAGTGCCTGGCTCACTCTTAAAATGCATCTGCTTGAGGTCTCTGGCTGCATCAGTGTACGCCGGTACGTGTTTCTGCATGCAAAGGACACCATACCGCATGTACAATCATGCATGGCCATACGGTCTATGTTGTTTGGGTCTGCCCAGAGTACCAGAATGCGTTTGTGCACAGCCATATGGCGCCGTGTGCATACTGCAGAGTATGCTTCCTTTTGGCCTTGACGATTCCACAACGTCACCGTTAATCACTACTGCCATGCTGTGTCAGCTGATTACTGCTGTTTCATGACAGCATTCCTGCTTTTTGCAGGCAGTCTGCCCCCTGCTGGTGTGACTTTGCACCAAAAGCAAGCTGTGGGCTGAGGAGCCGCCCTCTGGGCACTGCAGGAAGAGTCATGTGATCAAAAGCTTGAGCGTCTCTGCGCGCAAAGCGCAGAGTGATGCGTGATGTTCGAACAGGCGAATTTCCCTGCCATGTTTCTTCGGACCTGTGTTCATTATGTTGTGGCTGATAGCGTCGCTTAGGTTGTGCCAGGGTCTGCAAGCCCACCTCCATTGTCTCTCAAACAACTCTGCCGACAGTGTAGCATCCTGCAGCTGCTGAGCACTGCTTGTGGTGCGTTTTGCAATAACATTTGGCGTGGCTGCGGCATGGCTGCTATTGATGTGCCTGCCGCAACGTCGTGCACCTGAGGTTGTCTCCAAGACCTGTGGCACAGCAACGCATGGACGTCTCCAGCAGCAGTGCATATCAGCGCCTGCATGGGATGTATGCCTGCTCTGTAACCCATCCCCAGCTCTCGAATTCTGGCAACTTGGTTTGTGTCGGCAGTTGAGTTGGTTTGCGTGCACACTTTTCCAGCAGGGCGCGGTCCCCTGCCGTCAGTCATGACTTGATCAAGGCTGGCAAGTCAGGCGCGGGAGTGGACTCAGCGGAGCGGCAAGCACGCGCTGCGCACAGTATGTTTGTGTAGCGCAAGCCACTGTACACAAGTAGTGAGGTGACCGGCACCATCTTGTTACCCTCCAGTCTTTGCCACCCAGCTGCCTCTGCAGCTCAGGCCTGGCTAGACCACCTCATTTAAATACATGCAATCCCAGTCTCTGCCACACAGTCAACGAGCCGTTGGAGGTATGCAATCAGCTTTCAAAAGACCTACCACAATGCAGGAGACACAACAGCCAGGCATGTCTTGCGCTTGCCACCTGGCAACTATACGACACGCACATAAGCGTTAGCGATAGCAGCACCCAGCAACACCTTGAACTCCGTTGCGCACCTGACAACATGACAAACTGCCAGGGCGTGATGAAAGGTGTACACGTAAAACATGGACAGCTCCATACATCGGCTGCACACTGTTCTCCAATCAATCGTGCTCAACATGACGTCAAACAACCCTGCGCACAGCCAGACGACAGCCGCCCACCCGCGACAGCTAACGGCGTACCGCAGCGCTACCGCCGGCCGCCCCTGCCCCCACCCCTGCCCCCGCCCCTGCCCCCGCCCCTGCCCCCGCCCCTGCCGCCACCCCGACCGCCTCCCCTGCCGCCGCCCCTGCTGCCACCCTTGCTCACGCCGCCGCCGCGCACGCCACCAGCGCCGCCGCCGCCCCTGCCCCTGCCACCACCACCACCACCTCTGCTGCTGCTGCCGCCCCTGCCCCTAAGACTACCACCACCAGCACCGCCCCTGCTTCCACCCCTACCCCCAAAACCACCACCGCCACCCCTGCCGCCACCCCTACCCCCAAACCCACCGCCACCGCCACCACCAAAACCACCGCCGTCCCCTCTGCTGCTGCCGCCCCTCCCCCTCCCGCCCCGCCCGCCCCTACCACCCCTGCCGCCCTCTTTCCGGGCCGCATTCGTCTCTGCGCGCTCCCGCATGCCCTGCTGCAGCTTGGCCTTCTTATCCCTGTGCCGCGCCACCTGGTCTTTGCTGCGCAGCTCGCCCCCCTTCACGGGGGCGGCGCCTTTCAGCTTGAAGCTCTTGTGGCGCATGCCCTTGTCGAAGCGGCGAGCCAGGTCGGGGTCGGCGCCGCTGTCTTGAGGCACGCCTGCAAGGGCAGCGGCAGTTATGCACGTGGAGTGTGGGTATGCTGTATGAATATTGATGCATTAGACGTATGAACTACTGTTAATTCATGGTCAGGGTCGGCGCCGCTGTCTTCCGGCACGCCTGCTGGGTGAGCGGGGCAGCAGCAACGATGCGGTTAAAGTATGAGTAATAATCGCACGAACAAAGACATATAAAGGAGCGCAGGCCGGGGTCGGCGCCGCTGTCCTGCGGCGCGCCTGAGGGCCAGATGGTGCAGCGGCAATGAAACAGTTGAGTAGGTAATGATGTATGTAGCACGGCTAGTTTGCAGCAGGAGCGCAGGTTCTTAGACTCTGCTGGGGCGTATGCAACAAGCAATACTAACAAAAAATCCCAAAGCAAACACTACAAGACACGTCAACCTTTGACCAGCCAGCCAGACAGACAAACAGCTGTGCCCGCACCTGTGGCCGCGATGCGCTGCTTGTTGTGCTTGGCCCACTTCTTGTACAGCTGCCCCGTGGCCTCGCCCTTGCCCGGCCCCGCCAGCACCGTCTGGCCGCTCTCGGTGCGGATCTTCTTCAGCTTCAGCCCGCGCTTGTCCTCCACACCAGACGTGTTCACGTACGCCTTCTTCTTCTTGTCCCACCTGGCGGCACAGTGGGAATGTTATCACACAGCAGACAATAAGTTACGTTTGCTTCAGCCCGCGCTTGTCCTCCACGCCAGACGTGTTCACGTAAGCCTTCTTCTTCTTGTCCCACCTGGCACAGCAGGGTTGAACCAGTGGATGCAACATTTGATAGCAGACGATGCGCGATGAGTGGCACGAGCAGAAAGAGGCAGTCGTAGGCGTCACACGGCATTAGACAGCAGCACAGCAAACTCGAACCTCTGAAAGGCCGGTGTGCAACACACGCAGGCCGCACACATTTAGGCATGCACACGCGCACACATGCTCAGCCAGCCAGCACACACGTCAACAGCTACCCGCTGCCCCTGCGAGCAGCCACGGCCACGCACTTGAACTGGCGCCGCTGCGCCTGCATGCCGTCCGCATCCTCCCCTGTCAGGTCCAGCACCGCGCTGGCCAGCTGCGCAGCATCACCGTCCATCTCGAAGCTCTCGCTGTGCGTGCGGCCGTCACTGCGGCAGAAGAAATGGTGCACGGTAGCATTCACAGGGCTTAGTGACCAGGGCCAGCAATTGTGCAGGGTGCCTGAGCTTGCAGGACAGCAGCGCCGGAATAATACACATGGTGCGATTCATCTCCTGCAGTATGTCTGCGGGAGTGCGGGATGCTGACTTGGCCACAGCAAGGCAGGCAGTGCCTTGATCATGTGCTTGGCTTGTCCCTGCTGCACCCCCCCCGCCCGCCTCCCCTCACCGTGTGTGGCTGATGAAGAAGGACTCATCCTTGAACTTGCCAGAGGCCAGGGGGCCCTCAGCAGACTGCGGCAGCACAAACACGTTGCGCCGCCGCCCCTGCTGCTGCTGCTGCTGCTGCTGGCCATCTTCTTCTTCCTCACTGCCGCTGCCATACTCGTCGTCACTGCCTTCATTGCTGCTGCCATCACCAGCAGCAGCACCTCCAAACTCATCATCATCATCTCCAGCGTAATCGTCACTGTCTGCTGCTGCTGCTGCTGCTGCTTCGTCGCCATCTTTGCTGCCGCTGCCGCCTACCATCTCATCCTCATCACTCCCAGCAGCAGCAGCAGCCGCATCCTGCTGCTGCTGTTTCCGCTTCTTCTTCCGCTGTTGCTGCTGCTCGTCTGCTGCCGCCGCGCTGCTGCCTCCTATCAGGTGCTGCTGCTCCTCTGCTGCGCGCTGCCGCTTGAGCCGCTCCTTCTCTATGATTGCTGCGTGTGCGTTGCGCTTCTTGCTCATGACATCATTTGACTTGTAGCGCAGCGCAGCCTCAGCCTCAGTCTGCATGGTGGGGCCCGCGTGGCTGGGGCGCACCTGGGGGCGGGGTGGGGATGGGGAAAAGTGGCAGGGTTTCAGCAGGTCTTGATCTAGACAAGACAACAGCAACGCACCTGTGGCATCACCAGCGACACAAGCCTGAGCAACATGCCCACAAGCGCGATTGCAAGCAGCTGCCGTTGGCTGCAAGCTGGCTGCAAGCTCTCTGCGGCTACATGACAGCAACCCAGGTTGGTGCTCATCCTCCAAGCCCTCTTACTGCTGCTGCTGCTGCTGCTGCTGCTGCTGCTGCTGCTGCTGCTGCTGCTGCGTTTCTCAAGCAATAATGCGCCGCCCACCTTAGCGATCTCCGCCTCCAGCACTGTGGCTGCCGGCCTGAAGGCGCGCAGCTTGGCAGTGAACTCAGCCAGAGACACCTCGTGCTGCGTGTATGTGTGGGGGTGTGGGTGGGAGGGCAGTCGGGCAGCAACGGCAGCAGCAGCAGTGGTTGTGAGCTATGAATGCAGCAGTGCAAGCCAGGTGCTGTAGTGCCTGCCTCAGCGCGTGCTTGGTCTGCTTGCATTCAAACAGCTGCTTCCTCTGCTGCCGCCAAAGCACCACCTTTCTTCCTAAGCCCACCTGCATGTCGTACTTCCCGCAGGTCATGCCTGTTCCGCTGGCAATACCTGCGAATATATGGGCAGCTGCTCCCTCTGCTGCTGCCAATGCCACACCTGGCCGCCCCCCCCCCCCCCCCCCCCCCCCGGCACCCCTGTCCCTGCCCCCCACCTGCATGTCGTACTTGGCGCCGCCCTACTGCTGCTGCTGCTGCTGCTGCTGCTGGCTGATCGTGCAACTATTGCTACGCAGCTGCTGCTGATGCAGCACCCGCCTGCCCCCCCCCCCCCCCCCCACACGCACCTGCATGTCGTACTTGGCGCCGCCCTGCTGCTGCATCTTGGCCAGCAGCAGCGGGTGGGGGCCCTCAGGCGGCAGCTGCTTGGCGCGCTTGGCCGACTCAGAGCTGCAACAGCAGTGGGCAGCAGGCATGCAGGCAGTAGATTGTGTGATGCACAGGCGGTGCACACAGCGCAATGCAGAGCATGGAGATGCTGCTTGGCTGACTTAACGCTGCAGCAGTGGGCAGGCACACCGACGACAGCTGCAGCAGTCCCCCCCCTCTCCCCCCACATGCCCCATCTCTTAATGTACACCAGGCGCTCGGCCGTGTCTTCAGGTACATCGTGAATGCATTGCCCAGGGAGCAGCCCATGCTCCCCATGTCCTGCTGCCCCTCAGCCAGCTGCCTCACGTGGCCCAAAGGCCCCAATGTAACTTTGCCATAAGCAGCTTCTCACCTTGCAGACGGCCTTGTCTTCAAGTACAGCGCGTACGCATTCCCAAGGGAGCGGCTCATACCCCCCAGGTCCTGCTGCGCCTCTGTCAGCTGCCTCACATGGTCCACCAGCGGCTCCAGCAGCAGCGGAGGGAAGCTGCCGTAGCTGCTGGCAGCGCTGGCGGCGCTGCCGGCTGCAGCAGCAAGCACCAAGGGCAGGGCAGAAAGATGAGGTCAGACATGTGTACGCGCACAGCATGCCGTACGTAACCGCGCTGGCGGTGCTGCCGGCTTCATTTGGATTGTGGAATGTGAGATATGCAGTGCGCTGACTTGCGACGAAGAGCAGATGCCACACACACACACAGGGGGGGGGGGGTTGACAGTGCTGACAGCTTGACAAGATACACACAACACACAGCTGAGCTGTGCCATGCAGGTTGATAGTTGAGCATGCACAATGCATGTGTGCAGCTGCAGTATCGCCCCACCTGCTGCTGCCGCCACCAGGCCTCCCGTGCCTGCCACTGCGTCTGCTGCTGCTGCCACCGCCTGGGGGTCTGGCGTGGCTGGCGCTGGCGACACCTGCACCGCCGCACACCCACACAAAGCAGAATCAGATACCACACAATGACACTCAGGTGCACACACACCGTTGACAGGACAGCACCCAGAACACATACACTGCCCCAGGAACAATAGCATGCACATCAAGCTCATGTCAAGCCCATCTGCTGTGGCCTGCTCTTGGGTCATCACCCCACAGCAGTGCCGACAGCTGTCCTCTAAATCGCAGCGTCCCCAGTGCCTGCTGAACCTCACCCCCCCCCCCCCTTCACCGTGCGTCCCAGGTACCGGTGCAGGTCCAGCAGGAAGGGCAGCCGATGACACGCAGCATCCTGCTGCTGGCCCCAGCAAAGCAGCAAGCACACCGGGAGCTGCAGCAAGCTCAGGCTAAGCCTATCCCTCTGACATCACACCAGTGCTGATAGTTCAAAACCTAAACCGCAGGGTCGTTGTTGCGCCATAAACAAAAGCCCCCCCCCCCCCCAGCCTCACCGTGCGCCCCAGGTACAGGTGCAGGTCCAGCAGGAAGGGCAGCTCCTCACGGCTCAACAGGCACAGCGCACTGCCGGCCTTGCCCGCACGCGCGGCACGGCCACACCTGCAGGCGTGATGGCATCAACAGCAACGCGTGGCTCAGCGCGCGCGTCCAAGCGTGACGCACTGCTTGCAGCGGCATCAAGCTTGAAGCACCACATACGACCGCAGCGGCACCAAGCTTCAGAACAAGATGCAGCTATAGGCATGCAGGCTGATACATAACAAATGAGGTATGCCAGTCCCCCACCTGTGAACGAAGAGCTCTGGCTTTGAGGGGAAGTCGTAGTTGATGACGTTGTCGATGAGCGGGATGTCGATGCCGCGGGCAGCCACGTCAGTGGTGATGAGCAGGCTCACCTTGCCCGCACGGAACTTGGCCACGTGGATCTTGCGCGCCGTCTGCGGGGTTGGGGTTTTGACATTGAGGTGCAGGTTAGGGTGCAGGGTGTTATGAGTGCGGCAGAGCAAGCGTGCACTGCAGCCAGTGGCAGACTGCCCCCACGGAACTTAGCCACGTGGATCTTGCGCGCCGTCTGCAGAGTTTGAATACAGGGAGTATAACACAGTTTTTGCCATCACCAGCAGCACAAACGATTTGCCGGCGCGGAACTTGGCCACGTGGATCTTGCGCGCCGTCTGCGAGGGGTTTTGGGTTCCGGAGATGGGGTTGGCAGTTTGCACAGCATGGGTAGCAGTCAGTAATGCAGTGCGTAGTACTCCATCCTTGTATAATCATTGTCAGAACCACAAAACACAGACGTGTGGGCAGAAAAATGCCAGCATGCTCGCAATTAGACACACAAGAAGCAAATCACACACGATGCAGCCGCCGCGTCCCCCTCAAACTTGCAGAAGTCCTGGTTGATCATCAGAGGCGTGCTCAGGTGATGATTGTAGTGTGGTGAGGTGTTTCTTTCACTGGGGGACTGCAGCGCTGCACAGCACACCAAACAAGCACCACGCCACGACTGGCTGACACCAACAGTGCAGCAGCCAAATGAAAAAACGTCGTCCCCTGGCAATCAACAAATACTCCCACACAAAGACAGCAAACGACAACACTAACCTGGTCCATGCTGCCGAACACACACGCTGCCGGCACCCCTTCATGGCCCATCAGGTTGTGCAGGAACTCCACGTGGTGACGCGTGGAGGCAAAGACTAGCGTGCTGCTGCCCTGGGGCAGGCCCTCACGCACCAGCCACAGCAGCGCAGCAGCCTTGTCCTCGGCACGCACTGGGGTGCAGCAGCAGCAGCAGCAGCAGCAGCAGAAGTAGTGTGAGAGCATGCACCGGCAGGCCCTCACGCACCAGCCACAGCAGCGCAGCGGCCTTGTCCTCGGCACGCACTGGGATACAGGTACGGCAGCAACAGAAGGGGCAGACACACCTCAGCATGAACATACAGGCTCAGATACAAATATCTCAGGCGCATCTGGGCACCGTGCACTGGGCTGCTGCAGCAGGAGGAGCAGCAGCTGAAAGGCGCGCAGCAGCTTCAACCCCTGACCAGGCTGAACCCCTGCATGCGCTGCGCTGCTAAACCCTGTGGCCACACCTGTGAAGAAGGCCAGCCCCAGGTCAGGTGACAGCTTGCCGATAAATCCCTGCCGACCCAAGGCTTTATATCAGACATCAAATATTCAAAACTCAGCCATGCCAACCACTCACCTGTGAAGAAGGCCAGCGCCAGGTCTGGTGACAGCTTGCGGTCCGCGTCCAGCCGCACCAGCTGCGGGCTGCTCAGCCCTGCTGCAGCAAAGTCGGCCAGGCTGCGGGGGAGTGTGGCGCTGAACATGAGCGTCTGGCGCGCCTCACGCAGCCGGCCCACAATCTCTTTCACCTGGCGGCAGGATAGCACGGCAGAGACACAGAGAGGAAAGGGAGCACGGTCAGCTTACAGGACGGGACGTCAGCGTCTGGCGCTGGCCGAGAATGTTGCGCACTTTGTGCGCAGCACGCAGTGTGCGCGCGAGAGGGAAGGAGCGAGGCGGCTTCTCAGCTGCTGAGACTAGGGCATGCGGCTGCACTCCATGCAGTGCACCTGCGTGCTGGGCAAGCCTGGCATGCAACATGCTCATATGCGCTGTTTGTAAGCACCCCGCCTGTCTTTCATATGTTGACGCTTCTCAGCTGCTCCTAAGCCACAAACTATTCAACCCTAACACCATTAAAACCTCACCTGCTCCGCAAAGCCCATCTCAAACATCCTGTCCGCCTCATCAAACACGCAGTACTCCACGCTGCCCAGCCCAAAGCCCTGCACCTCGGCCAGGTGGTGCAGCAGGCGCCCCGGGGTGGCCACGATGACGTCAGGGCAGGCCGCCAGCTCAGCAAACTGAGCCTCCATGGCGTCACCACCCACCAGCACAGCAGTACGAAGCGTGCTGCCCTTGCCCAGCTCACGCACCACCTGTGGGAGGTTGCAGGAGTAAATTGACCAAGTGCAGCAGCGGGGTGAGGTTCAGCATCAAAGAAGATGTGTGTAGCGTGCTGTCGCCAGCAGGCCGCAGGAAAGTGTGCCAAACACCAAGTGCAACGCAAGCACTGTATGTGCACAGCCGACAACTGCTGCTGCTGCTGCTGCTACTGCTGCTGCTGCTGCTGCTGTACATCTCACACCAGCGCAGCACCACCGCCGCAGCCCCGCTATATCCCGCCATATCCCACCGCACCTTGTGTGTCTGCAGGGCCAGCTCGCGTGTGGGTGACAGGATCAGGCCGCGCGCCCCCGCCTTGGGCGCATGTGCCGCCAGCTTGTGGAGCATGGGCAGCACAAAGGCGGCTGTCTTGCCGCTTCCGGTGCGGGCCATGCCAATCACGTCAGCACCCTGCAGCGGACAAAAAACAAGACGGCAGCAGCAGCTGAGTGTCGGTGTGCTGGTGTTGAGTGCTGCTGCTGCTGCTGCTGCTGTGGTCTGCATGGCAGCTGCTGCAGCTGCTCCTACACTTGCTGCTGACATAATCAGCGTTGGTAGTGTCGGTGACTGCCGTGGTGCCTGCTGTACTGCTCTTGCTGCTACTGCTGCTGTTGCTGCTGCTGGTGACACATCAAATGGCAGCGGCAGCAGTTGCAGCCTCAACCTGCCCGGTCACCTGCAGGATGATGGGCATGGTGCTCTGCTGCTGCTGCTGCTGTTGCTGCTGGTAACGCAATCCATGGCAGTGCTGTTGCCTGCTGTGCTATCACACACCACCCCGCACCTGCAGGGGTATGGTGCGACGCTGTGTGGCTGCTGCTGCTGCTGCTGCTGCTGCTGCTGCTGCCGCAAACAATGACAGTGCTGCTGCCTGCTGTGCTATCCCACACGCCCGGTCACCTGCAGGATGATGGGTATGGTGCGGCGCTGGATGGGTGTGGGCAGGCGGTAGCCCTTGCGGCGGATGGCGCGGATCAGCCAGGGCGCCAGGCCCATGGACTCTGCAGGGTGGCAATGAAACAGGAAACAGCATTTAGTGAGTTGTGGTGGCAGCAGCAGCACGAGCAGTCAAGCACGATGGCACATGCCAGCCCCATGGACTCTGCATGGTCGCGATGCAGGTACAGTGCAGGTGTTGAGCATGACGGCGGCAGCAGCACGAGCAGCTGGAATGAACAGCGCATGCAGGAGAGCCGGGTTGTAGCATGTGCAGCAGGTTTGGATAGACAGTGACCGTCACAAACATTGTACAAGCATTGCTTGTGGCAGGGTTCACGCCAGGGAGGGCATGTCATGCGGCACAGCGCAGTGACATTGCAGACACAGAATTGTTGACTGCTCGGCCCCTTCAATGGCTGTCCAGAGCTGTGTGGTCATGTCTTGCTGCTGACTGGCGCAAAGCAGATGCCACACACGCCTGCTGGCTGCTGCAGCTGGCTTCACAAACACTGCGAGGGCACCAGCAGGATAACCAAGGACCGCATGCACTGCTGCCCCCAGTATGCACGTCTGCCCTGCACGCAGCTGCTGCAATGAACGGCGAGCTGGCAACAGCGGCTGCTGATACTGCTGCTGCAAACTATTCACTTCCAATGCTGTGACGTGCACTGGCTGCTGCTGGTGCTGCAGCCTGATGCTGCTGCCATGCCACAGGGCGTAACAACATAACACAGTCAGCTGAGCATCCAGCAGCTGCTCACCGAATGTGCCAGACTTGTTTTTCTTCTTCTGCTCCTTGAGCACTTTGGCACGTCGCCCTGACAGCGGCTTCTTTGCCTCTGCATCTTCCCAGCCAAACTCCACCACCTCCCCGCCTGCTGCTGCCATGCCTGCTGCTGCTGTTGCTGCCAGCCAGCTACCGGCTTGCACACGTTACGAAGTGCTAATATTTTATAGTTACAAAAGCATTAGCAGCATTTACAGCTTGAGATAAGGTGCACAAGCTTCCGCAACAGCAGCTGCCGGCGAACACTTCTACAGGCAGCAGTATGCTACAGCTTTTCTTCAAGGGAACCTTAAGATACACTAAAACAAGATGCAAGAGATGCCTGCTAATATTCGGCAGCGGACAGTGTAACCGGTCGGTGTCATGGAACTTCACGTAACATGTCACGCTTCACAGTCTTTTCTTTACTGTTTAGATAAGCTGTAGCCAGACGTGTCGCATGAATCGTTGAATCACGACGCGTGCGGCCTGCAACCAGACCAGCAGCTCGGTACATATTACGCCTTTTTGCACAACCGTCCGTTCGCGCTCAATACATACGTCATTGGGTAACAATCGTGTAAGCGTTTCTTAATACATATAAGTTCAGCTCATGCTGCCCGTGGGCGCTGCGCAGAACGTCCTCGGCACCAGCAGAGGCGCAGCAACAGCACCTGCAGCAGCTTACAGCAGGGCTTGGATAGGCTACTCAGTACATTTGTCCAGCAGCAGGCATCAGCTGCAACCTCAACACCATCATCAACCTTCAGGGGCCGCTTGGCAGCATGCTGTGAGGTACAGGCAGTACCGGCAGCAGCGGCACCGCCCTCAGGCCTCTAACGGCAATGACACAAATGACAGCAGCAGCCCACTACGCATCGAAGCACCAGAGCTGCTGCTGGGGGACTGCGCAGCACTGCTGTGCTTTGCGCTGCTGAAGCAGATAGCCGGCATAGCGCTGTCTCCCGCCTTCCCTGGCTGGTTGGCACCGCTGGGCTCAAGCCCGCAGGGCTTTGCCGAGTTTGCTTCTTTCACGGCAGTGCTGCTGGTGTCATGGGTGAGAGTCTCGTGCTGCCGCCGGTGATGCAGAGACTGTGGTAACGGCTGTATTTTCAACTGGCTTACTCTAAGGCTGCTGTGGTGGCACATGTGTTGTGAGTGCTGTTGTGCCTGCTGCAGTGTTAATCGGCAGTCGCACCAGCTTGCAGAGGAGCAACGGCAACTGCTGGGCTTACGCAACAGCAAGCTAGCGGCGCGCAGCAGCAACCTTTGTGTGGTGCTGCTGTGACGCAACCGCCCCTGTGCAGGTGGCTGGCGCCGCCCTGACAGGCGGCTACAGCGCCAGCGCAGCAGCAGCAGCAGACACAACCACCAGCCTAAGGGTTGCCGGCAGGGCTTGGCTAGTAGCCCTACCCCTGGCAGCGGCAGGGCTGTTGCTGGCAACAGCAGCAGCAGCAGAGCCTGGGCAAGGAGACCTGCTGCTGCTGGTGGGCCAGGGCCCTTCCCAGGGCTTGGATGGGGCACTGCAGGCTGCCTCAGGCCTTAGGCAGCAGCTGGGACCTGCAGCGGGCCTGCTGGGCCTGATGTGCTGCTGGCGGGTGGCGTATGCGGCTTACAACGCCAGCTGGGACCAGGCTGCCTGGATGGTGAGCGCCGCGCAGTTGCGAGGAGTAGTGCGCGGCCGCTAGTGTCTCCTGCAAGCACAATGCGATGCAGTTGTGCTGCACATTGATGCAGGGACACTGTATGAAGTGCTGCAGCTGTGGTGTGTGCAGCAGGGTCGGCAGCTGGCAGGTTGAGCATGATGCCAGAGCGCATCCGTCTTCATGGCCTGCAGAAAGCTTTGTACCTGCTTGCAGCGTGCCTGCGCAGTGCTGTCTGCAATGCTTGTGTGAGTCTAATATATTTGAAAGCACACTTTGCTGCTTTCGTATGCCCACTGCCCCCTGCAGGTTGAGGCGCGCCGCTTGCAGGCGGCCCTGGCTGCTGCTGCTGGCCTGGCTGCTGTGGGCGGGCTGCTGCTGCAGCTGCTGCAGCTGGCGCAGCCAGGCGAGGGGTGACAGCAGCCGGCGGCAGCTGCAGCTGGGCGCATGTGGCGGGGCTGAGGCGAGATGTGACCCAGGCGATACGGCCCAAGTTGGTGTTTGTCATGCCGGCACAGATCATGCGCATGATGCACATGCGTTACACGCGCCAGGCATGATGCCCACAGGCTGTTCGTGGCAGTCAGTCGGTCGCCTGCTGCAGTGATGCTGGGTGGCTGGTGGCGCCTCAAGGGACCCTGCAGGAATGAGCTGTGCCAGTTTTGCCAGTGAGTGTGCAACACCGTTGCCTGTGGCAGGTCTTGACGCAAACCGTCCTGTTGAAATGTTCTTTCAGCGGCGCACTGGTCAAACCAGTTGAAAGGGACACTGGACTTGGAGTGTGCTGTCAGGTCCCAGAGAACCTCGGCATACACACGCCACACCTGCACTTGCTGCCTAGCAGATGGGTGTAGTGCTGCAGAGTTTGCCTGAAGCGCAAATTCAGATGTTACTTTGTGCATGAACTGTACGGCTGAAGTCTGCGGGGCAGAGTCACCGGTGCAAGGCAACAGGGGTCTGCAGTCACTGCACTGAGTGCAGCAGCACCCCGCTACCTTCACTTCAACCTGCAAGCATGCAGCCATATGAATTCATATTGAGTTGCAATGAATGTTTGAGCTGCTTTCGTTTTAGTTGTAGTGCTGTGGCCTTTCCTGGTGGCTTGCTGCGAAATAGATTTCTGGGTCGTCCAAACACCCAGGCTCTTGAGCCTGAACGGCCAATTCCGACACTTGGCTGACATGTTTAGCTGCTAAGTGACAAATTCATTACGATAAAGCTATTGATCAGACTGCAGCAGGCCCCATTGATTTGCTTTGTGCTCGGGACCAAGGAGATTCCGTGCAGCGACTCGTGGACTGCAGTTTGATAAGTTGAATCAAGAACTAAGGTAGGAGGGCATGCATACACAGGGAGCATGCTGCTCTGTCCGTGTGCTACGCAACCAGCAATTGTCCCCTTGTCGATACACGCTGCCGAGCTCTTCCTCAGCTGTCTGCAGCTGCTTGGTCGCTCATTGGCCTATTTGTATACGCAACTCGACACACAGATAGCAAGCCGTCGTTATAGCGTGCACACGTGACGCTGCAAGCCGGTGCTGCTGCCTCTTCTTACCTCTGGCAGGTCACTTGAACGAAGCAGCTGAGCTATGCTGCAGAGGCACCGCCCTTTTAGCGGCCCCCTGCAGCAGAAGCATGGCAGGGCTGCCTGCTGCAGGCCTCGGCAGCTGAGGCATGGCTGCAGCAGCAGACCTGCTCCTGGCGCTTGCAGGAGGCGCCTGGCCATTATGGCAGTGCTGGATGGCTGGGTGAGCTGCCTGCTGCACTTTCTCCAAAGCACTTTAGAAAGCTACGTATGTATACCTGACGCCTGCGGTATCTTCCATGCTATCGCACTTCAGCACAGCTGAACACGCGCACACACCTCAGTGCCCCTGACTGCCTCCCTGTCGCTGCTGCTGCTGCTGCTGCTGTTGCTGCTGCAGGCCCAGCCAGCCATCGTAGGCAGCAGTGACAGTGCTGCTACAGCAGAGAAGCAGCAGCAGCAGCAGCAGCAGCTGCAGGCTCCCCTCCAGCAGCCCAGCAGCAGCGCCCCTGCCAGCGGCAGCAGCCAGCAGCAGCAGCTGCAGCAGCAGCTCGACGCAACTGCAGAATCTGGGGGCAGCAGCTCTGCCAGCAGCAGCAGCAGCAGCACTGGCATACATGCCCAGGAGCAGCAGCCTGAGCAGCAGCAGCAGCAGCAGCAGCCCTCCTGGGAGTCGTGGTGTGCCCACTTCGAGCAGCAAGACCTGCAGGGCAGCCGCCTGGATGCCCTCGCAGCCCCCCTCGCAGCAGCAGTCGCCGCAGAAAACTACGCAGCAGCAGCAGCCATCAAGGCCGAAGCAGATGAGCTGGCAGCAGCAGATGCTGTGGCGGCTGTGCGGGCTGAGCTGGCTGCCGCGCTGGCCCAGGAGCGCTACGCTGCTGCTGCTGTGCTGCGTGATGAGGGCTGGGCGCTGCTGGAGGGCTGGTGGGCGTGTGTGAGCCCGCAGCACCCGCTGGGCCACCTGCTGCGCATACACCCCGAGTGAGTGTGGGCTATAGTGAAACTGTACAGTTTTCTACATGCAGGATGGTGTTGTGGTTGTGTTGTGCTGAATGAGCCTGGCATGGGATCAGCGCGCATGGTGCCAGACGTGGTGCAGCTGGGGCACCTGCTGCGCATACACCCGTAGTGAGTGGCTGTTTGCTTAAGTGTTGCTGTATGTAGTCCATCTCTGATGCTGGTGCCATTTGCCAAGTGTTGCACCCGCTGGGACACCTGCTGGCGCGTCCACCCCGAGTGAGTGGGCTGGCATGAAACGAAACATAAAGCGTCTATGTAGAGCGGGAGGAGTGTGTGCGTGGGTGGGTGGGTGGGTGGGTGGGGGGGGGGGGGGGGAGAGGGGCGGCGGCGCAGCGCGCAGTGTTTAGACATGGCTGCAGCGTACTTGCTGAATGGGAGCATTAGTCATTATGGCGCTGAAGTGGGGAGGGTCGGCAGCGTTGGCTACGGAGACGCTGGCAACAGCTGTAGCTGCTGATGCTGCTGATTCAGCGATGGAGTGGGAGGAGTTTGCTGTAGGGTGGTAGCTTGCTGCATGGGAGCATAGCCATGGTGCTGAAGTTGGCGGGGCCTGCAGCGGTGGCTTCTGAACACCCGTCAATAGCTGTAGCTGCTGCTGTGCTGGGATTGATTGCCATATGTTGTTTGTGCTGCTGCTGCTGCTGCTGCAGGTACGGGCGCTGGACGGGCAAGGTGCTGCGTGCAGCTGCGGTGTGGGAGCTGCAAGGCTGGCCGGATGGCGAGTGGGGCAGCCTGCTGGGCCGCAGCAGCAGCAGCAGCAGCAGCAGCAGGCGGCCGCGCAGCAGCAGAAGCAGCAGCAGGGGCGGCAGCCGCGGCGTTGACTTAGAGGCCCTGGCACAGATAGGCACGCCGCTGCTGGAGGTGTTTGTCAAGCGCGAGCAGCAGCAGCAGCAGCAGCAGCAGCAGCAGTTCAGCAGCCAGGCCGTGCTGCTGCAGCCGGCCAGCAGTGACGCTGCTGATGCTGCTGCCATTGCTGCTGCTGCGCGTGACATGGGGCTTGAGGCTGAGATAGGGGAGCTGTTCCGGGCTGAGGTGGCCAGGGCGGTGTGGGGCAGGGCAGCAGTGGATGGCGATGCAGCAGCAGCTGCAGCTGCCAGCCTGGCCAACGGCAGGAAGGGCAGCAGCAGCAGCAGCAGCAGCAGCAATACTGGGAAGGAGCGTCTGAAGCCCCTGCTGCGTGGAGCGCGCGCGGCAGCAGCAGCCAAGGACCGCCCGCCGCTGTCGCCGTTTGCTGCTGCTGCTGCTGGGGCCAGCTACGAGTCACTCTTTGCTGATGTGGCAGCGGCAGCAGCAGCGTCACAAGATGACGTTGCCGCATTTGCAGCAGCTGCTGCAGTTGGTGGCGATGCAGATGCTGCTGCTGCTGCTGCTGCTGAGCTGGATCCCTGGGAGGTGCTGCTAGATGCAGCAGAGCCAGCGCTGGCAGCAGCAGCGGCAGCAGCAGACGCAGACGGCGGCGTGGCATGCCCTGACGGCGTCACGCGCTTGATCCAGCGTGGCAGTACAGCTGCGCAGCTGCAGCTGCCGGTGCTGCAGCTGCTGCTGGAGGTTGTAGACGGCAGCAGCAGCGTGCTGCTCGCTGCACGCGCGGTCAGCCGTACCAGCAGCAGCAGCAGCGATGCGGATCACACCACGCATGGCACCGCGTGGGGTGTTAGTGACATGCCTTTAGGGCCTGCGTTTGTGTCGGACTGGTCGGCTGTGCCTGCTGCGGAGCTTGAGTCCCGTCAGGCGCGGCTGGCTGCCTCGCTTGAGGCGCAGCGGCTTGTGCGGGACATGCTGGGGGCCCCTGAGGGCTGGTGGATGACTGAGTTCATTGGAGACTGGAGCCCACCAGCAGCAGCAGCAGCAGATCGGCGACAAGAGCAGCAGCAGGATGCGCAGGAGGGTCAGGCAGATGAGACTCATGAGGACATCGACTGGCAGCTGCCGCTGCACCTGCTGCAGCAGCAGCAGGAATGGCAGCTGCGGCAGCAGGAGCTCACGCCAGAGCAGCGGCGGCAGCAGCAGCAGGGCGACATGACGCTGCTGGAGGAGACAGTAGAGGAAGAGGAGGGAGAAGACAGCTGGCCAGTGCTGGGTGATGACGTCAGCAGGGAAGGGTTTTACGCAGGGTTTTACCAGGACTACGGCCTTGGGGTTCAGGGCCCTGCAGGGCTGGTGCAGCCCAGCGCCAGTGCAGCGTATGCAGGAGGGTTTGAGCAGCAGGCTGCTGCTGCTGCTGCTGCGGGCCTGCCTGCTGACATGGCGCCTGCTGAGCTGGACGAGGCACTGGCCACACTGGCTGAGCTCAAGGTAAGAGGTTTGGCATGTTTGGCATGATCTTTGGTTTGTAATGGGTTGAGTTCAGATTAACACCTTGTGGTTGTGCCATGCAGTCACAGCGGCGGTAATTTCATCATTGTAGATATTGGCATGGCATCAACCTGTATGTGTGGTGTTATTGAGCGAAGAGCTGCTGCCGTTGCCCCTTGGCAAGACAGCCCCTGCGCTGCCATCTCTTTGTCTACTTACAAAGGCATCTGCGTGTCTGCTCTGCTGCTGTTCGTCTGCACAGTCGTTGTCGCAACCTGGCAGCAGCAGCACAGCCGCCAAAGATGACAATGAGCCACGCATCGAGTGGCGCGCCCCAGCCAACAGCCAGCAGCAGCAGCAGCAGCAGCAGCAGGATCCCTCACAGCAGCAGCAACAACTAGCCAGCCGCGGCAGCAGGCGACATGCCAGCAGCCAGGCGGCTAACGGCAGCAGCAGCAGCAGCAGCAATGACAGCAGCAGTGGTGCCAGCTGGACGCCTGCCACATGGCTATCGCCTGGCCCTGCTGTTGCTGCAGCAGCAGCAGCAGTTGATGGCGAAGAGCTGGAGCGCCACGCAGCCACCATCACCATGCTGGGCCGAGACTGCTTCACCATCAAGCCAACTCAGCCCCTTGCAGGCGCTGCAGCTGGCACCAGCAAGCCCAGCAGGAGCAGCAGCAGCAGCAGCAGCAGCAGCAGCAGCAGCAGCAGCGCAGCTCCACGGCGCAGCGTGTTTGTGATCGAGGTGCCGACCTCCCTGCTGCAGCAGCCGGAGCAGCAGCAGCAGCAGCAAGGGAGCACGAGCGCCGCAGCTGGCAATGTGCAGGAGCAGCCGCCGGCAGGCAGCCTCAGCATCAGCAGCAGGGGCTACAGCCGCACCTGGCAGCTGGCAGCACAGCAGGTGCTGCTGCAGCACGCTGCTTTGACCCCCAGCAGCAGTGCTGCTGCTGCCACACCAGCAGCAGCAGCGCCTGCGACTGCCAATTTCAGCAGCGGCAGTGCCGGGGCGTTGCCCATCACGTGGCGGCAGCCGCTTGCTGATTTGATGGCTGCACGGGCTGAGGAGGTGCTGTGGGGATCTAGCGCTGTTGCTGCTGCTGCCTCCGCACTGTCAACCTTGGAAGAAGATGCTGCTGCTGCAGGCGCAGCAGCAGCAGACGGCAGTGCAGACAGGCACAGCAGCAGCTGCAGCCTGGGCGTGGCAGAGGACGCGCCGCTGCTGGTGCTGCAGCTGCCGTCAGATCTAGTGGAGGGGACGCTAGCTGCAGTGGCTGGCAGCAGCAGCAGCAGCAGCAGCAGCAGCAGCAGCAGTGAGGGCGCAGCAGCAGCAGCATCTGCACCGCCTGCTGAGGAGGGCCTGACCTACAGGCGCATCCACACGCAGCAGCACCCCTCAGATGAGCTGCAAGGTGCGGCAGGCTGCCTGCGCCCCTGAACAGTTGATGAGCCATCTGTCTAGTCCTGACAGTGCTGACAGCCCGGCTGCCCATCCTGCCTGTACATGCCTTGGGTAGACGGCAACTTGCTGCGGAGAGCCTGGTATTGCTTGCTGCATGGCCGGCTGCAGTACTGTGTCTGGGCTGCTGACGGGCCTGCTGCCCATCCTGCCTGCCTATGCCTAGGCTGGACAGCAGTATGCGGTGCTGCGGTTGATATGTCGTCTTGTGCGCAGCATGCTGATCCAACCCGTGCGTGCTGCTGCTGCTGCTGCTGCTTCCGCTTCCGCTGCCGCTGCTGCCCCCCAGGGCTGTTCCTGGGCACATGCGGCAGTGGTGATAGACTCTGCAGCCTTGTGCTTAACATGCTGATCTGACCCGTGGCCGCTGCTGCTGCTGCTGCTGCTGCCCCCTTCCCCCCAGGTCTGTTCCTGGGCACGTTTGGCCAGCACGGCCCCGAGGTGCTCAGCCTGCAGCGCAGCATCAGCTTCGACACGGGGGAGCCGGAGCTGCTGGCACTGAAACTCACGGGGGACCCGAATGTGCCTGCAGGGGAGGTGAGTTTTGATGTTTCTTCTTAGAAGAAGAAGCAGCAGCAGCAGCAACAGCAGCAGCAGAATGTGTGCTTTGAACAGCAGCAAGCCGGAGCTGCTGGCGCTGAAACTGACGGGGGACCCTAATGTGCCCGCAGGGGAGGTGAGTTGTGTTCAGATTGACACTACTGTGCACAAAGTGGAGGCGACACCATGCACTTCAGCTATTTTTGAGCAAAGCAGTAGCAGCAGTAGCAGCAGAGGTGTGTATCTTTGACAGCGGCGAGCCGGAGCTGCTGGCGCTGAAGCTCACGGGGGACCCTAACGTGCCCGCAGGGGAGGTGAGTGTTGGTAGTAGTCACTTGTCAGCAGCAGCACCAGCAGCAGCAGAATGTATGCTTTGAACTGCGGCGAGCCGGGGTTGCTGGTGCTGAAGCTGACGACTGGGACCCAACCCGCCTGCTGGGGAGGTGAAGAGCAGCGGCGCCGCGGCAGCAGAGGCATGGAAGTGATTTGAGCAGCAGTCGATAATTGCTTGCCGAGAGGTTATGTTGCCTTAAAGTCTGCAGGGCACACACGTTGACTATGGGGCACAACTTGCGGCTGCAAGGCAGCAGTGACAGAGCATACGCTGGGTCAGCGTTGTGCAGCACTGCCCCCTGACAGTGTGTGTGCCGCCACTGCTGCTGCTGCTGCTGCTGCTGCTGCCAGGTGTCGTTCCGTGTGCGCATCGGGCGGCGGCACAGGCGTGACGGGCGGGGCGCCTACCCGCCACAGCTGGACGTGAAGGCGCGGTGAGAGTGGTGGCACTTTGATGGGGTGTCGTGTGCTGTGTTGGCTTGTGCCGTGTGATGTTGCGCTGTGCTGTGCTGTGTACCTGCTCGGCTGCCGAGGCGTGCAGCTGCACTGCTGTGTGAAAAGGGCGCTGCTGGAGTACTGGCACTGCATTGCAATGCAACAGCATGCCTCACGCCTCTCATGCGCACTGATCACTGCAACTGCAGCCTGTACCGCTCACTCAACACTTCTCCCCAGGTTTGACATAACACATCTGTCAAACTCCAACCCACCCACCCCTTCTTACCCCCCCCCCCCCCCCTTCCCCTTGTTTTGTGTGCAGCTACCCTGGTGAGGGCCGCATCGCCAGCCCCGGCTTCACCAACCAGCGCTGGGTGGAGGGGGAGCTGCTGGTGTTCGGCAGCAGCAGCAGCAGCGGCAGCAGCAGCAGCGTGACCAACGGCGCGCAGCTGGGCTTTGTGTGGAGCGTGCCGGGTGAGAAGCGCTTCCTTATCCTGCTCAACCGCATCACGCTGGAGCCCTGAGCGGCGGCACGCAACAGCCTGCTGCTGAGCGGCCTTGAGCTGCAGAGCGCGCGGTCAGCAGCGGAACGGTTGGCAGCCTGCGCGGCAGCAGCCTGAGCGGCACCACCTGCAGCAGCCCAACTGGCAGCCGTGCTCAACCGCATCACGCTGGAGCCCTGAGCGGATTTTCGGCATGCTGTGCTGGCCCACATCAGCCTGATCTGCCTCCAACGCTGTGGGGTGGCAGCGTCACATCTGTTATTGCTGCTGCTGGACAGCATCACGCTGGAGCCCTGAGCTGCACAGCGCCCGCATCAGCGGCAGCAGCCTCAGCGGCAGCAGCCTTGGAGGCGCCACCTCATCAGCTGTGTCGAGCGCCTTGCTGGCAGCCCTGGCACCTCAGTAACGGCTGCTGCTGACTGCACACATTTGCGGCTGTGAGCGCTGTCTTTTTTTTGCACAACTGTCGGGTGCCGGGGTGAACTTTGCAGACTAGGACCTGGGTGCTGCAACAGTGGTGTGGTGGTGTTGGAACTGGGGTTGGCTGCTGAGCGCACCCATCACTTACACGGCTTTCTGGGCTGGGCTGATATGAGCTCATGGCTGCATCTCGTGGGCTGCAGCTGCAGCACGGCGTGGGCTCAGCCTCCAACATTGGAGTGTTAACACTGTGGAGTGGCGGCATGTATCCGGGAGGACAAGGAACCGGAAGTCTTGCAACTGTGGCGTTGGCGGGGTAGAACTGGGTTTGGTTGTGGTTTGTTGATAGGGAAGCTTCCCTACAGGCTGTGAGATGCAGCCATCAGGTGCACATCCTGTGGGTAGGGCTGATACTAGCCTTTTGTTGATTGTACAAGCTGCGCTGGTTGTATGTCGTGGGCTGCAGATGGGGTGATGAGGCAGGCAGCGTGGCGTGGCGGCTGCTGCGAGTTGCTGAAGGTCTGGGCTGGCGTGCTTTGTTTTCTCAGCTACCAATGTAAGAGTCGCTCTCTCAGAACAGTGTGGATAAGCCTGTGGGACTCGTTTTCTCGCTCGTAGCTTCCTTCCTGTCCCTCCTACATTTCAGGGCATATGTAGTTCTCTCTTATCGGCCGTTATGCCGATAACTCATCATTGGATCCTAGGCACTGTGTCACTCGTGCGACTGGCGTTATCCTGTACTGCCTCACGGTACAGTACGTCTGACCCGGCAGCTCTTGGCCGCACCGTTACATTCCTCCCCCCTTAGGTTATTGACTGTCCTCAGTCAACAGAGCCCAGAGAATGTACGGTATGATGGTATGAATGCGCATGTAGGTGTCACAAGTTCTCAACAAGTGACAGCCGGCAAGGGGTTGGAGCTAAGACCATTTCCCAAACTGACAGCCAGGTTGCAGGGACCTCAGCGTAGCACCCTTGGGAACAGATTACACAACAGGCTTGGATCCCCCAGCTGCAGTACGGCACTTCGTGCATAGTCCTAGCTAAACAGAGCACCCGCAGGCACTTAGGGTCAGTAATCAATAGTGTGTGTGTAACCACCAGCCTTAGTCAAGTGGCTGCGCGCGCATGTGACGTCAAGTCAGCCATGACTGATCTGAATCAGTCGATGACTTGCACACACTGGAGCTCATCAAGAGCTACGCAACTGCATCCCTGAGTCTGCAGTGCGCTTCCTCTTGTTAGTGCCAGATCCATTGCGCAGACGAGCATCTCGAGTCCAATTTGCCTTTACAGCTGCGCACCTGCACATTTCTATGTGCTAGGATTGCTTAACCCTCATACTCCATTACTCCATCCATCAGTTCCGGAACTGGCGGTGGCTGAACACGGCCACCTAGCTTGTAGGGTTTCCGTTTCATCAGTGACACATGGAACACTGGCTGAATCTTCAGCTTTGCTGGAAGATCCAGTTCATAAGCAGCTTAATTTCACACACTTCAAGGGCCCTGCCGCTCTGATAGCAGCTTGTGTGTTCCTGTTGATTTCATCTTGATGTTCATAGTGCTCTAGAGCACTTGATCTCCCACGGAGAACTTCACTTGCTTTTTGATGTATCAGCATATGTTTGCTGCCGCTGCTGTGCAGCATGCAAGCAGAGTTTGGCTCGAGCATCCACAGTCTGAATACGCTCCGCTAATGATGTTGCTGTGTCGCAATCGCCTTGCTCCTCCCCCTCTTGGTGCAAGACCAGGTCCACGACCAGCGCCCTGGCGACCAGCCGGGCACCTCCCGTGAGCGCCGCAATGAGCGCCGTGGCACCTTGCCTGATGGCTGCTACCACCCGTACCCGCCTGAGGGCCGCAACGGAGGCCGCGGCTTCGGCGGCGGCGGCCGCGGCAACGGCGGCGGCGGCCGTGGTGACTACGGCGGCGCAGGCCGCAGCTACGGCGGCGCAGGCCGCGGCTTTGGCGGCGGCCCCAGCGGCGTCGGCCACACAGACCCCAGCCACTGCCACGCCTGCGGAGGCGTTGGGCACTTTGCCCGCGACTGCCTTTCCAAGGGAGGCAAGCCAGGCGGCAAATTTTTAGGTGAACGAGTGTGGGCGTGACGGGTTGGCTGTGGGTACACGGGCTAGTGGGGAGCGTGATGCTAGCAGTGTCATGCTTGCATATGCCCCTTTGGGTGATGCTGCACCTGCCAGCACCGCAACAGCAGCCAACACAGACGCCGTGGCTGGCAGCGCTGCAGCACAGGTGAGCGCAACCATGTTGCATGACCAGCGCGGCAGCGCCGTTGTGTTGCCTGATGCAGCAGTGTTGCCTGGCGTTGTGTCTGCTGCTTGGCGGAATCCCACAATCCCCATACCTGTGCATAACCATGCTGCTGTTAGCAGTGTGCGTGATGCTGAACTGTTAGCAGACGGCTGCATGCTGGCGCAGCCATCCCAAGTGGATGAGCTTATAAGCGGTACTGCCGCTGGATCACTGACATACGGCAAGGCTGGCAGAAAGCCACCTCCGGTCCTGGCCATGCGACCCCTATTGGGGCTTGCCTGGCTCTGTCACTGAGAGCCTGCGCACACGCGCTGCCGCTGCTCTGTCAAATGTGTTTGCTTTTAGGCCCTTTTTAGGCCCTTCGGTTTGGGCAGAATCACCCCTCCTTCCTCTCCAGTGGGGTGCAGTGCTGCTGATGCTGCTGTTGTTGCATAAGATGGCAACATGACGGCGACTTGTCTGCGTGCACACACATCACACCACTCAGCGCAGCCTCACCTGTAGCAGCAGCTGCCTCACTCCTGGCTGGCTCAAGCCACACACATATAAACTAAATAAAGGCTCAGGGTAGCGCGGCCTCACCTGTACCAGTTACCAGTTACCAGTTACCAAAGTAGGGCCACAAGCCCACCCACTAAGGAGCCAGACAAGGCTCATGGGGACCAGCAGCTGCCTCACCCCTGGCTGGCTCAAGCCACAAAAATATGAACTAAAAAAGGCTCAGGGTAGCGCGGCTTCAGCTGTACACCAGCTGCTGTAATGTAACACAATATGGCACAACCATTTGCATGTAACGTAACATACTGTAACATAACATAACATACATAAATCATAACACATAACATAACATAACTCACCTGTACCATCAGCTCCCTCACCCCTGGCTGGCCCAGGCCCACCCCCACGCTGACATCAGGCGGCAGCTGCAGCGGCTGCCCTGCCCCCTCAAGCGACCTGCTGCTACTGCTGACGTCAAAGGCAAAGCTGACGTGGCCCGCAGGCACAAACACATCGAAGTCCAATGTTGACCACAAAGTTCGAACAACTTACCGTACCAACACCCAATGTGGTGACAATGGCACTCACCCAACCCCCTCACCACCATCAGGGCCCTGGCGTCCAGTGCCAATGGACCACTGTTGCCCTGCGTGTGTTGTGCTGTTTTAGCCGGTCGCTAGCTGTTTTAGCCGGTCGCTAGCTAGGGTTGCGACCTGTGCTGCCTCCTGCTGCCGGTCACTGAGAGTGCCAACTGTAGCTGTGCTGCAACGGTGTTTGACAAGCGCGCATTCATCGATCAACATGAGAAGGTGTGAGCGGCTGGCTTGTGTGCAATTCGCTCCGAGTCTATGTTGTGCTGTGCTGAGGCAGCTGGAACAGCAATAGCAGATCCGAAGCAGAGACATTGATGCTGGGCTTGAATATGGCAGGGCTGACACATGATCAGGACTGCTGAGCTTCGCATGCCTCGTTCAGCTGGGGTGCTCATGCTGGTTTGAGTTTGGTGGTGAGACCGCATGAGGCTAGAAATGTATCTGAGGTTGCCTTGTCAGTAGCAGCAGCTGGCGCATTGCAGGGCACGCGTCCTGTGATCTGGGTTGATGTGGGTGCCATGCAGCCAGCGCCCGCAATGCTTTACATATGTCTGCCGCAAGCGCAGCTTGCCAAGAGGCTAGGTATGTACAACCGTGTTGTCCTGGTCGTTGAGAGGGTTGCGCTTCCAGCTTAGCTGTGTGTGCTCTGCTGTTGCGTGATGCAGCATCGAGATGCTGTGGATTGATGGCCGTTGGAACAATGCGGCTTCAACTTGGGCAGCGCACAAGCACCAGGCTGTGGTGAAACCCTTTCAGGCATGGAGCCAAAATGTATCCTAGCCAGGGATTTGCCCTTTGTTTCTCAGCTGCCGCTGACATGTAGCATGGCACCTTGGCCGCGTGTGCGCGCTGCGACCAGTCTCATGGCGGGAAACCCTTTCCTGCGGCCAACTGCACTCGCGCGCCTGACTGCGCAAAGAAAATTACACATCCAAGATTTTATGTTATCTTGTGCGAGTTGTTACTGCGCCTAAGCCGAGGAGCTAGGGCTGCGGTTTAGCTTGGACATCACCTGTGGCATGAGCGAAGCCAGCTCTAAAGGCCGGCACAATGGAGATGAACCCACATGCTAACCGAGTAGTCGAAATGAGAACCGAGATGAAAATGACCTCGATAGTTGCTGTCAAGTGCGGAAGAAGCTGAAGTCGCTTCCAAGCTACAGAAACTAGCACACACCTGCCGCCATTAACGAGAGATGAAGCTTCAATTGAAAGCTGTTGCAGTTGTTGTTTTGATAGCGGTAGCTTGTGCAGCGGCCAATGCAGCAGGCCCCTGTGACATTTCAGCAGAGGTCATCTGCCAGCTGAATGGCGCGGGAGTGCACTGCCATCCTTGCAGACCAGACAGCTATGTTGTTTGCGTGGACAACGATAGCTCTGCGTTGCAGACATGCTCGGCAGGTGAGCGGTGCATGCACCGAAGAGGTCCCAGAACGCAGTCCCTGAATGCTTTGAAAGCAGCTTCGATGCAGCTCAGACATTCTGAGTGCCTTTTAACGAACACAGAATGTTTATTGCGACATGCCTGTGGCCGAGACTAGCTTGTGCTTCGCTCCAATGTGTCTGCGCGTACTGCGACATTGGATAGCTCCGTCATCACATCAGCTGCCGTAACTCCGCGATACTATCGTATGCGCATCGCAGGTAATGTTTGGGATGCTTATGCAGCTAGATGTGTGGCTCCCTCCCCAAAGGTGGGCAGCTGCATCCCAGGGGTGACCGTGGTGGTGCCAAGCGACTTCTTTGGCGGCAAAACAGCAGCCCAGCCCGCACAGAACGCCTTCAGCCCCCAGACATCGCAACAGGAGCAGAGCTGGGCGCAATGGGCAGCAGCAGGGCTGTCCACGTTCGTGGAGTCAGCAAATGACCAGCTCACCTCCCTGGCTGCACTGGTCCTGCCAGAGCAGCAGCAGCAGCAGCAGCAGCAGCAGCAGCAGCAGTCAGGCAGCTCCCCAGATCCGGCTTACATGCTGCCCCTGCGCATGACTATGGTGGTTGGCTCTGGCAGCAGCGACGCCTCGATGCAGCTGCAGCACATGCGCCAGGGCCTGGCACGTGCAGCCAGCCTGCAGCAGGCTGCAATGCTGCTGGTGAGAGACGCTGAGGAAGCTGAGAGCGCAGCAGAGCAGCAGATGCGCGCCGCGCACGAGCTCATGTCAGCTGATGCTGAGCCTAAAAGCAGCAGCAGCAGTGGTGAGGCTGGTGGTGCTGCCTACCAGGCTGGGCAGCTGCTGCGAGGTGCGCAGCAGGCCCAGCAGGCAGCTGATGAGCTGTCAGGTGAAGCGGAGGTGCTGCTGCAAGCTGCAGCAAGCGAGGCAGCAGATGTAGCCATGGCTATATCAGGCGATTTAGACCAGCAAGCCAGCAGCAGCAGCACCAGTGGTAGCCAGCGCTTCTACGGCCCAGCATCACTGGGCGCCATCTTTGGCACCTCTGCTGCCCGCTCAGCAGCAGCAACTGCATCCATTGGCTCGCTGGAAGATGAGTATTATTATGACGAGTCGGATAACGATTACTATGACGAGTCAGATAACGGCGGCAGCTCCTTCAACTACTTTGCACCATACACATATGGTGAGGTGGAGCCATACTTCTATGATGATGATGATGACCTGATGGGCTTGTCAGCTCTTCCAGCAGCAGCAGCATCACTATCAGCAGCAGCAGCAGACTTTTACGAGCCAAACACTGCAGCGGCAGAGCCGCACGTGTTTGGCCCCATCCCAGCAGCAGCAGCGGCACTGCTGGGGCACCTTGCTGAGATCCACGGTAAGGATGCTTACAGCAGGCCTGACCTGCTGCATTGGGCTGCAAGGGGCGGCTCTGGCAGCAGCCTGCCACCCCCAGCCTGGCCCAGCACTGGCCCTGTGGTTGCAATGCCACCGAGGTTTGTGAGCAGCAGCAGCAGCAGCAACCGACACTACCTGGCAGACCCTCTGTTTGGACATGCTGGTGCACAGCAGCAGCAGCAGTACTTTTATGATGATGAGCTGGAGGCAGAGCCAGCAGCGCCCACAGCATTCAGCGGCAGCATCATCCTAGGCAGTGCCCTGCAGGACAGGCTGGTCAAGCTGGCGGCAAAAGCAGCAGCAGCAGCCCAGCAGCAGCTCGATGCCACCACCACCAGCAGCAGCAATGCGCAGGAGGTTGAAGACATTCCTACCATCCTCGAGCAGCCAGGCCCCCTGCCAATGTCAATGACGATCAAGCGTGAGCAGCAGATGCTCCAGCTGGCCTCCTTCTTCGATGCACTGTATCCCAAGCTCAGTGCAGCAGCAGCAGCGCAGCTGCATGACCTGGACTTCAGCAGGCCTGAGGTGCTGGATGCAGCACTGGTTGGGGGCCTGCCCGCGCTGCAGCTGGGGCAGAGCCTGGCTGGCGTGATGGGGGCTGGTGATGCGGCGGTGCTGCGCAGCATGCTGCATGCACAGATGGCGGAGCTGTTTGCTGATTTCGTGGCACTGGTGAGCTGCTGCTGTTGTGGGTGTGGGTGCCCTGGTGTGTTGATAGACATGCTGTTTGTGACGCTGCATTGGTTTATGCCACAGTCTTCACGCCTGAGACAGGGTACAAGGGTATGAGGAGCATGTTCGCTGCAAACTGCTGCTGACATTGTCATGCACTGTGCTGCGCTGCGCTGCTTGCTGCTTGCAGAGCTACCCTGACGCAGACTATGCACAGCTAGACACGGCCGCCACTCCCAGCCGACAGTATGACGCAGCTGCCTTGTATGACTATGCTGACAATGCTGACTATGAAGCTGAAAGGATGGCAGAGGAGGCAGCTGCCAGCAGGCCAGCAGGCAAAGCAGTGCAGCCAGCAGCAGAGTTCAAGGACGCTGCCCTGCTGCAGCAGTTGGATTATGCGCTACTGCAGCTGGAGAGTGAGCAGCAGCCACAGCAGCAGCAGCAGCAGCAGCAGCCGCAGCAGCAGGGTGAGACAGGTCACAAGGCAGCAGGGCTGGCCCTGCCAGGCATGAAGCGGGCTAGCACCCACCAACAGGCGGTGTAGGGAATCTGTGGTTTTAGTGCAGGCAGCTGCTTTCACCGTCGTGTGGTGATGGCATGCATACAAGTAGAGCAGGCCGCAGTGTGCGCCTCTGTATGTTGTACAAACTCAAAGATCAGGTGCACAGGGTAGGCAGTGACTTGGTGTGCAGTGTGTATGTGGCACCTGACTGGTGTTACAATGTGCAGGATGAGGCTGAGGGGGGGGGGGGGGGGTATCATAATGCATGCTGTGGTGTCTTGCGCTGGGGTGCCTTGGGCAGCAGCAGGTGTCGGGCCAGCCTGGCGCCTTAGTTAGGCGTCACATTCCCATCAGTGTTCACACGTCCAATGTCGCTTGTATGCTTGTGTCCATCCTTCATCCTAAGTGTCTGCCAGCTGGCTGGCGTCACGCTTCCTTTTGCATCGCTGCTTTTCCTGCAAGCATCCGTGGCTGCACAAGCCACGTAGAGAAGACTGCCCGCTGCAGAAGCGGTGCAGCGACAGACTTGCATTGTTGATTCACGTGCTGCTGCAAAGCAGTAGACTGCTTTGAAGACGTCTTCAAAGCTGCTATGGGTTGCAGTTTCCACCTGCTGGTAGAAGTTGTGTTGAGGTTTGGCATAGATGCAAGTCGATGCTGGGCAGGTTGCAAGCGTGCTTTTGCAGCAGCCATGCACATAATGTGCAACAAGGCAGCAGCCTGTGCCAGGCTCATGCGCCCTTGCTTGTCAATATCTGTACAGATTGTTCCTGTTGGGGTTGAATTTTGTTATTCCAATGTTATGCTGGGAGTGGAATGAATATTGGACGCAGGGTCACAACGACTCTGTGATGTAACACACAATTGCTGAGTGTGAAATGGATTGGTTGGTGAACTGCTTTACCTAGCCTGAAGTCTGCTGACTGCCCGCTCACAGGTGATGGCACCACCAAATGCAGCACACTGTGCACTGTACGCTGCGTTGCCAGTCTGTGCCAGGAGTGCTGGTGCGTGTTAGTAAAGTTGACTGCAGAACATGCTTCTTTCACCGAAATTTCTACTGCAGGGGTGCCCAATGCGGAGTGGTGATCAGATGCAGCTCTAATGCACCAGTGGCAACCAGGCTGGGCAGCTGCCTGACAAGCAGCAGCAAGCAAACGGCAGCTGCCCCGGGTGTATGAGCAAGCACGGCGTCGTCAGCGCACAGCCAGATACACAATCAGTTCCCTGTCGCAGTACGGCCCGCGACGTGTCACGTTGTGCCAGACCGTGAAACTCAGGAAGGGAGGCAAAAGCCCTGGTGTGCATCAAGTGCCTCTCCAGCATAGCCGTGCGTGCTCGATCAACTTCCAAACTAAATACGGCTTTCCAGCCGAAGCAGTGGCACCATGTCGGCCCACACTCTGTGCTCGCAAGAAAAACTGTGCCGGCTGCACTCACAGCAGGCTGTCCGCAGGCAGGTTCATTTGGCAGCACCTAAGGTGCTTCGTGTCCCTCGCACAGCACTGAGCATGGCCGCTGCAGCACCGGAGAAGACCGCAGTCAGCAGCAACGGTGTCAAGGTGGGGTTCTTGCTGCTCCAGGCCAGGCTCGCGCACTAAAGAGCAAACCCGGCTGAACAGATTCAACGTATGTTTTGCTATCGTTATGAATCCAAAACAGCCAGCAGCACTGGAGAAGCTGGAGCTATCGGAGCTCACAGCAGTCAGCCCGCTTGATGGGTGAGCACTGCCGGTGATGCAGCATGTAGGCAGCTGTCAGGTCTGTTCTAGCAGTTTTCGTTAGTCATGACATGTGCAGATACAAGTGCTGATACAACAGCAGCAGCAGCAGCAGCAGCAGCGGCAGGAGGACGGCAAAGTGCTTTCCTTGCTACAGCTGCTGCTGTGCATGTTGTCAGATGCACATCGTGGTATGCTGGTTACAGAGGATGATGTTGGCATCGTGATTTAACAGTCAACAAGGCACCCTTTATATGTGGGAAGCCAATGTGGCACACTGCAGAAGTACAAGCGCATGTACAGAGCATTTGTTGGCTCAACATGTCTCACCAGCACAGGCCCCGCACAGTGGGTCATCTGCAACCAGCCTCACTCACGCATCACTCTCATCACCGGCTTACACGGCTGCTGTGCAACCTGCCGTGCGCATGCATGCTCTTCCTTTGCTCCAGGCGCTACGGGCGCGCCACGCACCCGCTGCGCCACATCTTCAGCGAGTACGGCTTGATCAAGGCGCGCGTGGCTGTGGAGGTGGCCTGGCTGCAGCAGCTGGCAGCCATCCCGCAGGTGAGGCCGACAGCAGCAGCAGCAGCAGCAGCGGTGTGCTGGTGTGCATATGTGGCTATGTGTGTATGGCAGTAGAAGTTGCCTGCCTGCAGCAGCCGGCAGCCGTCCCGCAGGTGCGGGAGGTGCTGCGGCAGCAGCAGCGCTGGTGTGTTTCTGTGTCGAGCAGGTGGCACAGCAGCCGCAGTGCCAGATTGCAAACGTGTGCCATCAGCTGAGTGCACCAGCACCACTACGCATATGCTACTTGTTGCTGCAGCTGTGCCGACTGTTGCGCACATGTTGCTGATTAGACACATGCATGTTGCTGCCGTGCTTACCGCTGCCGCAGGTGACGGAGGTGCCTCCTTTCTCAGCTGAGGCCAATGCAGTGCTGGATGCACTGGCCGCCAGCTTCAGCGTGGCTGACGCGCAGGAGGTGAGGAGAGGCAGCAGGCAGCAGCAGCTGTGCATCGTCAGCAGGAGTAGAGTAACATAGCCTGCTGCTGCAAGGTGGCCGCCAATCTCAGCGTGACCGGTGACACGCAAGAGGTGGCGAGAGGCAGGCAGCAGCTCTGCAGGCTCAGTATATTTTTATTGCATGTAGCAACATGCTCCTTCAGCGTGGCTGGTGGCGACAGCGAGGCTGACGCGCAGGGAGGCGAGAACCAGCAGCAGCTGTGCAGTGTCGGAGCGATCAGCATTACATGGCAAGATGTCTGCTCCTTCAACATCACTGCCAATTTCGGCGTGGATGTGAGGCATGCAGGCAGCGTCACCTCTGCACAGCAGCCGCGCGTTGGCAGCACAGCACAACCAAGCAGGGCCATTCAAAACAGCAGCAGCAGCAGTGGCAGCAGCAGCAAGTGTGAAAAACAGCAGTGAACAGATCCCTTGCCGTATGTGTAGCGCCCTGCAATGCCAACACACATGCCGCCTCTTACTCTCGTCCCGCCGCTCCCGCAGGTCAAGGCCATCGAGCGCACCACTAACCATGACGTGAAGGCGGCAAAGAATGTGCTCAAGCAGCACCATGCTGCTTCTTTTCTCACCATCTCACCATCTCTCTCCTGCTGCTGCGCATCACACCCCTGCAGGTCAAGGCCATCGAGCGCACCACCAATCATGATGTGAAGGCAGTTGAGTATGTGCTCAAGCAGCGCTTCGCTGGGCACCCCGAGCTGGCTGCGGTGCTGGAGTTCACGCACTTTGCGTGCACCAGCGAGGACATCAACAACCTGAGCCACGGGCTCATGCTGGGCGAGGCGCTGCAAAAGCACGTGAGTTGTTGTGTGTCATGTCATATGATTACATAATGTGTTATTTCGTAGTGTCATTGTCAACTCAGCTGAATTTTTAGCGGTCCATTGCTCAGGTGGCCCGCCAGTACGCAGCCGTGTCTCAACAACTATCAACAACTACCATAACATTTGATGTAACAACTACATGTGTGCTGCTGACGCAGGTGCTGCCTGCCATGGACAGCGTCATTGCCGAGGTGTCCCGCCTGGCAGCCGAGTACGCTGACGTGCCCATGCTGTGCCGCACGCACGGCCAGACCGCCACGCCATCCACCATGGGCAAGGAGATGGCCGTGTTTGCGTACAGGCTGCAGCGCCAGCGCGACCAGGTGTGCGCATTGGCATGGGCGTCGCATACGGGGGTCATGCAACTATGACGGCTACAGCATCAGCGCATTGAAAGTGTGCGGGTGGCGGTCCCAGCTGTGCGCGAAACCCTGCAGCTGTACGTGTGTGGGTGTCATGCTGCCGTGCCGCGCAGCCCTGTGACTGTCGCAATGCTGTCGGCTGCCTTGCAGCCGCACCGCACACCGCGCTGGTGGCAGTCGCTCCCCCGCTGAGCAAAACGGCGGCTGTCTTAAAGTTTGCACATGCCGCCATTGCTGTTACACGTACAGATGCTGCCTCCATCCCCGTGCCTGCTGTACGCCTTGCGCAGGGGCTGCCATGCCGCTGCTGGGCAAGATTGTGGGTGCGGTGGGCAACTACAACTCGGCCACGCTGCTGTTTCCCCACTCATCACTCTTGTGCACACATGTGCACCTCATGTTGATGTTCCTGCAGGTTGCCGCTGTCCCCCTGCTGGGCAAGATCGCTGGTGCCGTGGGCAACTACAACGCCCACATGGTGGCCTACCCAGATGTGGACTGGCAGGGCGTGGCTGAGGGCTTCGTGGCGCGGCTGGGGCTGCAGTTCAACCCCTACGTGACACAGGTGGGCGGTTGGGGACGCGTTTTGTGAAGACAGTTAGCTCACTTCACCTTTTTGTGGCTTTGTGGCGCGCGGCTGGGGCTGCAGTTCAGCCGCTACGTGACACAGGTGGGTTTTGTAGATTTTGTTATGTGGACTGGCAGGGCGTGGCTGAGGGCTTTGTGACGCGGCTGGGGCTGCAGTTCAACCCCTACGTGACACAGGTGGGCGGCTTTATTGGCTTTTTGATGTAGACTGGCAGGGTGAGGCTGAAGGCTTTGTGGCGCGGCTGCGGCTCACTCCGATAAAAGATCCATTGACGTTCAACCCCTACGTAACACAGGTGGGCGGCCGGGCATGTAGCACATGTTGCTTGAGCTGCGGCGGTTGAGGCCTCGCTTTTAGGAGTGACGCTGGTGCTGGATCCAGTGCAGGCCAGCATGCTTCAGCCGTACATCCAGCTCACCCCTACCTGCTTGAGTGCCAGAGTTTCATTGAGAAGCTGTACGCCATTGATGGAGGCCATGCTGGCACGCTCGATCGCCGACACTTCCGCTGCTGCTGCTGCTGCTGCTGCTGCTTCTGCTGCTGCTGCTCACTTCACATGACCGCCAGATCGAGCCTCACGACTACATTGCGGAGCTGTTTGGCGCCATGGCCCGCTTCAACACCATCCTCATCGACTTTGACCGGGACATGTGGAGCTACATCAGCCTGGGCTACTTCAGGTGAGGGGCGGCATGACATGTGTTATGACATGTTACATGTTATGTGCACGAGCACGTCACACATGTTTGCACCATCCTCATCGACTTTGACAGGGACATGTGGAGCTACGTCAGCCTGGGATACTTCAGGTGTGGCAGCCGTCATGACATGTTATAACGAGTTACATGTTCTGTGCACAAGCACGTTACACATGTTTGCACCATCCTCATCGACGTTGACATGTGGAGCCACATCAGCCTGGGATACTTCAGGTGTGACAGGTGGAGTGACATGTTATGACATGTCACATTTGGCAGCGCACCATCGCGGGCGAGGTGGGCAGCAGCACCATGCCGCACAAGGTAGACCAACACACTTCTGCCGCTGCTGCTGCTGCTGCTGCTGCTGCTGCTGCTGCTGCTGCTTCCACACTCGCACTTGCACCCGCAGGCAGCGCACCATTGCTGGCGAGGTGGGCAGCAGCACCATGCACGTAATCATAGTAACCAACACACGTTTGCTGCTGCTGCTGCTGCTGCTGCTGCTGCTGCTGCTGTTGATGTAATGCCACCGCAGGCAGCGCACCATCGCTGGCGAGGTGGGCAGCAGCACCATGCCTCACAAGGTCAACCCCATTGACTTTGAGAACAGCGAGGGCAACCTGGGCCTGGCCAATGCGCTGCTGGAGCACCTGGGCGCAAAGCTGCCCATCAGCAGGTGGCAGCGCGACCTCACAGACTCCACCGTGCTGCGCAACCTGGGCGTGGGTGAGTAATGCTATCTGTTATGTGTGCGTATGCGTGCTGTCGTAGTGTCGTGGCTGTGTCTTTGCGCTGTCTAGAGTACCTAGTGTGTCGTGGGATGCTCGTTGCTGCATATGTGTAGCTGTCAAGAGCAGCAGCGCTGTGGCATTGGCTGCATGTGGTTTGCTGGAGCACGTGGGCGCAAAGCTGCCCATCAGCAGGTGGCAGCGCGACCTGACAGATTCCACCGTGCTGCGCAATCTGGGCGTGAGTGAGTTGTTGCAGTGGTGTTGGATGATGCATTGCATGTGTGTTGGTATGTGAGGCATGATCAGACGTGTTGCTGCTGCTTCTCATGATGTCAGCAGACACAGCTGGCTCTTTTACCTTCCGTGCAGCTGCATGTGCAGCAGGCATGCGCACCTCTGCACGTCGCCTTGTGCCGTGCCCAACTTGGTGCGCTGCTCTTGCTTGCCATTTCTTCATCCGTCACCCTCCACCTTGTCACCTGCTGCTCCTGCTGCTGCTGCTGCTTGTGCTGCTGCTGCCGCTGCCGCTGCTGCTGCCTTCACCCCCAGGCATCGGCCACAGCCTGCTGTCGTACAGCTCCACGCTGCGCGGCATCAGCAAGCTGCAGCTGGACGAGGCGCGCCTGCACCAGGTGGGTGTGGCTAGGGATTTATGTGTTTGGAGGTGGGGTGGGGAGGCACGGGACACAGCCCCAACGCGTGTTCACAACACGTTGCTGACAAACGCCTACAGCAACCTGCAGCTGCACGAGGCGCGCCTGCACCAGGTGGGTGGGTGTGGGTTAGGCGGTGACACAATTCCAGCGTCTTTTTGTACAAATATTACTATGGCATGCCAAGGATTTGCTGGATGAGGCACGCCTGCACCAGGCAGCGCGACAATTGTCTTAGCAGGTGCAAAACACAGTTGGCATGCTGCGTGTTGTGATGTCAATGTATTCGACACACCTGCAGTCATGACCAGCCGCATGCGCTGTGTGCACGCGCCGAACGTGCGGCGCTACCGGCCACACTAGTGGCGCCTCCGACACCACATATGCCTGCAACAACACACACTCAGTGAGCCAGCTTATGCACCCCGCACACTCCCTTGTACACACACGCCCCCACCACTCATTCGCAAGACCTGGAGTACTCCTCGGCGATGCTGGCAGCGCCCATCCATGTCACACACCACACAATCAATAACACGATTTTGCCCTTTCCCTTTGTTTGCAGGACCTGGACTCCTCCTGGGAGGTGCTGGCTGAACCCATCCAGACAGTCATGCGGCGCTGGGGCGTGCCTGAGCCCTACGAGAAGCTCAAGGCATTCACACGCGGGCAGCGCGTGACACAGGAGAGCATGCAGGTGCGTGTGCCTTCTAGTATGCAGCAGGGTCGGGCAGGCAGCATCAGGCCCGGGCCATGTGGGTGCAGCAGCTGCAGGAGCGCTTGCTGCAGCATGCAATGTGTGTGCTGCATGCCCTCAGGACTGCATCACTACTGGTGCCCTTTCCCCATCCCCCTGCCTGCCACCTTGCCCAGCCTTTCCAGTCCTTTTGTGGCTGGGTTGACCGACCCGCCGGAGGGTGCGCGTGCTGACCTGGCGCCATCCATTGGCTTGCACTCACTGACGCCGCCCTGCTGTGCCTGTTGTCCTGCTGTTCCTGCAGGCCTTTGTCGCTAGGCTGACTGATCTGCCAGAGGCTGAGCTGTCTTATCACATGCCGGCTGCCAGCCTTGACCCCTGCTTTCCTTGCTGACTTGCCTGCTTGCCTGGCTGCTTGCCTGATTCTGCTTTCCTTCAGGCATTTGTGGCCGGCCTGACAGACCTCCCGGAGGGTGCCCGTGCTGAGCTGGCTGCGCTGACGCCGTGGAGCTACGTGGGCAATGCAGCGGCACAGGCCAAGGCGCTGGGAGGGCACCTGCGCCAGGCCAAGTGAAGCTTGTTGTACACGCAACGTGAAACACACTTGTTGATGGTTGCTGATGGTTGATGGAGCGAGTAGTGTCTGGGCCAGCTCTTCATCGTGCAATGCGGCCACCATGCGGCTGCGGCTGCTGCCGGCTGCTGGCAGCGTTGGGTGCTAGCGTTGGAGGATGTTATGTCAACAGTGTGCTGCCAGCACTGTAGTGTAAAAGTGCCGGCTGTACATGTGATGGTGCTGGCTGGCAGGCCGCACACAGCAGAAGCATGGAGCGCTGGGTGGCTGTGCAGTATATTTTGTAGCAACGTTGTTTTTTTGTCAAACCCTAAGCACCAGATGCCAAGAGGCGCCGCACATTGTGGTGTGCTGCATGCGTTTAGTGCAGCAGGGACAGTATCTGGGTTGGTGTACGCTGCTGCCGCACAAGCAATGTTGTAAGATGCTTAGATGCGCTGACAGTTGCCCTGTTTCGCGCATCTTGCCGCATAGTTCCTTTTGTCGAGGTTCCCCTTGCAATTGTAACTTTTGATCAATCTGTTACCCTGGCATCAATCATAGTCAGTTCCACGTGCACGCTCCATTGAAATGGAAAAGGAGGGGCCACTATCCTAACGTGCCAGCAATTCCTTGCTGACTTGCCTGCTTGCCTGGCTGCTTGCCTGATTCTGCTTTCCTTCAGGCATTTGTGGCCGGCCTGACAGACCTCCCGGAGGGTGCCCGTGCTGAGCTGGCTGCGCTGACGCCGTGGAGCTACGTGGGCAATGCAGCGGCACAGGCCAAGGCGCTGGGAGGGCACCTGCGCCAGGCCAAGTGAAGCTTGTTGTACACGCAACGTGAAACACACTTGTTGATGGTTGCTGATGGTTGATGGAGCGAGTAGTGTCTGGGCCAGCTCTTCATCGTGCAATGCGGCCACCATGCGGCTGCGGCTGCTGCCGGCTGCTGGCAGCGTTGGGTGCTAGCGTTGGAGGATGTTATGTCAACAGTGTGCTGCCAGCACTGTAGTGTAAAAGTGCCGGCTGTACATGTGATGGTGCTGGCTGGCAGGCCGCACACAGCAGAAGCATGGAGCGCTGGGTGGCTGTGCAGTATATTTTGTAGCAACGTTGTTTTTTTGTCAAACCCTAAGCACCAGATGCCAAGAGGCGCCGCACATTGTGGTGTGCTGCATGCGTTTAGTGCAGCAGGGACAGTATCTGGGTTGGTGTACGCTGCTGCCGCACAAGCAATGTTGTAAGATGCTTAGATGCGCTGACAGTTGCCCTGTTTCGCGCATCTTGCCGCATAGTTCCTTTTGTCGAGGTTCCCCTTGCAATTGTAACTTTTGATCAATCTGTTACCCTGGCATCAATCATAGTCAGTTCCACGTGCACGCTCCATTGAAATGGAAAAGGAGGGGCCACTATCCTAACGTGCCAGCAATTAATACGAGTACGTGCACACGTGTGATGCCAGGCATGAGGAACCGTCCTTGCCATATGAGGATCTGTCAAGGACGGTCCTTGCAATCAGCAGGCACCCCGCAGCCCGCTGCTCTGCTGCAGGTGCCACGAGAGGCACACACAATGCAGCACCATGGCAGATGCGCCAGCCATGGCCAACAGACTACGCAGTTTCAGCGCACATTGCTTGCTGACGCAGCGCAAGCTCCTTGCTAACAGTGGTCAAAGTAGCAAAATAGTTGACTGAACTGGTGTTAGGCACAACGATTGCTGATCCGTCCTGTAGTACACATAACAGCATAGGAAGCAACGCCAATGGCTGTAGTCTATAGTAGCTGTTGTCAACGTGTCAGCTGTGCCGCGAAGAACAGCTCTTGTACAATGCTATGGACATTGATGTCCAACATTGCAACATGCACCTACGGTGCTGTGCGCAGGTATTCACAACTACGCACATGTGTCAGCTGTGCTGCAATACTCCATCGTATCATATAACAAATCTCATCTACATGCGGCTGAGCGCAGCCAACACCCACATAGCCCCTCAACACAAGCACGGAGAAAATGTAGCCGCACATCTGTCAGCGCCACCTGCCATGTCCGCAGCAGCAACGCTGTTCATTTCATGCGTTGACAAGGGACCACACCAATCCGTCCGGAAACGAGTTTGAATGACACGCAGTAATTAAATCACGGTAATCAAAGACCCAACAACGTGCATGGGTTTCTGACCAAAATGACATGTTGGCAGTTCTCCAGGGAAAAAGTCATCGTCCGGCACACTCGCAGCACGCAACATTCTGGGCAGTACGCAGCCAACTGGCGTAGCTATAACACACAGTGCCACGCGGGAGCCGCAGACCTCACAGCACCTAGCACATATGGAACTGCGCACAATAGCCAGAGGCGGAGTACTGGCCAGTGTGCCAGCAATGCTTGGAACTTGGCATGAACAACAGCAGTATGGTCACTGGTGCTGCAGCATATGCGAGCTGTGTGCTCTGCACAACTCATGATGTGCTCGAGCAGCAACACACAGGGTTTGCTCAAAGGGTTCTCCCAATGCGCCCAAGCGACTATACGACTGCAGCAGCAGCAGCAGCAGCCGCATCAGCAGCTCAGCGCTTCCTGCCCCTGAACCCGCCGCCACCGCCACCGCCGCCTCCCCTGCTGCCACCAAACCCGCCCCCACCCATACCGCCCCCGCCGCCGAAACCACGGCCGCCGCCGCCTAGGCCGCCGCCGCCAAAGCCGCCGCCGCCACTAGAAGTAGGGTAGACCAGGGAGGAGCCTGCAGCATGCGCCAAGCAGCAGCAACAGCAGCAGCAGCAGCAGTGTCAGCAGCAGCAGTGTATTCTACATTTCCTTGTTTGACGAAGAGCGCCACGCACTGCAAGAAATCACTTGCCACCAGGTCAAACACGTCCCAGAGCTTGCCCACGCACCACACTCTTTGCGCCAAAGTCGCCTGTTTCTGCATGATCCCTGAGTTGCAGCTGGGGCGCTGCCGTTGCCCACCTGAGCCGCCAAAGCCACGGCCGCCGCCGCCCCCAAAGCCCCTGCTGCCGCCAAAACCACTGCCGCCAAAACCGCGGCTCCCCCCAAAAACGCGGCTGCCGCCGCCGCCCGAGCCAAAGCCCCTGCTGCCAAAGCCCTGGCTGCTGCCAAAACCACGGTTACTAAAGCCCTGGCCGCCGCTGCTGCCGAATGAGCGGCCTGGGCTGGTGAAGGAGGAGCCCCTGCAGGCAGCAGCAGAGCAGGGTGCTGTTTTGTTGCATGTGATCTGGGAAGCTGTGTACGGAAGCAGGTACCGCGTGTTTAGGTCGCAGTGGAGGTGCTGCGGTGGCTTGCTTGCTGCCTGTGCTGCTGGTGCATTTCTCTGTGAGCAGGAAGGGAGCCACACAGCGACACGCCAGCTACAAACACGACCACCAGAAGCAGCAGCAGCAGCAGGCTCACCTAGAAGGTGCAAAGCTGCTGCCTCGTGAGGGGCTCATCCCGCCCAAGCCGCCGCCACCAAACCCTGAACCGCCGCGGCTTGCAGGAAGCGCTGTGCCGCCCCCAGGCAGCCCACCAGCCGGCCCACCAGGCCCCCTGCCGGGATTGCCCCAGCCGCCGCCAGCACCAGGCCGTATCACCCAGGGGGCAACGCCGCCGGTACCGCCAAAGCCACCGGTACCGCCAAAGCCACCGGTACCGCCAGCTGGAGTTGCACCGCCGGTACCGCCACCCCCAAAAGAAGGTGTTGTACCGCCGCCACGGGGTGCTGTACCGGCTAGCCCTCCCCTGCCGCCTGCTGGTCCACTGCCGGCGGATGGTGTACCGCCAGTAGCGGTACCGCCACCTGGTGTACTGCCCCTGGTACCGCTGCTGCCTGTACCGCCTGGTGTACCGCCGGAGGGTGTAGTGCCACCAGACGATCCTCCTCCACGTCCTCCTTGGCTGGAGCTCTGCAGTTGTTGACAAACAGCAGTGGCAGCAGCAGTTGAGGTGCAGTTGGTAAACAGCAGTGTCACAGCGATGAGTCATGCACTGGTACCTGCCATGCTGGGCCAGCAGCGCCTCTGCCTGCTGCAATAAAACCTCTTCACAAAAGCCGCAGCAGCAGCAGCCACGCAACATATATGGCCATGTTGCTCCCTCACAGGAGCCTAGCAGCAGAGTGCTGCAGCAAGCCAGCTGAAAGCATGCAGCGCATATCAGCCACCGCCACCCCCACCCACCTGCCCCGACTGCCCTCCTCCAGGCTGATTCCTGCCAGGCCTGCCAAAGCCATCCAAGCCGCGGATCGGATCAGCAGCAGCAGTCCCAGTGCAGCCGGCACTGCCAGGCGTACAGGCGCCCCCTGCTCCCCCTCCTCCAATCCCACCAGCACCACCAGCACCAGGAGGCCCTCTCACACCAGCACCGCCAATCCCTCCTCCTCCTCCTCCTCCTCCTCCTCCAATGCCAGGCCCGCCACCAGGCCTCACACTGCCGCCACCAGCACCACCAGGGCCGCCAATTCCGCCACCTCCAGCCCCTGGCCGCACCCCACCAGCAGCAGCACCGCCCTGCCCTCCCCTGCCGCCAACACCGCCCCTGCCGCCGAGTCCGCCAATGCCGCTGCCGCTGCCGCTGCCAGGACGGGGACCGGAGGGAAGTGGAGCCGGCTGGTTGCCGCCCGTGCCCTGGCCGCGCCTGCCTGGTAAAACAAAGCCGGGGCCAGCTGCACGGCCTGTAAGCAGCAGAAATAACACGCAGCGGACAGCAGTGTGATGTGTAGTGGGAGGCAGCAGCAGGAGCGGCCCTGGCCCTGGCCCGCGCCTGCCTGGCAGGTGGAGAATGGGCCCGGCTGCACGGGCCAGTGGGAAGGTAAGCAGGGCAGAACGACGTGAAGCGGACGTGAAGCCGGCAGCTGTACTGGAGTGTGGTAGCACTAGTACGAACGTGTGACGGCAGCAATACGACAGCAACCAGCAAGTGAACAGCACTGTAGCCATCTGGCTGAGCATGTTAAACCCTTGCCTAGCAACAACCATGCACCGCAACTCCTGTCGGCCGTGTCCCTGAGCGCGGCCCTGTTCCCCCTAGCCCAGGGTCCCTGAACAGGGGCCTATCATCTGTTAACTGATGTCATTGAATATACCGCTAATCCCACTGCCCAGCATCAACACCCCACACTCACCTCCTGTCGGCCGTGTCCCTGAGCGCGGCCCTGTTCCCCCTAGCCCAGGGTCCCTATACACCGGCCCATTCGGCCTTCTCCCAGCCAGCCCAAACGCGCCGCCAGCCACCCTGTTGGTCCAGCCGTCGGGGCGGTGCCCTGGGTTCCAGCCCGGCTTGCCAGGGGGCCGGATGCCACCTGGGAAGCCCCAGCCGGGGCGGAAGATGGGCGGGCGCCACCAGCCGCCGCGGCGGATGCCCCACAGCGGCAGCCACCACCTGCAATGGTATCAAGGTTTGGTAGAAATGGCAGCGGAGCTGTGCCTGTGAGTGAACTGGATGCCAACCGTCGTGTGTGTGTGCTGATGCGCAGCTGGCTGGCGGGGCACTGCAGGAATAAGCCCCTCAGCGGCAGCCATTACCTGCGCGGCGCAGCGGATGAAGTGGAAGCGGGGCTGACAGCTGTGGTATAGTGGGCCAGTGCCTGGAGGCAACGCTTTCAGGGGACTGTCGTGTTTCGATGGCAGTGACTTGCAACACGCGCACCCAGCTGAAGAAACGCCAGCCGCCGTGCTGCGAAGTTGCGGGTCCAACAGCAGTGAATGTGTCCGCAAACAAAAATCCACACCCACCTAGGCCTGAAATAGCCCCAGCCGCCGCCCCAGCCGCCACCCCAGCCGCCGCCGTAGCCATAATCGTAGCCGCCGATGTAGCCGCCGCCGTAGCCGGCCCCCCAGTTGAAGCCGTAGGAGGGGATGCCTGCACACACGCCCGCAAAGCTGCAGAAGGGCGCGGCACCCTGCAGCAGCAGCAGCAGCAGCAGCAGCAGGAGCACAGGAGAGTCAGCAATTGACATAGCTAAATGGAAGCATTTAGTTCAACAAAAGTTGCTGAGTTGGCAGGCATGTGCTGCAGCGTGACATCTGCTTCACAGTCATGCACCAGCTCAGCAGCCAACAGGCACGCTGCTGCAAGCTGCCTCATGTTGATGCCATCCCCAGCATGCTTGTATTAAGTACTAGGCCAGCTGCTGCTGCTGCTGCTGCTGCTCACCCAGCAGGCTCCCGAGTAGTAGTTGTAGGGGTCGCAGGCGCTGGCACCCACAGGCAGCAGCGTGGGGCCTGCAGCGGCAGCAGCGTGGCACACACAACAGGGGTTGGTGCTGGCAGTGTGAGCAGTGCGCAAGAGACAGCCGAACTACCAAGACGCGCGGCATGCGCTGAAGCAGCAGGCAGGCTGCTTGTCTGTCACAGACGTATGCTGGTGCCAACACACACAACAATGCACAACAAATCAGGTGCCCCAGCACTTCCAGGCCAACTGCGCCCCCTCCCAATCCCAAAAATGTGTTCCCAAAAAGTTTGCGAGTCACCCGCCTCCGTTGATGATGATGGTGGCCTGGCTGCTGCTGCTGCTTCCCGCATTGCCTTTGTCTCAGCGCAACTACATATTGTACAAAACCACAGACAATGAACAATACGCAATGACAAGTATAGCCCGGCACCCACCTCCATTTATGATGATGGTGGCCTGGCTGCTGCTGCTGCTTCCCGCATTGGCGTTGAAGCAGCCGCCGGGCGGGCACTGATCACAGACATGAATAAAATCAAACGCCGCGGGGAAGCTGCGGCTGTCGACGGGACTGTTACAATTGGGATCGTTACTAACAAAGTAGTTGCCGTTTGAATTGTCGATGCGCAGGACGGGTGTGAAGTCGTTGATGGCGCTGCGCGGCAGGCAGCACTGCCCCTCATACTGCTCTTGAAGTTTTTTGAAGTCCACCACAAGTCCGGACTGCAGCGTCAAGCCTGCAAGGCAGCACGACACGCCGCAGCACAGCAAAGGCAGGGCACCATTGCTTGAAGGTTTGTATCGCTCTTGCAGCATTTCTAAGTCCACTCCACCACAAGCCCGGATTGCAGCGTCAAGCCTGCAGCACAGCACGGCAAGGCACAGCACAGCAGCATTGCTTGGAAGTTGGTGCTGCTCTTGGAGCTTTTTGAAGTCCACCACAAGCCCTGACTGCAGCGTCAAGCCTGCAGCACAGCACGGCAAGGCACAGCAGAGCACAGCAGCATTGCTTGAGGGTTTGCACTGCTCTTGCAGTTATTTAAAGTCCACCACAAGCCCCGACTGCACACTGCAGGGTCAGGCCTGCAGCACAGCACGGCAAGGCGCAACATGGCACAGAACGGCAAAATGGGCTGTGAACAGGCCATCAAGCAAAGCCAGCAGAGCAGCAATGCTGCTCACATGCTGAGCATGTGCACATGTTGCACTGACAACAGTGCATGTGATGGCAACAGCAGCAGCGCAGCCACACGCAACAGCTCTAGCTGCACGCCAGGCAGCTGCCATCAGGCTGCCATCAGGCTGGCTGACGTGGCAGCAGCTGTTAATAAGCAATAACAACCTCAGGCAGCGCCCGCCACTCACTGGGCCCCTCTGTGATCGCCTTGGTGTTCTCTGCAGGCACTGCCTCACACTTGCCGCTGTAGCCGGCGTTGCAGATGGGCGCCGCCACGCTGCACACCACATTGGGGTCTGGCTTGTTGTCCGGGGTGGTGCAGTAGTCACCCGGCAGAGCCACGTTGACACCTGGCAGTAGCAGCAACAGCAGCAGCAGCAGGAGCAGCAGCAGCAGCAGCAGCAGCAGCAGCAGGGGCGTCACGAGCAGTAGTACACAGGGGGGTGCATCTGCACGGTGAGCTATGGATGGCGATGACATGGTATGCATGGGCAGCTGGGTTTGTGGGTCTAGGCTGGCTGTGCAAACACAGTGCCTGTGCTGCCTGCGGCCACTTGCGCAAGTACCAGCAGCACACGTATAGCAATGCAGCAAAAGCGCAGCATCAGCAGGCGCACCTCCATCCACTGTTGGGCACTTGCCTCCCTCACACCTGCAGCAGCAAGGTGCCACAACCTGGTTACGCAATGCAAACTCTCTGCCTCTCTTAGGCTGTTTGTTCCACCATCAGGGCGTCTGCCTAATGAAAGTTTTGCTGGACTTGTCTTGTGCAACAATAACATGGCTTCCTAGGTCCCAGTAGAGCCTTCGGCAGTACCGCCAGCCGCTGCTGCCCTAGGCCTGACGCCACTGACATGCAAGCCAGCCGCCTGCTGCTGGCTTTATTACTTTTTTGCGTGACAAGCTGCACCGCCATCTCACGGCACAACCGTTGTGCTGTGAGCACTGTGTGGCACTGTTGCGCTGTGAGCAGTGTGTGGCACACAGTGAACTGACAGAACACAGCGCGATCCACTGCCCTGCCAGCATGCACGCCGCCGCCCAGCATTGTTATAACTCACTTGCCACAGGCCCATATCGCGCGGTACTGTGCAGGGTACGCAGCCGCAGGCACGATCTGCTTTGGATCTTTGCAATCAGGGTCTGTTGTCACGTAGAACTGCTGCTTGGAGCCTGCCAGTTTGACAATGGAGGTGTAATCGCCCAGGAAAGACTGCGGGATGCAGCAGCTCCAGTTGGTGGCCTTGTACAGCTCAGGCAGGCTGATTACCTGGCCGCTCATCAGCGTCATGTCTGCAGCAGCAGCAGCAGCAGCAGCAGCAGTAGCAATAGCAGCAGCAAGCCAGTGATGAGTGCACCGCACAGCACCTGCTGTGCTGACAGGTCTTGCTTTGCCAGAGTGACTGGCTAGAGTGACCACAACGTGCACAGTGGGGACAGTGTTGAGCTGTGCGCTGAGGATATGTCAAGCCTTTACAACTGCTTGTTTAATTTGCTCAAAAAAGTAATGTTACACCGTGACGATGGCGTGCACTACATGCTACGGCTGCAGCCTGGCCAGGCAGGAGCAGCAACAGCAGCAGTAGCAGTGCTAGTGACACATCGCTGTGCATGAATGACGCAACAGATCGTTTAAAGCAAGTTAAAACCTTTAAATGCTATCAGCATGACGATCAAGACAGGCTGATGCTGCGACCAAGCATGGAACACGGAGGGAACTTGTGTTTATGCCATACGCTCAGTGCACGGTATGATCGCTCACTTTGGCATTGTCCTTGACCAATAAATACACATAATAGTGTATACATCAACAACAGCGGCGCCATCGGCGACCAGCGCATGTTTGAGTTTGCTTGCTATCAGTTCCGCATCTGCTTACATCGACACTTCTTATACATAAGAAATCGATTTACGCAGTTAACACTGTGTGTGAAGTGTGGACCTGCTGCTGCCTGGCATCTGGCGGGATGCCACATCACCCGTGGTGATGACAGAACAGAACATCACGTCACTTGAAGCTCACAAACCCCAAGCCAGCCACATAAAGCGCACGTCATCTGATTGAAACACTTTCTAATCCGTTACCCTCGGTCGGTATGCCTGTAGGTGCTGAGCTCCAGTCACTAGCACTGAGCAGTCACCAGTAGTCACTAGCAGTGCCAGTGCTCAGCTGTACATCCAGCTGACAGCACGAAGATTCAAAACATCCAACACACCCAAAAAATCCAAAACAACATCTCCCAAATCCACAACACTCTTGCAGGCAAGCACCCTGCGCTGGCAGCAGCGCTGGCGGAGTCGGCTAGCTGTGCAGATGCTGCAAGGCACTCCGTCCAATGCTACCAGTTACCAGTTACCAAAGTAGTTACTTGGTGGGCCACAGGCCCACCCATCAAGGAGCCAAACAAGGCTCATGGGGTCCAAGAAGTTCCTAAACAGAAACACAATGCATGTGCTGCAAGTAACCCCAGATGCTGCAGCTGTGTATCGGTGTTAATTGCCGGCATTGACGCTGCTATGTTGGGCCAGCCACTGCAGGCAGGGCCAGCATGACTGAGTCCGCCATCACCCAACGAACATGCGCGAACGCTGTAAGCCCGATGGAACGCCTGACATCAAGTTGAGTTTATGTGTCATTATGCACACGCAACACTGCCTTGCCAAACAGCAGCCTAACAGATGCTGTTATTGGCAGCTATGCCCTACCACAAACATGACGTACGCAGCAACAACCTGGGATCCAGCAGACGCATCGCTTGCCCATGCGCACATCCCTCCTTGGCAATGCTGCTGGTGCCATACACTCAACCGTATACGCGCCTTCATCTGAAGTGAGCAAGCGTGCATGCGGCAGTGCTGCCTCCAGCCTGCTGTATGCGCCAGGGGACACATTGTGCAGGTGGCATGCCTTCAGCACCCGCAGCCGCGTCAGCGCTGTCAGCTGCAGCAGGGCCTCACCCGCAAAGGCATTCCCACTCTCATCCAGGTATGTCAGCTGCTGCAGCTGCGCAACCGCTGCCAAGCACTCCATGCCGCCACTTTCCTCCTCGTAGTCATCATTTTCAAAGGGCTCGCTAATGCCCAAATAGCAGCCAGCAATATCCAAGTAGCGCAGCTGCGTGAGGCTGCGGGCAATGCCAATCACTGCAGCGTCATCCATGCCCTGCCGTGCACAAGCCAGGCTCAAGCGCGTCAGCCCTGTCAGCGTCGACAGCGCTGCTGCATCCCCAAGGACTAGCCGCGGCTCACACAGAATGCACAGCTCCTGCAGGCCTGTCAAGCCAGCCAGCTTGGCGCAGGCAGCCACCCTGCCGTTGTCATTAGGGTCAGCCCGCACACGTGACAGATAGTTAGCATCTTCCTCGGCCACTGCCCCTATCGCCACGGGCAGCGTAGTGAGGCCGCCACAGGCTGCTACACCGTCCAAGACAGCGGCCATGTCGCTGCGGCGTGTCTTGTTGAAGTCTGATGTGGACTCGTTGCCGCCGCGCTGGCCTACATGCAGCTCTCGCAGCTGCGGCAGCTGTGGCCAGACTGCTGCAGCTGCGGCTGCCTCGTGCACCTCCCAGTGCTGCAGTGTCAAGTGCTGCAGGCAGGGCAGCAGCGACAGCTGCAGCAGCACGCTACTGTCAGGGAAGCTGCCGCCCAGGTGCAGGTGCTGCAGGTACTGCAGCTGCAGCAGCTGCGTCAACTCCACAGGATCGCTGGACCAGGTGCTCTTGCAACAAAACTGCAGCCGCTGCAGCTGCGCTGGCAGCTGCGAGCCCTGCTGCAGCTGCCCCTCACTCGAAAAGTCCAGCAGGTGGCTCTGCCGCGATAAGTCCAGCAGGAATCCCGGGCCAGGCACGCCACAGCCTGTGCTGATATGCAGCCGCCGCAGCGGCAGCGGGTGCGCCAGAAGCTGCTTCAGTGGCTTCTTCCATGGGGACCTCCCAGCTATTACGCTGTCCATGACCTCTAGCGATGTCAGGTGGCGCAGATTAATTAGGCCAGGCAAGGCGCCTGCGGCAGCAGCACACTCGAGCACCAGTTGCTGCAGGTTGGTGAGGCGTGCTGTTGCTGCTGCCAGTGCAGGGTCAGCTGTGACGCCGTCCCGGAGGGCCATCAGTGATGCTGTGCTGCTGTCCATAAGTGTGAGCTGCAGGTGGGTCGGGCTGTGCGCTGGCAGCAGCGCCATGATGCTGGCAGCAGCTGGCACATTGGTGCTGAAGCTCCTCAGGCGCATGCCTTGGTGCTGCTGCTGCTGCTGCTGCTGCTGCTGCTGGTGCTGCTGCTGCTGCTGCTGCTGGTGCTGCTGCTGCTGCTGCTGCTGCTGTGTCTGCAGGGTAGCTGGACTGGAGCAGGGCGCTCGCTGCTGCTGCTGCTGCTGCTACTGTTGCTGCTGACTCTGGTGCTATTGGTTGCTCCGCTACAGCTGCAGCCTGCATCACGGCTGTTTTCAACGACCGCTGGCAGCGACTAGGCTCCGCAAATTGCGCGGTGATACTCTTGGCAAGTGCTGCATGCTTGGGCAGCCAGCACGCAAAGCTCTCCAGCCTTGGCACTGATATGTGTGGGCTCAGAATGATGTCTGTGTTGCACGCGCTGCTCTGCTGCATTTGTTTGTGTGGCCGTATGGCAGAGGAGGTGCAGCAGCTGGCAGCCATCCCGCAGGTGAGGCTGCCAGCAGCAGCAGCAGCAGCAGCGGCGGCATGTTGGTGTGTATGGTGTTTTTATATGTGTGGCTGTAGAGTTGGCCTGGCTGCAGCAGCTGGCAGCCATCCCGCAGTTGACGAGGTGCTGGCAGGCCTGGCAGCAGCCGCGGCATGCTCACAGCAGCAACGCCGTTGATTTCATCCCTTGACAAGGCACTACACCAAAGTCCGGGTTTGAGTTTTGAGTGACACGCAATAATCAAATCACGGTGATCAAAGACTCAACAACGTGCATGGGTTTCTGACCAACTGTAGCTGGCTGGCGCGTGGCGTGCGAGGCGCGCGCGTGACCGGCGCCGCCGGCGCGTGCCGTTGGCGAGGGGTGTGTGCTGTGATGCCGGCTCCGTCTCTTACGGGCCGCCGCGCGTGTTGCGAGTACCTGCGGTGCGGAAGGGCGAGCTAGGGAGCACTCCTGCAGGGCAGGGTCAGACGGGCGGAGGCAGCGGGGCAGGGCATAGGGCTTTAACTAAAGCTGAGTGTGCCGCCTGCTCGCCTACACGTGTGTGGCTGCGCACGCCGGACCACGCGGGCCGCGCTCGAGGGCTCACGCCGGTTGTTGCTAAGGGAGGGGGTTACTGTGGCAGGTGTATCAGGGTCTGGCAGGCACTGCTGCGACGTAAGCCTTGCTTCTAGCAGGGCAGGGGCAGTGGCTGAACACCGGAGGTACTGCTGATACGCTGCAGTTGTGCTGCCGCTGCTTTGCAGGGCATGCTTTGGCTGTGGGTGTGATTCTTTACGGCTGCCGCTGCTCAGGCTGGCAGGGTGTGCAGATTACAGTAATGCGCGCGCATACGCTGGCAAGGCTGTGTGCTGAGCCTGGCTGTCTCAGTCGGCTCGCTGCCAGAAGGTTTACAGGTGCAGGGCTCTGCCGCTGCACTGAAGGCTTTGGGGTGGCGTCGCCTCGCTCGCGGAGCGGCTCGACGGTGGCTGTCACGCGGTGACAGGGACCTGCATGGGCAAGTGGAAATTGCTCACCTATGGGCTGGCAGGTTCTAGTGTGGCTGCCGCTGGTTGCACTGGAGAATGTGGCTGGTTGTTGCCGACCCACTGAGCGCTGCTCAGGCTGTCAATTCAGCTGCTGCTGTCACGCTGTGACAGCGTTTTTTTGCAAAGGCAAGGCTGGAAGATTGCACTAGCAGCTGGCAGGTTCCAACTGCTGCTGCTGCTGCTGCTGCTGATGGCACTGAAGAGTGTTGCTGGCTACTGTTGTCGACCCGCTGAGCGCTGCTCAGGCTGCCAACTCGAGCCAGGCTTGAAGCAAGTCGAGACAGGGATTGTGTGTAATCAGTTACACGTTTTCCGAAGCAATAAGGTCGAACTCAAGCAATGGGTGCAGCTGCCAACAAAGGGCCTTACAACTCAATTGTACAAGCTTTGACACTGGAATGGACGTCAGTGAACAAAGTGGACACACCGACAATTATCAGTGAAACCGGCGCTTTTATATTTCCGGCGAATTACTGCATGTCAGACATGCGGTCGGTGACCGTATGTCAGACATGCGGGCACTGACCGTATGTCAGACATGCGGCCAGTCTGACATGCGGGCACTGAAGGATGTCAGACCTGCAGGCAGTGACTGTATGTCAGACATCCAGCCAGTCTGACATGCAGCCATGTCTGACATGCAGCCATGTCTGACATGCAGCCATGTCTGACATGCGTGCTTAGCACCGAGGGTAGGTGCAATCTTTGACATACCCTGTTCGAAACCTGATCAACTAGAAAAAACAACTTGTCTCCTATAATCAACTTTCAACACAACAACTTCCATGCTTCAACTCCTCGTCAATCTAGAAGCTGGGGCCACCAAAGGGCATGCCAACACTATGTCGCTGCTGACCAGGCAGCACATACTAATCGCATTCAGTCATGCAGTTGACGCTTGCATGCCATGTCTCAGGCACTAGCTGGCCAGCAGCACTGCTGCCGCCGCTGCCTCACACTCTATGTGTTGGCTACACGATGTGACTGTGGCACACAATGTGAGTGTTGGCACACAAAAGGAGTGCCGTCATACCACATACTGTCGCATCACAGTTTATTCTCCGGTAGCACACAACATCAAGTGCGGCACATGGTAAGAGGGCTGGCACACGAAAAGAGTGCCGTCACACCATATACGAGGCCTTACCGCCTCCCTCCGGCACCACACCACATTAGTGCGGCACATGTTGCGCTGTGCAGCTACACAAGAGGCAGGTGTGCACGTCACCAAAGCATGAAGCGGGCCTGATCAGGGTGGCACTACGCAGTCCCAAATCATCACATGCACATGTGCAGCATACATGGTACTGTGCTCAGCCGGTGTTGCTGCGTGGCAGGCACATGATAAACAGCTGGCACAAGGCGGATGTGTAAGCACGCACGGAGTGGCTACAAACAATGATGTGTTGGCAGTTCTCCAGGGAAAGGTCATGGGCCGGCACTGTACAGGCACACACGCAACATGCGGCAATCTGGGCAGTACAACTAGTGTGGCTATATCACAGCCTGCCAGGCGGGAGCCGCAGACCTCACAGCACCTAGCACAAATGGATATGCACATCACCACCAGAGACAGTACCGGCGAGTGCCAGCAATGCTTGGCAACATGGCATGGACAACAGCAGTATGGTCACTGGTGCTGCAGGACATGCTAGCTGTGCGCTGTGCACCGATCGTGATGTGCTCGAGCAGCAACACACAGGGTTTGCTCAGAGGATTCTCCCAGTGTTTTCTCAAGGTGGTATACGGCTGCAGCAGCAGCAGCAGCAGCAGCAGCAGCAGCCACAGCAGCAGCGGCAGCAGCAGCAGCAACTCAGCGCTTCCTGCCGCCACCGCCGCCGCCGCCTCCCCTGCCGCCGCCGAACCCGCCCCCACCCATGCCGCCCCCGCCGCCAACACTGCTGCCACCGCCGCCCAGGCCGCCGCCGCCAAAGCCCCTGCTGCCGCCAACTCCGCCGCCGCCAGTGGTAGGGTAGTACATGGGAGAGCCTGCAGCATAAGCCAGCAGCAGCAACAGCAGCAGTGTCAGCAGCAGCAGCAGTGTAATCTACACTTCCTTGTTTGATGAAGAGCAGCACCAATTGCAACTAATTACTTGCCGCAAGGCCAAACACGTCCCAGAGCTTGCACACGCACCACCTTTACTTTGCATGAAAGTCCCCTGTCCCTGCGCGCTGCCTAACGTGCAGCAAGGGCGCTGCGTGTGCCCACCTGAGCCGCCGCCGAAGCCACGACCGCCGCCGCCACTAAAGCCCCTGCTGCCAAAGCCCTGGCTGCTGCCAATACCACGGTTACTAAAGCCTTGGCCGCCGCTGCGGCCTGGGCTGGTGATAGAGGAGCCCCTGCAGGCGGCAGCAGAGCAGGGTGCTGTTGTGTTCCCGCTAGGTCAGCTTTTACAACAGTAAGCAGGTGTCCCAGGCCAGCAATCATTGCCACGCGCTACTGCTCTTCGATTTCATGCCTGAGCAGCAAGGAGCCGCTGCAGGGAGCACCAGAGCAGATTGCTTTTGTTTTTGTGCATTTCAGGAAGCTACAACTGGAAGCAAGCAGGCATGTTCAGGCCATACCTCAAGTGGTGCTGGCATGCTGCCAGTGCTGCTGGTGCGTTACACTGTGAGCAGGATCGGGCAGTTTTGTGAGACACGCTGCCACACATCAGATACAAACATTATCATCGCAAGCAGCAGCAGCAGCAGCACCAGCAGCAGCAGCCCAGGCTCACCTAGAAGGTGCAAAGCTGCTGCCCCTCGAGGGACTCATCCCGCCCAAGCCGCCACCACCACACCCTGAACCGCCGCGGCTTGCAGGAAGTGTTGTACCGCCTCCAGGCAGCCCACCAGCCGGCCCACCAGGCCCCCTGCCGGAACTGCCCGAGCCGCCGCTAGCACCAGGCCGTGTCACCCAGGGGGCAACGCCGCCGGTACCGCCAAAGCCACCGGTACCGCCAGCTGGAGTTACACGGCCGGTATCACCACCCCCAAATGAAGGTGTTGTACCGCCACCGCGGGGTGCTGTACCGCCTAGCCCTCCCATGCCGCCTACTGGTCCACTGCCGCCGGATGGTGTACCGCCAGTAGCGGTACCGCCACCAGGTGCACCGCCACCAGGTGCACCGCCACCAGGTGCACCGCCCCTGGTACTGCCGCCACCTGTACCGCCTGGTGTACCGCCGGTGGGTGTGGTGCCACCGCGGGGTGCTGTACCGCCTAGCCCTCCCCTGCCGCCTACTGGTCCACTGCCGCCGGATGGTGTACCGCCAGTAGCGGTACCGCCACCAGGTGCACCGCCCCCGGTACCGCCGCCACCTGTACCGCCTGGTGTACCGCCGGTGGGTGTGGTGCCACCGCGGGGTGCTGTACCGCCTAGCCCTCCCCTGCCGCCTACTGGTCCACTGCCGCCGGATGGTGTACCGCTAGTAGCGGTACCGCCACCAGGTGCACCGCCCCTGGTACCGCCTGGTGCACCGCCGGTGGGTGTGGTGCCACCAGACGATCCTTCCTCACGCCCTCCTTGACTGGAGCTCTGCAGTGGTTACAACAACATACAGCAGTGGCAGCAGCAGTAGTGGTGTTGTTGAACAGTGTGACAGCGATGAGTCATGCACTGGCACCTGCTATGCTGCTGAGCAGTGTGTGGGCCAGGTGCAGCACCCTGCCATACCAGTGAAGGCTGATGCTAGCCCTGCAATTCAAAATTCGCTGCTGTGCTCGCTGCATGCTCAGCCAGCTATGCCTCTGCCTGCTGGCATCACAACCTCTGCACGAATGCCGCAGCAGCAACCAATTATTAACATGTTGCTCCCTCACAGGAGTCTAGCAGCTGTGCTGCGACAAGGCCGGCTGAAAGCATGCAGCGCATATCAGCCACCGCCATCCCCACCCACCTGCCCCGACTGCCCCCCTCCAGGCTGGTTCTTGCCAGGCCTTCCAGAGCCGGGCATCGCATCAGTGCCAGCAGCAGCAGTGCCAGTGCAGCCGGCACTGCCAGGCGTACAGGCGCTGCCTGCCCCTCCTCCAATCCCACCAGCACCTGACGGCCCCCTCACACCAGCCCCGCCAATCCCTCCTCCTGCTCCTCCTGCAATGCCAGGGCCCCCACCAGGCCTTACACTGCCGCCACCAGCACCACCAGGGCCGCCAATTCCACCGCCACCCCCTGGCCGCACCCCACCAGCAGCAGCGCCGCCCTGCCCCCCCCTGCCGCCAGCACCACCCCTGCCGCCAAGTCCGGTACTGCCGCTGCCGCTGCCGGGGCGTGGCCCGGAGGGAAGTGGAGCAGGCTGGTTGCCGCCCTGGCCGCGGGTGCCTGGTAAAATAATGCCGGGCCCGGCTGCACGGCCTGTGTGCGGCAGCAGAATAGAACAGGCAGCGGGCAGCAGTGTGACGTATTGCAGGAGGCAGCAGCAGTCGTTCTGGCCCGTGCCCTGGCCCTGGCAGGATGAAGCCGGGGCTGGCTGTACGGCCTGAAAGCAGCAGAACAGGCCAGGCAGCATGCAAAAGCGGGCTGCAGCGTGTGAAGCAGCAGCAGCAGCAGCGAGTGTAGAACAACGCCAGCAGTTGTTGAGATGGGGCTGACACCTGGAGGACGATGGCTGTGATGGCAGCAACGGCAACAGCAACCAGCAAGTGAACAGCCCCGGCTGTGGTCTGCTGTTGGTTTTGACTTCACCCTCTGTTGGCTGGTGTGGACAGCTGATCCCCTGCTCCACCAACAACACCCCACGCTCACCTCCTGTCGGGCGTGTGCCCAAGCGCGGCCCCACTCCCCCAAGCTCAGGGTCCCTATACACCGGCCCATTCGGCCGCCGCCCAGCCAGCCCAAACGCGCCGCCAGCCACACGATTAGTCCAGCCATCAGGCCGGTGGCCTGGGTTCCATTCCGGCTTGCCTGGCGGCCGGATGCCCCCAGGGAAGCCCCAGCCGGGGCGGAAGATGGGCGGCCGCCACCGGCCGCCGCGGCCAATCCCCAACAGTGGCCGCCACCACCTGTGGCGCAGATCACAAAGCACTTTGCTTCGGTTTGAGGCTGGCTACTGCTACAGTTGTTGCAGTTTGAGCAGCTTCGGTAGTGTGTATCAACAAACTGCAACAAACAGACTGGCCGGAAGATGGGCGGGCGCCACCAGCCGCCCGGGCGAATGCCTCTCAGTGACTGCCACCACCTGTGTGATTGGAGATGAGATTAGTGGCAGCGGGGCGGTGCCTGTGGTCAGACTGCAGGTCAGCAGCCATGTGTGCTGGCTGACGGTGCATTGCAGGAACACGCAGCACTAGTAAAAATACGGCGCACCATTGCAGCCGCACCCACCTGGGCCTGAAGTAGCCCCAGCCGCCGCCCCAGCCGCCATAGCCGCCGCCGTAGCCGGCCCCCCAGTTGAAGCCGTAGTATGGGATGCCTGCACACACGCCAGCAAAGCTGCAGAAGGGAGCGGCACCCTGCAGCAACAGCAGCAGCAGCAGCAGCACATGATAGTCAGCATGTAGTCCACTGAAGCTTGCTGAGCTGGCAGGCATATGCTGCAGCATGACCTCTTCTGCAGTCAGGTCGTGCGCCAGCTTCGCATCAAGATGCGCGCTGCTGCAAGCTGCGTTATGTTGATGCCGTGCTGCTGCTGCTGCTGCTGCTGCTGCTGCTGCTGCTCACCCAGCAGGCTCCCGAGTAGTAGTTGTAGGGGTCGCAGGCGCTGGCACCAACAGGCAGCAGCGTGGGGCCTGCAGCGGCAGCAGCAGCAGCAGCAGCAGCAGCAGCGTGGCACACACAACAGGGGTTGGTGCGGGCAGTTTGAGCAGTGCGCAAGAGACAGGTGAACCACCAAGACACACGGCAGCTGCCGCAGCCCTGGTGCCACGCATGCATACAAGAGCAGCTGCCGGCTGCGGCTCGCCCACAAGCATTAGCTGGGCTTATGGTTTAGGGTTTCAGGCCCAAACCTGTACGGCATTGCACAAAAAACGAAACTGTTGCGTGCCACTCGCCTCCGTTGATGGTGATGGTGGCCTGGCTGCTGCTGCTGCTTCCCGCATTGGCATTGAAGCAGCCGCCGGGCGGGCACTGATCGCAGACATGGATGAAGTCAAACGCAGCAGGGAAGCTGCGGCTGTCGACGGGACTGTTACAGTTGGGGTCGTTACTAACAAAGTAGTTCCCGTTTGAATTGTCGATGCGCAGGATGGGTGTGAAGTCATTGATGGCGGTGCGCGGCAGGCAGCACTGGCCCTTGTACTGCTCCTGCAGCTTTTCGAAGTCCACCACAAGGCCCGACTGCAGCGTCAAGCCTGCAGCACAGCACGGCACAGCAAAGCAAAGCAAAGCAGAATTGGTTGAAGGTCTGTGCTGCTGCTGCAGCTTCTTGAAGTCCACCACAAGCCCTGATGAATGCAGCGTCAAGCCTGCAGCACGACACAGCACAGCACAGCACAGCAGCATTGCTTGAAGGTTTGTATTGCTCCTGCAGTTATTTGAAGTCCACCACAAGCCTGAACTGCAGCGTCAAGCCTGCAGCACGGCACAGCACGGAACAGCACGCACAGCACGGCGCAGCACAACACAGCACGGCACAGCACGACAAAATGGGCTGACAGCAACATGAGCAGTACAGCCACGCACAACAGCTCCAGCTGTGCGCCCGACAGCTGCCATCATGCTGGCTGGCTGCGTGGCGTAGCAGCAGCTGTTGTCAAGCAATGGCCTGTGAGAAGCAGCACCCCAGGCAGCACCCCAGGCAGCACCCCAGGCAGCACCCCAGGCAGCACCCGCCACTCACTTGGTCCTGAAGTTATGGCCTTGGTGTCCGCAGCAGGCACCGCCTCACACTTGCCGCTGTAGCCCGCATTGCAGATGGGTGCAGCCACGCTGCACACCACATTGGGGTCGGGCTTGTTGTCTGGCGTGGTGCAGTAGTCGCCCGGCAGCGCCACGTCGACACCTGGCAGTAGCAACAGCAACAGCAGCAGTGCCTATTCAGCAGCAGTATGCATAAGAGCGCATCTGCACGGTGAGCGATGAATGGTGATGCTATGGCATGTGGAGGCAGAAGGGTTTGGTGGTTAAGGGCTGGCTGCGTAAAGGCAGTGCCTGTGCTGTCTGTGATTGTTTGTGCAATCAATACTTGCTGCTACGGTTAGCAGCGCAACACTTATAGCAAGACAACAAAGCGCATCATCCAGCAGGCGCACCTCCGTCCACTGTCGGGCACTTCCCTCCCTCACACCTGCAGCAGCAAGGTGTCACAACCGGGTTACGCAATGCAAACTATGTGCGTCCTCTCGGAGGCTGTTTGTCCCACCATCAGGACGTCTGCCTGAATCATGCAAAGAATTGCTGGATCTGACTGTACTGCCGAAATGGCTCACTTGCCGCAGGCCCATACTGCACGGTACTGTGCAGGGTACGCAGCCGCAGGCACGATCTGCATTGGATCCTTGCAATCAGGGTCTGTTGTCACGTAGAACTGCTGGTTGGAGCCTGCCAGTTTGACGATTGATGTGTAGTCGCCCAGGTAGGACTGCGGGATGCAGCAGCTCCAGTTGGTGGCCTTGTACAGCTCAGGCAGGCTGATGACCTGGCCGCTCATCAGCGTCATGTCTGCAGCAGCAGCAGCAGCAGCAGCAGCAGCAGCAGCAGCAGCAGCAGCAGAAGCAGCAGCAGCAGCAGGTGATCAGCAGCAAGCCAGTGATGAGTGAAGCGCACAGCAGGCGCTGTGCTGACAGGCCATGCGTTAGCAGAGTGACCACAATGTGGACGTTGATGAGCAGTGCGCTGAAGACATTGTACAGCCTGCACAACTGCCTTATATGATTAAATTCTGAACATGCTGCATTGGTTACACCGTGACGATGGCGTGCACTGCATGCTACCGCTGGCCAGGCAGGAGGCCCAGACCCAGGTGGCCATTCATGCACAGTGACACATCAATGTGCATGAATGACGCAACAGATCGCTACAAACTATTGAAAGCTATCAAATGCCATCAACTTGACAATCAAGACAGCCTAGGCGCCAGGCCTGGCGCTACGACCAAGCATGGACACGGAGGGAACTTGTGTTTATGCGATACGCCCTGTGCACGGTATGATCGCTCACTTTGGCATTGCCCGGAACCAATAAATAGACAGAATAGTGCATATATCAACAACAGCGGCGCCAGGGACGACCAGCGCATGTTTGTGTTTGCTTGCTTTCAATTCCGCATCTGCTTACATCAACATATCTTGTAGAAAAGTTTTGAACGAACGCAGTAAACACTGTGCGTAAGGTGTGGACCTGTTGCTGCCTGGCATTTGGCGACGTGCCACATCACCCGAGGTGATGACAGAACATCACCGCACGCCACGCCACTTGAAGCTCACAAACCCGAAGCCAGCCACGTATATACAGCGCGTGTCATCTGTATGAGCAAAGTTCGCTTTATATTCCGTTACGATCGGTCAATATGCCTGTGGGTGCTGAGCTCCAGTCACTAGTACTGAGTGGTCACCAGTAGTCACAAGCAGTCACTAGCAGAGCCAGTGCCCAGCTGTTACGTCCAGCTGACAGCACGAAAATCCAATAGATCCAACGCCGCCAAAAAGATCCAAACAAAGTCTCTAGCAACAACCTGAGATGCAGCAAGCACAACGCTTGCTCAAGCGCATATGGCCCCTTGACAACGCTGCTGGCGACGTTCACTCAACAATATACGCGCCATCAGCTGATGCGAGCACGCGTGCATGCAGCAGTGCTGCCTCCAGCCTGCTGTATGCGCCAGGGGACACATTGTGCAGGTGGCTTGCCTTCAACACCCGCAGCCGCGTCAGCGCTGTCAGCTGCAGCAGGGCCTCATCTGTAAACGCATTGCCTCTCACATCAAGGTATGTCAGCTGCTGCAGCTGCGCGACCGCTGCCAGGCACGCCACGCCCCTGCCCTCATACGCATTAGCCGCACGTGGCATGCCCTAGGAGCAGCCAGCAATGTCCAAATGACGCAGCTCCGTAACGTTGCGGGCAAGGGCAGTTGCTGCAGCAGCATCCACACCCTGCCGTGCACAAGCAAGGCTCAGGCGCGTCAGTGCTGTCAGCGTTGACAGCGCTGCTGCATCGCCCTTTGCCAGCCGCGATTCGGGCAGAATGCACAGCTCCTTGAGGCCTGTTAGGCCAGCCAGCTTGGCGCAGCCAGCCAGCTTGGCGGAGCCAGCCAGCTTGGCGCAGGCAGCCACCCTGCCGTTGCCATTAGGGTCCGCCCGCACACGTGACAGACAGTTAGCATCTGCCTCGGCCACTGCCCCTATCGCCACATGCAGCGTAGTGAGGCCGCCACAGGCTGCAATGCTGGCCAACACAGCGGCCATGTCACCGCAGCGTGTTTTGCTGAAGTCTGATGTGGACTCGTTGCTGCCACGCTGGCCTACATGCAGCTCGCAGCTGCGGCAGCTGCGACCACACTGCCGCCGCCGCTGCTGCCTCGTGCACCGCCCAGTGCTGCAGCGCCAAGTGCTGCAGGCACGGCAACTGCGACAGCTGCAGCAGTATGCTGGGGTCAGGGAAGCTGCCGGCCAGGTGCAGGTGCTGCAGCTGCTGCAGCTGCAGCAGCTGCGTCAGCTCTATAGGATCGCTGGCCCAGCTGCGCTCACAACAAAACTGCAGCCGCTGCAGCTGCGCTGGCAGCTGCGAGCCCTCATGCAGCTGCCCTTCAATCGAAAAGTTCAGCAGCTGGCTCTGGCGCGATAAGTCCAGCAGGAAGCCGGGGCCAGGCACGCCGCAGCCGGTGCTGATGCGCAGCCTCTGCAGCGGCAGCGGGTGCGCCAGCAGCTGCTTCAGCGGCTTCTTCCATCTGGACCTCCCAGCTATTACGCTGTCCATGGCCTCTAGCAATGTCAGGTGGCGCAGATTGGTTAGGCCAGGCAAGGCGCCTGCGGCAGCATCACACTCGAGCACCAGTTGCTGCAGGTTGGTGAGGCGTGCTGTTGCTGCTGCCAGTGCAGGGTCAGCTGTGACGCCGTCCCGGAGGGCCATCAGTGATGCTGTGTTGCTGTCCATGAGTGAGAGCTGCAGGTGGGTCAGGCTGTGTGCTGGCAGCAGCTGGCACGTTGGTGCTGGAGCTCCTCAGGCGCAGGCTTTGCTGCTGCTGCTGTTGTGTCTGCAGGGTAGCTGGACTTGAGCAGGGTGCGCTTGCTGCTGCTGCTGCTGCTGCTGCTGCTGTTGTTGCTGACTCTGGTGTTGTTGGTTGCTCAGCAGTCGCAGCCTGCAGCATGGCTGTTTTCAACTGGCATGGCTGTTTTCAACTGGCAGCGACTAGGCTCCGCAAAGTGCGCGGTGATACTCCTAGCAAGCGCTGCATGCTTGGGCAGCCAGCACGCAAAACTCTCCAGCTTTGGCACTGATATGTGTGGGTTCAGAACAATGTCGGTGTTGCACGCACTGCTCTGCTGCACTGCCTCACGCCAGGCCTTTGCACGCGCATGCTGCTGCACACAGCACTGCTGGCTCTGTAAAAACGGCAAAGGGACCCGCGGATGTTGAGGGACATTGGCATCTGCCCTATGTACCCACATCTTTACATTATCCTCCCCTCAAAGGGCTGACTCGTCCCGATCAGCCATCACTCCTGACCGTGCAGGACGGATACCTTTGATTGAGGAAAATCGCCTTTGCCTGGGCTCGATCCCATGACCTCCAGGATCGCAACCTTGCGCACTAACCAAGTGCGCCATGCTGTCTCGGCTACCAAGTGTAAAAACGGCAAAGGGACCCGCGGATGTTGAGGGACATTGGCATCTGCCCTATGTACCCACATCTTTACAGGCTCTGTGCTGAGTGCGGGGGCCCTGAGCAAGGCGTAAAAAGGCTTGGCTTGCTTTGCCCTCTGGTCCAGCCCGGCTGCGCCAGTTGCGGCCCGCGAGTCGGAAGACCGTCTAGTACAGCTTCTTCTAATGCTGGAAGCTATATTAGATAAGAGGAGTGGCGTCCTGCAGGCCGATACTGCCTGCCTACGCAGCTACGCCGGGTCACCGAAGAGACAGCACAGTTGACAGCCGTGCAGCGCGCAGTGGACGCCCAGGCAGCTGGCTACAACCGAAGGAAGATGTGCTCAGCAATAGTTTAGTTTTGGGCGCTCGTCAGCAGCAGCTGGCGCCTGTGGTTGCGTCATGGTCCCCAGCAGCAGGGCTACAGCAGAATAAGGCAAGGTGCTGGTAATGCTCGAGTGTGCTGCGGCGCCCTTGCAAATGTCGTCCACCAATGTGTGTTCGATTACGGCAACCCCCCCATGACTGTTGAGCGTGCTGGACTGCTGGCCCAGTGTCTAGAGGTGCTCAGCTGTTCACTCAGCAGTGCTGCAGCGCGCCTGCGGCAGATTTCTAGACAACAGCTGGGCCAGTGGATTGCCTGCCATTAAGGTTGTCTGGGTGTTGTATTCTACTTGATTTTTCATCTGCTGTGCGCAGGGAGCAGCAATGTGCTTGCATTCATATTGCTGCACTCACATCAGCCGGTTGTCAACTGCATTGCTGGTCTGGCAGCTACCTGGGGCGGTGGTGGTGCCCTTGCTTGTGGTGACAGTGTAGCCATGCGGTGGAGTTGCTGCATGTAGTCAGCGGTAGGAGTGGTTTTTTTTGTTTTTTGTAGGTCAGCTTAGCTAGTTGCAGCGGTAGGAGTGGTTTTCTTTTTGCTTGGATGTAGTGCAGCCTAGTGCTTGTCATGCAGCAACAGCAGTGTGGTGTTGCAGCCAGGTCTCTGTCAGCGTTGCTTGCATGCTGTATCATGCTATGCGCTTACATGCTTGCTTGCCATGCCATGCTGTCCCTTGGAGGCGACCACTCGGTTTTGCTGCAGCATTGTGGTCATTTTGCTAGGCGGGCAGTGAGGCTGCAGACTTGCTGTTCCGTCGTGATGGTGGTGGGGGACGGAGTTGGATTTGAAACCCTACCTGGCTGGTATGATATGCCAGTTCAAGAGGCTGGAATTGCCTGGCCCCCATGTGTAACAAACACAAACGAAAGGGGGCTCTAGGGCGATAGCTTGCCCACCCCTGTAACAGACCTCTCTCGGGGTGGCTTAGTGCAATGTCCAGTGCACGCAGGTCCATGGCCTGTTCTGCTTAGTCCATGGCCTGCATCTCTGAATCCTGCAACAGCAGTTGTACACGGTTCATGAGCAACTCGTAAAAACCTCCAGTGGAGCAGCAGCAGCAGCAGCAGCAGCAGCAGAGTGCTAGCATACGTAGTAACAGCCATGCTTGCAGCCAGCGCATGTGCTATGCGCTGACATTTCGCATGATTTATTAGCTATCGGTGTCATTATTGACGTGAAGTGCGGCTGCCCTGCCTGCCACAGGCTTCCAACCGTGCATCCTGCTCACCTTGCCCTGCTGCATGTACTGCTCAATGTGGTGGCTGAGTGCCGACCACACTGGTTCCAAGCTTGGAATTTTGTGAATCGTCAATCAAGCCGCAATCTTCCCGTGCCAACTCGAGACACTGCAATGTCACCATCAAGAGCGGGGCGCCCCGCGCCTGCTAGCATCTAGCACCTGAACCCCCCGCACGAAGTGTCGCCTACCTCACCGCTAAAGCCAAGCAGACTGCAGATGTGACGGAAATTAGGTCAATTTGCTTGCGACGTTATCGGCACACTGAAGCGTCCTGATTGCTGAACGACAGAAGACCAACCAATTGGGTATCTTGGGCGTTTCACACTAGTCGCTGTCGCATTAGATCGGGAGTTTTGAAGACACTTCAAACATACTGATTTCATATGTTTCATGAGGGTTGGAATACACGATGGCGCCTGCGCTGCCGCCACAAACATGACACATACAGCAACAATCTGGGGTGCAGCAAACAAACTGCTTGCTCATGCATATACACCTCCTCGGCAATGCTGCTGGTGACCTTTACTCGTAGGTGACATACGCGCCTTCATCCGAAGTGAGCACGCGTGCATGCGGCAGTGCTGCCTCCAGCCTTCTGTATGCGCCAGGGGACACATTGTGCAAGTGGCTTGCCTTCAGCACCTGCAGCCGCGTCAGCGCCGTCAGCTGCAGCAGCGCCGCATCCGCAAATGCATTCCCACTCACATCCGGGTACGTCAGATGCTGCAGCTACGCAACCGCTGCCATGCATTCCATGCCACCATTTTCGTATTCATAATCCTCATTTTCGAAGGGCTTGGTAATGCCCAAGTAGCAGCCAGCAATATCCAAGTATCGCAGCTGCGTGAGGCTGCCAGCAATTGCTATTGCTGCAGCGTCATCCACGCCCTGCAGCGCACAAGCAAGGCTCAGGCGCGTGAGCCCTGTCAGCGTCGACAGCGCAGCTGCATCCCCCGGAACAAGCCGCGATTTGGGCAGAATGCATAGCCTCCTGCAGGCCTGTCAGCCCAGCCAGCTTGGCACAACCAGCAATCCAACCGTTGTCATTTGGGTCCGCCCGCACACGTGACAGATAGTTTGCATCTTCCTCAGCCACCGCGCCTATCGCCACATGCAGGCTAGTGAGGCCTCTGCAGGCTGCTACACCATCCAACACAGCGGCCATGTCGCTGCGGCGTGTATTGCTGAAGTCTGCTGCTGACTCGTTGCTGCTGCGCTGGCCTACGTGCAGCTCTCGCAGCTGCGGCAAATGCGGCCAAGCTGCTGCAGCCGCTGCAGCCTCGTGCACCTCCCAGTGCTGCAGTGTCAACTCCTGCAGGTACGGCAGCTGCGACAGCTGCAACAGCATGCTGGGGTCGGGAAAGTTGCCGCCCAGGTGTAGCTGCTGCAGCTGCCGCAGCTGCAATAGCTGCGTAAGCGCCAGAGGCTCAATGCACACGCCGAGCTCCCAGCAGAAGTGCAGCCGCTGCAGCTGAGCTGGCAGCTGCGAGCCCTCATGCAGCTGCCCGTTTATTAAAAAGTCTACCAGTTGGATCTGGCCTGACAGATCCAGCTGCATGCCGCTGCCAGGGCAGCCACCGGGGCCGGTGCTGATGTGCAGTCGCTGCAGCGGCAGCGGGTGCGCCAGCAGCTTCTGCAGCGGCTTCTGCCATTGAGAGGGTCCAATGATAACTCCGTCGTAAACTTCCAGCGTCAGGTGGCGCAGATGCACCAGGCCGGGCAGGGCGCACCATTCGTAGCCGTGCAGCTGCAGCTGCTGCAGGTTGCTCAGCCGCGCCATCGCTGCTGCCAGTGCAGGGCCACCCCTGTCCTCCAGGCTCAGCTGCAGGTGGGTCAGGCTGTGTGCTGGCAGCAGCGCCATGATGCGCGCGGCAGCCAGGACATTGGTGCTGAAGCTCCTCAGGCGCAAACCTTGCTGCTGCTGCTGCTGCTGCTGCTGCTGCTGCTGCTGGTGGTGGTTGCTGTGCAAGGTGACTGGGCTTGAGCACGGTACCCCTACTGAACTTGCTGCTGATGGAGTTGTTAATGCTGCTGTTGCTGCTGCTGGTTCCTCTGCAGCAGCTGCGGCCTGCATGATGGCTTCTTGTAACAGCCCCTGGCACCGACTAGTCTCCGCACAACCTGCAGTTATACTCCTGGCAAGTGCGGCATGCTTGGGCAGCCAGCACGCAAAACTCTGCAGCCTTGGCACTGATATGCGTGGGTGCAGAACAATGTCGGTGTTGCACGCACTGCTCTGCTGCACTGTCTCGCGCCAGGCCTTGCACGCGCATGCTGCTGCACACAGCACTGCTGGCTCTGTGCTGAGCGCGGGGTGGGCCAGTGCAATGTCCAGTGCACGCAGGTCCATGGAATGTTCCTCTGAGTCTATGACCTATTCCTCTGAATCCTGCAAACAGCAGTGGATTACGTTAGCAACCTGTAGAAACCTTGTGCAGGTTCATGGCATGCATCCTTGAATCCTGCAAGTAGTCGTGGCACACAACTTTTGAGCAACATGCTTTTAGCCCCGGTGCAGCAGCAGCAGCAGCAGCAGCAGCTTCCAGGCAACAGCCACGTGTATAGATGTGGTAGCCAACCACTAGTACTTGTTTTAAAGTTCGTGGTGCCGGGTGCACATACACAGTGGATTGAGGTTGAACCTGCTGCAGGCTGCTACTCTGTACTAATCTGTACTAAAGTAGTACTGCGCAGTCTGCTCACCTTGCCCTGCATTTGGCCGTAATGCAGGGCAATTGCCTTGCACGGTGGGGGTCTTCAACCAACTATCACCACACGTTAGAGTCCAATGCAGCTTGTCCGCAAGCCGACAACATCTTACCCTGAGGGGCCCCCCTGCAGCATCCAGCCCCTAGAACCCTGGCACCTTAGTAACGACTGTCGGATCGTTCATCGCCAAGGCAGAGCAGTATGCCGCAGTGGCGAATATCCTAATCAGTCCTTTTTCGTCGTCCATGACGCAGTGAGACGTCCTGATCCCTCAGGTGCAGAGGACGGAATCTTGGGCGTTCACAACACAAGTCATTGTTGGCGTGGAATCGGACGCTGTGCTTGCACTAATGTACTGATACAAGGCGTTAGCCACCATTCACAAGCACACTGCGTGTTTGCTGCTAAATGGCTGACCAACATCTGCTTTCGAGCCAGGGAAGCAAACGCTCAGCGACTCAGCTCCCTTCTAGCAGTGCTGAGCAGCGTATAATGGACCTGATCCAGCAGCATGGCAGTCAGCGGGCAGTGGAGCTCAGCAACGTGGCAAGCAGCAGCAGTAGACAGTTTGACAGGAGCTCAAGCTTCACCGCTGGCAATCCTGTAGCCTGGGACGACGACTCATCAGACTCATCGGAGTCCTTGCAAGAAGCTTCGCCTAGCAGTTGGGCGACAGGGGCGTTTGAACCGTTTGAAGTGGAAGAGCAAGCCACAGAGGTCAAGTACCTCAGGTCTGCTTACACCAAGAAGGTGCGGGCTCAACCTGCAGGACATGTGCCTGCATTGCAACCATCTACGCTGATGAGTGAACATATACCACAATCAGCCTGGCAAAAATTCAGCCTGCACTTGTGACTGTTCATGAGTACCGCCAGCGGAAGGCCATGCAGCGCTATCTGTGCAGTTGTCCTGCAAGCACTATGCCCGCGCTGCCTGCATCACTGACAGCAGCAGCTGCAACTGATATTGGCTCCTGCAGGAGCAGGAGTGCGAGCACCTGCGCCAGATAATCAAGGAGCTCAGCCAGTCGCGCAGCAAGGCGCATAAGACCAAGGTGGAGCTGGAGGAGCAGTTTGCAGGACTGCAGAAGGAGTTCTACAGGTGCGCGCGCAGGAGGTTTGCAAGGTGCTGGTTGGACATCCATGTGCTATCAAGCCGGCAGCAGCTGGATCACCACCAAGTAACGCATTACTCGCAGTGTTGTGACAAGCGTGCTACCACAATCACATGCAGTTGAAGCAGTGGGGATCCTGCAGCTTTGGTCACTCATTTGGAAGCGATCCCATCCCCTCCACTGCTCCTCCCTGCATCCACGGTCTTCGTCATCAACCCCTCACTACAGCTGCTGCTGCTGGCTGCCACTGCTGCGTGCTGCAATCCGCAGGGTGCTGAAGGTTTCTGAGCTCGCCCGCACCGTCTCGCAGCAGTCTGTGGCCCGCGCAGCCAGCCTGAAAACCGAGCTGTCAGCAGCGCAGGACCATGCGCGCCGCGCGCGGCGCCGCGCAGCAGCAGCTGACAAGTCCTGCAAGGAGCTGCGCGAGGAGAATGCGGCGCTGAAGCAGAAGCTGCTGCTGCTGGAGCGGCTGCATCTGGAGCTGGGCGACGATTGCAGGACCAGCGCCTGTGCACGGGCCTACCTGTTCCCCCACTCCATGAGCTTGTACTAGGCTGGCTTGATTTTGAATTTGCAAAGATTATATTGTGAAACTGTATGCTGCTTGCACGGTGACCTGCTGGCAGGCGCGCTGTGTTCTGTGCGCGCGTGCGGCCCTGTGAAGGAGCCGCTCAGCGCGCCAGTAGCATGCACACTGTGCTGTGTGCCTGTGCGTTGATTTGTGCACTGGCGCGCAGCTTCAAGTTGTGGGTGCAGCTGATCGCAACGCGCAGGACCAGCGCGTGCGTGCGCGCTCAACTGCTCCCGCACCCCACGAGCCTGTACTAGGCTAGCGCGGTGAAGCTACGCGCTGCTGCTATGTACTACGGCCTGTACTAAGCTTTTGCAATGAAAGCTTTCAATTTGAACTGCATGTGGCTTGCGTGGTGATCTCAGCTGGCATGCGCGCTGTGTTGCACTGCGTGTGTACACTGCTTTGTGTCGCAGCTGCTCAGCCCGCCATCAGCTTGCTGCCTGTGTGACGGTGTGGTTGTGTGCAGACATGCATACAGGCGCGCAGCATCAACCTGTGGGTGGACCCTGAATGCAATGCACATTGCATTGTGCAGAAGGGAGTACTTGCGCACCCAGTAGTAACCTTCTGTTGAGAATTCAGCAGGCACGTGCGCTTGCTGCAACACTGTTGAACACGGTTACGGCACTCTCACAGCTCCAAGCTGGCTGTCGATGGGCCTGTGCATGGCAAGGGTGGCTGCTGCCTAGCTCTGTGCTTGTTGCAGCAGCAGCTGTGCACAGCTAGAGCGGTGTGTCAGTTGTGGGTGATCGCCATTGAGCATGCCCCGTTGAGTTTGGGGCGTGCCAGTTGCCTCGATAGCGTAGATCAGCAGCTGGCCCTTGAATGAACAGCCTGCTGTGGTGTTGGTGGCAGGCTAGCCTGCCAATCGCTTGGCAAGCAGTGGGCATGCGTCCTGCACTGTGCCATGTGGTGCTGCATGTGCCGGGTATCTTGGCAGATGCTGGTGGGCGCTGCAGCAGCAGCGCCTGTTTTTGTGGGCGCTGCAGCAGCACCTTCTTGGTGGGCGCTGGAGTTGTTTCGCTGGTAAGAGCATGGCAGGCAAGCTTCCATAAAGGCTTGTGGTGAATTTTGAGCTGCGGCTCTCTGGTTGCAGCGCTGCATGTGTGGGCTGTGTGCTTCAGCAGGTGCTGGCTTGCCATGAACCAGCTCGCAGCATCCTAAGCGTGCAGGCGCTGTGACAGCTTGCAAAGCATGGCTGGCAGCAGCACTCAAGCGGTCCCATAAGTATTAGGGTGCAGCTGGTGTTTTCAGAGCTGCTCCGCTGTTTTTGGATGAGGTTGGTTGCTGCCGTTGCTCCTCCATATGTGCGCCTGTATGTTTGCTAAATGTACTAGTAGAAGGAAAGGTGTGCGGTGCGTGGCTTGTGCAGCTATGAACAGGGTTGGCTGCACAGCTGCTGCATACGCGTATAGTTGAGGTGAGTTTGTGTATTTAAAACCAGCGGGGTGTGGACGTGTGCATCACTTGGTACTCTCTTTTTCCTCCGTCAGTTCAGCGCAATGCACTCGTGTGTGTGTCTGTCCTAGTTTCTCATGATCAGACAGCTTTTCCTGCAGCACACCTGGCATGGCCAGCATATGCTGCCACTGCTGCTGCATCCTTAGCCAGTGTGCTTAATTTGGGTTAAATCACAAACCACGTGCGCATCCGTTGTGTATGAAGTGCAGCACGATCCTTGGGATGGTTTGTGGTCTGTCAGGCGTGCATGAAGGAGGTCGCGGCTGCAGCATGCGTGGACCGCACCGCTGGTCTGGAAGCATGGCGACAGCGGTGTACAAACTTTACAACAGCCTGGCAGCTTCTAAGCATGGTTGCAATTGCTGGGTGGATGCTATGCAACTTGTCAGGACCCTGCAATGCATGAAAGCAGCGCTGAGGTGGGCACTGCTGGCGGCAGCCCTGTACACACATGCATCCTTGAACATGCCGAATTGCCTGCCTCAACCGGAGCGCTGCATGCATGGGGCGCTCCTAGGCATTGATTGCCCGGGCATGTTTGCCTGCCAGCTGGGCATTGTGTGCTGCCCCGCTGAGCACTCTGTGTTTTGCTCAGCCTGGCGCGGCCTGCTTTCACCACGCGCCAGGAGTGTACAATCCAACATGTTGGAGCCGGTGCTGATGCCGTGCATTCAGGCATCAGTGCAAGGCACTGCTATGCATGCACCGCATGCTGCTGCACTGTGCATGGCTGGGGCACATCGCTGTACATTGAGAGTGCTGCTTTGTGCTGCAAGCCATGCAGGTCATGCCGCCATAGTCGTCATCATAAGATATTAACCTTTGAGCCACAGCAGCAGCGCCACTGGCGCTAGCTGCATGGCATGCACTGCCATGGCACGTCTTGCTGTTTGACCCATCTACCATGTGCTATGAGCACAATCTGACAATGCTTGTTTCCAGTGCGCTGCATGGACCATGCTCACTTTGAGCACGTCATCGGCGTCCTGCATGACGCAGGCCGTTTTACTGGTAACGTCACTATCGAGCTAGCCACAAGAGTGATCTCAAAAGTATCACCAGCTCCGAATTGCAAAAGGGGATGGCGCAACAATCAGCTCAACCGTTACTCAACCGTTACTCGAGACGCCTCAGCTGTACAGCTCGCCCAGATCAACCACGACACCATTGAAGCAACGCTGCGGTTGCTGCAACACTGCAGATGCAGCTGCCCCACGTATTGTCCAACAGTCCGCTCAAGCCAGCCAGCAGCACCCATTCACTCTGCGTCGCTGTCCGTCATCGTCAAGTCCACAACACAATCGCCGTCGCAACCGCCGCCATCAGCGCCCGCAGCAGCAGCAGCAGCAGCAGCAGCACGCGCTGCCCTCCGCCTTGCCACACGCCCTGCGCTGCCCGCAGCCTGCTGGCGCGAGCGTTCACCGTTCTCATGCACACGCCCAGCAAGCAAGCCGTTGGGCTGTAGCCCGGACCTTCCACTAATGCAGGCAAACTTGCGTGGCCGTCGCTGCTGCTGTGCCACCCCATGACTGCCAGCAGGGTCCTCTAGTAGAGGCACGTCGCCACCCAGCGGATCCCCGGTGGCTGTGCACAGCTTGTCATCAGCCTGCCCTGGCTGCTGCTGCTGCTGCTGCTGCTGCTGCTGCTGCTGCTGCTGCTGCTGCTGCACAGGAGCAACATCCGCAGGCTGTGGCTGCTGCTCCCCCTGCTGCTCGCTGTCAGCTCCCACTGCTGCTCCTGCTGCTGCTGCTGGGCCTCCAATCCCCGTCTGCTTGCTGCTGCCCAGGCCACCCCTACTGATTGGGCTGGTCAGCCTGACCTTGAGGGCTGGCAGCAGTAGGCCTGCAGGGGAGGCGGCGCCTGGTGCCCCTCCAGCCTGCCCTGCTGCTGCTGCTGCTGCTGCTGCTGCTGCTGCTGCTGCTGCTGCTGCTGCTGCTGCTGGCTGTGGGCCCAGGCCTGCAGCTCCCTCTGGCAGCTGAGCCGGCTGCGCTGCTGCTGCATCACCGGCATGTGTGGGTTTTGGGCCACTGTCACCTTCTTGTGTCACTTCTGCTGCTCCTGATGCGCTGCTGTGCCTGCCGTGCGTAGTGGCTGGTGCAGCCTGCTTTTGCTGTGCAGTCGGCGGCTGCGCAACCGCTGCCGCCTTGGGCGTGCTGCTGGTGTGCTGTGCAGCTGTCGGATCCAATGCAGCCAGCAGCTGCGCAAAGGTCTGCCGCTGCTGCTTGCTGTACTGCTGCCCTGGCTTCAGGCCCACCAGCCGCGGCTGCTGCTGCTGCTGCCGCGGCTGTGCAGATGGCCCTGCCGCTGTTCCTGCTGCTGCTGGTGCTGCTGCTGCTGCTGCCAGTGGCGTGTCAGGCAGTTGTACACTCGGGCCTGCTGGTGCTGCTGCATACCATGCAGGACTGACCTCAGCTGGCTGGCTGCGCACCGTGCTGCCATGGGCGCTGCCATCAGCTGCAAAAGCTGGCCCCTGTGCAGCAGATAATGATGCTGCAGGCTGTGCTGGAGGAGCACCACGCTGCTTGAGCTGCCGCAGCCACGACAGGCCGCTCATGCCTTGCTGCTGCTGCTGCTGCTGTTGCTGCTGCTTGCTGTCTGCGCTGGCATCTGCTGCTGCTTCCGCTGCTGCTGCTGCTGCTGCTGCTGCTGCTGCTGCTGCTGCTGCTGCTGTTGGTGTGCCACCACTGCCATCGCCTGTGGCAGCTTGCTCAGCACTGCCTGTGCTGCCAGCAGCCGCACTGCGGTGGGGGTTGCTGCTGCCGCTCTTAGCACCAGACAGCCTGCGCTTGCTACCAGTGGCAGCTGCTGCTGCTGCTGCTGCTGCTGCTGCTGCTGCTGCTGCTGCTGCTGTTTTTGTAGGTGTTGCACCACTGCCATCGCCTGTGGCAGCTTGCTCAGCACTGCCTGAGCTGCCACCAGCCGCACTGCGGTGAGAGATGCTACTGCCCCTCTTAGCACCAGACAGCTTCCGCCTGCTGCCAATTGTAGCTGCTGCTGGCGCTGCTGCTGCCAGAATGTCTGCAGCATTGCCTGGTGCTGCTGCAGCTGCAGCAGCAGCTGCTGCTGCTGCTGCTGGCTGCTGTGATCCATATCCCTGCTGCTGCTGCTGCTGCTGCGGCGGCGGCGGCTGCTGCGGCTGCTGCGGCTGCTGCGGCTGCAGCTGCTGGGCAAGGCTGCTGCGCCTGGTAGCTTCAAACTCCTGCATTGCCCTCGCCAGCTCATCCTAAGAGTGGGTAGCAAGCACACAGCAGCACAGCAGACATCCAGGTGAGAGCACAGCTTAAGCTCAAATTTTGCCAGCAACCCTAAAAAACTGCTACAGCTGACACACTGAAGACTGCACATGCCTCCCTCACAACGTATCAGCCAACACAGCTCAGCCCACAGCGTCAGGCCAGCAGCTGCAGCAGTTCATTGCCTTGACGCAGCTGTTGATTCGGCAGACACATTGCACCACAACAGGGCTACAGCAGACACCCTAATCACAAAAGCTCCGCAGTGCTGCCACAGTTACCAACCTCGCTGAGGTGGCCAGCTGGGTCGTGCTGCAGCTGCTGCGAGTGGTCGATCAGGGCTGCGATACCCAGCCTGGACACCGCATCCCTCTGCAGGACACAGCAGCAGCAGCAGCAGCAGCACAGAGCAACACACGTGTCAGCATATTGCAATGCTTTCAGCAGTGATCGCAACCATGCATAGCCAGCCAAGAAGCATTGAGCGCACAACCAGTGATACAAGAATACATATGCGGCGAATTATAGATCGAAGCTCGCACCTGCTGCAGCATCTGCCTCAGGACCTCGTCCTCGCCCGCCACTCGTTTCAGTGCCTCTGCCAGTGCCTCTGGCAGCATTGCGGCACCCCCCACGCTGTACACCTCCTGCTGCTGCTGCTGATCCAGCGGCACAGCACGCTTGCTCTGGCCCTCCACCACCTGCCCAGCAGCAGAACGGCATGCAACAGCAGCGTGATAAGAGTCTTGACTTGAGACGCAGCGTCGGCTGAATGCAGTGCATGCATGCAGCGGGGCCAGCTGTTGTTGTGCAGGGCCAGGCAGGCGCTCAGCTGCCACGTCACACACCGAGGAGGAAGCAGGCAGGCAGGCACACAGTGCTGATGCCAGATCAGCCCGCAGGCCTTTGGTACAGTGTCATGCAGTGCCGCGCAGGTGCAGTGTCATGCAGTGCCGCGCAGGTGCAGTGTCATGCAGTGCCGCGCAGGTGCAGTGTCATGCAGTGCCGCGCAGGTGCAGTGTCATGCAGTGCCGCGCAGGTGCAGTGTCATGCAGTGCCGCGCAGGTGCAGTGTCATGCAGTGCCGCGCAGGTGCAGTGTCATGCAGTGCCGCGCAGGTGCAGTGTCATGCAGTGCCGCGCAGGTGCAGTGTCATGCAGTGCCGCGCAGGTGCAGTGTCATGCAGTGCTGCGCAGGTGCAGTGTCATGCAGTGCCGCGCAGGTGCAGTGTCATGCAGTGCCGCGCAGGTGCAGTGTCATGCAGTGCCGCGCAGGTGCAGTGTCATGCAGTGCCGCGCAGGTGCAGTGTCATGCAGTGCCGCGCAGGTGCAGTGTCATGCAGTGCCGCGCAGGTGCAGTGTCATGCAGTGCCGCGCAGGTGCAGTGTCATGCAGTGCCGCGCAGGTGCAGTGTCATGCAGTGCCGCGCAGGTGCAGTGTCATGCAGTGCCGCGCAGGTGCAGTGTCATGCAGTGCCGCGCAGGTGCAGTGTCATGCAGTGCCGCGCAGGTGCAGTGTCATGCAGTGCCGCGCAGGTGCAGTGTCATGCAGTGCCGCGCAGGTGCAGTGTCATGCAGTGCCGCGCAGGTGCAGTGTCATGCAGTGCCGCGCAGGTGCAGTGTCATGCAGTGCCGCGCAGGTGCAGTGTCATGCAGTGCCGCGCAGGTGCAGTGTCATGCAGTGCCGCGCAGGTGCAGTGTCATGCAGTGCCGCGCAGGTGCAGTGTCATGCAGTGCCGCGCAGGTGCAGTGTCACGCAGTGCCGCGCAGGTGCAGTGTCATGCAGTGCCGCGCAGGTGCAGTGTCATGCAGTGCCGCGCAGGTGCAGTGTCATGCAGTGCCGCGCAGGTGCAGTGTCATGCAGTGCCGCGCAGGTGCAGTGTCATGCAGTGCCGCGCAGGTGCAGTGTCATGCAGTGCCGCGCAGGTGCAGTGTCACGCAGTGCCGCGCAGGTGCAGTGTCATGCAGTGCCGCGCAGGTGCAGTGTCATGCAGTGCCGCGCAGGTGCAGTGTCATGCAGTGCCGCGCAGGTGCAGTGTCATGCAGTGCCGCGCAGGTGCAGTGTCATGCAGTGCCGCGCAGGTGCAGTGTCATGCAGTGCCGCGCAGGTGCAGTGTCATGCAGTGCCGCGCAGGTGCAGTGTCATGCAGTGCCGCGCAGGTGCACCCACCCGCTGAAACAGCTCCCGCGTGGCCATGCCAGCCCACAAACAGAGCTGCGGCACAGTCGACACACAGCACTCGAGTCCACTGGTGCCAGCTTGCCCGCTCTAAACAGCTGCTGCTTGGCCATGCCAGCACACAAGCAAAGCCATGGCACAGTCAACTCCAGTCCAATGCATTGTGCTGCGCACTGGTGCCAGGTCACCCGCTCTAAACAGCTCCTGCTTGGCCACGCCAGCACAACAGCAGAGCTGTGACACGGTCAACATACGGCACTCAAGCCCAATGCAGCACAATGCAGTGCGCTACACGCTGGCGCCTCAGCAGCACTTACCCATTCGAACAGCTCCTGCTTGGCCAGGGCACATGTGTACAGCTGCTGCTCCAGGGTGCCCGCATACAGCAGGTGGTACACGAAGCAGGGGTGGCTCTGGCAGTAGCGCCAGATGCGCGACGTGGCCTGCAACAGTTGAAATGCAGGAGCAGCAGCACCAGTGCACGGCTGCTTGTTCAAAGAAGGTTCTGATAGAATGGACAATGTGCACTGCACAGGCATGCACGGCAGCTCATACTGCAGCACGCGACAGTGCTCAACAGCATCATTAGCAGCACATGTCGAGGTGTTTGAATAGGCAAGAGGTATGGGCATGATGCAGTTCATGACGATCTGCCACCAAATCAAGCAAACTGCAGGCAGCAGTATGCTGTCTGACAGAGTTGCTGCTGCTGCTGCCGTCCCACCTGCTTGTTGTGCACGGGGTTCCAGAGAGTGTCGTACAGCACCAGCCGCCTTGCTGCCACCAGGTTGATGCCCACGCTGCCTGCCTTGGTGCTCAGCAGCAGCACCTGCAGCCCAGCGCAGCGCAAACTTCATGCTCAATATTACTTGTCAAACACTATGGCGTACTTGAGACTTGCAGGCACTCGCACCAAATCAGGAACAGCGGTTGACTGAAGGCAGGAATAACAAGGGGCAGCACCAGCCTTGGTGCTCAGCAGCAGCACCTGCAGGGCGCACAGCACACACATGCTCCATGCTTTCTGGTCTCTCAGACCATGTGTTCACCCTGCTGCAGTTAACATTGTCAAGATGGTACCACGCCCCGCATGTACGTGCCTCTTGCTCATGCATACACATTGCGCCATGTGCAGGGTTGCAAGTTTTTGCCATATTCCACTAAACGCGTACATGCAGGTGCCTGAAGGTGACGCCCGCCATCCAATGCGCAGCAGACACAATGTCGAAGCGCCTGCTGCTGCCGCTGCTGCTGCTGCTGCAGCTGCAGCGCACACACCTTGCAGGGTGACTCGCGGTTGTTGAATCTGGCGATGATCGCGGTGCGCTGCTTCTGGCTGACACTGCCGCGGATGCATGTGTAGTCGGTGTCAGGGGCGTAGCTGAACTGCTGCTGCAGCATGGCCCCTAGGCCGTCCAGCACAGCAAGGCTCTGCAGCAGCAGCAGCAGCAGCAGCAGCAGCAGCAGCAGCAGCAGCAGCAGCAGCAGCAGCAGCAGCAGCAGCAGCAGCAGCAAAATCAGCAACACCAGCAGGATAAACAATTCAGCGTAACAACATAGGATCAGCTCAACGCAACTATACCGCAGCAAGCTTTGTTTGCATAAATGCGCTTACTGCTGTATATGCCTTCAGCTGATGGACTGTCATGCAGTCCACAATCAGCATGCACGCAAGCTTCCTGCACACATTGCGCCACACTGTCTTGGTTTCAGTTCTGTTTGCAGCCGTACACACACCACCCCTGCTCACCTGTGAGAACACCACTAGCTTCTCCCCAGCCTGCTGGCAGCACAGCTGCACCAGCTGGCACACAAATTCCTCCTTTGGCAGCAGCAGCAGCAGCGCCTGCCGCTGCTCTTGTATTTTTGCGGTGCAGCGCTGCAGCAGTGCTTCAGCCAGGCCCGGAGGCACCTGCTCCTCTTCTGCTTGGGAGCCCTCCTGGCAGCCCTCCTCACCGGCGGCCTCCAGGGACAGGCCCTGCAGGGGATGACAAAGGTTCACGGTTAGGTTCGGGTTCAGGAGCCAAAACCCTAAACATCAGGGACACTTCCTCCTCCTCTTCTTGGGGGCCCTCTCAGCTGACTGCTGCCGGGGACAGGCCATGCAGGGGATGCCAGAGGGTTTAGAGTTGAGGTTCAGGAGCCAAACCCCTAAATATCAATCTCGCGCCCTGGGTGCCGCACATGGGGAGAGCTGCAAGTAGCGCGCCATGTCAGCCACAAAAGCATGCCATGTTGGCGGTACCTGCTCATCTTGTAATATGTACAAATGCAAACGTATGGCCTGTCCTGCCTCCTCACCTGGCTCGCGGCTGCCCCCTTGCTCCTGAGCTCTGCCATGCCATGGTCATGTGAGTTGAGGATGGACCTCATTGAGTTGAGGATGGACCTCATCAGCTGCGTGACAGCACGACGCAGCAGCAGCAGCAGCGCAGCAAATGCTATCAGCTGACCAAGCCAGCAGGGGCCACTACAGTGATGGCACATGCAGCTGCATGACCTGGGGGAGGCAGTTTATGGGCTTGCACATACAGCGGATTGCAATGGCTGCGAGCGGCATTTGGTGACGGCAAATGGCCCAAAACCGCCATGTTGCATAACATCTGGTACCTTGTAATTGTGCCTGGCTGTTCGACCGTCACCAAACAGCACACAGCAGCCCACGCCGCATCACTGCTGCACCAAAACCCTCATTTTGCATGGCTGGACCAGCAACACACTTCAAACCTTGCTGCAGCTGGTTTGTGATCAACACACAACCCGATTTGATTCAAGCGCCGTGTGCCTCACCGCCTGGTCGCGCAGGCTGCTCTTGCCCTGCTCAGCCAGCAGCACCAGCAGCTCCTGCTGTAGCGCCCGCTGCAGCTGCGTGGGTGCCAGCGCCAGCAGCAGCTCGCGCTTGGGTGGCAGCTCGCGCTGCAAGATGTCAGGGCCGGCCCGCTGGATGAAGCCCTGTACAATGCAGGCATGCAGGTGGCAGCAGCAGGCAGCAGAGACAACAACATTCAGATCAAGCTGCCGGCAGGTGGCTCTCATGCTTGCTCTCCAGCAGCAGCTCGCGCTTGGGCGGCAGCTCGCACTGCAAGATGTCAGGGCCGGCGCGCTGGATGAAGCCCTGCGCGTGTGGGTGTGTTGTAAGCGGTTGCCATACGGTACCGCATAGGACGATTTGTACGGCTCCTTTTCTACTCTGAAGAGCCAAGGTAGGTGCATAGCTGCGCACCCGCCAAGCAATGCTGGACCAGACCAGAAGAGCCCCGCCCATACTCACCAATGCAAGCCAGGCAACGACACGGACATGCTAAACGAAACTAACTGCTGTTTGTCATCAGGGAGGTTGGCGCAAAGTGCTTGATGACCATGATCTTGCCAACTGCCTCCACAGATTCCTGCTTCAACATGCTGAACACCAACGAGTCAACGAGTCAACGAGTCAACGAGCTGCCCCCGGCGACAAGCAAGCTGCTGCAAGGCACAGCAAGCAGGCCACACGATGGCGCGCTGCAGCGCCGATTACCTGTGTCCGCTGCTGCAGCACGCCCAGCTGTCGAGCCATACAGCGCCTCGCCCCCTGGCCTGCGTCCTGCGCCTGTCCAGCTGAGATGACATCAGTCAAGCGCCGCAGCTCGTCAGGGCGCATGAAGCCTGGCCGCACCTGCAGCACATAGCAGGACAGGCGATTTGCCTCATCAGCAGCAGGCAGCGGAGCTGTTGTGAAGTGGCAGACCAGGAGACAGAATGCAGCACCAAGAGCCGCTGTGGAAGCAGTGCCTGCTGCACCAGCCAACGCACGCTGCGTCAGTTTTCAGTGCAGCTGCAGCTGCCCTGTACGCAGCAGAAGTGTACAGCTGCAGTCAGCCAGGCGATGCGCTGAGAGGGCTCACCCAGGTGATGAGCTGCAGGTATTCCTTCACACAGTTCTGCAGCGGGTAGCCGGTCAGCGCCAGGCGGCGGCGCGTGGCCACGCGGCTCATCGCCTCCACAATCTGCAGCAGCAGCAGCAGCAGCAGCAGCAGCACACCTGATGAATGCAAGAGCAGTCGCATTGTAGTATTGTGTGCAGGGGCAGCAGTGCATTGATGCCGCAGAGCCCTCGGCGTGAACGGGCAGCATGGATGCTCATCAGAAGCCATATTGCCGCCTGAGCACTGTAACACCATGATTCAGCGCATCCCTTGCACTGTAACACCATGATTCAGCGCATCCCTTGCACTGTAACACCATGATTCAGCGCATCCCTTGCACTGTAACACCATGATTCAGCGCATCCCTTGCAACAAGAAGCAGGCTGCAGCAGCACCCAGGCGCACCTGTGTGTTCTCGTTGCGCAGCACATGTGCCTCGTCAGCCACCACAATGCAGGCTCCCCGCAGCAGCACATCCCGCTGCTGCTGCTGCTGCTGCTGCTGCTTTGTCTGCAGCCCCCCCTTGAAGAGGTCGTAGCTCAGCAGCAGCACACTGCCCTGCGCAACCCGCCAGGCGCCTATGACTTCCACCAGCTCCTTGCCGCTGCTGGCCTGTAGGCAGATGTGAAGGGCAGCGGTTAGATGCCAGGGTGCAGCGATTTGACCCCGGGGTCAACCAGGATGTGCAGAGATTTCATCAGCGTTCAGTGATACGCGACAGTTTTATGTATGGAACAAAGCACTGGATGGCTAGAAGCTGCCGCGCATTGCCTCTTCAAATCAAGTATGGACTTGTAACAATGCAGTACACACAGACACACAGTGGCTGTCAGGCTGCATACAGCGCAGGCAGCGCCAGGCAGCCGCCGCCCACCATGGCTGTCCTGGTCAGCTATGTGTGTGTGTGCTGCATGGGTGCAGTCGGAATCATGTAAGCAGAGCATCAACACACACAGTGGCTGCCATATGCAATAGCTCAGGCAGCGCCAGCCAGCCGCCGCCCACCATGAAGACCTTGGCCCTGGTGAGGCGCGAGCTGCTGGCGTCAGCATCAGCATCAGCATCACTGCTGCTGCCGCTGCTGCTGCTGCTGCTGCTGCTGCCGCCGCCGCCGGGCAGCCACTTATGGAACTCATCGTGCCAGTTGTGCACCACACCAGAAGGAGCCACCAGCAGTGCCCGGCCACGCCTGCAGCATGACACGGCAGCAGGGCAGGTGCAGGAGCAACAGCACCATAACCGTGGCATATGAGAAAAGGGGTGGCAGACTTGAGTGAGCTCAAAGCGCAATGTTCATGCTTGAAAACAGCCGCAGAGGGCAGTGTGGACAATGCAGCATGCAGTGTGCATGCAGGATGCGCTGTGTGTGCCTGCCTGCTGCTCACCGCTGCTGGAAGAGCAGCCACAGCAGCGCCACTGTCTGCAGCGACTTGCCCAGGCCCATGCTGTGAGCCAGGATGCAGCCGCCGCCAGCAGCAGCAGCAGCAGCAGCAGCGCCACCGCCGCTGTTGTCAGCAGCAGCAGCAGCAGGAACAGGGCTGTCGCCACCGCGATCGCTGCTGACACTGCCATCAGGCCCGCTGCTGCCCTCACTGTGCATGGCGCTGCCATCAGGCCCGCTGCTGCTGTCATCCCCGCTGCTGCCGCCGGTGCTGCTGCTAGGGTGCTGTGCCACTAGGCAGCCCCACATGAAGCGCAGCCCAGCCAGCTGGTGCGGCTTCAGCAGCTGCTGCTGCGGTGACAGGCCAGGCTGCCACCAGGTGAGGGGCAGGCGGGGGTTCTGCGGTGAACACAGCAGGCAGCAGTGGAGGGGCATCAGCAGGCAGTATCGGTGCACAGAGCATCAGAGGGTGGCCACAGCCTTGATCTGCGCCCAGCAGCATTGGATGAGGGGGAGGCTGGGGTTCTGCGGTGAACACAGCAGGCAGCAGTGAAGAGGCATCAGCAGGCAGTATCGGTGCACAGAGCAGTAGAGGGTGGCCACAGCCTTGATCTGCGCCCAGCAGCATTGGATGAGGGGGAGGCTGGGGTTCTGCGCTTAACACAGCAGGCAGCAGTGGCAGGGTATGAGCAGGTGGCGGAGAGCAAAAAGGAAAGAATGATAACCACAGAGTTCAACGGCACACACAGCATCAGGGGGTGACTACAGCAAAGCAGCGCAGTGGGATGGCATGCTGTGCATCAGCAGCCAGCCTTCACATTTGTAGCATCTTCAACAAGCAGGCTCATCGGATGGCATTGCTACTGGCAGCGCTACTGAGGCGATCTCAACACAGCCTAAACACACAGCACTGGTACATGACTAATGATTGGCGCGCTGCTGCACCCTCACAGCACAGTGCTGCACCCTCAATCAATCGCTGACGCCATAGCCGCTCACCATGCTGCCAGGCGGCTGGTCATCAAATAGGCAGGCACGCCCAGGGTGTAGCACCACTTCAGGTCGTGCAGCAGCCGGCACAGCAGCAGCAGCAGCAGCAGCAGCAGCCTCCTCGCCCTGATTGCAGCCAGCAGAGTCACTGTCAGGCTGTGTTGTGATCTGGGCTGTGGGGGCCTGGCCAGTGCTGGGGCCTGGTGAGGGATCTGCGATGCCTGGCTCATTGCGCCCAGGGCGCTGCTGCTGCTGCTGCTGCTGCTGCTGCTGCTGCTGCTGCTGACCGGGTGCTGCGAGGCGCCTGCGCTTGGCAGCACCCTGCACACAGCAGCCGCAGGGCAGTGCAGGCAGACGAGAGTTGGGTGAGTTTGCAGCAAGCCAAGGCGGCAGTTGATGTAGCAGCATGCACGCTACACATGCTAGCACGCGTGACACCCTACAAGCTGTCTACATGCCAGCTACTGTCTACATGCCAGCTACTGTCTACATGCCACCTACTAAACCACAAAGTTTGTAAGAAAGCTTTAAAATCCAGCAACAGCAAAGAATCCATTGAACACACCTGCGGTTGCTGCTCCTCTTGTTCCTCTGCCTCTGACTGCTCGCGCTCGCGCTCCCGCTGCCGCTTCTGCTGCTGCTGCTGCTGCCGTGGTGGCTCCTCATCATCTGTAGCGATGAAGCTGCCCATGCCATCACTCTCTCCCTCCTCCTCTCCCTCCTCCTCTCCCTCCTCTTGGTCTTCTTCTTCTTTTTCCTCTTCTTCTCCTTCTTGCTCCTCCTCCTGCTGCTGCTGCTGCTGCTGCTGCTGGTCCCTGTCTGCATCTTCAGCTGAGCAGGCAAACAGCAGCTCACCGCCAGCCGCTGCACCTGCCCGACCCATCTGGCCCTGCTGGCTGCCTGCTGCTGCTGCTGCTGCTGCTGCTGCTGCTGCTGCTGCTGCAAAGGCTGCTGCTGCCTGCTCCGCAGCAGCTGCTGAGGGCAGCTGTGCCAGTGACAGCACGAAGGACAAAGCCTCATGGCCGTTCACGCTCTCCTCCAGGGCCTGCAAGACAAGAGGACACAGAGCGAGAAGTTACAAGTCCTGCGCATCAGAAGCAGGCAAGCCTGCTTGAGCCTATGCTCTTCTGTGCGCAAACTAGAGTAGGACAAGGACAAGGACACAGAGCAATACCCCATCCATGTCTCAGTGAGGTGCACGAAACGTTGCAACAGCCTGGGCACATCCAGCTGCCTGGCTGCATCCCAATGAGCCCTTGCCCTGCTGAGCTTGAGCAACGCACATGAACATGACAGTTCCATGTTACATGTGCACAAGCCAGCAAAAATGGTTTGTACCAGCAAACGGCCGGCTGCCTCACGCAAAGGTGTATTTGTGTGCAGTATATCTTACATAAGCTTTATCTAAGCGGTAGCAGCTAAACGGCTGTTGCAGATCAATGGTGGCTGGTCAGCATACGCATCTCCGCTTGCCTGGCTGAGTCTTGTGCGGTGCCTGATGTAGCTCGCTACATTGTCTGCATTGGCCGCCACCAGCTTCTGCGCCGCCTTGTCTAGCTGCAGCTGCTTCTGGCGCTCCTGCTGCTGCAAGATGCTGATGTCAGCATGCACCCTGCAGGCGTAACCGCAGCAAGCTAATGAGGAACTCACAGTCATGTATGATGTGATGCAGGCTAGCGTACTGCAGTAACCATTCCAAGGCGGCTGCACAACAGCAAAGCATGACCGGCTTAGGAACTCTCTCTGCTGCCAACGCCAACTGACCGTCAGTGCGTCGTGCTGCTCTGGTAGCTGCTCCACAGGCCTGATGAGCAGGTAAATCCCAGCGCACTTTCTACAACAGCAGGGCAGCAGCACTGCTCGCCACATGCCTCCCTACAGACCCAGCCCCCTCCAGTGCATTGTGCCTGTGCACAAGTGCACCTCAGACACTGCCGACCCACTGTTGTGCCACCTCACCGCCACTTACGTGTGCCAGGTGACTGCTGCGCCCTCCCACATCTCAGGCAGCATCCGCAGCCGCCACTGCTGCCGCAGCCGCGCTACATCCTCCGCCACCAGCGCCGCCACCTCCCGCTGCCCTGCTGCCACAAGCGCTGACTGAAAAGCGCTGCCTAGGCCGCCACCACCAGCAAAGGAGATGCCGAAAGCACCAGCAGGTCCAGCTGCTGAGGAGCCTTCCTTCATGCTGCGCAGCAGCCCAGCCAGAAAAGTGCCGCCAGGGCCCTCTGTAGTCTGCTGCTGCTGCTGCTGCTGCTGCTGCTGCTGCTGCCCCGGAGTGCTGGGGACTGCCGGCATGGTTGCAGCATCCGGCCTGTGGACTGGCCGGCGCTTCTTCCGCCTGATGGCAGCAGCGGAACACAACAAGAGGGAAGCATGCATAGGCCGGCAGTACAATCTTAGAGCCACAGAACTTTCAAACACCAGCAAGAACTGCACAACCTTTGCACAGATTGCAAGCATGACGTGCATCCATCTGTAACTGCATGTTGTAAACCTGTGGGCCATGACAGCCAGTGTTGCACCATACGTTTGAAACGTTTAAACACGATAAGTTTTTATACGCGTTTTAAAGGTTTCCATATTTTCGATCTAGCCTTGAAACGCGGTCAGAAAACGCGGGGCACAGAACATGTCGTACAGCTGCACGTGCTGCACTACCTGCTGCAGTTGCGATTACTGTACTATGAGTTGCAGGAAAGACAATAGACGATTATGAAAGACACCCTAAATACTTCAAACGCGTTTACATTCTCCTGACAGACTGGTAGCTTGCAGCAAACATGTGTGTGTGTACACACTCACTGTCACAGGCCAGCACTGGCGGGTGCCACTAACTTTTCAGCCCGTTTCGAAACGTATCGTATTAAAACGCGTTTAAAATTTGTTCAATTTGCCAAGTTGCACGTTTCATGCAACCCTGATGACAGCAAAAGCAAAATTTGAAAAGTACCAGCACACTTGAACTGACGGGGCGCCTCACCTGCTGCCATGCGCCGCTGCAGCACCATCATCACCATCACCAGCAGTAGCAGCAGCAGCAGCCTGCCGCTCTTGCCGCCGCTGCTCTGCCGCCTGCTGTCGCCGCAGCTCTGCTGCATCCTGCCGCCGCTGCTCCTGCAGCAGCTGCTGGTACTCCCGCTCATCATCTGCATCAAGGTCTGCCTCATCCCATGCCCTAGACTGCACTGCGCCACCAGGAACTTCACCAAACACAACCCTGAAGTGGCTGGCTGCAGCACAGCGATCTCCACTGTGAACTTCACTGTGAACTTCTCCTTCAGGGGCTTCCTGCTCATCTTGCCAGCCCAGGTCAGCCCTGAGGTCAGCCAGGTCCTTCAGCACATCAGCCATGCTGCCCTGCAGGTGGCGCACCAGCTCGCTGCTGCTGTTGCTGCCAGCACCAGCAGCAGCTATGGTTGGGTGGCTGCAGGGCAGTATGACAGGCGCCAGCAAGCAGCGGAGCAGTCAAAACTTGAGATGATGTGTCACTTGAATTGGTTGGTTGCACAGCGGATCGCAGGTGAACGGATGCTCAGGCATGTTGCTTGCATGATGTTGCGTGCTGGCAGGCGCTGTTGCAGGAGCCCAGAGGTCAGCTGCCTGCAAACTCTTGCCGCTGCTGCGGTCAAAGACAATGGGACAGAGGCAAGCCAGCATGTGGGTCAGCTGCAGAACAAGATAACAGGCTGCGCGCTTCAATCACAGGCTGCTGCTGCTGCTGCTGCTGCTTTACCAGCCATTGCGCCTCACATGTCATCATTGGCAGCCAGGCGTCCATCTTCTGTGTGGGCCAGGAAGGGCAGCTCGTTGGCGTAGCAGCCGGCAGTGCGGCAAGGGTCGCCTGCAGCGCAGCAGGTGTGTAAGACTGTGTGAGAACGGTGTGGTAATGAGGCTGCCTGCAGCGCAGGAGATGCATGAGAGTGTGTGAGAACGGTGTGGTTATGCGGCTGCCTGCAGCAATTTAGCAGTGAGGTGCGGGCTGCCTACACTGTCACAGTGTGCCAGTGGCACAGGTGCGCGCAAAACGTGACGTCAAGAAACACAAGCAGAGGCAGGAACTGCAAAGTGCGTGCGCTGCAATGCAGCTTTGCAGTGCTGCGCTGTTGCACCGGATTCAGCAATGCATGTGCAACGCATGCTGTGAGCACGCATGTGCAGGATCACCAAACAATGTCCGAACGTGGGCTCACCTGGTAGATGCACTCGCAGCATTGCCGTGTGCGTGTCGTCAGGAGCAGCAATGTCGATGTCATCACAGCCAGCCAGGCGGTACTGCTCAATGGCAGCAGCCTCACAAGCATCCCAGGCACCGCCACCTGCTGCTGCTGCTGCTGCTGCTGTGGCAGTACCTGGCTGGCTGCCGCCGCTGCCTTGACTAAGGCTGCTGCTGCTGCTGCCTGCAGGCGGCTGAGGCCCCAGCTCGGCACTGCTGCGTGCAACTGCTGCTGCCTGCGCGGCAGCATTGTCACGGAAAATGGGTTGACGTGCAGGCTTCTGCTGCCGCTGCTGCTGCTGCTGCTGCCTGTGGTTATCAACAATGGGCGGCGTTGGCATTCCTTGCGTGTCATGCTGCTGCTGCTGCTCTGGCTGCTGCGGTTCAGGACTTGCGTGAGCTGCTGCTGCTGCTGCCGGAGCATGGCTGCTCACTTCTCCATCATCAACAGCAGGCGATGCTGCTGGTCGTGCCTCCTCCTGCTGCTGCTGCTGCAGGTCTACTGTAGCAGCCGTTGCCTCCTCCTCACCTCCCAGCACTTCTGTCGGCATCATTGGTGAGCTGGCATCACTGGCTGCTGCTGGGGGTGTGACAGCCACACTGAGTAACACCTGCTGCTGCTGCTGCTGCTGCTGCTGCTGGTTCCAGCCAGCTTCTGCCTGCTGCAGGTTGGGCCACAGCCCTGCAGTGTCCTGGTGAGGCCCATCACATGGGGATGGCTGGAAGTCCTGACCAGGCAGCAGCAGCTGGTATGGGTTGCTGCAGGTGCTCCAGTGGCGGGACTGCGCCGTTTGAGGTGCTGCTGCATCTGCTGCAGCTGCAGCTGCTGGGGCTGCTGTCGCAGCTTGTGCAAGCGCCCTGCAAAAGTAGCAGTCCAAGGCAGCAACAGGCGCACGGAGCAGGACTTGCCAAAGCCTGACAAACACGGTGTTGCAGGTGGGTTGCCCACGTGCATTTGCATGAAGTAGAAATATTCTGTGGCATTTGTAGCGCGACTGGCCAAGCAGGGGCGTGCCTGCTCACCTGGCGTCTTCTAGGCCTTGTGCCAAAGACAGCACCATGGCCTGCAGGCTAGCCAGCTGCTGCTCCACTGCAGCTGCGTTGATCGCAGCCATACCTCAAACTTTATCACAGGTTCCTGCAAGTTTGTGCGTACTCGTTCACCCAACAAGGCCCAGGGAGTGTGGCATACTGTGCGTGCTGTGTTGGGGCATCCGCAGCTGTTTGCCTCGTGCGACGTTCCGGACGCATACAAAGATGCAATTGTACTAAATACAACGTAAAAAGTCATCAGTGCGGTGAAGATGCACATGAGCATGTGACCAGCCACATCAGCAGTTATTTTTCAAGACCTAGTTGCCGGTGAGTATTCTCTGAATCCCATTTATTCGCAATTCATATGTTTAAGTTCAACAGCTGGAAGACACCAAGTATGGGGTCGTCCTTGCTCCTATTCGAGTTCACACAATGAAGTGTCGCGCGTAAGCAGCATCCGTGGGCCTTCAACAATGACTCTCCGATACATAAGCTAAACTCATTACCGCAGCATCAATTGAAGGCTGCGGCATCGGCTGGGCGGGCAGGCATGACAGCAGGTGTCACCACAGCAGATGCTGCTGCTGCTGCAGCTGCTGGGGCCATCATGAGCCCGCAGCAGGCAGTGATTGCCAAAATCAGGCGCCGCTACTATCAGGAGGGGCTTCCACGGGATGCTGAGGAGGCAGCGCATGCAGCTGCAAACATCAAGTGCGCACGTAACCCAGCAGCAGCACCAGCAGCAGCAGCAGCACCAGCAGCACCCCAAAAAGACTCATCAGCTGTTACCAATAGTGTCCCAACAGCAGAGGAGTCCAACATGCAGTGGTATTCTGTAAGCCTTGAATCAGGGCCTGAGTGAGCCTGCCGTGCTTGCTTGCACATCATGCAGCCACCCACACCTGTCATGCTGCACAGCTCCCATTCTAGGCACAGCAGCGCATGGCACAGAACCACAAAGCGCGTGCAGGCAAAGCATCAGACGCAGCTGTTTGTCAGACTGCACCGTACTCATGCGTGTGCAGGTACATTGCGGATGCTGCCAAGCTGCTGAAGCACGGAGCTGTACAGCATACCTCAGGCACGCACAACAAATCTGATGCACCCTGCGGCTGTTGCTGCTGCTGCTGCTGCTGCTGCTGCTGCTGCTGCTGCCACAGGTGCATTGCGGACGCAGCCAAGCTGGTCAACTCTGAGCTGTGCAGCAAGCCTCGTGCACAGCAGTCTGACGTGACTTGGGGCGCATTTTGTGCAACTCTGCTTGTGTATGCTGCTGCAGGTGCATAGCGGATGCCGCCAAGCTGCTAAGCTGCTGAGCACTGAGCTGTACATCACAGCACACACAGGCACGCCCAACCTTCCGGATGCTGCTGCTGCTGCTGCCCCAGGTGCATTGCGGATGCCGCCAAGCTGCTGAGCACTGAGCTGTACATCAGAGCTCAGGCACGCACACCATCAACACACACATTCTTGTCGACTGCTGTGATGTACGCCACTGCAGGTGCATTGCGGATGCCGCCAAGCTGCTGAGCACTGAGCTGTACATCAGAGCTCAGGCACGCACACCATCAACACACACATTCTTGTCGACTGCTGTGATGTACGCCACTGCAGGTGCATTGCGGATGCCGCCAAGCTGCTGAGCACGGAGCTGTACAGCAAGCCGTGCCACTTTGTGCTGGAGCTGGTGCAGAACGCGGACGACTGCAGCTACGGCCACGGCACGGAGCCGCGCCTGCTGCTGGTGCTCTTCAAGGGCGGCGGCAGCAGCAGCAGCAGCAGCAGCGCAATTCATGCGGCAAGCAACGGCGGCTCTCAAGCGTGCAACGGCGGCAGCAGCGGCAAGTTTGTGTTTGGAGCTGCGAACGATACAACTGTCCAGCCAGCACCAACCTGCAACAACAACAGCAGCAGCAGCAGCAGCAGCAGCAGCAGTGCACTTGCAGGCTGGGCTGCTCAGGATGATGCTGAGGCTCAGGCTGGTGATGCGCTGCTGGTGGCCAGCAATGAAGTCGGCTTCAGCGCTGCTGACGTGGCAGCGCTGTGCGACATGAGCGCCTCGACGAAAAGCCGCGCAGCAGGTGCCTTCACCGGTGAGAAAGGCATTGGCTTCAAGGCCACGGCAGCAGCAGCCGAGGCCACCTACATCGCCAGCGCAGGCTACTGCTTCTGCTTCGACCTGCGGCCGGGCGCGTATGCGGTGCCCTGGCTGGGCCTGGTGTGCCCGCGATGGGAGCAGGGCTTAGAACAGCGCATGCAGGCCTGGGCGGCGGCACGCGCGCAAGGTAGGGATCCAAAGCAAGTTCTTCGAAAGGGGTTGGGTTTCTGCGTTTTGGGGAGCCGGGGCTGACGCAGCGCCTGGGCGGCAGCACGGGCGCGAGGTGTGCGGCTGAGGTTTTGGGGTTGGGGGTGCTGGGTGGGGTGCCCTGGCTGGGCCTGGTGTGCCCGCGCTGGGAGCATGGCTTAGATGAGCGCTTGGAGGCCTGGGCGGCAGCACACGCGGCAGGTGGGTTTGGGACCAGCTCAGTTTTGGGGGTTCTTAAGTCTCTGGCTGGGCCTGGTGTGCCAGAGATGGGAGCAAGATTTGGAGCCGCGCATGGAGGGGTGGGCGGCAGCACGCGCGGCAGGTGGGTTTGGGACTAGCTGAGGTCTTTGGATTCTTGTGTTATGAAAGTTTCTGGGCGGCAGCTCGCGCCACACGTGGGGTTGAGTGACAAGGGATTTGGTGGCTTGGGGTGTGTTGGTGCCCCTGGCTGGGACTGGTGTGCCCTAGGTGGGAGGACTGGTTAGAGCAGCGCATGGAGGCCTGGGCGGCAGCTCGGGCACAAGGTAGGTACTGGAGAAAGGGTTTTGAGAGTTTGTGGGGTTCTGGGGTTGCTGGGAGGCGGGGCTGAGCCAGTGCACGGAGGCCTGGGCAGTAGCACACGCGACAGATAGGGGACTGGCTGGAGCGTTGCTCTTGTGAAGTGGTTTGCTGGGTGCAGGGCTTGGGGTTGGGTTCTCAGCTGTGGGGGTGTGCGCTGTACAATGGGGGGGCATGTGGCCTGTTTTAACGCCGGCTGCGCTGGTGCTGTTGCGTTCATGTCTATTCTCTGCCCATTGCTGGCCTGAGTTGCAGCAGGTGATGCCTGCACGGTGGTGCATGCAGCAGCTGGAGCATCAACATGCGCACAATGCCCTGACTGCATCATGGGTTGTGGCGCGTTGCTGCGTTGTCGGTGCACCTGCAGGCACCTGTCTGCCGCCCGACCTGCTGCGTGACTTCACCACGCGCATGTGGATGCGGCTGCGGCCTGGACACACCGCTGCCAGCAGCAGCAGCAGCAGCAGCAGCAGCAGCAGCAGGGCCGACTTGTGTCAGCAGCTGGCTCAGCTGGACCCCCTCATGCTGCTCAACCTGCGCAAGCTCAGGTAGGCGTGTGTGTGCAGCTGTTGTGGATGACTGCAACGTGCTTGTGCAGCAGGACACGCAGTGGCACTGACTGTGAAGCGTGCTTGCTTCGTGTCTATGCACACATGCAGTGCACTTCCTGTGCATCATACAGATGGCGGCTTCAAATGGATGTGCAGGCACATGCCACATGGCAATGCCCTGCATATGTTCCCCACGCGGCTGCTCGTGTGCAAACCGCTGCTGCCTTTGCTTCTGGCAAATGCAGGCACATGACTGTGCTGGTGGTGACTCCAGGGCAGGGCGTGCAGCAGCGCCAGCTGACCCGCAGCGGCGCAGAGGACGCTGCCGGCCGCCTGGCGGTGACTGTGCGGCAGGGGCAGCTGGGGGCGGCGCTGCAGGAGGAGGTTCAGCACCTGCTGGTGCTGCGGCAGCTGGTACAGGTGTGCATTACAGCTGGCATTGCTGTTGGGCCGGTGGATTGTCTGGTAGGCATGCGTTGAGTGGCGCTGAGCACAGCAAATGCGGCAGCAGATTAGGGAGACTGAGGACGCTGCCGGCCGCCTGGCTGTGACTGTGAGGGTGGGGCTGCTGGGGGGGCAGCTGCAGGAGGAGGTGAACGGCTGCTGGTGCTGCGGCAGCTGCTGCAGGTGCGGGGTGCTTCTACTCATGTACGATGGGAAGGCAGGGTGCTTGCACGTGTCTTGTGCATCTAATCACCATCTGAGATGGCACCTGTTGCATTGCCTTTGCTGTAGCAAGGGGTCTCTCTGCACCCCCCGCCTCCATTGCTGCTGCTGCTGCTGCTGCTGCTGCTGTTACTGATCTTCCTGCTGCTGCTGCTGCTGCTGCTGCTGCTGCTGCTGCTGCTGCTGCCGCTGCCAGGTGCCGGCTGCCATAGCCGACAGTGAGGAGCGGCGCAAAGGGGTGCGGCAGGTGGAGCTGGTCTTTGCATTGCCCACAGCAGCAGACGGCAGCGCAGCACCTGCACTGGATGCGCAGCTGTTTGCCTTCCTGCCGGTGGCCAGCTACGGCTTCAGGTGAGACGCCAGCTACGGCTTCAGGTGAGACGCCAGCTGCGGCTTCAGGTGAGACGCCAGCTGCGGCTTCAGGTGAGACGCCAGCTGCGGCTTCAGGTGAGACGCCAGCTGCAAGTGTCACAGCTCTCAGTCAACATTCAAATACACAAACTTGCTTTCCACCACAGGTGCCAGCTGTCTCTGCACTGCTACTGCTGCTGTGGCCTGTCGTGTCCTTGCTTTTATCTTCCCATGCCAGGGCTCCTCAGCTTCCGCATACAGGCATTGCCGTCAACCACACTGCTGACCCTCATGCTGTTGCTCATGATGGACCCCCCTGGCTTTGCTGCTGCTGCTGCTGGCCCGCTCAGGTTCCACGTGCAGGGCGACTGGCTGCTGCCCAGCAGCAGGGAGGGCCTGCTGGAGCGCAGCGCATACAATGCACACCTGAGGGACCAGGTGGGTGGCTTGCGTTGCCTTTCATGTGTGTATTGGTGTATGGCGCGTTGGTGTATTGCAGCTTGGTGCCAGCACTGCTGTTGTCACGTGCATGTGTGATAATTTTTGTCTCAGTTACCCACCTGCCTGCCTGCCTCTACTGCTGCAAGCAGCTGGCGCCAGCGTTTGTGGAGCAGGCCATGCAGGCTTTGCAAGCCTACCACCGCAGCAACCAGCAGCAGCAGCAGCCCAGCAACAGCACCACCAGCAGCAGCAGCAGCGCCCGCCCCCGCCTCAGCAGCGCTGCGCTGCTGCAGTACCTCCCCCTACCTGGCGAGGTGACCAACTCCTTCATGGCAGTAGCAGCAGCAGCCATGCTGCAGCTGCTGCAGGACCAGGAGTGTGTACAGTCAGCATCTGGCCAGCTGCTGATGGCCTGTGACACCCTGCTGCCTTCACCGCTGCTGATGACAGCAGACAGGCAGCAGCTGATAAGCAATGAGTGGCTGCAGCAGGGACTGCCAGGCACGCAGTATGTGCACCCAGACCTCTTAGCTGGCAGCAGCAGCAGCAGCAGCAGCAGCAGAGCGGAGCAGGTGCTCATGCAGCTCGGTAGTGAGCACTTTTCTGCTTCACTTCTAGCATCCTGGCTCACAGCTCCCAGCACAAGGCCGCTGTTAGAAGCGTTATCGCCACATCAGCGTGCCAGCTGGCTGAAGGAGCTGTATTGCTGCCTGGCCAGGCTCATTGTATTGCGTACTGGCAGTACAATGAGCATGGCAGATGATGTTAGCAGATGGGGAAGGCGGCTGGCAGCTGCACCCATCCTGCAGCTGCATGGCAGTCAGCGGTTAGTTAGCGCTAGTGAGCTGCAGGGGCAGCTGTACTTGTGGCAGCCTGGCTTTGGAAAAGAGCAAGAGCTCTGCTTGTTCAGCAGCAGCAGCAGCAGCAGCAGCACTGGTAGCCTGCACTTTGTTGACCCCTGTACACTGACAAGCAGTACACGGTCAATGCTGCACAGCCTGCTGGGGTTGCCTTTTGTGCCCATGTCAGTGCTTGTTGGGGAGCTGCTGAGGCAGCAGCAGCAGCAGCGCAAAGGCCTGCAGCAGCAGCAGCAGCAGCAGGCGGCAGTGGAGGCAGTGCACAAGCACAACGAGCGCATGCTGCTGTTCCTGCTGTCAAACTTCAAGCAGTTAGGCAACAATGAGCTGCAGCAGCTGCGGCGGCAGCTGGTGCTGCGTGCTGGCAGGCGCGATGCCTACACGCTTGCTAGCGCCCTGTGGCTACCACTCTCTAGCAGCAGCAGCAGCAGTGATGCAGTGCCTGCAGAGCTGCAGCCAGATCTGACGCAAGCTGGGCTGCAGTTCCTGCACAGCAGCTACCAGCAGCTGGCAGCAGCAGCAGCAGCTGACTCAGCAGGTGACCTGTGGCAGTTGATAAAGAGCCTTGGAGTGAGAGACGTGACAGCAGATGCAGCAGCAGCGCGGCTGCTGCAGCTGTACGGCAACAGCAGCAGCAGGAGCACCATCCGCCTGCAGCAGCATATGCGCCACGTCAGCTTCCTGACCTCAGTCAGCGGGCTGTCAGTAACAACTTGTAACAACATTCGAAACGGACAGCTCAGGCTGTACAGCAGCTGTCAGGACCCTTTGCAGGAAAGCCCAGAAGCCAGGCCAGATCTGCTGCACTGGCCTCTGTCTGGTGCAGCTACAGAGCAGACAGCTGCCGACATCACCCTGCAGCTACAGCACGGCTGCCGCCTGCTGTTTGTGCACAGCTGCTACTACAGCAACGCTGGTGATCTTGACACTGTGCATGGGCGGCTGATGCGCTGTGGAGTGAAGGAGGCTGGGCCAAACCAGGTGGGTAGCAGGATGACTGCTGGATGCATCGCATCACTCATTTGTGCTGTACAGCCGGCACTGTCAGAACTGCGCTGCTTGTGCAGGGAGCATAGAGCATCTGGGCCAGCAGTCATCATGCACGCATGCAGTCCAACAACCCCTGCATTGCACAGGGAGGGGGTGGCCTTCCACAAATGACTGTGTTGCTCGCTTGCAGGTGGTGCCACACCTGCTGCAGATGAGCCAATTACCAGCATTTGCAGACGCCTCAATAGTGCAGTGTGCAGTCGCGCTGCACACCACCGTGGAGGCGCTGCTGCTGCAGCAGCTGCAGTACCTGGCAGCAGTGCGGCAGCAGCTGTCGCCCGCAGTTCAAACACAGTGCCGCAGCCAGTTCAAACTGCTGAGCAGCACAAGACAGCTGCTGCCCAGCTGCCAGCTGCATGTGCCTCCAGGAGACCCAGTAGCACTGCAGCTGCTGCAGGACCTGTACAGCTGTGGTAGTTGTGGGCTGCCGCTGCTGCATGGTGCTTTCAGCAGTGCTGCAGCAGATGAGGAGCAGCAGTTTGCTCTGAGGAGCTTGCTGGGTGTCAAAACAGCAGATGCAGCAGCAGTCATCAAGGCGGTTGCTGATGCGCACAGCAGCATAACAGCCATGCTTGTCGCTGAGCAGCAGCGCATGCAGCACCTCACTTATATAGCTAGCCAGCTAGACCTGCTGGAGAGTCCTGCAGGCAGTACACTGCTGCAGCAGCTGCAGCAGGTGGTACGCTTGCAGGACACAGCTGGCCGGTACTGTACTGCTGGGGAGCTGCACCTTCCTCTAGGACAGCAGTTTGCAGGGCTGCAGGCAGACATGCATGCAGCAGGGATGAAGTTCCTGCAAAGCAGCTACCTAGCTGATGGCAGTGCGGGCAGTGCAGCAGACGCAGCAGCAGGCAGTGCATGTGCAGCAGACAGCGGCAGTGTAGCAGGCCGGCGGCTGCAGCAGCTGCTGACGCTGCTGGGGGTAAGGACAGCAGATGATGATGCAGTTGTGACACACATCATGCAGCTTTACAGCAAAGATCCTTTCAACATGCCGACTGTGCAGCAGCACATGGGTCATGTGCGCTTCATCTGCAGCCGCTGGCTTGCACTCAGTGCAGCTGCAAGGGAGGCTGTGAAGCAGCAGCTGCAGCTGCTGATTCAGCCAGCAGAACATGCAGGTGATGGCAGCAGCGGTGGCAGCAGCCAGAGCGTGTTTGGCGTGTTTGGCAGCAGTAGCAGCAACAGAAGCAGCGTAGGCAGCTGTATGTATGCTCCTGTGCAGCAGCTGCTAGAGCTGCCTGCAGCAGGCAGTGAAGAGCAGCAGCTGCTGGGTGTGCTCCGCAGTGGCGGGGCGCAGTTCCTACACAGCCAGTACGCAGCAGCGCAGCTGGACGGGCAGCAGCTGCTGCTGTGGTTGCGTAGCCAGCTGGAGTTGCAGCAGCTGAGCAGCAGCAGAGCAGTAGACTGCATCCTGCAAGCGCAAGCAGTAGCACGAGTAAGCGTCCCCATAACAGAGCAGCTGGTGGAACAGGCGCTGTATGTTGCGCTGCATGGCAGCCCAGAGCAGCACGAGAGGGCTGCCAAGGAGCTGGTGCTGGTCAAAGTTGCGCCGAATGGTCAACCAGCGATGCACATGGGCTCTGGGTTATGTTTTTACCCGTGCTACTACCCAGAGGCAGGCGAAGGCTGGCAGATGCAGCAGGTGCTACTGCCCACCGAGGTGGCATATCTGCACCCAGCATATGTAGCCAAAATTGACCAGTGGCTGAGCGGCAGCGGCAGCAGCAGCAGCAGCAGCGCGAGCACTTTTGGCTCCAGTGCCGCGTTCAAAAGCTTCCTCACACAGCAGATGGGCGTGCTAAAGCTGCCGCAGCCAGGCTCTGTTGCCCTGAAAACTGCAGCAGCTGCACCTGACCGCTGGCTGCCGCTGCTGCTGCTCCTGCGTGACCGTTGGCACGAATACAGCTCGCAACAGCGGCAACAGCTCTCGCAGGATTTGAAAAGCATGACGGTCAACAGCAGCAGCGGCCCCAGCTGCTTGCAGGATTGCTTCCTAGAGACTGCAGAGCTGCAGGGCAGCTTGCAGGAGCTCCTGCAAGCGCTGGGCCTGCCTTTCCTGCAAGTGGCGCAGCCCACCAGCCACAAGTGGCTGTTCCTGCAAGCCCTAGGGGTCAGCACACAGCTGCAGTGGCCAGATATACACAAGGCCCTGCTGCAGCTCAGCAGCAGCAGCGCAGCGCCAGATCTGGAAGCCATGCGGGAGCTTTATAAGCGGCTGCATGTGCTATGTCAGCTGGATGCAGCAGGCAGCACAGCCGAAAAAGTGCTGCAGGCGTTCCAGCAGGAGCAGCTGCTGTTTGTGCCGCAGCAGGAGGGGCATAACAGCAGCAGCAGCAGCAGGGTGGTGGGGAAGGCTGTGGGGCATCAGTGGCTGCGCAGTAGCGATGTGCTGTGGAGTGGCAACCGCAAGGTCTTTGCCACCAAGGTTTTCATTGCGTTGCACTACCGGGTAGGCTGCCTGCTGCTGCTGCTGGCTGCTACAAAGTGTCTGCTGCTGCAATGAGTAGTTTGTTGGCCTTGACATTGCAAACTCATGAACATTTTGTGGTTTGTGGGCCTTGACATTGCAAACTCATGAACATTGTATTAACCTGGCATTTGGGTACAGGTGCCAGGGCAAAACGCTGGCTTAGGCAGCTGCATATAACATAAGTTGTGTGTGCGTGCGCATGCGTGCATGCATGCGTGCGTGCGTGCGTGCGTGCGTGCGTGCGTGCGTGCGTGCGTGCGTGCGTGCGTGCGTGCGTGCGTGCGTGCGTGCGTGCGTGCGTGCAGACACAGAACAAAGCCACTACTCAACCTATATGGTATCACTGGCCAGGCAGTGAGTTCACACCATAACCCAGGTTGCCAAGCTGCTAATGCTGTGCCACCCCGCTGTGCTTGCAGGAACTGTTTGTGTTCTTCACCCAGGTGCTGGGCATCCGCAGCGCAAGCCAGGCCGACCTCAAGGTGGGGGCACCTGCTGCTGATGTGTGCTTGCAGGACAGCAGCCAGCGCAGCTGCAGAATGCTTGCAGGACAGCAGCCAGCCCGGCTGGAAATGCTTGCAGGATAGCAGCCAGTGCAGCTGCAGAATGCTTGCAGGACAGCAGCCAGTGCAGCTGCATAGTGCTGCTTTTGACTCTCCTGTTCATCATCATGCTGCTCATGGGCTTGCAAAAGAAAGCATTGCATAGGATTGGCAAGATGCTAACAGCGGACCACACAATTCAGGCAGAACCGATGCACGGACTTGCAGGAAACAGGCCCAGCAGAGCCGTGTGTATGCTACAAGTCATCAAGGCGGCTTCAGCATCACAGCAGGCACACCAATCAATGCTTCAGCTCCTGGGTGATGTTGCCGCTGCCAATGCTTGCAACCATCACCTCTTGCAGGAAGCGCTGCTGGCGGTGCCAGGGCAGCTGCAGCAGCAGCTGCTGCCCGAAAGTGACATCATCGACATCACACTGCAGATTTACACAGGCCTGGCAGACAACACAGCAGGCTTACCCTGGCTGAAAGAGCTGCTGAGCAAGCAGCCAGTGCTGCTGGTCAAACATCGTGGTCAGCTGCGCTTCAAATCAGCTAGCTGCGGCCAGCCAATTTACCTGGAGGATGACTTGCAGCTATCGCAGCTGTTTGCAGGGGATTGCTGCGTGCTGGCAGTGCCGCCGGAGCAGCTGCCGCTGCTGGGAAAGCTGCTGCTGCTGCAGGTGAAGCCGCGGCTGCAGTGCCTGTCTGCGGCAGTGAAGCGCAGCTATGCGGCGGCTGGCAGCAGCGGCAGCAGCAGCAGCGGCGGGGTACCGAGTGATAAGTGGACAGGCCTCCTGAGGGCTGTGCTGCCACTGATTGCGAGGTGCGTGGAGATTCTTGTGCTGCTGCTTGCTGCTGCTGTTGTATGGCGCTTGGTGGTGCGTGCTGCTGTTAACTGCCTCCACTGGTGCTGTAGACAGAGGGATCACAGATATGTTGCCTCAGAAAGCATGCAACAGGGTAGTCAGGTGCTATGTGAACCTGCTTGCCAACGCTTGGTGCCAGTTCGCCCTGGTGATCTGCTATCAAGGGTCAGTTGCTGCACATACGTAAGAACGGAGTCAGGTGTGCCTGCCTTTCCCACTGCTGTGCTGCTAACACTGTTGCTCCCTCTGTTGCTCCCCCTGCATCCCTGCAGGTTCCTCTACAAGCTGAAACCAGACCGCTTCCAAGAGCTGCTGCGCAGTGAGCAGCTGCAGCAGCTGATGCAGCTGCAGGTGCACTCGCTGCCGGGGCTCACAGAGACACTGACGCTTGGCAACACATCCAAACAGCGGCCAGCGGTGGCTGCACTGCAACAGCAGGCACAGCCAACCTCCACAAACGCCGGCAGCAGCAGCAGCAGTTACGTGTTGCTGGTCAACAGCAGCAGCAACAAGCTTGACCTGCGCTGCAGCATCGCTGACCAGATTGCTGCGCTGCTGTCTGGCGGGGAAGCAGTCCTGCAAGCGCAGCTGCTGCCCCGGCTGCGGCAGATGCTCAAGCAGGCACAAGACGGGCAGCTGGCAGATGCAGCTGCTGAGCTGCAGCATGATAATGTGCCAGAGATTCCCTCTGATATGCAGCCTTGGAAAGTGGACGGGGAAGGTGATGCAGCAGAAGGCGGCAGCAGCAGCAGCAGTAGGGCTAGGGGGTCTATCAGTAGGAAGTCTGCTTGGGAGGGCTCGGATGATGAAGATGAAGAGGCGGGGGAAGCAGCAGCCTCAGCTTATACCGCCTCAGCTGCTGCTGCTGCTGCTGCTACTGCTGGAGCTGCTGCTGCTGGTGGTGATGGGGTTGGAGTGGAGGGAGGGACAGGCGGCACTGCTGTCATTGCTGCTGCTGCTGCTTTTGGCACGGGCGGCTGGCGGCCGCAGCAGCCAGAGCAGCCGGCAGGCCAGCAGTCACCTGGCGATGCCCCTGTGCTCCCCACCAGTGGTGCAGCTGCTGCTGCTGCTGCTGCTGCTGCTGCTGCTGCTGGCGCACAGCAGCCGATACCAGCTGCGCAGCGCTACCTCTGCAAGAACCAGCTGCCCTTTGAGGCTGTGCCGGTCTCTGACGAAAGCAACAGCAGGTTTGGCTGGGTGGACGAAAGCAGCATGGTTTCCATCAGCGCCATGCCTGCTTACAGCAGCAGCAGCCATGAGGAGCTGCGCTGGGCAGACCACCAGGGCAGCGGGGAGTGCACAGCAGCCCCTGCTGTGATAAATGTGAGCTTGAAGCCGAGGATGGAAGTTCAGACATACGAGTTTGCTTGCAGCATTAGCAGCACCTGCAGCAGCCGTGGCAGCCCGACAGCAATTTTGTTACTCTGTCCTGATTCCAGCACAACTATGATAATGTAGCATCAGCAACAGTTCCGGCACGATCCGGCAGCAATCTTGTGCACATATACTGAATAGCTCTGTCTTCTCAGCTGTTTAGCTATCCCGCTGCCCTCACATGCAGCTCTGACTTGGCTGCACTTTTTTGCCTGCAGGAGCAGACGATAGCTGTACGGCGTAACCGCAGCAGACAGCAGCTGCACTATGCACCTCAGCAATGCCGGGACTCAGGCAGCAGCACCACAGGCGCCTGTGGTGCTGCAGAAATGGTGCGCATGGCTTCCATCAGCGCCATGCCGGCGTACAGCAGCAGCAGCCATGAGGAGCTGCGCAGGGCAGATCACCAAGGCAGTGGGGACTACGCAGCAGCAGCCCCTGCCGTGCCATTTGTGAAGTTTGCAGCAGACTTTGGCCCACCACAGCAGCCACCACACCACAAGAAGTATCACAACGTGAGAGCGCAGCGCTTGCAGCACCACCAGCAGCACCACCAGCAAGAGCAGCAGCCGCAGACAGCTTCAGCAGCTGGAGAAGGGTCAGTGCAGGGTCACAACAGGGACAGCCGCAGTGCAGTGCAGGACGCAGCACGCGGGATCTTTGACATGTTTGCGAACAAGCGTCAGGCTGGCAGCGGGGACGCACCTGACAGCAGCAGCAGCAGCCTCATGCACCAGTTTGGCAGCCTCAACTTGTCAGATCCACCACCACCAGCAGCAGCAGCCTCTCAGGCAGCAATCGTGTTCGGGAACCTGCGGCAGCAGCTGCAAAGCGTGCAGTTTGCAGCAGCAGCTGCAGCAAGCAGGACAGATTTCCAGGTGGCCGCTGCTGCTGCCAGTGCTGCTGACGCTGCTGCTGTGCGTGCTACCTCAGCTAACCAGCAGCTCTGGCAGACTATGCAACCCCCGCCATTCGAAGGTGCGGCATTTGCTGCCAGCACCAGCTGCACCAGAGATCTTGCTGCTGCTGCTGGCGCTTTCAGCGGCCCTGGTGCAGGCAGCAGCGGCGCAGCAGGCAGCAGCAGCAGTGCAGGCGCTGCAGTGCAGAACAGCAGCAGCAACAGCAGTGGGGCTGGGGCAGGCAGCAGCAGCGGCAGCCCCATCTTCCAGTTCGGTGCCGCCCGGGAGCCACCCAGCCATGCAACAGACACCCTAACACAGCAGGCGGCCGCAGCACCAGCCAACGGCTGCGCTGGCGCCAGCAGCAGTACTCCCCCAGCTGCTGCCAGCATCAGCAGCAGCATCAGCAGCAGTATGGAGGCTCAGCAGCGTGTGGGTCTGCTTGGCGAGGCTTTTGTCTTCAGCCTGCTGCAGCACAAGCTACCCGGCTTTGACGAGTCTTGCTGGCGCTCCAGTGCACGGCAGTACTGGCCGCGCAGTGAAGGTCAAACCCCGTTGCAACCGCCAGACGTTGACCCGTCGTTTGACTTTTTGTACAAAGATGTCGAGGGGGAGTTGAGTGGCACTCCAGGCACCCTCTGCTGCATCGAATGCAAAGCTACAAGTGACAACGCGGCAGCAGACAGCAGCGGGATTAGCACGCACAGCTTCCACATTAGCCCGAAGCAGTGGGAGCTGGCGCGGCTGGTCAAACTTCGGTCAACGCCGGAGCAGCCGCAGCTGTTTGTTGTGATGTGCGTTGACCGGGTGGGCAGGCCAGGGGGCCCCCGGTTGGTGTCTGTATTGAAGGACCCTGTGGGCATGGCGCAGGCTGGGCAGCTGTGGGTGACTGGGCAGGAGCTGCAGCTGTGCGACTTCCCTGTGTGCCTGCAGTGAGCACTGCTCTCTGAGCAGCAGCAGCAACGGGTGTGGTGTGATTATTGGATTTGCGGTGTCAGTGCTGGGTGTGAGGGTGCTGGGAGTGGGTGCTAGTCAACTTCCCTGCGTGCCTGCAGTGATCAGCAGCAGCAGCTGCATCCCTGCAGGGATTATGTGCCCGACTGTGTGATGGACGTGCAACAGCGGTTACAAAGCCAGAGCGCGGGTTGGGTGCAACTTGGCTAACTTCAGGGGCAGCAGACATCTGCTGTTTGCACGTCTGAGGCAGCATGAGTTTCAGCGTTTGCATACAATGCATGATTGGCTGTAACGTTGCTTACAACGCAATATGCTGCATTGTGCTACTGCAATGTGTGTTACCTGCAATTCTTTATACAATGGGCTGCTCGTGCTGGTGAGGAAAGACAGGAACGGTTCTAGGCTGCTGTCTAAGAGGCATCTAAGTTTCCTCCTCCAAGGCGCGCCTGGCGTCACCGTGGTTTACTCGCAGTTGGTGCGCATCAAGGTTGCACATGTGATCGGTTCGTGATGTAATAACAACACAAATCAGTTGCCGTACGCCATTGTGCGCTTGTGTGGTGCAGCACACGTGATACAGTACTGTTGTTGGGTACGAGGGGCTGTTTGCTCCTGGCACGCACAGGAACTGCGAGGCTTCTGTTGTGACACTAACCAGCTTCTGTATGCACCGTGGTTCGGCTGAGTAGCTAGCAATCGCCGTGAGCCGCTCCCCGGGCCAACCCCAACAGCAGAGGAAACATGTCAACAGCAGCAGCAGAGGAGGTGTATGAACTGCCAGCTGCCGCAGTCAGGTACGTTCAACCGTGTTCAGATCAACGATGTACCAAAAACCCGCAGAGCTTCCAGGAACAGCCGCTGCTGGCCATAGCCACCACCATCACGTCTGCTGCACTGCTGCGCAGCAGTGCATGCATGCAATGCGCATGCAATGCGCATTGCATGCGCATTGCATGCGCATGCAATGCAGTGCATGCACTGCAGTGTCAGACCACACAACGCAGCATTTGTCCTCAACAGGATGCACCTCCTCACAGCTTGCTGGCAAGTAGGCAGCAGTATTCTCACACAATCACTACTTGCCAACATGCCCATCAACAACCACCGCCATGCAGCGCACTTGAACAGCACCATGCTGGACGCAAACACGCATGCGCTGCTGCTACGGCTGCTGCTGCTGCTGCTGCTGCTGCTGCTGCTGCTGCTGTGCAATCCCACTTGCAGGACACTGGCACAGCCCGGGCTGCGCCTGGAGCTGCACTGCATCAGCATCAGCCACTACTGCATGCGGGCCAAGTGGGCGCTGCAGCTGGCTGGGCTGCCTTTTGATGCTGTGCACTACCTGCCACTGGCCCATGTGGCAGGCATTAAGCGGCTGCAGGTAAGCAGCAACAGCAAAAGAGCTTTAAATACTTGTAGTAGCCAGGGCACTGCTGCAGCTGGCTGGGCTGCCTTTTGCTGCTGTGCACTACCTGCCGCTGGCCCATGTGGCAGGCATCAAGCGGCTGCAGGTAAGCAGCAGCAGCAGCAGCAGCAGCAGCAGCAGCAGCAGCAGCGGCAGCAGCAGCAGTACTGAACAGCCAGAAACTGTTCCTGAGGCTTCAGCAGCACTGTGATCTGTGCTTTCAGTGGCACAGTGATTTACACAGCAGGCCTCAAGATTGACACCGGCTGCAATTACCTGCCCAGCAAAACAATGAAGCGCATAAAGCTGCACAATTTTATAAATGTAGTCACACTCAAGGCTGGGGTGTGACCTCCCTTACTGCATCGCTCTGCTGCCCTCACTGCTCTTCTCCTTGCTCCTTCCCTGCCGCCTGTGCAGCGCCGCTTCAACCAAGGCCCTGGCGCTGCCACAGCCTCCAGCAAGTCCCCAGCAGCAACGCCAGTGCTGGCAATCTACTCGGCACAAGGCGAGCCCCTCTGGTGCGCACTTGCAGGAACTTGCAGGAACTTGCATGACCCTGGCTGCAGCCTAACTGCAGCAGCAGCCGCGCCAGAACTACCAGTGGCCCAAAGCTTGCTGTATGGCAGCGCTGTGCATTGCCCACATAGCACAGTCAGCAGGTGCAGCCGGATCATACAGTTGTGTGAGCAGTCTCCCGGCTCCTGCAGCACCCCTGCTGACCCTGCCTACCTGCTGCAACGCACCACCTTTCACCACTCCTGCTTCGGCCTGGTAGCCAACTCAAAATCAGCAATGCTCCTGACCCGTACCAACACCCTGCTGCTCTGCACTATCCCTGGCCACCCTGCTGTAGCCTGGTGGCCAACTCAACGCTGATCAGCTGCTACGCTGCGCTGCGAGCTGCTGCACTGGGCCTGCCCGGCTACATACACATGCACTTTCCTCTGTCTCACGTAGCACGCTCAGCAAGTGCAGCAGCAACTTAAATCGTGTGAACCAGTGCAGGCGCCGCCTGCGCCTCCAGCATGCCTGCTAACCCTTGCTATCCCTGCTGCCCTGCTGCAGCCTGGTGGCCAACTCCACACTGATCAGCCGCTACGCTGCGCTGCGAGCTGCTGCCCTGGGCCTGCCTGGCCTAGGCCAGCAGCTGTATGGCCACAGCCTGGACCTGGCCCCACCAGCAGCAGGAGCAGCAGTCGATGAGGCAGCAGGCAGCAGCAGCAGCAGGGTGGTTGGGGCAGGGCCGGAGTATGAGGCAGTGTCTCAGCTGGAGCTGCGGCTGTCAGGCACGATGGGCATTGAGGTGAGACTGGGGGAGGGGGGGGGGGTGCTGGGCATAGGTGGCAGCCAAGCCGTAACAGGTGGCAGCCACGTTATGACTGTTCTGTGCGGCTGTCTGGCACAGTGGGTATTGAGGTGAGTGAGGGGCTGCTGAAAACATGCGGCAGTCAAGCCATGACTCATTTTAAAAACACCAGTCGAGCCTTAGCAATGATGTCAAGCCATGACTGTGCTGTACACATGTGCGGCTTGAGGCCAGCTTGGCACATCGGGCGTTGAGATGAGGCAGCATGATGCTTGCCTCTTGAGGGACAAGTGTGGCCAACCAAAAATTTGTGTTGTTTTGGATTTAAGGAACAACACTGCAGCTTTTGCTGCAGCTTGGCTTGATGCCTGCCAGCGCTCTTCCAAAACCCCAGCAACTGTTCTGCAGGTGTGAGGTTTCACATAGCAGGAGCTGGGGAAGTCAACAACACCATGCCCTGCCGCCTGCCTGCTTTGCTGCTGCAGGTGCGCCGCGTGATGTACCACTACCTGCTGCCCCGCTGGCACCTTGCCGGCCACCTGTTCTCTGCCAATGCTGGCAGCACCCTTGGCTGGCTGCTGTCTCCCCTCGCCTACCTGCTCAGCCGGCTGCTGCTGCCAAAGGTCATGGCCATCAATGCGGCAACAGCAGCGCGCGGCATGCAGCGCCTGCAGGAAGAGTTTGACTTTTTTGACAGCCTGCTGCTGACTCAGCAGCAGCAGCAGCAGCAGGGCAAGAAGGCTGCTGTAGCAGCAGCAGCAGACGGCAGCAGCAGCAGTAAGCTGCCGTACTATCTGTGTGGGCCGCAGCTGACTGCTGCTGATGTGTCGCTGGCTGGCCTGGGTGGCTATGTGGTGGGGGTGCCTGCTGGGCAGATGGGGCTGGCGTGGAGCCCCGGCATTGATGACATGCCAAAGGAGCTGCAGCATTTCATGCAGGTGATCAAGTTATCCTTTTGTTTGGGGGTTTTGGGGGATGGCCGGGTTGCTGTAGTGCTGGTGGGCCTGTGCAGCAGGCATGTTGAGCTGCCATATGGCGAAGTGCTGGTTGCTAGGTGCATGCAGCGGCCCTTGGGGCCTATGTGGTGGGGGTGCCTGCTGGCCAGATGCGGCTGGTGTGGAGCCCGAGCATTAATGACATGCCAAAAGAGCTGCAGCACTTCATGCAGGTGAGAGGGATGTGGTTCGTTCAAATCTGTGGTTTGCTGTAGGCCTGATAGACACGTGCATCAATCTAGTCGAGCTGCAGCAGTGTGGTGCAGCAGTTGCCTGGGGCACACCAAATTGCAGTCGTGTCGCTTGCGGGCCTGGGTGGCTATGTGGTGGGGGTGCCTGCCAGCAAGATGCGGCTGGCGTGGAGCCCCGGCATTGGGGGCATGCCAAAAGGGCTGCAGCACTTCATGCAGGTGAGAACAGCTTTGTGTGCAACCACCTTGAATGATCAGTACAAAACTTCCTTTTGTGTACAAGCAGATGCCAAAGTGGCTGTGTGGGTGGCTATGTGCAAGGCTATGTGGTGCGTGTGCCTGCCAGCAAGATGGGGCTGGCGATCTGGATCCCAGGCATAGGACAGATGCCAAAAGAGCTACAGCACTTCATGCAGGTGAGAGGAGCGCTGTGAGTCCTTAAGTCTTCCGTGCTCCCACCTGGCACCTATAGATGTGTGAAGGGGCCACTGCGAACTGCAAGCTGCGAGCGCACCACAGACACCAGCACATTGCTCCGTCGTGTTACTTGTGAGGTTTCTGCAGATGACGGTGGTGCACAATGTTGCCAATCTGCTGCTGCTGCTGCTGCTGCTGCTGCTGCTGCTGCTGCTGCTGCTGCTGCTGCTGCTGCTGCTGCTGCTGCTGCAGTCGCTGCGTAAGCGGCCCACTGGCCAGTTCATCCTGGAGATGTGGAGGCTGCACGGCCCGCTGCTGCAGCAGGGCACAAAATGAGTCACTGCAGAACATATGCACAGCGGCCTGGCATGCCGGCAGGGGCATGCCTGCTGGAAGCCTGCTGCTGGAAGCCTGCTGCTGTACAAGGTGCCAGAGAGGAGGCCTGCTGCCGCAGCATATCTCCGGCAGGGTTCCATGCAACTCTTTGTATGTATCTTGCACGTGCAAGTGAATTTTAGCTGCGGCCCATACCTAGCATCGCACTTTGAAGTTACATCATTGTGCCGCGCATGCATTGGCGGCAAGGCTTCGGCCATTAGATTCTGGAACTTGAAGCACATGACTTTGTTGTGATCATCGCAACTCAATGCGTTGTTTGTATACCATATGTATGGCTTGGTCTGTAACATGCCGTCAATGAGGTGATGAAATGTAATAACAATGACGTGATGCTGACATCATACGAAAGCCCAAACATGTGCTGCCTGTCAGCTGCTCTTCAAGCTGCAACAAGCGGACTCCGTCGGACACCTCCCCCCCCCTCTTCACCACCGCCACCACCACACGAGAAAATTGGCTACACTGCAGCCTGTCATGAAGCAACAGGTGCCATGTTCATACAAACAACGCACAGCACTGGTGCTGCTATACACTGCACTGTACACGCAGCATATCACAAAAGGGAGTCGGCCTCCACCATTGGCAGCGTTCCGCAGGCGGTCACCACCCAGCAGCAACCAGCCTGGCAGCTGAGTGGCAACCACTGGCAGCACCACACCTGCCGGCGTGGATGCAGAAGCCATGCCCACACACACCTTGCAGCACAGCATTGAGCAGCTGCACTTTTTACAGCGACAATGCTGCTGTGCCCAGTAAGAATGTAGTCAACAACCACATCTGACACCTGTACACACAGCCCCTTCTAAAGACACCAACCCACAGACAGCAGCCCTGCTGCGGCTATCAGCACTGCAGACACCGCTGCTCCACCCGCCCCCGAGTACTCCTTAGCCGCCGGCTGCTCCACCCTGCCCTGCTGCTGCATCTGTGCACTGGCAGCCGTCCCTACCAGCAAGCTGGTGCTGGGCTGCAGCAGCTCCTGCATGCTGCTGCTGACCTGGCTGCCTGAGCCTGCTGCAGACCCGCTGCCAGCTCCCCCTGTGCTGCCTTGCTGTGAGCCTGAGCCTGCTGACTCAGGCAGCCCGGGATCTGAAGGGGTTGTGCTGCCAGAGACGTAATCGGCTGTGGATACTGTGCCGGCGTGTGAGGCGTCAGTCGGTGGCACGCTGTTGAGGCGGAACACCTGCAGCAGGCAGACGAGAAAGAGTATGTTTGTCGACAGCTGCAGCGCTGTATTCAAGCGTGTGCAGGCGGTGCGTGAATAGTTGCAGGGTGTCATCGTCTAGTGCTGCAGGGTCAAAAATCCAGTGCTGCTACACATACCTGCATGGCCCAGGCGCCGCCGCAGGATTGGCTGGTGTTGCCAGGGCATGCCATGTTGCAGTCAGCAGCACCCTGCACCTGCACGCCCTGCGCATCATAACCTGCAAGGTGTGGCACCACCCAACAGAAGCACATGCCTGGTGAGGAAAGGAAGCAAGCAGTTTGGTGTGCTGGTGGCTGGCTGCTGCTGCATCTCAGGTGTCAGTGACAGTGGCTGTCAGCAAGCTGACACTGCAGGCGGAGTGAAATGACATGGAGCTGCTTAGAAACAAAGTGCTTGCTACAGGTGGGTATGGTTGCCGGCGGCTGCACTGCGGTCTGCAGGCAGCAGGGCTGGCTGTGGGCTGACCGATGGCGGCGCCAGCTGCATGTTCGATTTGGTTTCTCTTTCGCAACAAATATCATGTAAACGTTTTTTCCTCAACATGTTTGACTGCATTTCAAGGCTGCACAGCTGAAAAAACCAGTGCTGCTGGACTGCAACGCTTCAAAACTGTTGCATTGTTTGAACTGGATCAGCTGGTTGTGCAGTCGCGTGGTCCCGCTCACCTCCCCAACACTGCAACAGATGGGGCCGGCAAGCAACCATAATGTTGGCGGCAGGTGCAGCGGGCAGCAGAGGCAACAGCAAAAGAAACCAGCAGCACAACAGTATGAGCTGGATGGCGCAGGATTATGCCATTCACTGCATTCACTGGTGAATTTGCAAAGCCAGACACACAGGCCTCTGCCAATCTGGCTTGACTGCTGAGTTTATCCCAGTTGACTGCATCGTTGGGCTGCTGCTCAGCTGGCTGCAGCAGCAGGACCTTGGGACAGGCTGCCACCATGGGACAGGCTGGATGTCAAAGCAGAACGGGCTGCTGCTGCTGCTTCTGCTGCTGCCTGTCACCACTCACCTCCATGCCGTACTGCAGGCCGAACACGGGCCAGGCCTCTGCTGCCGCGATGTGTGCGCACAGCTCCACAGACATGGCCGCCCTGCTGCTCCACAGCCACTTGGGCATGGTGCGGTTCTCAGAGTCCCTGCGACACATCCGAGTGGTGGGCGTCAGGAAGCTAGTAAACAAGGGCCTGTTTTGTTGTGATGTGGTTGGCGCTGCCAGAGGCTTTGCGAACCTGGCACAGCAACATGTACAGCTGGGCCAGGCATGACCTCAGCAGTCCTGACTTGCAGCACTCACTGGTAGCAGCCCATGTTTGTGACGCCTGCCTCTGGCATTGTTACGTTGAGCTCCACAGCATCGCTGGTGTACAGGTCGACAGTACACTCGTCGCCGCAGGTGGCCTGGGGGTCACCAGAGCAGAACATGGCACACTTGTTTGAGGGCCCATACTGTGTGAGGTCGGCAAAGGTGCCGTTGTCTGGGTCTGCAGCGACAAGCAAAACAGCAAACATGTAAGGGTTACTAAGAAAGAGAGATTGATGGTGTCTGATACGTAAGCAGCCTCACAGGGCGTACTGCATGCAGTGTGCAGTCTGCCAGGCTGGCATGCGCAGCGCTGCTCAGCAGTACACCGTAGCAGCCAATTGGTGCTTCAGCTCACACCCTGACATGACTTGGCCATTATAATATCACCTAGCCAGCACTCTCGCCCGTATTCAAGGCCGTAGGCACTGGCAAAGCGCGTCTTGGCCATTCTGCTGCACAGCTCCGGCGTCATGCTGGGCAGCGACGCTGCCATGAATGGCAGCGCCCGCTTGCCCATATTGCAGTTGTAGTAGCATCCTCGGTATACGTCTAAAGCTTGTATCGCTTGTAGAGCGCAGGCAAGGACAAGGAAGCACGTGAACGCTGTTTGCGCGGGACGATGCATTTCTCACTTTGTGCCTGATCAGCGTTTTTCTTTAGCAAGGAGTTTCCCACAAGTAGTGCGCAACATTGAAGTAGCGAGGTATTCAGCAGAAGCTTACATATATGGCAGCACATGACAGCAAAGCACGCTCATTTCGTGAGAAACCCTAGAAACATAAGTCCTCGTAGTTTTGCATCCAGACCGCAATAAAATAAGGCATTGGACTGTAAAATTAGGTTTAGTTCATCTTACAGCAGGCAGTGGGCACCAGGTGCCGTCTGCGCCTGCACCACAGCTGTGCATGCTGTTCAGCAGCAGGAAATCTCGAGAAACCATGAAAGCCACAGTGGGCACGCCATGCCGCTGAACCAACCGAAGATGGCGTATATACGTGAAGATTGCCTCGAAAAAATTTGTGCAGCGCTTTCAAGGTGCCCATGTCAGCTTGGCAGCAGTGCTGGCAGTGTTGCAACAAGAAGCAACCCTCCGGAGCCAGCAGCACACCGCTGCCTGCACAGCTGTGCACTGCTGCACCATCAGCAAGGGTTTGATCAGCTCACCAAACACACCTCTGGAGGCCAACAACCCTGCTGCGCACTCAAACCTCGACAGCCGTGCTAGGGTTTAAGCAGCTTCGGGAAGACTTCTGCAAGCACGCTGAGCCCCCCCAGCTGCCTACAGGCCCACTGCACCCTCAGGGTTCATTAGCGCCAGGCCTGAACCCTGCTGGCTAAATCCTGCTGGCTAGGGTTCAAGCAGCTCCGGGAAGACTTCGCGGGCACGCTGAGCCCCCCAGCTGTCTACAGGCCCATTGCATCCTCAGGGTTCACCGGCGCCAGGCCTGAACCCTGCTGGCTAAACCCTGCCGGCTAGGGTTTCAGCAGCTCCGGGAAGACCTCTGCGGGCACGCTGAGCCCCCCCAGCTGCCGCAGCCGCTTCTTGCCCTCCTTCTGCTTCTGCAGCAGCTTGCGCTTGCGGCTGACGTCGCCGCCGTAGCACTTGGCGGTCACGTCCTTGCGCAGCGCTTTCATCGTCTCACGCGCCACGATGCGGCCGCCGGCAGACGCCTGCGCAGCAGCGTGCAGCAGCAGCAGCAGCAGGAGACCCATGTGTAACATATTTTCAAAAGTGAAGTTCAGACGCCACATGTGCAGTGCCTTCATCATCCCACGCGCAATGGTTAGGCCGTCAGCTGACGCGTGCAGCAGCAGTGCCAGCAACAGCAGCAGCACTGCATGGGAAGCTTGTCTATCCTTTGGGTGAAATGTGAAGTTCAGCCGCTACATGTGCAGTGCCTTCATCGTCCGACGCGCAATGTGCGGCCGCCGGCAGCCCCTGCAGCATCAGCATCATCAGCAGCAGCAGTAGCAGCAGCAGCAGCAGCAGCATGAGGCACATGCGTACATATTGCCAGGTGTGAAGTTCAGCCGCCACATGTGCAGCGCCTTCATCGTCTCTCGCTCCATTGGGGCGCGGGGCCGATGGCGTTGATGCTATGGCTTGATGGGTAACATGATGATGATGATCGTCTCTCGCGCCACCATGCAGCTCCTACACAAAGGCCAGTTGTTAGCAGACATGCAGGCTGCCCGCGCTCTGTTGCCTTCTTTGGTATACTTGGCATGTTTTGTGAGCACTCTATGGGCGAAGGGTGCAGACACACCCTGTCTGCCGCAACTCAAGCAGCACAGGCAGCTCGCAGGCGCACCTGAATGACCACCTCATACTGCTGCCTGTACCATAATAATCAATGACTTATCAAGATCATGGCTCGCCAGTCACCTTGAACTGCTGCCTGCATGCCTTACCTGAATGACCACCTCATACTGCTGCCTGTCCAGCAGCGTGCGCATGCGCGCGGTGAGTGCGCGCCCCAGCCGCACCGCGTCACCTGCAGCAGCAGCAGCAGCAGAAGCAGCAGGAAAACAGCAGCAGTCAACAGCTCACTGCTGAGATCGACGCACAACTTCAACATAACATCAGGCATCAACATCAACATCAACATGCCAGTGTCAGTCACTGCTTGAACGCAGCGTGTGCAGCAGCCCGCGCTACTCACCGCTGGGCACCAGCCGTCCTAATGCATGCATTTGTGTGCCGTTGACCAGCAGCTCCAGCAGCGTCCATAACACAATCAATGTATGTACGGACGTCTGCAACTTCAGGCAGATCTATATTTGCAGTCACCGCTAGGCACCAGCAGCCCCAGCGCGTCCACGGGCTTGCCGTTGACTAGCAGCTCCAGCAGCGTCAGGCCTGTTGCAAACAAACATGTGAGTATATTGCATGCTAAGTACAAGTTGCTTCAGCACACTCACCGCTGGGCACCAGCCGCCCTAATGCATCCACTGCCTTGCCATTGACAAGCAGCTCCAGCAGCAGCCAGGGCGGAATATAACAATAAACATGCATTTGTGTCGGTCGTTGGCTGAGCAAAATCGCCGCTGGGCACCAGCCGTCCCAGCGCGTCCACTGCTTTGCTGATGACTAGCAGCTCCAGCAGCGTCAGCTCCGCCAAACCCATCTAAACACATACATGTGACAGACCCCTGTAAACACGCACCGGTGGGCACCAGCCGCCCCAGTGCGTCTACTGCTTTGCCGTTGACCAGCAGCTCCAGCAGGGTCAGGTCAGCGGGCCGCAGCGGGCCCTCCTCGTAGTCAAAGCTGGCGTAGCTGTGGATAGAGCAGCAGCAGCAGCAGCAGCAGCAGCAGCAGCAGGCCTCAGGTTACAACACGAAGATAGTTCTGTTACATGTAGCAGCACCAGGTGAGCGGGCGCAATGGGCCCTTGTCGGAGTCAGAGTTAGCGTAGCTGCAGCAGCAGCAGCAGCAGCAGCAGCAGCAGCAGCAGCAGCAGCAGCAGCAGGCATCAGGTTGACAAAAACATCTGCTTTATAGCATGCAGCAGCGTCAGGTCGGCGGGGCGCAGCGGGCCCTCCTCATAGTCAAAGGATGCATGTTGACGCGGCTACATGCGACCCTGAGATCAGCAATAGACGGCTTGCTGATAGACAACGCAGCTGCCCTACCCAAGATGTGTTATTATAAATGTCACAATATTGTCATGTTATCATAAGGCTCACCCCTGAGTTGCCGACTTGAGCTTGCTGTAGAAGTCCCCTGCCAGCTCAGCCAGTGGCAGCTGGTAGCGCAGCAGCACGCGGTCACTGGCCAGGAAGCCAGCGCTGCTGCTGCTGCTGCTGCTGCTGCTGCTGTCGCCAGTGTCAGCAGCTTCTGCTGCTGCTGATAGAACGTCCACACCGTCCTGAGTACTGCTGCTGCTGCTGCTGCCTGCGTGCTCGTCTGCTGCAGCAGCACTAGCACTGCTGTTACCTGCACTATCTATACTGCTGCTGCTGCTGCTGCTGCTGCTGCCGCCCATGAAGCTGTAGTCCAGCTGGGTGCCGCGCCGTGCTACAGCCAGCTTCATGACGGCGCCGCAGTACTGCTGCGGTACAATGATGGTGGCCAGCACGGTGGGCTCGTAGATGGCTGACACCTGGCAGCAGCAGCAGCAGTAGCAGCGGCGGCAGCAGCGGCGGCGGCGGCGGCAGCAGCAGCAGCAGCAGCAGGTTACAGGGATGGTGGCCAGCACGGTGGGCTCGTAGATGGCCGACACCTGGCAGCAGCAGCAGCAGCAGCAGCAGCAGCAGCAGCAGCAGCAGCAGCAGCAGCAGCAGCAGCAGCAGCAGCAGCAGCAGCAGCAGCAGCGACAGGTTATGATGATAGTGGCCAGCACGGTAAGCTTGCAGATGACCGACACCTGGCAGCAGCAGCAGCAGCAGCAGCAGCAGCAGCAGCAGCAGCAGCAGGTGACGATGATAGTGTGTGAGTTGACGCCGTCTACCCCTGCTGTAACCTGCTGTGTAACTTGCATGTCTGCGCCACATGTCCTACAAACAGCATGCCAGCAGTGTGGACAAGTGTGCAAGCTACAACCTGCGTTACCGTGCCAGCCTACAAGCAGGACCCACACAAGTATCCAGCGTGTCTCACCCTTTGATTGCGTGGGTACTCAGCAACACTCTCCAGCACCAGCCGCTGCTTCTCTTTCCCTTGCTGCTGCTGCTGCTGCTGCTGCTGCTGCTGCGGGTCGCCTGCCAGCTCCACCTCGTAGGGCACTGTGGGGGCGGTGCTGATGACGTCAGCGCTGTGCTCCTGCTGCAGGCGGGTCAGGAACACCTCCAGGTGCAGCGGGCCTAGAAAACCACACCTGAAAAGCAACGCAAGAAGTAATACACCATGTAACATGAAACACATCAGGTGGAGACAATGACGTCAGCGCTGTGCTCCTGCTGCAGGCAGGTCAGGAACACCTCCAGGTGCAGCGGGCCCAGAAAGCCACACCTGCAGAATACCAAATGTCACATAACAAGTGAAACTGTGTTAGAAAATATCATGACTGATGACGTCAGCGGAGTGCTCCTGCTGCAGACGGGTCAAAATCACCTACAGGTGCAGCGGGCCCAGAAAACCACACCTGCAGAAACAACACAAAGCCATGTGTTACGAGCCTATCATAACAAACATGATCACCCTGGCGCCATGCGCAGTCGGGGCCGGCAAGTCACACTGATTGCAAACTGCAAGTGTCACGCGCACTGAAGTTGCTCTTCATGCTGGCTGACTGTTTCAGCGCCTTACCTGAAGCCTGCTCCAAGGGCATCGCTGGTCTCCTTCTTGACAGTGACGGAGGCATCGTTCAGCCCCAGCCGCTCAATGGCCGCAGCCAGGCCCTCATAGTCATCGGCAGATGCAGGGTACAGCCCTGGGGGACGGGGTTTAGCGTGAACAGCAGCAGGCAACTGGCAGCAGCTGAGCATCAAGCAGCAGCTGAGGTGTCGACAATGCAGCATGCATGGGGTTAGGCAGATCATTGGTGAGGGCGTCCGAAAGGTCCTCAGCAAGCCTGAACTGCAGGCATTGGCACACCCACAAAGGACCATGGGCTTGATGGGCTTGAAGCCCACCACACCCCACGCATGTAACATAAAAATGACAAGCTTGCAGCAGATATAATGCGTTTGATGGGCTTGAAGCCCGAACCCGACACATGTAACAAACTAACAACAGCCTAACAGCAAAAGTGACGCTCACCCGCACAGACCATGGGCTTGATGGGCTAGAAACCCCAACTCCACATATGTAAAGAATTAAATACAAGAATTAAATACAATTCAACAGCAAAATGAGCCTCACCCGCGAAGACCATGGGCTTGATGGGCTTGAGGCCCGCCAAAATCAAAACATGCAACAGCTGCTGCAAACGTAACATATGCTGTATGTAACAATAGCCTCACAGCAATAGTGACGCGCACCCGCAAACACCATGGGCTTGATGGGCTTGAAGCCCGGCAGCGGCTCAACCGGCTGCCGTGCCAGGTGCCAGGTGTCACCCACACGCGCGGCCTTCACATCCTTGATGCCGGGGATCACGTAGCCCACCTAAGCATGTAAAGCAGCAAAAGCGCAATACGAGGGCAAAGGTCAGCAACCGAAGCTTGTAGTTCTTGATGCGCAGGATTACGTAGCCCACCTGCGGCAGTGCAGCATATAGGAAAATGGGACAGCAGCAAGTACTGCTACTGAAGCAGCTTGGTGTGCAGCCTTCACGTCCTTGATGCCCGGAATCACGTACCCAACGGGGAGGATGGCAGTGTAGCACAAGAAGATGAGCAATGTTCAGCAAGAAAAGGTGCCTGTGTGCGGCAGAAAAGCAAGCGGGAAACAAGGTTATTCTTCTGCAGGTACACACAGACAGCCCTGGTTGCTGTTGCACATTGAGCTTGTTGCGCAGCGCTGCCACTCGGTTTGTGCTGCGAGCCCCAGTCCCCACCTGCCCTGTCAGCAGCTCCCCAGCCGTGTATCAACTGTTTGGACCCAGTTCGCCTTATGCAGCTGCGCTCAGCTGTGCGCAGCCCCTACGTACCTGCCCTGTCAGCAGCTCCCCTGTCGGGTGCGGCTCCGGAGCCAGGATGCCCACCTGGCAGCAGGCGGGCAGTGGAAGGGAGCGTGGCAGGCGGTGCAGGCAGCGGACAGTCAATTGTGTGCAAGGCGAGCACCATCAAACCTGCCTCAAGGCTTGAAGCTCAAGCTGGTTGCCTGCAGCCGTCCATGCACAACAGCCAACTGGCACAGCTGAGCACCACTTTGTTTGACTGCTTACATGCGACATGCAATCTCGCTGTCCACAAAAACAACACGACTCACCTCCGGGGACCCATATTCGCTGCCGCTGGATGCTGCTGCCACTGCCAGCGTGTCGCCATCAACCACCGCCACCAGGCACAACACGCACCGGTACTCGTCATCGTCGGAAGCAGCATGCTCAGGAAGACACGCCTTACATCCAGAGCTCTATAGTCTGCACCACTACGGCACCACCAACTTGCTGATGCAAGCTTGCAGCCGCCACCAGTCACACCTCAGCAGAGCCCATGCAACAGCAACACTCACCTCCAGGGCCTCATACTCGCTGCCGCTGGATGCTGCTGCTAATTTGTCGCCCGCCCGCAGCCGGCCATCAACCACAGCCACCAGGCACACCACGCCGCGGTACTCGTCATGGAAGGCGTCAAACAGCAGCAAGCGCAGCGGCTGGGAAGGTTGGCCTGCAGGCGGCGGGATGCGCCTGCAGCGGCAGCAGCAGCAGCAGCAGATGACACATCAGAAAGATGACACCGCCGTTCAGGGAAAGGTGTCGAACAGCAGCAGGCGCAGCGGATGCGCGGGGGAGCCTGCAGGGGGCGGGATGCGTCTGCAGCGGCAGCAGCAGATCAGTCATGCAGAATGGTCAGACATGCACGACTGTTCAACACAGGTGACAATTGAGCTGCAAAGGGATGTGGCTGCCTTGAGAGGCATGGCATGCAAGCCTGCCTGCGGCGGCGCGCTGCGGCGCCAGGCAGGCAGGCATGCGATTATACACACCAGCAACCACAAGCAGAGTGAGACGCCCTTCTCTCCTTCTTGAACATAGTGGAAAGAGAGAATATATAAACGTATGTGTTATGCTGCCGCGCTGGTGCGCCTGCCACTCACTGCACCACAGCAGGCAGCAGCTCCCACAGGCCCAGCCCCGTATTGGCAGACACCGCCAGCACGCCATGTGCACGCCACACGCTACGCTCACTACAGCTGTGACTATGTGCTTGTTTTAGAACAAAACCAACACACGGCAATCATGCTCACAATGAAACCTGTGAATGTGTAAATACAGCTTTCACAATCATAGCATTGGGCATGATATTTCAAATGAATGCAGTTGCATGTGCCACTCACTCTACCACAGCAGGCAGCAGCTCCCGTAGCCCCAGCCCCGTCTTGGCAGACACAGCCAGCACGTCACTAGGCGCAACGTCAAAGGTGGCCGCCATCTGCGCTGCCCCTGCTGCAGGGTCTGCTTCGAAACATGCTGGGCAGAGCTGCAGCTGTGCCTAACAACAAGAGACCGCTAGTTGCATGTTTCGGCCAATGTAATTATAGTAGGTAGAGTCACTGATTCCGCGCTGCTATGTGTGCCTAATGTGCACCTGCCACTCACTCTACCACAGCAGGCAGCAGCTCCCGCAGGCCCAGCCCAGTCTTGGCAGACACCGCCAGCACGTCACTTGGCACAACGTCAAACGTGGCCGCCATCTGCGCCGCCACTGCTGCAGGGTCTGCTGAGGGCAGGTCCACCTTGTTGAGCAGCGGCAGCAGCGCCAGCTCCTGCTCGAATGCGAGGTAGAAGTTGGCCACCGTCTGCACACAGATAAAGGCGGCAGCAGCAGTGGTATTGTCAGCATAGATGTTGGCGGCATTGCATGGCAGCAGCGCCAGCTCCTGCTCGAATGCGAGGTAGCCGTTGGCCACCGTCTGCACACAGATAAAGGCGGCAGCAGCAGCGGGATGGTGGTGTTGACGGCAATGCAAGGCCAGCAGCGGCAGCAGCAGCAGCAGCGCCAGCTTCTGTTGGAATGCAAGATAGAAGGTGGCCAGCTGCTGCAGAGGGATGGCAGCGGCAGCAATTCCCAGCAGTATTGTCATGTTAGCGGCATCAGATTGTAGCAGTGGCAGCAGCGCCAGCTGCTGCTGCAATGCGAGGCAAAAGTTGGCCACGGTCTGCAGGGTAGCAAAAGTTGCATGGCAGCAGCACGCCAGAGTCAGAAAAGGCACTTGCAGGCCGGCAGAGACTGCAGCGCCAGCTCCAGCTCAAATGCTAGGTAGAAGTTGGCCACGTTCTGCAGAGGCATGGCAGCGGCAGCAGGTTTCAGCGGCGGTGTGGTGTTGGCGGCATCGCATGGCAGCAGCGCCAGATCCTGCTCAAATGTGAGGTAAAGTTTGGCCACGGTCTGCAAGCATGTGATTCCAGGGCCGTGACTTTGGAGAGAGGAGATAACATGTTGGTCCTGGCGCCAGCTTGAATGGCAGCGGCATTGCAATATGCGCACAGTTGTCTTGTGCACAAAGCATCTTCACGTGCTTCATTGGCAGCATAGTTTAGGAGCCATGCGCAGTTGGGCATTGTGAGCTGCTGCTAGTGCTGCTTGAAGTTTCCGATCATGCTGTCTTACGCATCGGTGCCATCTGCACTGCTGCTGAAGCCTGGCGTGTAAATCATTGAACACAGATTGCTGCTGTTGAGCTCAACACATCAACATGAATGCATGCACTGCAGCCTCACCTGTGCTTGCACGCCCTGGCTGGCGTCCACCAGCAGCAGCGCACCCTGGCAGGCCGCCAGGCTGCGCGACACCTGCAGCAGCAGCAGCAGCAGCAGCACGGACATCAAGACATATGGCAGTTTCAGGCTGAGCATGTGACTGAAGTTGATGATGTGACCAGGCACTGTCAAGCATGCTCATTACCACACTTCCCACTCAAACTCCCGCCGCTCTTCACACCAAACTTCACACCAATGTTCACACCAGACTTCACACCAGACTTCACGCCCACCTCGTAGCTGAAGTCCACGTGGCCCGGCGTGTCAATCAGATTGAGCAGGTAATCGTGCCCATCGGCGTGGCGGTACACCAGCGAGGCTGTCTGGGCTTTTATGGTGATGCCGCGCTCACGCTCCACCTACGGCAGCGACGCAACACAAACAACTCAGGCACTGCTGTTGCACTACTGACGTTTTTGTTTGCTTGTTGAAGAAGCCTGGTGTGTATGCCAGACGCAGATTGGGCTGTGATGGTGAGGGTGGCATCACGCTCCACCTGCGGCACAGCGGCACGACACGATACAAGAGGCATCAACACGATAGTAAAGGCGCGTACTGCTGGTGCATCATGGGGTGTATGGGCAGCACGCGCGTCTGCAGGCTGCTGCACAACTGCGGTGCAAGGCGCATGGCATGGATTTGCAGTGAAACGAGGCCTGATGACAAACACATGCTGTTACACAGATTGTCAGGCTGCTGCTGCTGTCAACATGCTGCTACTGCTGCTGCTGCTGCTGCTGCCGCCCACCTGCGGCTTGTCTAGGTACTACGGTTGCCGCTACAGTAGCCTGCAGCTGCTGCTGGTGCAGTATTGCACAGCTGTTGCTGCTTCTGCTTCTGCTTCTGTTGCTGCTGCTGCTGCTGCTGTTGCCCCCCCCCCCCCCCCCCCCCACCTGCAGCTTGTCCAGGTACTGCGGCCGTGAGCCTGCCGGCACTGCCCCCGTGAGCTGCATCAGCCTGTCAGCCAGCGTGGACTTGCCGTGGTCAATGTGCGCAATGATGCAGAAGTTCCTGGTGGGAAGTACAGGCGGCCAGAAAGTTCACGGTCGAGTTCATTGTGCTGGTGATGGTGTGAATTTGCGTGGGTGAGCGGATGATACTGCTGGGTGAAAACTTGCAGGCAGTATTGCGCATCGCGTGGTGCCGCTGCTGCTGCTGCTGCTGCTGTTGCCAATGATGATGACAGAGCGCACTTCGCACCTGATGCGCTCTGGTGGGAACATGTCCGGTTTGAACCCGCCACGCACAAACCCTAGCTCTGGGTCCAAACTGCTGCTGCTGCTACTGCTGCCCTTGCTGTTGCTACTACTGCTGCTACTGCTAAAGAAGTGCCTGCCTATGCTGCTGCGGCTGTAGCGGCTGCTATTGCTATAGAGCTGGGGTTGCCACGCTGACAATGCACAGCTTGCAGGAGCACATTGCTGCACATGTGGCAGCCTGTGCTGCAAGTGCGCATCAGCTGCATGCTGTGACTGCCAAGGTAGCAGTAAACCTGCTAGCTGCTGCTGCTGCTGCTGCTGCAGGTGGGTGTGCTGCTGCTGCTGCTGCTGCTGCTGTCTCCACACCCAGCTGGTGCTGTGGCTGGCCAATGGACCGGCAGCCTGTCCTGCTGCAGAGGATGGATCAGCAACTCTCATCCAGTCAACTGCTGCTGACTGTAGCTGCTGGGGACTGCCATGCTGTGCTGCTAGTGTGCTGCTGTGCCTGCTGTTCTCCACAGCCCCTGCAACTAGCGTGCTGCTGCTGCTGCTGCTGAGGGGGCTGCCCAGGCTGCTCAGCACCGCTAGCCAGCCAAGATGCGGCACCTGACCATCATTGACCAACTGTTTGGCGTCCGTCAACAGGCGCTGTGCCCGCACAGCAGCTGTCTGGCGCATCTTAAACAACTGTTGACGCCATGCCACATGTCATACGTTGAAACACTGATATCAAGACCATGAAAGCGCATTCTACGTCGCGAATGCTTAAAATCACTGTAAGGGCGCACACAAACCAACAAGTGACGAAATGACACAGCTGGTTACATCCAGCAGCTCAGCACCTTATGATGTTTGAGTTACATCATAAACAGTTTTTGTGTTGTTTACATAAACTACTTTACACCTGACCGCACTCCTGTCCTTGTACACGACGTGCAGATAAAAATCGCAGCATGGCCATGTTCACGTTGTCTGTGCCATGAAAACATTATCATTCAACATCTTGATAGCCTCTCTGCCACTGATAGCGTCGATCGTAGGCGTCGCAGCAGGGTTGGAAGCACAGGTGAGCCGGGACAACATCCCAACCAATCCCTAGCCCAGCGCAACGAGTGTTGGGGCTAAATTGCAAGGGCCACATATCCATCATCTGGGCTCCTTGTGCCCGCCCATGTCACTGCTGCTGTTGCCTGCTGCTGATGATGATGATGACTCTGTCATGCCTCTTGCTGCTGCCATCAGGCCCAATCACCCCCATCAGCCACTCCTGCAAGCACCAGCAGCACCATCATCCCACTCAACCTCAACCTAACACTCGCGTTTTGGGCACAGGCCCGCTCCAGTGACATCAAACTAGACTTCAGCACAGCAGATGCGCCAGCCCTGCAACAGCAGCAGGGCCAGCCTGTCACTTTCCGCGGCCAGCCGCTGAATGTAACACACCGCCAGGGGCCTTACCATGGCAACGTGGCTGTGGTGCGCTTTGGGTCTCAGCTGCTGCTGGCTGCCCGCAGCATTGAGTTCTACCTGAGCCCCCGCAGCGCGCTGCCTGACTACCCGCAGGACGCAGACCCCAGTAAGTGGCGCCAACCATTGCTTGAACTGAGCAATAGCTGCTTCAAGGTTTAGTTGTTGGCGAGAGGACTTAAAGAGATCGCCAGCAAAGTTTGACTCAATCGCAACCTTGCAGTGAAAGCCACAATGTTTAAAAACACATTGCAGCGCCAACCATTGGAACTCAGGGCCCACACTGGATACGCAAAAATATGAACGTTAATTGTGTGTTACTATCACTGCTGCATTCTGTGCCGTGCACCCGCCTGCAGGCAAGAAATGGATCAGCTGGTGGGTCAGCAGGCTGCACCTGTGCAGTGCTGATCCTGGCAGCCTGCAGCCGCTCAGCTGCAGCGAGTATGACCCGCGCGGCTGGCGCGGCGAGGAGTGCATGTGGAATGCAGGGTTTGAGTCACTCGGTGAGTGATGCAGTTGAGAACGATGTTGATGACTAGGCGTGTTACGTGCTGATAACATATGGGTAGCAGCTGGCGGGGTTAGGAGTGCAGGTGGAACGGTGGATTTTGAGTCGCTCTGTGAGTGGTGTGAACAGCTGGGAGCTGCATGAGTAGAGTTGTTACCTGAAGATGGAAAGACAGGACAGTGGCTGACGGGACGAGGAGTGCATGTGGAACGGCGGCTTCGAGTCACTCGGTGAGTTGTGCGGCCCGACCTTTCTGACTATGTTGAACGCTGTTACATGAGCAACTGGCGGACGGCTGCCATGAGCAACTGGCGGACAGCCGGCTACTCACTCAGTGCAAGGACCTGCGCAGTTGGCAGCAGCAGCACGTCTGTGAAAACTTACACCGAGCGCCGGAAGAGTCGCGTGGGCAGAAGGTGTGTCAGGCCGGTGTAACCCGACCTCTCATGCTGCATCATGCCTGCAGGGCCGGAGGACCCCCGCCTGATTGTGTGGCCGGGCAAGGGCCTGTTCGTCATGATCACCTCTAAACCCTGGCCGCTGCGCCGCGGCAGCACTAAACCCTCGGACACGCACTGCGCGGGGCCCTGGGCGCAGCAGCCCTGGCTGGCACCGTTAATAACGTACCCACAGGGTAGCAGCAGCAGCAGCAGCAGCAGCAGCAGTGATCCTTGGATCACGTCTGGCTTGATTAGGCTGCAGTTTCTGCCAGATCATGTTGCACAAGCTGCTGCTGACAGCAGCAGCAGCAGCAGCAGCAGCAGCAGCAGCAGCAGCGCGTTGGGTGGCAAGCAGCACAACCGCACAAGGAGCCACAGGCACCACGCGCTGCACAAGGAGAAGAACTGGAACCCGTTTGTGTACAACAATGAACTGTACTTTTCACAGGTGCGGGGATGCTGTGCGAGTAGATGCTGCGCTCAGCGAGGAGCAGTTGCGTGTGGCGCAGCATGTCTTGCGCTTATTGGGAGCGCTTTGCCCCTCTCAACAGCAGCAGCAGCAGCGGCTGTGCAGTGCAGTGCCTTGCTGTGCTGTGCACACTGCCAACCCTGCTCTGCATGAGGTGATCTCTTGGGCTGCATGCCTGCATAGCTTTGGAACCCCACATGGTCTTAAAGTGTGCAGTATTTAGCGGCACTTGCGCGCAAAGACGCACCAGTCTTGAGTCACTCTCTATCTACTGCAATCTTATTGGTATTCTCTTGTTTTTCTTCATGCCCGCAGAGCTTTGATCCTCATGTGGTTATAAAGTGCGCAGCGCCCAGCGGCACCTGCAGCAAAGCACATCAAACAGCCAGCCCTCCGCTGCAGGCCCTACCCGCTAAACCACGCGGCAACACGCAGGCGGTGCTGCTGCCGGCGGCTGTCACTGCTGAAGCAGATGAAGTTTATGTTGGCATCATTCATGTGGAGGTGGCGCGACGCTACACCAACTACTTCTACAAGATGCAGGTGCGTACAGGCAGGGTTGGCGCTATTGTATCTCGCTTGTAAGGGGTGGCAGATACTATCCTCGCTCAATGGTGCGCAGGATGTGCAGCTGCAGGTCGAGTGCAGGCTGCACACTCGCTGCGTCGATAAATGCGCAAACGCTGCGGCGATTTCATAGGTCTTCCTCAACTAGTTGAGAAGGTTTGGTTGCTTGCAGCTCATCATTGCGGCTCAGTATCAGCCAGCTGTAGCACCACATGCTCAACCCCGGCGCCCTGCGCGCCCAGCGCCACCTGTCCCCTGACATCCAGCCTGACTACCTCTGCTGCCTGCTTTATTCCTCTGCCCTTGCAGGCCCGCCCGCCATTCGCAATAACAGCGCTGTCAGCGCCCATACCCCTAGTGTACGGCAAGCACCCGCGCATACCAGCTTGGGGTCACATCGCGTTCCCAATGTCGCTGCAGCTGCTGGAGGAGACAAACCAACTTATGATTGGCTATGGCAGCGGGGACCAGGTGCCGCGCGTGAAGCTGATGGATGTAAAAGATGCGCTAGCGCTGTTTGAGCAGACAGGCGGGCAGCAGCAGCAGCAGCAGGGGCGGGAAACTGACAAGGCCGGGGCAGCAGGAGGCGTGCTGGACTGACGTGCTGCATGGAGCTGCATGGGGCCACATCGCGTTCCCCATGTTGCTGCAGCTGCTAGAAGAGACAAATCAGCTGCTGATTGGCTACGGCAGCGGGGACCAGGAAGCTCGCGTTGAACTGATGCCGCTGCCGGAAGCGCTGGCGCTCTTTGAGCAGCAGCAGGGCGGGTAGCAGCAGCAGCAGCAGGGGCGGCAAGGTGACAAGGGAGGGGCAGCAGCTGCAGGAGGCGTGCTGGACTGATGTGCTGCATAGACTCTCCTGGCGCCACATCGCACCGCCTTGTGGCTACAGTTGCTGGAAGAGACGAGTCAGCTCATGATCGGGTACGGCAGCGGGGACCAGTAATAATTTCAGCAACTGGACGAACAAGTCCACCAGTACCATACCAAAGCTAAACCTAAAAACCAAAAAGCAAGAAAAATTCAGGCCTAATGAGTATCAAATCCAAAGTCTTTTTTTTTACATATCGTATCTCTTTATAAAAAATATATTATAACAAACAAAAAGAAGAGTTTTTTACACAATGATAGAATTTGTTTGGTTCAAAAAACTCTACTATAATCTCCTTATTAAAAAATACAGGTGCCGCGGGTGAAGCTGATGCCGCTGAAAGAAGCGCTGGCGCTGTTTGGCGAGCAGCAGGGCGGGCAGCAGCAGGGAGAGCAACAGAAACAGCAGCAGCAGCAGCAGCAGCAGCAGCAGCAGCAGCAGGGGCGGCAAGGTGACAAGGCCGGGGCAGCAGCTGCAGGAGGCGTGCTGGACTGATGATGTGCTTCAGGGACCTGCCCGGCTGGCTCAGCCTGTCCAGCCGAGTCATGTTGCTGCAGCTGCTGGAGGAGAGCAGCCAGCTGCTGATGGGATGCAGCAGCGGGGACCACCATGTACGTGACCCTGTTGGAGTTTACAGAAGAACTTGGTCAGGTGTGTGCATTGCTGCTTGTGCTGTTGGTGGAGTTGTGCTGCTGAGTCTAGTATATTCTCGGCAGCTGTGGGATTCGCTTGCCAGCTGGCGGGAATCGGGTGCACGCCATACAGGATGGCACCGTTTGCTACGCAGGGATTGGCAGGTTATGGTCTGCACGGCACGATATCCACTGGCGAAGACTCGCTGTGTTGTTTTGTCGTTATGTGTGGATGCTTGCAGATTTGGGTGTGACAGCTGCTGGCTGATGCTCAACCGGTGCACTGATTACCCCCCGATTCCAAACCTCACGTGCTACTCAAGTTCGACTTCCTTTGCATGGCATGTTCATCGTTCGGCGTGTGGGCATCATCTCGCGCTGGTTGAGCAGAATCGGGCTGGTGACACACTGTGAAGTGTGCCTGTAACTGACAACCTCTGCAGATGAGGCAAGCAGGACGAGTGACAGCACCATCGTAGATCAACTATTGCTGCTTGTGGTTGCTCGTGGACTGGTGTGGCCGTTGCTTCGTCGAGTGCCTGGTCCCTCGGATCACCCCTTTGCGATCTGGTTACTGATAAAGCTCAAGAACTGCACGGTACTGTTCTTTGTGCTGATCTATCGTAGTCTGCTGTCTTCTGCTGGTGTCTGCTGAGCTACTCCAACAGCCCTAGTCCGGAATCTTAGGGACCGCCCACGCATTGCAGCCAGCAGCACGCCTGGTGCGAACACAGCAGCTAAAACGAACCACAGCACATCATGCTTGCAGGTACGCCCTGCAGTACAGCTGCGCGCGCTCGCAGCTCAGCTGCAGCAGCAACAGCAGTAGCAGCACCACAGGCACGGCTCCTGTCCCGCCTGGCGACAGCAAAAACATCCGAGGCTGGCACAGAGACGCCCTCAGATGCACCCAAAAATGCCAAGGCAGTCAAGTCAGCTGATATGGAGGACTTCACATGGCTCAAGGCACAGACACCCGTCAAGGTCTTCAGTGGCGCACAGGTGAGATGCAGAAAGTGTTGTCGTGTCTATGCTTTTGGGTCAAAACATGTAGTGCCTGGCTCCGCATGTACTCCTGAAGTGGTTGAAAGCGTAGGCGCGCCAGCGGCACACACACCAAAACACAAAGCTGTGTGCTTCATGCATGCCGCCCAGGCGTGCATCAAGTGCAAATGCCGCATGGCATGACTGGTAGAGTGCAATAAAAACACACTGTCACTGCTTCAGCTGCTCAATACGCTGCTGCTGCTGCTTGTCTGCAGTACGTTGAGAACTACTTGGGCCCTCCTCTGGCGAAAGCAGGCTTCACCAACGTCCAGTTTGTAGAAGTAAGTCGCAAAAGGCGACAGCAGCAGCAGCAGCTGCGGCGGCGGCGGCGGCGGCAACAGCAGCACAACGTGCACCAGCGACTGCAACTGTCTTGCACGCGTCAGCAGTACACGCATTGAGCAGCAGCAAGCGCCATGCTCCTTCTGCCAAGGCTGGCTGCACGGCGCCTGTGTCATGTAATGTATCTTAACAGCAAGTGTGCTTGTTCATGTGTGTGCTCTTCGGTCTCATGCACTTAAAACTTTGCTGCTGCTGCTGCTGCTGCTGCTGCTGCTGCTGCTGCTGCTGCTGCTGCTGCTGCTGCTGCTGCTGCTGCCGCCGCCGGCAGCCGCGCCTGGACAAGTACACGGCTTCGCTGGCACAAGACACGCCCATCGTGTGCCTCTTCGTCAACGACGAATGCACCGAGCCGGTGAGCAACACCGCACCCGGCAGCAGCAGCAGCAGCAGCAGCCGACTTCAGCTTCATTGTTGGTGTTGCGCATGCTGTTCTGGAACCTGTGCCATAAGCTATTGCACCATCACTGTCGCACAGCTTTCGCCGCGTGTCAGTGTTATTGGCACACAGCAAAGTTGCTGGTGAACTCCGCGTGCTGCTTTACTGGCACGTACATCAAAAGCGCTAGGCCAAAGCAGTGGCATTCCCCACTTTCTGTCATCGGCAGCACTTGCTTACTGTCGTTTCGCTTGCTCTCCCTCCCTTTGCCTCCTTGCCTTCCTACAGATTGTGGCCAAGCTGGCCAAGGGGGGCGTCAAGCTAATCGCGATGCGCTGCGCCGGCTACGACCGCGTCGACCTGGCGGCCTGCGAGAAGTACGGCATCAAGGTGCGAAGTACGGCATCAAGGAGTGAGTGAGTGACTACCCAGGCAGCTCTGCAGCTCCTGGGTAAGTTAAGGCTGGAGAAGGCGTGTGTGGCCAGGGGCGGCGCCCCTGGGCTCCACGCCCTCTACCTGTCCTCTTGCACCCTAGGGCACAAGCGGGGCGGTTGATTGGCGCGCTCATTTGAGGCGTGGCTTTTTGCAGTGGTCTGGCTTGCCTATGGCTTGCTTCGTTACTGTGCTGTGCTCAAGTTTACCTGAATGGCATCAAGGTGTGAGAAGTATGGCATCAAGGTGAGCAGCACGGCATCAAGGTGAGAGTACGGCATCAAGGTGATCACCCCTGGCACCACCTTGCTGCGTGTACATACCAGAAGCTTGCTGCGTGTGAGAAGTACGGCAGCCGAGGTGCTGTCCCACAAGGCCCATCTGACACAGCCGCACGTCACCCTTGAGGTCCTGGCGCTGCTGTTGCACATGTCGGCACACAGGAAACGTATCCGGGATGAGTCTTGGCTACAGTATGAGCAGAGTGCATCTGGATCTCCTCAACGAAGTGCTGCGCAATGTCACTCACTCACTCACTCACTCACTTACTCACTCACTCACTTACTCACTCACTCACCTAACTTAAAGACTGAAAACACTTAAAGACTGAAAACAGTGGTGTGCTGCGCAATGTGGCTGCAGGTGGCGCGCGTGCCCACCTACTCGCCCACCAGCGTGGCGGAGCACGCGCTGGCGCTGCTCTTCGCGCTCAACAGGTGCGGGCGGGTTGGTGATGGTGCTGCATCATCAGTTTCTTTGTTGGCGGGCAACACCCGCTCTGAGTGCATGCAGATGAATCCAATCTCTCTTCCCAACAGCATACATGCGCGTGATGGCATGCAATCAACTGTGATTGCATGCATAGACACCCACTATATTATAAACCTGCTGCTGCTGCTGCTGCTGCTGCTGCTGCTGCTGCTGCTGCTGCTGCTGCTTCCACACAGGCGCATCAACATCGCGTACACGCGCGTGATGGCGGGCAACTACAGCCTGGGCCCGCTGGTGGGCATGGAGCTGCGGGGCAAGAACGTGGCAGTCATTGGCACAGGGGCGATCGGCACAGAGGCAATCAGGCTGTTCAAGGTGGGCGGCGGTATCTGAAGAAACAACAAGCAGTTTGTGTGCCTGCCCAAACTAAGACTAAGCTGTTCATGGTGCCACAGAGGCAGCCAGGCTGTGTATGTCCTGCAAGAGTGTGCCGGTGGCTGTGTGATTGTGTGTGCCGCTTGCGGCGTGCTTGTGTATGCCTGTGGCTGCGTGATTGTGTGTGGCTGTGGCTTGCAGCCTGGGCCGGCTGGTAGGCATGGAGCTGCGGGGCAAGAACGTGGCAGTGATCGGCACAGAGGCAATCAGGCTGTTCAAGGTGGCATTGATTTCCTAGCCACTAGCAACAATTTTCATGATCTGCACCCTGTTCGCTGCTGTGCATGCCCGGCCTGCTGCCCTGCACCCTTCCGTGCATATGACTGCTGCATCCTGTCTTCATCCAACCATTGCGCTGCACCCTGCACCCAGCACCAAGCACCCTGCTTCATTGCTCTTCAAACGCGCCCTGCAGGGCATTGGCATGAACGTGATGGCATATGATGTGGCAAAGAACCCCGTTGTTGGTCAGGTAGAGGGCGTGGAGCCCAGGGGCGCCGCCCCTGGCCACACACGCCTTCTCCAGCCTTAACTTACCCAGGAGCTGCAGAGCTGCCTGGGTAGTCACTCACTCACTCTCTCACCCTGTTGTTGGTTGACCCTACATGTCCATCCACGGCATCAACTGGCCGTTTACCACTCTGACTACCATGCACTAACCTGATCTGCGCCCCCGTTGGCCAATCTGTATGTGCAGGGCATCGGCATGAACGTGATGGCGTATGATGTGGCCAAAAACCCGGCTGTTGAGGCCCTTGGCGTGCCTTACATGTCCATCGAGGACACGCTGCCACCTGCCCCTGCTGGCCCCCATGCGGCTCACACTCAAAAAATTTGTTGATTCTGCCGGGCATGCCCTGCCTGCTGCACACCACCCTGCACCGATCCCCTCTGCACGACTGGTGCACTTTTCAAACCTTCACCTGCAGGGTATCGGCATGAACGTGATGGCGTACGATGTGGCCAAGAACCCCGCTGTCGAGGCGCTGGGCGTGCCCTACATGTCCATCCATGACATGCTGCCCATCTACTGCTATGGCTTTTATATGGCTCACACCCTGCCAAACCTAAGGAACACACTGTGCGGTCTGCTGCTTGCCACTGTGCACTGAGGTCTGATCTGCACACCTGGGGCTTTCTCTCTGTATGTGCAGGGCACCGGCATGAACGTGCTGGCGTACGACGTTGCAGAGAAGCCGGCTGTCGAGGCGCTGGGCGTCCCTTACATGTCTATTGCGGACTTGCTGCCAGTGGCTGCCCGCACACAGTGACCAACAGAACAGCTCACACACGTCACACCCGCTGACTTCTGTGGCGCTTGCCTGCCTTCCCCAAACTTCACCCGCAGGGCATTGGCATGAACGTGATGGCGTACGATGTGGCCAAGAACCCCGCTGTTGAGGCGCTTGGTGTCCCCTACATGTCCATTGAAGACATGCTGCCAATAGCCGACGTGGTCAGCCTGCACGTGCCGCTGCTGCCCAGCACCTACCACATCATGAACAAGCCGCGGTGAGCTTGCATTCTGATTGTGGTAGCGGTGTGACACTTTTGTGCTGACCGGATGTTCTCATGGCTGGCGTGGTCAGCCTGCACGTGCCGCTGCTGCCCAGCACCTACCACATCATGAACAAGCCTCGGTGAGCTTGCATTCTGTTTGGTGGCAGCGGTGTGACACTTTTGTGCTGACCGGATGTTCTCATGGCTGTTGTGGTCAGCCTGCACGTGCAACTGCTGCTGCTGCTGCTGCTGCTCAACACGTACAGCCTTGTGATGATGAAGAAGGGCGCGCTGCTGCTCCACTTGCTGCTGCTGCTGCTGCTGCTGCTGCTGCTGCACATCTGCAGTTTTGCGGTGATGAAGCAGGGTGCGCTGCTGCTCAAGAAGCTGCCACTGCTGCTGCTGCTGCTGCTGCTGCTGCTGCTGCTGCTGCTGCAGCTGCTGCGCTTCACATTCACAGCTGTGCCATGCTATAGAAGGGTGTGCTGCTGCTCAACGTGCTGCTGCTGCTGCTGCTGCTGCTGCTCACTTGAATTGATCACAAAACGCAGCTTTGCGATGATGAAGAAGGGCGCGCTGCTGCTCAACGTGAGCCGTGGCGGGCTGGTGGACAGCGACGAGATGATGCACGCGCTGGAGGCGGCGCAGCTGGGAGGCGTGGGGCTGGACGTGTGGGAGAACGAGGCAGACATGTTCTTCACGGACTGGTGCGGGTTAGGGTTCAAGGGTTTAGGGTTTGGTGGTTGGGGTTGTGGTTTAGGCTGTTCAGAGGCATGTAGCTGGGAGGCGTGGGCCTGTATGTGTGGGAGAATGAGGCAGACATGTGCTTCACCAGCTGGTGCGTGGTTGCGGGCTGGGGCCTAGTCATAAATGGGCCTTGGTGTGTTTGCTTGGCAGGGCTTGTAGCAGCTGCTGATCAACGGCAGCTGAGCAGCAGCTGGCAATGTGCCGCACAAGTGTGACAGGGATACCATGAAGAGGATGCAGGCATACAGCAGACATGTTTGTGTCACATGCGCTGCGCATCACCCGAACGTCCCTGCTTGGCCGCTGCTGCTGCTGCTGCTGCTGCTGCTGCTGCTGCTGCTGCTGCTGCTGCAGGACTGACATGGACCTTGAGACGCGCATGAAGGCCTGGGACAGGAAGTTCTACGCGCTCACCAGCTTCCCACAGGTGCGCAACGCAGGACAAAACTGTCGCACGCCGTGCAACCTTTGCACTCCCATGCAAACGGCCTTCCTGCATTGTCACATGTTACATCACCGCCTTGTAACACGCTGCCCCGCAGGTGATTGTCACACCGCCCTCGGCCTTCCTCACGCACGAGGCGCTGGCCAACATCGCCGCGTTGTGACCCAACCCAGTGTTGCGTATTGTAACATGTCATAACATCACAATCTAACATGTCTCGCTGCAGGTCATTGTCACACCCCACTCGGCCTTCCTCACGCACGAGGCGCTGGCCAACATCGCGTCCACCACTGTTGAGAACATGTCGCAACAATGCCTTGTAACAATCCGCCCTGCAGGTCAGCCTTCCTGCATTGTAACATGTTATGACTCCGCATTGTAACACGCCACACTGCAGGTCATCGTGACGCCTCACTCTGCCTTCCTCACGCACGAGGCGCTGGCCAACATCGCGTCCACCACTGTTGAGAACATGGAGGCCTTCCTGCTCAACAAGCCGCTCAAGAACGAGATCAAGGCCAAGCCGCGCACCAGCCCCATCAAGCCATCCACATGATGATGCTGTTGCTGCTGCTTCTGCTGCTGCTGATGATGCCCCATCAAGCCCTCTACTTGATCACGATCAGCACATCAAGCAGAACAACTAGCGAGCAGCACAACTCAGAACATGGAGGATCTGCTGCAGCAACAGCTGCTCAGCAAGATGATGAGGCCAAGCCCCATCAAGCCATCCACATGATGGAGATAATGATGATGAGCCCATCAATTTCCTGCTTGCAAGCAGAACACCTAGCGAGCAGCACAGTGCAGAACACGGAGAAGTTGCTGCTGCACAGGCCGCATGGTGGCATCTCCAGACAATTACAAAATCCAGAGTAGTGTTTGTGCAGCAGTGTATGCTCAGAGGCTCTGAAGCAAGCTGGTTTGATCATGCATGATCAGCATAGCATATGCTGATTCGTCAATACAGATGAGGCCGCCAATATTGTTCGGAGAAAAGGCTGTGCTGTGCAGGCATGCGGGATGCCGTGTGCATGACTGATATCAGATTGCTCGTGCTGTTCCTATGGCCGACATAACTGTCGCAATACAGTGCCATTGATGGGGGCAGTAAGGAGATTGGGTGTGCAGTACAAGCGGTGTTGCAGGGCATTGCACGGCTAACGCTGACACAGGTGTTGCATATGCATCATGGCTTGATTGCTTGAGGCTGTGCTGCGCCAAGAAAAGAGGATTCAAGGCATGGATGTTGGCCTCTCCCAGGATCAGGCCCGATCTCTACCTCTAATGGAGTTGTCAGAGTGTGTGGCGTCATCCAAAAGTGCAGTGTGTGGTGAGATGCGTGTACGCATGCAGAAGGGCACCCTTCAGACCAGCACCGTGAGTTCTATGTTGCATTATGCTTGCCTCTGATGTCAGACCTGCATGCACGCTGTAACTCTTTATACCAGCACCGGTGCTCATCATGGGCTGAAGCGCTTGGGGCTAGCCCCACAGGCGACATGTCTGGACCAGATCTGGAGATGTGCGACACCTATGAAATCGAGTTTGTCACCCTTTTGAAAGCCTGCATGCATATCAATAAGGTGCCCACCTGGCTATATGCCCTTCTAATTCTGTGGGAATTATGTAGATGCTATGCTGCACCGCAAGGCTCTTTGCCACGATTGTTTTACAAGCTTGCCCTGGCCATGTGGAACGGAACGCACGTGATACACCAGTGTGGCTGTACTGCAAAGACACCCGCGCGTGTGCTGCGTCATCTGCTGCAAACCCCCCTAGCAATTGCAAAGCACGTGTGCCGTGCTGCCAGTGGCGTGCCATGGCAACAAATGCGGGGACAACCGCAGCACTCAATCCTTGCACAGCGCTGTGCAGCTAGCTGCATCAGCACCAAACAAGGCAGACACACCATAGCAGTTGTCGCTGTCACAGCAAGACATGATGGCTTTTTAGGTTGCACAAACCCAGTGCACAAAGAAATAATTGATTCATCGATTGATTGAAACAATAACCAATTTGTAAATATCATGGCATCTCTTGTTGCGTATTTATATGCATATACATTTGTATACACAAGCTGTTGTCATCCATGACAGGGGCAGCCTGCCTGTGACAAGTCCAGACTGCCAGAGCTGCTGCTGCTGCTGCTGCTGCTGCTGCTGCTGCTGCTGCTGCCGCTGCTGCTGCTTTAAGGCAGCATCCGTGGCAGCAGCGGCAGCAGCAGCAGCAGCGGCAGCAGCAGCAGCAGCGGCAGCAGCAGCAGCAGCAGCAGCGGCAGCAGTCTGTAAAACCGCTGCTGCTACTGCTGACAGCTGCAGCTGTGGTTCCGGCAGAAAACTCTGTGCAGCTTATCCTGCAGCTGCTGGTGCTGCTACTGCTGCTGCTGCTGCTGCTGTTGCCGGTGTTGGTGCTGGTAGTACTGCTGCCAGCAGCAGCACCAGTGCACATATCACGAATGGAAGTACCATTATTATGTTGATGATCCGCTGCTCCAGCTTATTGAATCCAAGGGGGGTTGTCAGCCAGTGACGCATTTCCTTCTGCACCACAGCCAGCAAAGCGCATGCTGCTGCGCCCCATGCTATGTCAATAAGCACAGCAGCCAAGGGCCATCCCGCAGGCAGTGCTGCAATGATGACACCCACTGTGCCGTACAGCAGCAGGCCCATCATGGCACCCTGCAGATCACTCAGCAGCAGCAGCAGCAGCAGTAGCAGTGAGACAACAGATGCCAAGGGCAAAGGCAACGGTGTTGGAAGTGTTTGCAACCAAAAAAGCCGGCAAGCATCGCGTCTGCAATCACAACATGTGCCATGTGCCGTGCCATGTGGCACTTGGGGCCGGTGAGCACACAAAGAGGCACACAACAACCTTGGATTTGAAGGGATGCAAGCATACATCGTTAAACGCTTCAAAATGGTAGATGATGGGAGCTGGAATAACACAGAGCATGCACTGGGCGCTTTGGTGTTGCTGCTGTATACATGCCTGCTGCTCTACTGCTGCTGCTTCGGCTAGCGCACGCACCTGACCCAGGCAGTAGATCAAAGACCCCCCAATGGTTCTGGGCAGTACAAAGATCTGGTTAATCGCCACAGTGCTCCACAGCCAGCACGCCATGCGTAGAAAGCCAGGTATGTCTTTTGGCTGCCCAGGGTTTGGCCGTAAGAGCTCTAGCCGGGAGATGGGGTGGGGAGACATAGGGGCGAAGAAGAGCTTCAGGTAGGTCTGGTATTCGAGGCCGGCAGTCAGGAACCACAGGCCACTCAGCAGCAAAATCACGCCGGTTGAGTCATTAGAGATTCGAAGAGCAGCCCACCAGGCAGGCAGCCTGAGGTTGGCATACTCAGCAGGAGGGTGGAGGCTAGCTGTAGGCTGCATGCTTGATTAGAGGTGGCGGGTGACGGACGCAGCTCTTACACGCAGATTTTGACTCTTCGTTCTGTATCGGAATAACAGCTGGCGCCACCAAGGAAACGAGGCTAAGTCTAGGCGATTCTGAGAAGAGAGAAGTACGCGACACTGACACCCTGCCAGGTTCGCACGTTCGCACATCTGGTACCAGTAAGCCAGCCCACGCAAGATACTATTGCTGGTAATTTCGTTGTAATACGACTATGACCTGGTGTCTAGCACTTCGTCGGCCAGCTGGCGGTCAGCTTTACGAATCTTTCCCTCGCACTGTCTCCAACGTTGGTTAAACTTGGCAGGACAATGTTTGTGTTGATAGCGAGTCGTCACGTTCTAGAAGATTCAAGATTCATGTTGTTTGTCAAGCGATAATCGGTGCTGCGAAGAGTTCTAGGCTCCACGGCATCGGAGCAGTACCACCACACTGGTACACACTATCCACGCCAGGCAGCAATGTGAACGAGTGGCAGATGCTGCACGCATGCACAAGATGTTTCGATTATGTTGTAAATCATCAGCATCCAGCAGATGTATCATCGCCTTCACAGCCCGCTCACAGCCTGCCAGGCTGGTATGCCAGCAAGCTGCTGCCTGCTGCTGTTGGCTCTTGCAGCAGCATGCATGAGCTCTGCTGCTGCTGCTGCTGCAAGTATGCAGCAGCTGCTTACAGCTGCTGGGGCTGCAGCTGGCAGCGCTTCTTCGAGAGAACTTTTGCTGGCACGGGTGCGCATATGCATGCAGCTGCGCGTTGATGCTGTGCTTGTGCGCATTTGATCCATTGCACCACCTGTGCTAAGTCAAACAGGAGGGCCTGATGCGGCTATTGAACATAGTTTCGTTCCATTGGCTACTAACTGTAAGTGCATCAATATGGACACAGCATTCCTGTGTAGAATCCAGTGGTTCGGCCATGAGGTTCAACAGTAATGTTTGACCGCACGGTTGGACCGGCTGGTGAGCGGCATGGCTGTGTCTGCTGGTGCTATGTGTTGCGAATCGGTGGCGGATGTGGCTGCTGTGAACAGCGTGCACATGGTGCAACTATCACGTGTTTATTGGGCTAATGCTTGCAGGAAAAGCAGCTGCTGCCAGGGCCTTGTTTGGCAGCTTGCAGGAGGCTAGAGTTTGCAGGAAATATGGCTGCTGCCAGGGCCTCATTGAGCCGTGCTACATTCATGTCATAGTTTGAAAGCTAGGGCCAGCTTCCTGCAAGCAGCGAGCTTCCCTCCTGCTCCACGGTGCAACTCTGTCTCTCTGTCTGTCTGTCTGTCTGTCTGTCTGTCTGTCTGCTGCTGCTGCTGCTGCTGTGAGTGCAGGCGTGCTGGCCAGCTGGATAGAGCTCACGCAGGTGGTGCTGCAGCACTGGCAGCGCAAGCTGTCATACGGCCGTGTCGGCTGTGACCTGGCGATGATGGGCACGCTAGGGATTCTGAACTTGCTGCTGAAGGTGCTGGATGAGGTGCTGCCTTATGCACCCGCAGAGCTGGCCCAGCTGGCGCCTGCGGCACTGCCGCTGCTGCAGCAGCTGCAGTGCTACAGCAGCTTCTTTGCCCCAGGCTCAGCAGCAGCAGCAGTAGCAGCACCAGGCCACCGCTGCCATCAGGTGTGGTGGGTGTGCATCGAGGCGCACCAGGCGGGTGGAGAGTTTGTCCAGCAGCTGAGCCATCCAGCTGTGGAGCAGATGCAGTCACAGCCAGGCGCGGCAGCAGCAGCAGCAGCAGCCCAGGGCATATACTTGCTGCGCCAGCCTGCAGCGGCGCAGCTGCTGCTGCAGCAGCTGACAGTCTACACCATGCTGCTGCACCAGCAGCACAGCGAGCAGCAGCAGCAGTCACGGCAGAGCAGCAAGCAGCAGCTGCGCGCAGACCTGCTGCCCATCCGTGCCTTCCACCATAATCAAGACATGCTGCAGCTGCTGCCAGGTGGCCAGGCCTACCTGGCTACCGCAGGTCAGCTGGCAATTAAACAGGCATCCAAGACAGGGCTGTCCTACACAGTAGAGGCTCGCCAGTTGACGACTGCACTTGTGCTCACAGTGCACTTCTGCTGCTCGCCACAGCAGGGCAGCTTGGCGATTGATGGCAGTGCCCCTGCCCTGTCCGCAGCTGCTGTGCGGCTAGTGGTAGAGCTGCAGCTGCTGGCTGCAGCGGCAGTGCAGCACAAGCGGCAGCAGCAGGAGCGGCAGCGCGAGGGAGAGGATTACTCATTCCAGCTGCTGATGATCAGCTCATCGCTGCAGCAGAAGCAGCTGAGGGCAGTCTTGTATGCTGGCGGCAGCTGCTTGCTGCCTGAGCTGCTGCAGCAGCATGGGCTGCAGCTGCTGCAGGCGATGGCGGCCCCGCTGCAGCAGCTGCAGCTGACTGCGAGTGACAACCGCTGGAGGACCGTTCTAGTGGATGAAGCTGCAAGCAACCGGTCTGGCTCATTCAGCCAGCAGCTGCTGGCGCTGAAAGCTGCAGCGCCTGGGCTGGTGCTGCACGAGCTGGTGCTGCCAACAACAGGTGAGCAGCGGCAGCTGCTGCAGGCACGGCTATTGTGTGACAGGCGTTGATTGCCGCAATCTTTGTTTGAAATGACAGTATTGCGCATCGTGAATGCACAACTGTGCACCTGCAAGCAATGCTGGACCAACCAAATGACAGACGGCAGGTTGGTGCTGGGTACCCATGCGTGCTGGTTGCAAAGCCTGGATAGCTGTTTGCCATGCCTGGCATCTGCGTGAGCAGTGTGGCACAGTGTATCAGCCTTTCTGCCTGTGCTGTTTCTGCAAGTCAATTTTGCTTGCCTGCACTCTTGTCTTTTTGCCTCATTGCAGCGCTGTTTGTTTCCGCGAATGTGTGCGTTGCTGAGGTCATCTGCACACCTGCCCTGTCTGTCCGCCACAACCCACCAGGAGCAAAATTGACGGCAACGCCACTGTTCAGCCTGGCAGCAGCACACCCGCAGGCCTTCACAACCCTCATCGACTGCTGCCTGCGCTCACAAGTGATGCAGGCAGTAGACATGCTTGCTGCAGTTGAGGTGCTTGCACATGCAGCTGTTGCAGTGCTAGGCTCTGGCGGTAGGCCATCAGGAGCATTGGACGACACAGCAGCAATGGCAGGCCTGGCTTCTGCTGTCACCAGCTTCGGCAAGAGAGCAGAGCAGCTCACAAGGGCAGCCATCAAGCAGCAGCCCCAGGTAGCGCAAGGGTTTGGGGCTGCTGCAGCAGCATGCTTTCCAGCTGCTCTGCTTGTGATGACTGAAGTGCTGCGGAACAACCTAGCTGGTAGGCTGCTGAGCGCATCACAGTCACAGCACTGCAGCACAACTGGTACTGCTGGCAGCAGCAGCAGCCAGGCAGCTGCCAGCACGGCGTTGGTTGCTGCACGCAGCCTGGTGCAGTTGGCAGATGTAATGCAAGCAGCAGGGCCCCAGCTGCTATTGAGTTGCATCAAGGCCCTGCCAGAGTACAGGTGCAAGTGGGATGCAGAAGTGAGCACTGTGAGTGGGGCCTTTGTCAACGTGGCCAGACCAAGCAACAACCGTGCAATGCATGACGCCACTTACCAATGGCACTACTGGCAAGCCCGCATGCTGCAAGGCATGCTGCAGGTGGTGCGGGCTGTCACAGCAGCTGGCCGGCAGCCACCAGCAACGGAAGCAGCTTCAGCAGAGGCTGCGGCTGCTGGCGCAATCAACAACATCAACGCCAGCAGCAGCAGCAGCAGCAGCAGCAGGGGTAGCAGCTGGGGCTACCTGCTGCTGCAGCAGCAGCGCAGCCGGCACTGGGCAGCGGCAGTGGCAGCCTTTGATGCCAAGTGGCCTGGCTGGGAGCAGGGCACAGGGGCGTTTGCTGCTGCTGATGTAGCCAGCAGCAGCGACGCTGTGCAGCAAACCAAGCAGCAATTTGCTTTGTGGCAGCTTGCTGGCTGACTTGTTGCCCAGACGTCTTTCATGCACTCGTGCCATGGTGATGTGCGAACGATCATTGAACCCCTGTGCCAGAACCCTGCTGCCTTGGACACACATGGCATGTAGCATTCATGCAGCTGGTGCCTGCTGGCTTGATTGCAACGCGTCTGAACAGCTGAACACGACGTTGTTACACGCAAAAACGATACTTTTAACGGGATCGTTAAATGGCTGCATTTGCAGTCGCCAAGGGTGCGGGTAGTGCCGAGTACAAGTCAGGCTGACCGCCACACTCCGCGCTGGGTCTTCACGCAAAATGATTCGTATATCGCAGGGCTTTACGTTGGTTCTCAGGCATCTCTCGATCAAGTGCAGGAGCTCGGCATTACACATGTGCTGGTGAGCAGCAAGAGCAGAAGCAGCAGCAGAAGCAACGGCAGCAGCAGCAGCAGTAGCAGCAGAAGGAGACACTCTCCAGAAGGAAAAAGCATCTGTATGCTGATGTTATCACACCAACAACGGCAGCCTGCCGTTCTGTCTCAGTAGCACAGGCCCTCTGGGTGTACTGCCAACCTGTTGAACATTGTTCAAGTGTCACACAAGGGCGCGCAGTTGCAGCTGCCACTTAATGCAGCGCTGCACTCCAAGCCTGCTGTAGTGTTATGTTTCACCTGCTGCAATAGTAGGTATCCATGGGCACTGCCATTTCACCTGATAAGCAGTTGCGTTCCCGCTGCAGAGCAAGGTGGACTGCATGGCAGCTGTACTGCTGGAGCGTCTGCAATTTTGTCTGTCTGCTGTGCACACCATGTGTTGGCGGCTGGTGTAATTGAAAGCTCAAGTACATCTGATATTGCTGCTGCTGCTGCAGAGTGTGGTCAACTATGAGGTGTCCCCCCCTGAGGGCGTCTGCCACTGGGCGGTGCAGCTGGAGGATGCTGAGTCAGCAAACCTGCTGGCAGCGCTGCCGGGTGAGAACAACATGCATTAGCAACAGCAGCAGCAGCACTAGCACCACCACCAGCACCAGTAGCAGGAGCAGCAGCAAGGACAGCAGCAGCACCAGTGATGGCGCATGGTTGCAGTCGCAGCCAACCCTGGCCATGCCACGTTCTGTGCGAGCGACGCATATGAGCAGCAACAGAGCACCCTGCTGTGGTCGATCCCACCCTCGCACTAGCGCTGACTGCAATTGGCAGGTGCTCATCTCCAGCGAATGTCACTGCTTCTTCTGCTGCTGCTGCTGCTGCTGCTGCTGTTGCTGCAGGCGCGGTCACGTGGCTGGAGCGTGCGCTGCGCCAGAAGGGCAGCAAAGTGCTGGTGCACTGCAACGCAGGTGGGGACAACCGCTAGTTGCTGGTTCTGGTTAGTGGCAGTATGGCCATGTGTGTGATCTGTCTTGTTTGCTGCAGCTGCACTGCAGGTAGACCATACATTATTCGGTGCAACGCAGCGGGCGAATGATTCTGTGTGGGAGCGCGCAACAGCAGTTGTGTCTGGCATGCTATGGCAACAGATAGGGGATGTGTTCGTCAACAAATGCAGCACGCTGTATGTTGTGTTTTGGGCGTGCTGTCACCTGGTGCTTGCTACGCTTACAACCACCTGCAGGCACCGCCTGCAGCCCCTCAGCGGTGCTGGCCGCTACAATAGCACAACAGCTGTTTTCAAATCCTGCAACTGCTGCATGCACCTCCTGCAGCCCCTCAGTGGTGCTGGCAGCCACGGCAACACAACAACTGTCAGGTGTGTCTATACATCTTGTTTCAAACTCCTGCAATTGCTGCAGGCACCTCGCGCAGCCCCTCAGTGGTGCTGGCCGCCATCATGAAGGCCAAGGGTTTAGCGCTGGAGCAGGCTCTTGGGGTTTTGCGGGCAAAGGCCCCACATATCTGCCCCAACCCCGGGTTTATGGCTCAGCTGGAGCTGTGGGGGGAGATGGGCTGCTGCCTTGATGAGGAGCACCCGGCCTACAAGCAGTTCTTATTGGACCAGGTGAGCCAGCTGTCAGCTGGAGTTCAAAACTCAACTCAAGTTTTTTCAAAGTTTCAATGAAAATTCGGGGCTCAGTCGGAGCTGTGGATAGCTGCCTGGATGAGGAGCACCCGGCATACAAGCAGTGTTTGCTGGACCAGGTGGGTGGACCAAGCTGTAAGACTAAAATTAAACATTAGGTTTAGTTGTGGCTCAGCTAGATCTGTGAGGCTGCTTTTTGCCAGAGGAACACCTGGCCAAGAAGCAGTTCGTACTGGACCAGGTGGCCAGCTGTTACGCATATTTGAATTCTGAAACCTGTTATGTAACACATGTGCGCTACGAGCTGTGCTCGGTTGCTGAATGGAGGTTGCTAGCTGCAACAGCTGCAAAACACTACAGGCTGCCTGTCACACCCGGTTCCCTTCTCTGCTGCTGTTTGTTGTGTGCTGCAGGTTGCCGCGCAGTGGCAGGAGGAGGGCTGCGCCAACAGCACTGCTGCTGTGCCTGTCTTCAAGTGGCTCTCCATCAAGCGTAAAGTGCTTGTCTGTTGCTGCATGGCTGCTGCCTGCAGGTTGCCGCGCAGTGGCAGGAGGAGGGCTGGGTGGACCCGGCCGGCTCATCCCTGTTGGTCGACTGCCTGCTTTGCAATAACCCTGCCGCTGTGCCTGTGTGCCTGTGTTATTTCTGTACTGTTGTGCTATGCTGCATGCAGGTTGCCGCGCAGTGGCAGGAGGAGGGCTGGGTGGACCCCGCCAGCTTCGCTGAGCTGCCCGAGGATGAGGAGCAGCTGCAAAAGGTGAGGGTCTGATAGTGCGAAGCATGTTTGAATATTGTTTGTGTTATGTTATGTTATGTTATGTTATGTTATGTTATGTTATGTTATGTTATGTTATGTTGTATTATGGGGCAGATCTGCCAGAGGACGAGGAGCAGCTGCAAAGGGTGGACCCTGTGATCGAGGCCTTGCTGCGGCAGTGAGCTCGTTTGTTTTGTTGCGCAGCTGCACAGCATCAATGCGCGTCACAATGCAAAGCAACTAAAACTGCAGATGCTGCATGGCAGTGCTGAGATTTGTATAAGGGTATTGCATCAAATAGGCAGGCGGAAAGATGCCAATGTCGCTGTTGGGTTACGCCCCTGTACTGCTGCTGCTGCTGCTGCTGCTGCTGCAGCTGGACCGCTACCGCTGCCGCAAGTGCCGCCATCTGCTGGCCACGCAGCGCAACATCATCCCTACGGCGGGCGTGGGCCGACGCATCTTCCGGCGGCAACCCTACAACCACATACAACAGCAGCAGCAGCAGCAGCAGGGTTTAGATGCCGCCGAGCAGCAGGGTTTAGCCGCAGGGTCTGGCCTGGAGCAGGGTTCAGTGTTCACTGAGCCTCTGGCTTGGATGGCTGATCAGGTGGTGGGGCCTGTGCAGGGCAAGCTGTACTGTCCGCAGTGCAGTGCACGGCTGGGGTCCTTCAACTGGGCAGGTGAGGCAGTACAGTGCGTATTCTCTGCAATTCTAGATCTTTGATATTGCATCTAGATCTTTGATATGGCATTCTAGTTGTTATGACCAGGGCTTCAAAGGGTGCAGGGCAAGCTGTACTGCCCACAGTGCAGTGCACGGCTGGGCTCCTTCCACTGGGCAGGTGAGGCGGTACAGTGTGTATTCTCTGCAATTCTTTCTAGGTCTTTGGTATTGCATTCTAGTTGTTCTGACCAGGGCTTCAAAGGGTGCAGGGCAAGCTGTACTGCCCACAGTGCACGGCTCGGCTGGGCTCCTTCAACTGGGCAGGTGAGGAGGTACATTGTGTACATTCTGACTAGGTTTTTGTGTTTTTGAGATCGATGTAGTGCAGGGCAAGCTGTACTGCCCGCAGTGCACGGCACGGTAAGGGTCCTTCAACTGGGCAGGTGAGGCGGTACAGTGTGTACAGTTTGACTAGGGTTTTGTGTTTTTTGAGATTGATGGCGTGCAGGGCAAGCTGTACTGCCCACAGTGCACGGCACGCCTGGGGTCTTCAACTGGGCAGGTGGGGATGTGTGTTGCGCCCGGCGACTAGGGCTTTATAGTCGTTGGGTGGTTATATCTGAACCACAGCCTGATGTTCCAACCAAACGGCCCAGCCTGCGGCCCATTTGCCGCTGCACTGATACACCGTATGTGTCTGGCAGTAGGCGGTGTCAAAATGGATGCTGCTAGGTTGCTTCACTGATCAAACGCTGCAAAGTCCTGCCTGGCATGTCTTGTGCTGACCAAACTGTGTCTGTTATTCCGTGCTTGCTCCAGGCATCAGCAACAGCAGTGGTTCCTGGATGGTGCCAGGCTTCCAGCTGCACTGCAGGCGGCTCTGCCCTCATCTGTCTGACAGTGGCCGCTGCTGCCGCCAGCCAAAGTCGTGCGGCGTGCTGCCTGTGTTGTATTTGGCATCCCCCTGCCAATCTACCATTGCCGACCTCATCACCCCTCCCCCTGATCTCTCATTGTAACAGGCCTACGTCTGCCATGCTGCCACACTGTGTTTCATGCCGCATCTTGACAAAATCTGCAGGCATCAGCAACAGCACTGGAGCCTGGATGGTGCCCGGCTTCCAGCTGCACTGCAGCAGGCTCGACCTGCTCAGCCCCAAACCACCGGCTGCCCTGGCAGGCATGCGGTTCCCAGCTGCCCTGGCTGCACACAAGCCTGCAGCACAGCAGCAGCAGCAGGGTGCGGAGGTAGGCGAGGATAGCGTGCAGCAACCGCAGCAGCAGCAGCAGCACGAAGACTTTCTGCCTGATCTGCAGGAGGCCAACGGGCAGCAGCAGCAGCAGCAGCAGCAGGATGGTTGTTGTGACCAGCTGGGGCACTGTGCGCCAGCAGCCGCCTGCTGCGATCAGCAGCCAGCTGTGGATGCCTTGCAGCAGCTCAACCTGCAGCAGCAGCAGCAGCAGCACGCCACCGGCAGCTTGCAGCAGGACCAGCAGCAGCAGCGGCCGTGGTTCCGCTACCTGGTGCTGGACTGTGATGGCGTGCTGGTGGACACGGAGGCGGCCTCCTGCGAGGCGCTGCGGCGGGCGGTGCTGCAAGTAACAGGTGGGCGATGGCTGATTGGCATTGGCTGCGGTGTGTCTGGCGTGCCGTAGGGGCAGGTACACGTGTGTCTCTCGTCACGCTTGTCGACAAGCCAGCCTGTGTTGCGCTTGTGCTGCAGCGCGCCGTCCTGCAGGTCACAGGTGGGGCTGAAGGGGTGGAGCAGGGGTGGTGGGGGGTGGGGGTTCTAGGGCAGGGAAATGCAGACGGCACCATTGAACAGCTGCATGATGTTGGTGCATCCTCAGGGGCTCGCGTGTCCCTCTTCACACTTCCTCACAAGCCAGCCACTGTTGTGCCCGTGCTGCGGCGCGCCATCCTGCAGGTCACAGGTTTGCGTGGGCTGGCTGGCACCTGTATGATATCTTTTGACAACTGACTCATAACTCATTCCGCACGGAAGCAGCAGTGCACGACCTGCTGTTGTGCCACACCTGCCGAGCTAGCTGCTGCTGCTGCTGCTGCTGCTTCTGCTCCACAGGCGTGGACATCCCCCACTCCTTTCCCCAAGATTTCACGCCTGTGTTTGGCATGGACGTGGCCGGCTGCATACGGCACTACAAGGCAGCACTCAACAGGTGGGGGTAGCCATGCAGCCTGCAGATCATAATTCATGCAGTGCTGCTGTGACTGCTGATGTCTCTGCTCTGGTTGAGCATTAGCGGGGGGAGGTGTGGCTGGCTGCATCTGCCACTACAAGGCCAGCAGGTTGGGTGGCAGGGCAGGGAGGTTGGGGCACACGACTGTGCTAAGGAGGGGAGCAGGCTGCTGTGTGCTGCGCTTGCAGACTATACAATGTATTTGGTTTGTTGAGTCGTGTGCGGTGCATTGGTGCAGCAGCAGTTGAGATGCATGTGGTGGGGCTGAGCAGTGTTTGCTGCCACCCGATGGGAGGGCCGTACGCCACGCCTGCAAGGTCTGCATGACGTGCTTTAGCTGCATCAGAGCTGGATACAAACCGCTCTGATCCTGTGCTGCTGCTGCTGCTGCTGCTGCTGTGGAACCTGCTGCAGAGACGATTGGGGTGACGTGGCAGGCATTGCAGCAGCAGTGGCAGCAGCCAAGGAGGGCCAATACCAGCAGCTCACTGCAGCCGGCATACAGGCACTGCCAGGTGTGCAAGGGTGACATCATTGCCAGTAGCCTTTACCTGCAAGCAGATGCTGTCTTGGATGGTGCGCGGATCAAAAGTGCACTTGCTTGTGCCTTGGCAGGGCTTGTACTGCAAGTATGCAAGCACATGTGGTACCCCACCGATTTGAAAAGCACTACAGCGGCTGCTGTGGTGCCCCTCCTTCTGTAGCTCAATGTCCGGCAATGCTGGCAGGACCCGGCTGCTGCACATGCGCATCAACTTGCTGAGTGCTGCTCTTGCTGTTGCTGCTCGTCATCTCTTCCCCAGGGGCAGCAGCACTGATCCAGTCAGCACAGCGGCTGGGGTTGCCAGTGGGTGTGGCCTCATCAGGGGCCGCTTCTAAGATCCAGCGCAACCTGTCATCTTCAGGCCTGATTACGCTGCTGCCGGATGCGAAGTTCATAGTCAGCGCGGCGGAAGTTCGCGCCGGGAAGCCGGCGCCCGACGTGTACCTGGAAGTTCTGCGGAGGATGGGGTGTGAAGATGCGTCCCGGGCGCTGGTGGTGGAGGATGCGGTGCATGGCCTGGTGGCTGCCAAGGCTGCAGGTAATGAAACAAGAATGATGCCGAGCCTGAGACGTGTGCCACTGTCAGCAGCAGTAACAGCCGCCGCCGCCGCCGCCGCAGCAGCAGCAGCAGCAGCAGCAGCAACAGCAGCAGGTTTTCCCCTGTGCAGTGGTCCTGCTTCCACTCTGTTTTTGGGGGCCGCTGGCGGTGAAGGATGCGGTGCACGGCCTGGTGGCTGCCAAGGCTGCAGGTTATGCTCAACTTGTATCTTGCACCCAGCACCGTGCAACATACGCACACTGAACAGCATGAAGCATATGTAACTGTCAGCAGCAGCAGCAGCAGCAGCAGCAGCAGCAGCCGCAGGAGCAGCAGCAGGTTGTGCGCTGTGCAATGGTCCTGCTTCCACTCTGTTATTGGGGGCGGTGGTGGTGGAGAATGCGAAGCACCTGGTGGCTGCCAAGACTGTAGGTGACTGGGGGACCATGTAACCAGTGCTGCTGCTGCTGCTGCTGGTGCTGCTAGTGCTGCTGCTGCACGTCTGTTATCATGCATAAAACGCCATGCATGTTACACAAACTGGAGAGAGGCGTGCATATGACACCGGTGCATGCTGCCTTGGCTCTGGTGCCAGTTTGGAACACCGGCTGCTGTGTGCCTGTCCTGCTGCTGCTGCTACTGCTGCTGCTGCTGCCGCAGGCGCGTTTGCTGTTGGTGTCACCAACTCGCTGCCCGCTGAGCTGCTGAGTCAGCATGCCGACCTGGTGGTGGCCAGCCTGGAGCAGCTGGACCTGGCTGGCTTGACAGGGCAGCAGCAGCAGCAGCAGCATCAGTGATTGTAATAAGCAGCAGATCAGCAAAACAGCAGTCACGCTGGTGATGTCCGTGCGTGCTGCAAGTGGGTGAAGCGGACAATGCTGGCTGTGCTACATGCAGTTGTGGTTTGCTGCTCCCAACGGCACTGCAAAAGTGCCACCTGAATCAGATTTGTGAGCACTGCTGTTGAGTGCTGTATGGGTTATAGCCTAACGAGTCATGGCAACGGAGGCAGCACAGCAACAGTGCTGCTGTCGGAACATCAGCAGGCTGACTTCGCATGCGGTGTTAAGGACAGCTCAGATGCCACGCATTTGTCGCAATTATCACGTTGTGGTGTTTTCTGCTAGCGCGCAGTCTTCCATTCCTGCAGTGCGTGGGCAGGGGTTACGTGTATCCCACCCCGCTGATAAGGGGTGGAGCTTCGTGTTCGTGCTATCAGGTTGGGGGTAAATGTTCTCAGCGTAATGTATCGAAACGCCAGAGTAAGTCGTATGTGACCTTGGAACTTCTTTGGTCTATGCAAGCTTTTTACTCTTTGGCAGAGCCCTGCTGCTGTGTACTAGTGCATTAGATTGATCCCATTACAGCGGAATATGTCCATGATGAACTTTTGAACCTTTTGAAAATTCGAACGAACAATGCAGGAAGACTTGTTCCGATAGCCCGATAGTGGCTTCCGCTTGCGGGCAGGCTACGCCACGCCGAGGTTCGAGTCGCTGAATGACAATGAACTCAACAATTTTACCAAACTAAACTGATGTCGGCGAACTGGCCACAGCTGGTGGCGCTGGTGTGGATGCTGGTGACAGCAGCAGCAGCAGCAGCAGCAGCAGACGCAGGTGGGCATGCCTAGCGACGTAGTGTTGCAAAGCCCCGTACACTCAGCAATCACCAGCTCTATATAAAGTCCATGCTGCAAGACACAACTGTTCATGGCCCCTCATAGGTCAGCAAGCCGTGCAGATGACAGGCGCAGGCACATGCAGCAGAACATTGCCAGGCTGACTTCCAGGAGCGCTCTCACTGCACACTGACTATGCACGTTACACATCTATTCACTCATCAATCACAGAACTGCCAGCGTAGCTGCGCTACACATCATCACCTGCGTTCATAAAACACCCACACTCACACACCCAGATGCACACCCTGTGATGATGCTGCAGGCTTCTACTGCCTTGAAGAAGTCATCCCAGTCGGCAAGCTCCTGCAAAACCTCACAGTCCCCCTGCAGCAGCAGCTCACAGCAGGGCAAACAGCACGCTGGTGCAATGCACAGTGCTCAAACTGCCCCGGCTGCAGTGCAGCATGGAGTGCGGGGGCACTGGCTGACCCGGGACCTACCTGCCTGCTGCTGCAGCCTTATGAAGAGTCCTGGTCTCAGGCCTTTTCAAAAACACAGCCGGGAAAGGGGTACCCGCAGGTGCAGCCGCATTTGAAAAGCAGAGATGGTGCGGAGGGGCAGCGGCGGCAGCAGCTGAGCTGGCTGTGCATGCGGCAGCACCAGTGGGACGACATGGGAGCGGCACTCAACCTGCTGTACGGAGATGGGCAGCCAGGTGGGTGGAGTTGCAAAGCTTAGAAGCAGCAGCAGCAGCAGCAGCAGCAGCAGCAGCAATGGTAGCAGCAGCACCAGTGGGACGACATGGGCGCTGCACTCAACCTGCTGTACGAGACGGGCAGCCAGGTGGGTGGAGTTGCAAAGATTAGCAGCAGCAGCAGCAGTAGCAGCAGCAGCAGCAGCAGTAGCAGCACCAGTGGGACGACATGGGCGCGGCACTGAACCTGCTGTACGGAGATGGGCAGCAAGGTGAGACAAGCTGCGTGCAATGCAAGCTTGGCAGCAGCAGCAGCAGCAGCAGCACCAGTGGGCCAACATGGGCGCAGCGCTCAAGCTACTGTACGGAGATGGGCAGCCAGGTGGGTGGAGTTGCATGTGTAGCAAAGCTTAGCAGCAGCAGCAGCAGCAGCAGCAGCAGCAGCAGCAGCAGCAGCAGGAGGGGTAGCAGCAGCACCAGTGGGACGACAAGGGCGCGGCGCTCAACCTGCTGTACGGAGATGGGCAGCCAGGTGGGTGGAGTTGCAATGCTTAGCAGCAGCAGCAGCAGCAGCAGCAGCAGCAGCAGCAGCAGCAGCAGCAGCAGCAGTTCCAGTGGATGCATGCATAGCTGTGTGGCCAGGTGCACAGGCTGTTATTGCCGCACTTGCAGCAATGCAATCAAGACTTAATTTGGCAACGTACACTACCAGCTTGTGCAAAATTTGTTGCGCAAGCTGCTGCTGCTGCTGCTGCTGCTGCTGCAGTGGGCGACTGGTGTGCTCTTGGACACGACGTGGCGGGAGGCAATTTTGAGCGCCTCACCAGCCTCACACTGTCCCTGTTGTTGCTGCTGCTGCTGCTGCTGCTGCTGCTGCTGCTGCTGCAGTGGGCGCCTGGTGTGCTCTCGGGCATGACGTGGCAGGCAGCAACGTTGAGCGCCTCACCAGCCTCACCAGCCCCCGGCAGTGTGCAGCATCATGTGCCATCAACCCCAGTTGCACCCAGTGGATCTTCGTGCAAACCCTCAGCGGCAGCAGCAGCAGCAGCAGCAGCAGCAGCAGCAGCAGCAGCAGCAGCAGCAGCAGTGCGGTGCCGGATGGCTTTGACTGCTGGCTCAAGCGCAGCAGCTTCATTGGTCGGCAGGGCTGGAGTGCCGCGTACCAGGATGACGGCTATGCGGTGCCTGACTCTGCTGTGGCATGCTTCAAGCAGCTGGGAGACTGGCGGGCGTACGGGCGGCTGCTGAGTGAGTTGAGGAGGGGGAGGGGGTTGTTGTGGCGTGCTGTGGTGTGCTGTGGCGTGCTGTGGCGTGCTGTGGCGTGCTGTGGTGTGCTGTGGCGTGCCATGGCGTGCTGGGGGACTGGCGGGTGTACAAGCGGCTGCTGAGTAAGTTGGAAGAGGGGGTTGGTGTGGCGTGCTTCAAGCAGCTGGGGGACTGACGGGCGTATGGCGGCTGCTGAGTGATTTGAGGAGGGGGACGGGGTGTTGCGGCGTGCTGTGGCGTGCTGTGGTGTGCCGTGGCGTGCTGTGGCGTGCTGTGGCGTGCTGTGGCGTGCTGTGGCGTGCTGTGGCGTGCTGTGGCGTGCTGTGGCTTGCTTCAAGCAGCTGAGGGACTGGCGGGCGTACGGGCGGCTGCTGACTGAGTTGAGGAGGGGGAGGGGAGCGTTCCCGCGTGCTGTTGTGTGCCGTGGCGTGCTGTGGCGTGCTGTGGCTTGCTTCAAGCAGCTGGGGGACTGGCGGGCGTTTGGGCGGCTGCTGACTGAGTTGAGGAGGGGGAGGGGAGCGTTCCCGCGTGCTGTGGTGTGCTGTGGCGTGCTGTGGCGTGCTTTGGCGTGCTGTGGCGTGCTGTGGCGTGCTGTGGCGTGCTCCACGCAGCTGGGGGAGTGGCGGGCGGGCGTACGGGCGGATGCTGAGTGTTTGGCTGCTTCAGGGCAGGCACAGCGTGGCCTGCACCTGCTTGCATGCGTGGCATACGGAGTGTGTGTGCCTGTGGCGGCTGCCGTGAGGAGAAGGACAACAGCGCCATTTGCGCAGCACCGACTGCAGCGTCAGCAGTGTGCTTGCACAGCCTGTGCTCGCAAACTCCCTGTTGCTACCATCTCATGCTTGTCTGCTGTGGCATTCGCTCAACCCCGCTACCTGCGCTGTGCTGTGCTGTGCTGCTGCTCAGGCCCTGACACCAAGACGTACGCCTACGGCGCCCTCAACTACACAATCTTCCCGGAAACTGTCAGTTACAGCGAGGCAGCAGCAGCTTGCAGCAGCGTGCTGGCAAACGGCTCGCTGGCAATACTATCCAGCAGAGATCTTTTAGTAGCCATGGACGAGCACTTGCTGCTAACCCTGCCCTGGAAAAGGTCCCTGAAAACAGCCTGGGTGGGGTTCGAAGGGCGAAATGCCGCCCACGGCCGCGACCCGGCCGCGACGATGTCGCCGAGAGAGCGCGAGCGGCTGTCAAATGCCACGCAGGCGAGCCTGCATTGGGTGCTGCCGGAAGGGGGCAGCATGCCGGTTGAGGCCTCTCACTTAAAGCAGCTGAGGGATGACAACACGCCCTGGTGAGAGGATCATCAGGGTTTAGGGTTCATCATTGCGCCCATGACTGAGGGTTTATGGTTTAATTGGTTTAGGGGCCAAGGTTGTTTTTACAAAGGCCAGCCTGCATTGGGTGCTGCCGGAAGGGGGCAGCATGCCAGTTGAGGCCTCCCACCTGAAGCAGCTGAGGGATGACAACACGCCCGGGTGAGAGGATGATAGTCATGCCCAGACTTAGGGTTTGAGGGTTTAAGGGTCTGGGGTTCAAGGTTTTGAACGAAGGCGAGCCCGCATTGGGTGCTGCCGGAAGGGGGCAGCATGCCGGTTGAGGCCTCTCACTTGAAGCAGCTGAGGGATGACAACACGCCCTGGTGAGGATCAGCGTTTAGGGGTGCAGGGTTTAGGTCTCTAGTTCTGCTGAAGCGCACACTTCCTCCCTGCACGCCAACTCCCACAACGCAAGCACAGCTCAAGACGATGCATGGCACCCTGGTGAGCATTGATGAAGAATTGTGTTACATCTTGTTGATGACGTGCTTGTGATACGCTTTAATTCAGCTACAGCGCACACTCCTCCCTCCTTGCACACTCACCCCTGCAAAGCTACTGTGTGCGTCTCACACTGCTGCTGCTCGGGACAACGCACAACCGCCGTGCCAGATTGAACCTGGCAGCACACGTGTGTGTGTCCCACTTCATTTGCTGCCACTCGAACCAAATAACCAACCGCTTTGCTGCGCAGGACGATGCACAGCAATCTGGCAGACCCAGTATACACCCCTCCCTCCCTCTTCAGCCGCCGTGTGTGGCCGCCTGGTCAACCAGCTGCCGGCAAGCCACCCCTGCAGTCCGACGCTACTGCTATGGCTGACAACTGTGTCTTACTGTGCTGCGCAGGACGATGCACAGCAACCTGGCTGATCCCATGTATGTGCCGCCCTCCTCACCGGCTGTCTTCGGCCGCCTTTCTCACTCAGCAAACTACACCTTACTCTGCTGATGCGCAGGACGATGCACAGCAACCTCGCTGATCCCATGTATGTGCCGCCCTCCTCAGCCTCTGTCTGCGGCCGCGTGGTCAACCCGCTGCCGCCAAGCCACCCCTGCATTCCAACTGCGCTGTTGTCGACAACTGTGTCTCACTGTGCTGCGCAGGACGATGCACAGCAACCTGGCAGACCATGTGTACATTCCTCCCTCCTCACCGGCTGTCTGCGGCCGCCTGGTCAACCAGCTGCCGGCAAGCCACCCCTGCAGTCCGACGCTACTGCTATGGCTGACAACTGTGTCTCACTGTGCTGCGCAGGACGATGCACAGCAACTTGGCAGACCCAGTGTATGTGCCGCCCTCCTCACCGGCTGTCTGCGGCCGCCTTTCTCACTCAGCAAACTTCACCTGACTCTGCTGATGTGCAGGACGATGCACAGCAACCTGGCTGATCCCGTGTATGTGCCACCCTCCTCAGCCTCCGTGTGCGGCCGCCTTCCTCACTCAGCAAACTACACCTTACTCTGCTGATGCGCAGGACGATGCACAGCAACCTCGCTGATCCCATGTATGTGCCGCCCTCCTCAGCCTCTGTCTGCGGCCGCGTGGTCAACCCGCTGCCGCCAAGCCACCCCTGCATTCCAACTGCGCTGTTGTCGACAACTGTGTCTCACTGTGCTGCGCAGGACGATGCACAGCAACCTGGCAGACCATGTGTACATTCCTCCCTCCTCACCGGCTGTCTGCGGCCGCCTGGTCAACCAGCTGCCGCCCAGCCACCCCTGCAGTCCGACGCTACTGCTATGGCTGACAACTGTGTCTCACTGTGCTGCGCAGGACGATGCACAGCAACTTGGCAGACCCAGTGTATGTGCCGCCCTCCTCACCGGCTGTCTGCGGCCGCCTTTCTCACTCAGCAAACTACACCTTACTCTGCTGATGCGCAGGACGATGCACAGCAACCTGGCTGATCCCGTGTATGTGCCGCCCTCCTCAGCCTCTGTCTGCGGCCGCCTGGTCAACCAGTTGCCGCCAAGCCAGGCAGCAGCCATGCCGGGAGATGCGCAGCCGGGGGTGTGGTACTTTGACTGCAGCAGGCGGCCCGCAGCCTTCCTCTGCCAATGTGAGTGTGGGTCACCTGGGCGCTGCAGCCGCGCAACTGTCTCCCCCTCTGCGCTGCCTGCATGCTGCAGCAGCTTTCGCATCGCTGTTGCGTCAATAGGATGGTGCCGGTCATACCATTTTTATGTTGCAAGCAGCTGGCCCCAGCAGCATCGCTGCGCGTGGCTGCTGTCTAGCTCTCTGTTCACGGCAGCTGCTAGCGAAACTGCTTGCGTGCCCAATTCATCGCCCAGTGCAGCAACCTGAGATACTGTGCTTCCAATGCTGCTGCTGCTGCTGTCACCAGCCGCCGCTGTCCCTGCAGATCTGGCGTCACTCGACAGAGTGCTGGCCTACAAGTTTGCAGCAGACAACTGGGACGCGATGCGCGACACGCACGGCCCTTCCAACAACCCCACAGCCCTAATGCGCAAGGTGGTGCTGTCTGTGGTGGTGTGCACGGCCTGTTTGGCCCTGGCCCTGCTGCTGCTGCTGGGCTGTGCGGGCTCTCGGCACTTCAGCAAGCTGCAGTTTCTGCTAGGGCACCAAAGGAAGCGGGCGCTGGGCAGGCCAAGTAATGGCCGGCTGAGCGTGGTGGTTACGGATATCCAAGGGTACTCGCAGCTGATGGACGAGTGCCCTGAGGACATGCAGCAGGTGAGCATCACTGGATATAACCAGTCAGCGTGTGTTGGGGCTGCTCTGTGGCTGCTGCCGCTGCTGCCGGCTGCCTCGTATTGCTGCTGCTGCCGCTTGTCACTGCTGTTGGCCTGGCTGCATTGGCTGCTGCTGCTGCTGCTGCTGCTTGCGTGCTGCTGCTGCGCCAGGCGCTGCAGGTGCACAACGCCATCGTGCGGCACTGTCTTTATATGTACAGCTTCACTGCTTTGGCCTGGCTGCAAACACTTATGCTGCTCCTTGTCTGCTGTCGTGTCCGGCGCTGCAGGTGCACAACGCCATCGTGCGGCACTGCCTTGCCGTGTGCAATTTTACTGCGATTGAACTTGCTGCAATTTTGCTCCTCTGCTGCTGCTTGCGTGCTGCTGCTGCTGCTGCGTCAGGCGCTGCAGGTGCACAACGCCATCGTGCGGCACGCCGCGTATGTGCACGCAGGCTTTGTGGTGGAGACGGAGGGGGACTGCTTCGTGCTGTGCTTCCACGAACCACTGGACGCAGCCGCATTCTGCCTGCAGGTATGCGCCTGGGCTGTGTTTCTTTTCAGCTTGTGCCCTGCCGCGTGAAAGTCTCTGGAAGGTTTAGGGGTTTTCAAGTGTGACAGGTAGACAGATAGCTGGGTCGTCACTTTTGAAGGTTTCATCAAAGGAAGAACGTACGCATGAGCATCAGAACATTGGACATGTCATGCGGGCTTTGTGGTGGAGACGGAGGGGGACTGCTTCGTGCTGTGCTTCCACGAACCACTGAACGCGGCCGCCTTCTGCCTGCAGGTATGCGCCTAGGCTGTGTTTCTTTTCAGCTTGTGCCCTGCCGCGTAAAACTTTCTGATTGAGGGGTTTTGGATTGTGAGAGGTAAACAGATAGCTGGGTCGTCAACTGTGAAGGATTTATCAAAGAAAGAACATACGCATGAGCATCAGAACATTGGACATGTCATGCGGGCTTTGTGGTGGAGACGGAGGGCGAGAGCTTCGTGCTGAGCTTCCACGAACCACTGGACGCTGCCGCATTCTGCCTGCAGGTATGGGCCTGGGCTGTGTTTCTTTTTAGCTTGTGCCCTGCCGCGTGAAAGTTTCTGATTGAGAGGTTTTGGAGTGTGAGAGGTAAACAGATAGCTGGTTGTTGACTTTGAAGAATTCATTAAAGAAAGAGCACAGCATGAGCATCAGAACATTGGACATGTCATGCGGGCTTTGTGGTGGAGACGGAGGGCGACTGCTTCGTGCTGTGCTTCCACGAGCCACTGGACGCGGCCGCATTCTGCCTGCAGGTATGCGCCTGGGCTGTGTTTCTATTCGGCTTGTGCAGGTGGGTGGCACTGAAAAGTCTTGTCGTGTCGAGCCGAGCAAAACACTGCAAACTATGAGGTTGCACTGCACATCTGCTGTTCATCGGCAGATCGTGGCGATCTGCTGTCAGCCGCGTGTTATGCTGCTGCTGCTGCTGCTGCTGCTGCTGCTGCTGCAGGTACAGCAGGCACTTTTGGAGGCCAAGATGCCGCCCAGCATCAGCTATAATGACTGCACATATGTGTCCCACATGTCATGCTGCTGCTGCTGCTGCTGCAGGTACAGCAGGCGCTTTTGGAGGCTGACATGCCGCCCAGCATCAGCTACAATGACGGCTGGGAGGCCTGGAGCAGCGGCAATAGCAATAGCCACGAGTCACTGCTGCAGCCCAAGAAGCAGCAGCAGCAGTCGCCGCCGCTGTCGATGGTGCTGCCTGCTGCAGCAGATTCCAGCTCCTGCCCTCTCCCAGCAGCAGCAGCAGCAGCAGCAGCAGCAGCAGCAGCAGCAGCAGCAGCAGCAGCAGCAGCAGCAGCAGCAGCATCTTCGGGCACTTGGCTGGAGCCACTGTCTGTTACTGGCAGCAAGTGCGGCATTGGCAGCATCTCTGAAGAGCATCCGGCTGCATGCAGCGGCAAGCAATGCGACTGCCAGGCGGATGCGCTGCAGCCTGACACACAAAATGCAAGAGACATCAGGCCAAAGGAGCAGCAGCAGCAGCAACAGCAGCAGCAGCAGCAGCAGCAGCCGGACAGTGCACCTAGAGCAGCAAGCTCCCTGTGGGGCTCAAACCTGCTGCAGCGCTCCGGCTCACCTGCTGCTGCTGCTGCTGCTGCTGTGCCGGCTGGTAAGGCAGCCGGCGGCTCGGCAGTGAGCAGCGGCTCAGCAGCTGGCAAGAGGCACTGGTGGCGGCAGCTGCTGCGGCAGGGCGGCAGCGGGCAGCGGCTGTTCAGGGGCTTGAGGATCCGCATGGGCGTTGCTACTGGGCAGGTGCTGCGGGGCCAGGCCATACAGGGCACAAGTTCCTACACCTGCGCACGAGGTGCGTTGATTGAAGGTTACTGTTGACAGAGTGTTTGCATTGCACATGTAAGCAATGAACTTACTGTGCATTGGCTCGACAATGCACCAGGGGCTGCAGATGCAACTCAGACTGCAATGAGGCTGCACCAAGAGCAAGTGTGCCGGGACTTTGCACATGCCACTTATGTTGCGTGTGCAGACATGCAGCGTTCAGCACCGCGCAACAAGACTGGCGGCGGCTCCAGCGCATCACCTTGCTGCATCTTGCCTGCCGCTTTGCGCTGATAAGTGTCCGTGGTTTGCTGCTGCCACCGCCGCCACCGCTGCTGCTGCTGCTGCTGCTGCTGCTGCTGCCTGCAGCCATCAGTGATGCAGCGGCCGGCGGCCAGATCCTCTGCGATGAGACCAGCTTTGCTGCTGTGCTCTACAGCTGCCACAATGCACTGACCCAACTGCCTGTGTGTGTTTAATTTGTTGCTGCTGCCGCCTGCAGCCATCAGTGATGCAGCGGCCGGCGGCCAGATCCTCTGCAATGAGGCCAGCTTTGCTGCTGTGCTGTACAGCTGCCGCAATGCACTGACCCAACTGCCTGTGTGCGTTGACGTGTTGCTGCTGCTGCTGCCTGCAGCCATCAGTGATGCAGCAGCCGGGGGCCAGATCCTCTGCGATGAGGCCAGCTTTGCTGCTGTAAGGGCTGAGCTGCGGCGGCTTGGGGCAGTCAGCAGCAGCGGCGTGGACTTCGGCCAACTCAGCAGCAGCAGGCGCAGCAGGTTACAAGCCTGCTGCAGCAGATTGAGGTGAGTAAGGTGGCTGGTGTGCTGTTCGCATGCTGTGTGCTTGAGCGTGCATTGACCAACTCAGCAGCAGCAGGTGCAGCAGGTTACAGGCCTGCTGCAGCAGAATGAGGTGGGCAGGGTGACTGGCGTGGTGTGGGCATGCTGTGTGCTTGAGCATGCTTTGGTCAGCTCAGCAGCAGCAGGCGCAGCCGGCTGCAGGCCTGCTGCAGCATGATAAGGTGGGCAGGGTGACTGGGCTGGTGTGATGGTTTGGCCATGCTGTGTGCTTGAGCGTGCTGCATTGCGTCTGCTGTGCGTGGTGTGCGCTGCAGTGTGCTGCATATCCTTGCAAACACAACCTGCAGCAGATGCAGCCCCTGTGTGCAGCTGCTCTGTCACAACCTACCCGCATAGGTTTTCTTACTCAGTGAGTATCTTCCTTACTTGTCTGTTACAGGGGTTGGGGAGATGAGCAGCGTCACCCTTCACGTGCCCCCTCTCCCTCAGCTGCTGCTGCAGCAGCAGCAGCAGCAGCGCCATCAGATGCCCTAGCTCTAGACATGGGCCTCTTTGAGGTGCCGCTGCTGCTGCCCAGCCCCTCAGAGCAGCAGCAAGCCGTGCTAGACATGTTCCAGCTGCAGCAGACAGCAGCAGCAGCAGCAGCAGCAGGCAGCAGCAGCAGCACTGAAGTCCGTGTGCCTTGGGAGAGGCTTGCTGCTGCTCGCGCGCAGCGGCAGCAGGACGCGTCGTGGCTGCAGAGCTCGCTGTCAGGGGCGATGTGGCTGTCACTGTCAAGGGTCGGCAGGTGAGGCTAGCAGCTGAAATTGCATGTTTTGTGCAGCACCTTTGATTATGTGGCATGGTGCATGGCCAGTTTGAGGCTGGCAGCTGGCTGCAGAGCTCCCTGTCAGGAGCGATGTGGCTGTCACTGTCAATGGTCGGCGGGTGGGTTTGTGAAGGACACCATTTGCTTGTATTGGCAGGTGCCGAATTGCATGTGCAGCACTTTGGAAGACATCATCTTTACGAGCCTTGATGTAATCTGTACGAGACGTGATTGGTGCTGACATGTGCTGACCCAGCGCATGCTGAGCCTGCCTTGTGTGTCAAGGGACACACCAGAGTGTCTCGCATGAACAGCATTAGCATCGCCCGCACAGAATGCAGGTCTACGTCAGCTACATCTGGCTGCGCTGTTGCGTCCCTCATGTCAAGCTACCTTTGTGTGTTGTCGGCCTTTTACTGATCACTGCTCAGGGGCGCCATGCTGCGGAGCTTCAGGGGCAGCAACATGTCCAGCAGCAGCAGCAGCGGCAGCAGCCTGCTGCGGCTGTACCAGCTGCTGCCGCCCCGCCTGGCTGCACGGGCTGCACTGTTCGGCAGTGCGCTGGCTGTCAGTGAGGACTGGAGGCAGCTGGAGCCAGGCTTCTTCTCAGCACCAGGTGTGTATAATATAATTATGGTGCTGTTTTCTGTTGAAAATGCATGTTATGTTTTATGGTGTCGCAGCTGTTGTCAGGCTAGTGAGGAATGGAGGCAGCTGGAGCCGGGCTTCTTCTCAGCACCAGGTGCGCAACTTAAATGGTGCTGTCAATGTTTGAACAGGTGCTGCAATGCACACACTGCCCTTCTTGCAGCAGACAGCATGGGCATAGGTTTGCAAATGCGGCTGGAAGGCTGAAGGTTACATGCAAGCTGCTGCTGCTGCTGCCGCTGCTGCTGCTGCTGCTGCTGCTGCAGGCCTTTGTGACCTGCAGCTCAGCACAAGCAGCCCACCAAGTATCGACAGCCCATTATCGCCGCTCAGCCAACAACAGCGCGGCAGCAACAGCGGCAGCGGCAGCAGCTGCTGCAGTGCTGGCGGCTCGCAGGTGGCAGCAGCAGCAGCAGCAGCAGCAGGATCTGGGCTGTCGGTAGCTGCTGTGCCTGCCGCAGGGTCAGCAGGAGTGCTGCCGTCATGGGAGGCGCAAGCGGCGCTGCGTGCCGCATCCATCAGCTGCAGCCTCATGGCCGATTCAACCCTTCAGCTGCACCAAAGCCACACTGCTGCTGCTGCTGGTGGTGGTGGGAGTGGCCTGCTGCTCGGCCTGGCTCCCGCCTTCCCTGCTGTTACGTATGTGTTTGTGTTTGTGGAGGGCGGGCGGCAGCTGCAGCAGCAGCATTTTGCGGGAGTGAGGTGAGCTCGCCTGCTGGAGCAATGCACGGCCACAGGTTGCTTCCTGTCAATTGCTGATTTCAAAGCATTGAAGAGGGACAGTTGCTATGTTAACCTGCATAGCCCACCCGATGAATGTGGCAACCCAGCATGCCAGTTGAGTTGAACAGTGGCATTCACCTGCTCTGCATTGTGCTGCATGCCTGCAGGCTGCTGCACCGGCTGCTGCAGCAGCTCATACTTGCAGCAGCTCTGCCAGCTGCCAGGGGGCAGAACACCTAACAACGCCACTTGCCTGCTCTGTTCTGCATTGTGCTGCATCACTGCAGGCTGCTGCGCCAGCTGCTGCGGCAGCTTGTGTTCAACGCATGGCATTTGACACAAGGCTGCCTTTGCCTGCTCTGTTCTGCATTGCACTGCATGCCTGCAGGCTGCTGCACCAGCTGCTGCAGCAGCTGATGCTGGCAGCTGCTCGGCAGCTGCCAGGCGGCAAAACACCTATACACCACCATTTGCCTGATCTGTTCTGCATTGCACTGCTTGACTGCAGGCTGCTGCACCAGCTGCTGCAGCAGCTTATGTTCACAGCATGTCATGGGACACAAGGCTGTCTTTGCCTGCTCTGTTCTGCATTGCGGTGCATGCCTGCAGGCTGCTGCACCAGCTGCTGCAGCAGCTCATGCTGGCAGCTGCTCGCCAGCTGCCAGGGGGCGGCTACATGGTGCGAGCTCAAGAGGGAGACCTACGCTACATGCTGGCATTTGCAGCGCCAGCAGCGGCAGCGGCGTGGTGCCTGCTAGTCCAAGAAGCAGCGCTGTACCTGCCGTATCCTGAGCAGCTGCTGCTGCGCTGCAAGAGCTTGCGGGTGGAGCATGATGCGGCAGGCAGGCTTGTTTTTAGAGGTCCGAGGTTGAAGATGGGGCTGTTTGAGGGGAGGCCGACGGCCATCATGCCGGATTCCATGGGGCGGGCAGATTACTTTGGCGCGTGTGTGAACACTGCAGCGAGGTTTGCGGACGCGGCCACGCACGGTGGGCAGGTCGTGACGGATGCAACGCTTGCGAAGCAGGTGCTGTACCAGTGGCAGCAGCAGCAGCAGCAGCAGCAGGAGCAGTCAGGTGCCTGTGATGGCATCAGCAAGTCACAGCAACACCAGCAGCAGCAGCAGCAGCAGCAGCAGCAGCAGCAGCAGCAGCAGCAGCAGCAGCATGTTTTGGCTGGCCAGCTCGCTGCCACACCTTGCTCAGCCGGCCCACCAGCGCCGGCAGCAGCATGTGCCTCATTACAACCAGCAGCAGCAGCAGCAGCAGCAGCAGCACCACCAGGGGCTGTGTCAGTGCCTGTGGAGGCCCACTGGCTGGGGAGCTTCATGTTTAAGGGCAGCCCCAGATCTTTTGACATGGTGGGCCTGCTGCCGTGCTGCCTGGCGGGCCGGGCCTTTTCTGCAGATGCCCCGAAAGGCAAGGGCCTGCGGGTGGCAGTGCGGCAGGGCGTGGCAGGGCGGGCAGCGGTGATGCTGCCAGGGGCTGTGTCTGGCTACAAGCTGTTCACGCAATGAGGCGTGTGTGTGGCTCCCGGCAATAGTAGTTCACCGTGTTGTAGAACGCCCTGCACTGTCTAGTTGGCAATGGGGGCACCTGGCACCTGAGTATTGTTGCATGTTGATGTCCTTGTTTGCAGCAGAGGCGCCCAAGAGCTGCGGGTGCCATTGTGCTTGTGCGTGTAATGAATGCAACCGGCCACTTTCCTTTATGTGGCAGTGAGGCAGGGCGTGGCTGGTCGGGCAGCGGTGTGCTGCCGGCGGCTGTGTCTGGCTACAAGCTGTTCACGCAATGAGGTTGGTGGCTGCAGGGGATGAGCCGCTATGCTCTGTTGTACAGCTTGCATGGTTGTGTGGATGTGTGGAGTGTTTGAATCAATGCAGTGCTGCTGTGTTGAGCAACGGTTGCGCTGACAGCTGCTGGGTATTGCACTGTTTCTACTTGGTGTACTTGTCGCCTGGGCAGCATTTTACTAGTATGTCAATCCTTAAAGGCGGCTGCCGTGCACTGCTGTGCGCACCACAGTCTGCAGTATGTCGGCGGGCAAGTGCCGGCACTGCCGGGGGCTGCGTCAGGTTGCAAGCTGTTCAAGCCACGATATGCATGTCTACATAAAAACTGTGCAGGCAAACACCATGAACTCGCGCAAGTGCTTTAGTTGAACCTTGTGAATGCAGCATGCTGCAGGCTCAGCACCGCCGGCGGCTGCAACTGCAAACTGCTCCTTTTGCATAACGTGCATTATACGTACACGTGTTCGTCACTAAACAGCAATCCACGTTGAAGCTATATCATTGCCATGTGCACCACAAGCTGCAGCATGCATGCTGCCATATCACATGCGTGGTGCCATGATGGCAGCGGGACACTAGAGTGGCAATCAGCTGTGGGCAAATCCACCTTTTGGGACGGTTGATGCAGGTCCTCCCCCTCTTCTTTGGCCAGAGGGCTTTGGTTGCCTGCAAACGGCTTGATTTTATGGGATGTTAGCTTGCACCGCATGCGTGCTGACACTGTTTTGAGGTGTTACCACCTCAAGGCATGATGGTGCTTCAACTTGGCAGCTACTGCCTGCAGCCACTGTGTCGCAGGCACAGGCAAAAACTGAGCAGAATGCGAGCTGCATGAATGGCTTTGATGTTACTCTTATTCAGATGATCAGCGGTGTATGCACGTGCATCAAGTGATTATTGCTACTGGCCAGGAATGTCAAGTCACACCCCTCGTCTGCATCGCTCTGCTTGCCTGTTTACAACCCTTCCAAAATTTCATGACAACAGGCACGATACGTTATTTGTTCATCCATAGTCCAATCAAAACGATTCCCTAGTGTCACTCACCGCGTTAACAACCCCTGTCACTGACCTTTTGGGGCGCATCTTCCGTACAGGACCTGATCGCCCGCACTAGAACTATCCAAGAGCTCTGGCACAGCACATTGCGGTTTTCATTGGCATTCCATAAAGCCGAGCAGCTACAAGCAGGTGTTTGAAGGTGCGCCTGGAACGAATGCATGTCCTGGTATCAGGGGCAGCATCGTAGCAGGGTTATCACCTTATCAGTGTTCGAGTGCTGCATTGGTGCAACTGTTGTGGCTTACAGCTCGGCTTCAGGTGCTTGCTGCTCCGGACTGCCGTTGTGCTGCTGCAGTGTCGCAGCTGGGCTTCGCGATCTGCCTATGCGACTGTCAGCTCGCCTTTGCATCTCATTATAGAAAGTATGGTCTAAATCAACACATCTGTGACCAAACCTGTGTACTGGCTGTGCTGCTGCTGCTGCTGCCCTGGCTACTGTCACCGCCACTCACTGCAGCAGGTGACAGTGCAAAGATGACCAAATCAGCCCTGACCCTGCTGCTGCTGGTAGCTTGTGCTGCAAGCGCCATGGCGTACCCAAGCTTCTGGCCGGGCAGGGCACCCAACTGCCAGGCCCTGCCCACAGCAGGCATTGCATGCCACAAGGCGCCTCAGGACGACAAGTGAGCAGACACTGCTGAGCAGCAGCACAAGGCACAACGTGTAGGCTGCTTGTTATGTCCGCTGCAGAGCGCCTGGCAGCAGCAGCCGCTTGCAGCAGTGTACGGTAGCGCAAATGTCACACAATACGACACTAAAGCTCGTGACGGGCAGCCACACCACTCTCATTGCCTCAGTCAGCTGGAACCGTTGCTGTAGCAGCTCACCACACAGGGCTGCTGCCAGCAGCAGCAGCAGCACACGCCTCACCTGTAGGCTCCTGCTGGCTTCGATGCGCCTCATGCAACCGCCTGCACCCCCACACCCTGTTAACCACACTCCTGCAATGCGCCGCACCCCGCCGCCACTTGCAGGAAGAGCACCATCAGCCTCTTCGCTGCAGGTGCCGTCACTGCTGCACCCTCACACCGCTGAACCCCTTTCACCCCGCCGCACCCCGCCGCTTCTTGCAGGAAGAGCACCATCAGCCTCTTCGCTGCAGGTGCCGTCACTGCTGCACCCTCATACCGCTTGAACCCCTCCCGCTCCGCCGCACCACGCCGCTGCTTGCAGGAAGAGCACCATCAGCCTCTTCGCTGCAGGCGCGGTCACTGCCGCCTCCAAGCCCCTGGCAGCCATCTGTGCAGGCAAGACCTACTCAGTGCAGGTCAAGTTCCCAGAGGCCCGCTTGGCCTACCTCACTGCAGGCTCTGTGGGTGCTGCCTCAGCCCGCATCGCCACCAACAACGCCCTCAACACCAAGTGCACCAACACCATGGTGTTTGCCAAGCCAACGGGGTTCAGCGCTTCTACAAGCTTCAACAGCGTCGTGACAGCACCTGCTGTAGCTGGGCCGTGGACGGTGGCGGTGGCCTCTGCTACCGGCGGCTGCGCACACTTCCAGGTGTGAGGGTTTTCTGAAAGAATACGGCATGACGAGAGGCTGTGGCGTAGCGCAGCAGCCACGAGCTGGCCTGTGCAGAGATGTAGTAATGATGGCTACCAAAGTTTGCATGTTATGTGTGCTTGTTGGGACTGGGCACGCTGTGCCCCACTGGCAGCGCGGCCTGCAACCGTAAACATGCAGGGCATGTTGCAAGTTATACTTTGAAAAAGCATGCACGTAGGTGCTGACACGCTCGCCTGCGCTTCCCTTGTGTTTGCAGATCACCAGGGCAACACTCACCGTCGCCAAGTGCTAAGGCCAAGGAGACATCAGCAAAGCCGCTACCAGCGGCATTACACAGCCACCAGAAGAAGCCGCTGGCGACACAAAATAAGCTTGGCTGAGCCGCATGGGCTGCCTGTAACGCCTGTCATCATCTCTGGCAGGGCAATTTCTGTTCTGCAGCAACAGCTTCTATTAAAGGCGGCCTGCATGCCCTGGCTGCTTTCCTCTGGCAGCGGTGACCCCTTTGCTACGTTTCAAATCCACAAAATGCGTGAAGTGTGATTCCATGGTTTCCTTACACCTTACACAGCCGATATTCCACCATGATGTGGGTCAGCTGCATCCTTGTACTGCTGCTGATATGTATATGTTGAAAATGCGGTTGGGATTATGGCCAGCATCATCGTGTATAGCATTGATGTGCCAGCTGGCAGCTGCAGTTGTGGCTCAATGTCATTTGCACTTTGCATGATGTCATGAGTGGTAATGCATAATAAAAAATGCCACCAAGACATGGCGGTTATACCTCCAGATGCACTGGGCTCAGGAGGTTGCATACCTCCTTGCCTGCTGGAAGCTTGTCATGATGGTTTGCAGTTGGCGTCATCATGTCCTGCGGGTGACGCATACACAACATCCTGTTTGTAACGTCCAAACTGTGCGTTTCACTGCTTGTGACTCGAAGTTCCAGCTTACCAACGTTAAACAACGCTATGGTGTGTTTGGCTGCGTGCCTTGTGGCGATATGCTGGTGCACATAGGAGCAGAAGCAGAAGCAGGAGCTGCACATGCTAATCTGAGGTTCAGCAGCCATGGTGGCCTTTCGGGGGACCACTTCTTGCCATGTGAGTGCGCATTATGTTGCATGATGCTTATGCTTGTAGTGAATGCAATTCGGCAACTTTCTTTATATGGTGCACACTAGTGGAGACTGTTATGACCAAACAACAGTGTGAGCCTGGTGTGATGACCCAGAAAACACTGGCTTTGCACCGAACCCTTGACAGCCGCTGCAGAATCTGTTTGTACTTATTATCACAGTTATCTGGTGATAGCGGTGTGTCGTTGCTCTGAAGTGCTGGTCGCGGATGCAACCGTAGGACAATTGATGCTGTGTGCTTTGTGAATCGTTGTCACTGTTTTAAAAAGGAACTCATATATCAAACTTGTTCGTGCATACTGAGCCTGCGTCTCAGCGGGTTCGGCCGATCAAATGCAAACTGTCTAGCGAAAGCAGGCCCCGCTGGAGCTAGGGCTTGCATGCAGCGATGGCGAGCAATGTTCGCCTTTTTCTGCTGCTACTTTCGATTTGCACCGTGGCCGGGGTGCAGACCGCTGAGCAGCGCCAGGCACCTGCAGCAGCACCAGACAGCTGCGGCCTGAATGACCCCCGGCTGGTTTCAAACACAACATGCAACGGCAGTTGCAGGACAGCCATACACGGAGCTCTGGTGGACATTTACAACAACCTCAAGGGGTTTAACTGGAGCTGGGGCAACTTGGAGGACCACGCGGAGCTCAGAACACCCGCAGCAGCAGTATGGAGGCCAGACAGCAGCGAGTGCATGTCCTGCACGCTGCAACGCGGCGAGGTCGCGCCTTCCTACTGCTGCTGGGAGGGTGCCGTGTGCTGTGGCGAGCACCACAACTACATTGGGGAGCTGGGGGAGGTGACCTGCCAGCCGTATTCAGTCGTGCTGCTGCAGCTGCGCAGCGGCAATGTTGCAGGAAACCTAGGCAGCATCATGCCGCAGCTGCAGCTGCTGCATGCGCACGGCATGGCCTACCTTGACCTGAGCAGGAACTTTATTTCTGGCGCCATTCCTGAAGCCATCGGCAGCCTCAACAAGCTGCATGTGCTGATGCTGGGCTCAAACCGTGAGTGGCGATGGGGTTCAGGCAGCAGCGGTGTTGGTTAGTGGAGGGCTTGTGTGTATGGAGTGCACAGCTGCACTGCCACCCATTACTGATGTGCAGCTGCTTTAGTTGATCAGCAGTACACAAGGCAGACCACAGCAATGAAAAGTTGGAGCAGAGTGCAAGCTGCAAGCAGGCAGTGCAGCATGTCCGGCTGATGACCGCGTGCAGCTGAGTGGCGGTGGTCTTGCCACAGCGCATGTGTGTACACTGCAAGCTATACATACCTGCAGCAGACCAGCAGTGCCTGCTGCTTCAAAGCAGCGGCTCTGGTTTATACAGCGTTAACACATCCCACAGTATCCTTGCACCACACAGCTGTTCCGCCTGTATGCACTCCTGCAACATTCCCACCTGCACTGTCCCACTGGTCTGCGTCGACCTTGCTGCTGCTGCTGCTGCTGCTGCCTCTTGTGTCGCTTGTTTGTGTCCTGCAGGCATCTCCGGCACAGTTCCTGCAAGCTTCAGCCGCCTCAACAAACTGTCTCTGCTGGACCTGGAGTTCAACTTCCTGCACGGCAGCCTCAGCCCGCAGCAGCTGTGCCCTGCAGGAAACGTCCTGCAAGCAGTGTACCTGCGCGCCAACAACTTCACTGGCAGCCTGAATCTGACAGCGTGTAGGCGGCTGGAGGTGGCAGACATACAGGTGGGGGGAAGGCAGAGTGCTAGCATGTTTCTTGCTGGCAGACAGCCGCTTGTTCAGCAGCAGCAGCGGCGGCGGCGGCGGCCACTGCAGCAACAGCGTCAAGTAGCGAAACAGTCTGCTGCAGCATATAGCACCAGGTACGGTTCATCCTGCAGCAGCAGCGGCGGCAACATCAGCAGCAGCAGCAGCAGCAGCAGCAGTGGGTTTGAGCAAGCAGCAGCAGGCAGGCCACTGTTCTGTCTCTGTGCCTGCACCTCAGCCTGTTCCTGGTTGCAGTATGCAATGCTGTCTCCTAACAGCACTCCAGCAGCCATGGACGCAACAAAGCACTGCTTGCCTGCATGTCCTGCAGGAGAATGGCTTCACTGGTCCGCTGCCAATCGGCAGGACCAACCGACAGCTGGCTGTGCTGCGTGCCCGGCTGAATGATTTTAGCGGCACGATTCCTATTGATGTGTGGGAGCTGCCGCAGCTGATGACGTTTGACGTCACCAACAACAGGTGGGTCTGCAGCTGCAGTAGTTACAGCACCAGGCGCAGCGGTGGCCGCTGGCGACACTGCAGCAGCTGGCGCCACACCTGCTAGGTGCCCTATGACTGCATGGGTTGCTGCACATCTTCATCAGCAATGCTTGCACTGGCTGCGCGGCGATCAGGAGGCGGCAGTATGTGGGGCAGCAGTCAGTGGTGGTGGCGATCGCAAGCATAGCCACTGAAGTCAGCAGTAGATAGCATGCTGCACAGCAACCTGTACCTGGGCACAATTGCTAACACATGTGCTGCTGCTGCTGCTCCTGCTGCTGCTGCTGCCTGCAGCCTCTCAGGCAGCCTGCCTCAGAATGCGTCCCCCAGCGTGTTCCTGACCAACCTGTACCTGGGCAGCAACAACCTGAGCGGGCAGGTGCCGCGCGGCATGACTGAGTCCAGCCAGCTGTCCAAGCTGGACCTCAGCGACAACTTCATGCTGACTGGGGTGCTGCCCGAGATGAAGTGGGTGACATGTGTTGCACAGTTGCTGTGTTATGGTTTGATGCTGAAATCTGTCCAGCCAGCTGTCCATGCTGGACCTCAGCGACAACTTCATGTTGACGGGGACGCTACCGGAGATGAAGTGGGTGTTTCCTTGCTTGCGTGTGCATGCACACTAGGGCATCCTTGCGCGCACATCAAGAAAGGCTGATGGGAACTGGGCATAAATGCTGGAGCTGCATCTTCTGCGCAGCACTTTACGCTGCCTTGGCGTGCAGCTGTCAGGCTCGTGCACTGCATGGACACCGATGGGGCTTGCGGCAGCTGCTTTGGCTGCTGCTGCTGCTGCTGCTACCCAACCATGGCCTGCACTCCAACTGCCAATTTGCCTCAAACCTGCTGCTCACATCATGCCTCCTGCTGCTGCTGCTGCTGCTGCTGCTGCCGCTGCTTCAATTTGCGCAGGTGGATGCAGGGCCTGCAGCAGCTCTCAATCAGCAACACGCTCATCTCCGGCACCATTCCGGAGTCGCTGTCCCAGCTGCCCTACCTGGAATCCGTAGACATGCACAACACGCTCATGACCTGCTGTGGCAACTGGAGCGACGTGCAGTCGCGGACGCCAGCGCAGCTGCTGCCGGCGTTCCTCACGTTTGATGCGGATCTGAAGCGCTCGCCTTCCAATGAGATGCTGGGGCGTAACCCCCTGCTCAATGCTTACATGAACACGGGCCAGAACATGCTGTGAGTGTCCAGCTACTGCTGAGATGCTGAGTGGTGTCCAGTTGCTGAGGTTATGCACTGCCTGCTTTAAGTGATGGCATCATCATTTGTTGCTGTGATGCAGCACTACCTGCGCGTGGCTGCCCTTGCTGCTCAAGCGTAGATGAACTCATGCCAGAACATGCTGTGAGTGGTGTCATTCTCATCTGTTGCTTGAGGCTGTGCACTGCCTGGGTTTGGCTGTGCCCGCTGCGCTGCGGCTGCATGCATGGTGTGCCTGTGCACTGTCAGTCAATATGTCAATGCACATGATCTGGTGCTGTTTTTCATGGCAGCCGTGATGTGCAGCTGCCCTTGCCAGCGGCGTACATGTGCTTGCCCTGCTGACCCTTACTGGTCCACCCCCCAACTCCAACCATTCACATGACCTACATCACCCCCTGCACTACTACCACTGCCGTTGCAGCTGTGGGTGGTGCAGCGTGACCTAGATCACCAAATGGCATCCACAAGCACTTGACATGCGTTCGCACCATGTTGCTACAGCTGACGTCTTCTCTGTCTGCGCAATTGTCCGCATGCTGCTTGCTGCGCAGCTGCGAGTCGGTGCGGCGCGACCCGGGGCACCAGACGGTGTCCACCAGCCTTGTGCTGCGGCCAGCCAACCTGAGCAGGCAGGCGTGGAGCGTGGACCCCGAGTACTTCTGGTTCCAGCGCTGCTCATGCATCAACGTGAGTGTTGGCATGCCCGGCTGTGCATCGCAAAACTGTGATTTGGTCTGGTGTGATGTGGTGTGGGGTGGTGTGGTGTGATGGGGTGGGGTGGGGTATCGTAGGGCCGGAGCACTTCTAGTTCCAGCGCTGCGCGTGCATCAACGTGAGCGCTGAGCTGCAGGGGTGCTGCTTGGCTGTGCAGCTTTGTGTTGTGATAGGCAGAGGTGGATCACGTGGGGTATGGTGCGTTGTGGTGTGATGTGGAGACAGCGCTGCACCTGCATTGTCGTGCGTGCTGTGCGCTGCGGAACCCTGTGGTGTGTGGTTTTGGGTGCTGGCCGGGCCAGCTGCAGCAGAGGAATGACATGTCACGCCTGCCCCAACAACATGCTCTGCGACTCTACCTGCGAGCTGTTGCTGCTGCTGGTGCCTGCAGGGGTACACCGCGCGCTATGAGAACAGCGCAGCAGCGGTGTGGTGCAACACCAGCTTGCACCCCCCTGGCAGCGATGCGGCGAAGAAGTGCATTGAGATGCAGGTGCTGACCTGCGTGAAGAAGCCGCCGCTGGCAAAGGAGCAGATTGCAGGTGTGGCATTTGGATTTTTTGGTGCATTCTCGTGCCTGGGATGCATTGTGCACATGCGGGTATGGCCCTTTCTATAGTGGCTCAAGGCCTGGAGTGTCGATGCATCAGTACAGGATCACCCGAGCTGCAACTCCCACGGCACACCCACTCAACATTGGCTTAGTATTCGTGTCATCCGCTGCTGTGCAGGCCTTGCGGTGGGGGGCACGGCGCTGCTGCTGCTGATGGTGATGCTCACGAGCCTGTCGCTCAACATGTGCATGGCGCGCACCGGCAAGATCAGGCGCCAGCTCAACTGGTGGCACAAGCACCTGGCGGGCATGCCGCGCAGCGGCAAGATGGCTATAGTCATCACAGACATCGAGGGGTACTCAGGTGTGTGCTGCGATTGTCTTGTGGCTTGAGAGCGTAGCAGCAGTGGTGGGTAGCATTGCCGCTGCTGCTGCGTGGTGTGAGCTGCCGTCATACTGTGCTGCTCAAGGTGCTGCCCAAAGGTGATGTTTGTGTGTATTCTGCCGCACATCACGCTGCTGCTTCCTTGCAGACCTGTTCAAGCGCTGCCCGGAGCTAATGTACCGCGCGCTGACGCTGCACAACAACGTCATCCGGCGCGCCAAGTACGCCAACTGCGGCTCCACCGTGCAGCAGGAGGGCGACTCCTACACGCTGGTCTTCCACGACGCCTTCGACGCGGTGGCCTTCTGCCTGCAGGTGCGCGGTTCAGCAGGTTAATCTAGGTTGTTTGGGTTGTGCTAGGCATGGCGGGGCCTTTCACAGCGCCCTCGGTGCGACGACCTTCTACCTGCAGGTGCACATGTCAGTGCTGTTGCATATGGTTGTGTGGCTGCGGTGAGGGTTGTGTGCAGCAGGAGGCCGACTCCTGCACGCTGGTCTTCCACGACGAATTCGACGCGGTGGCCTTCTGCCTGCAGGTGAGGTTTGACCAGGTTTGACCTGCTGCCTGAGTTTGGTTAAGGTGGCATTATGCTTGCAGGAGGGCGACTGCTACACGCTCGTGTTCCACGACGCCTTCGATGCAGTGGCCTTCTGTCTGCAGGTGTGCGGGATCTTTGTTTGTTTGAACCTATGCATGGAGCTTTGCAGGAGTCAATCGTGCCTTGCAGAACTGTGTTGTTCAGCAGACATAGACATGGTGGGGTGTGCAGTAATAATAGCCATGTAGGATGTCGCCAGGGCGGCAGGGTAACTGCAGTTGCAGCTTCAGTGACACCCAGTCCGCTGGTGCATGTCGTTTGCATTGCCAGCAAACAACTGAGTGCATTTGTCTGCTCATGAATTGCTTCTTGGCTTCCCAGCTGCAGGCGCACCTGGCTCGCATGAAGGTGCAGTGGCCGGAGGGGCTCAGGTGCTGTCATGTGCTGTCACACTGACACACCACTGCATGTTGTGTTTGAATCTGGTTGCAGGCGCAGCTGGCTCGCATGGAGGTGCAGTGGCCGGAGGGGCTCAGGTGCTGTCATGTGCTGTCACACTGACACACCACTGCATGTTGTGTTTGAATCTGGTTGCAGGCGCAGCTGGCTCGCATGGAGGTGCAGTGGCCGGAGGGGCTCAGGCGCTGTCATGTGCTGTCACACTGACACACCACTGCATGTTGTGTTTGAATCTTGTTGTGCAACCTGCAGGCGCAGCTGGCGCTGATGGAGGTGCAGTGGCCGGAGGGGCTCATGGAGGCGGACAGCAGCAGCCACATGCAGCTGCGTGCAGCAAGCAAGGCCCGCCGGCCCAAGCGTGAGTAGCTCGCGATGCAGTGCATAACCATTTGAGCTGCGCATCCTGCAAGTGTGCTGTTGCGCATACGAGCTTTGCATGATGCATGTGCTGATCCAGGGATGGTAGCACATCTGCTCGTTTTGCCACTCTGTGATGCACAGTGGTTGAGGCTCACGGCGGTGCCGTGCGCTGTTGGTGAGTAGTGCAGCAGCGCTGCATTGCAGGGAGCCACATGTTTGCGCCATAGCGCTGACATTGCTGCTGCTGCTGCTGCTGCTGCAGTGCCTCAGCTGGACTCGCTGCTGACTGGCGGCACCAGCGGCTGGCTGCGCAAGTCGCGCCCCAACATCAAGGCCGCCAGTGAGTGGCCTGCTCTTGCCTCATGCACGCCACCTTGCTGTCGCATGGTGTACTCGCTCATTGTGTCAGATGCATGCTTCTTATGTGTCATGTTGTGCATCAGGCAGGCGGCCATTTGGTGTGTCTCAGCAGTCTCCTGCTAGACCTGCACGCCTTCTGGCTGCTGCGTGGTGCACATAACACCAGCGTCTTCAAATGCATATCATCGCAGCAGGCATGTTGTGCAGCAGACAGTGTGTGTATGCAGCTGCTTCTTGATTATGCAGGAGAGCAGCTGCTCGACTTCACGCATAGACATAAAGCTTACCGCATCAGCGTGTGTGCTCTGGTTTCATGCTGCAGGCAGCTTCGGCATGCACGCACAATCCACTGACAGCTTGCAGGCAGCCGCAGCAGCAGGCGGCAACAATGCTGGTGCTGGCCCCTCCGTGCTCAGCGTGCGCCACAGCGGCCGCAGCCGCAGCCGCATGCTGGACTATTTCAGGGGTCACCAGGGCCTGGCGGGTGGTGCCGGCATGTTTAACGGCCTGCGCGTGCGCATGGGCGTGGTGACTGGCGTGGTGGAGGGGCCTGCGGAGCCCGGTGCTGCACTCGCAAATATCATGAACAGCAGCCTCTACAAGCTGGCGCTAGGTGGGTTTGGTCAGACATCAGGTGGCTCTCTACCCCACGCTGCAGGATCATCATCTGTCTGTGAGAACTTTAACTGCCCCCTCTTTTAGTGTGCAAATCAGGCCTGTTACAGCGCTGCGTGCTTTGTGTGCATTGCTCTAAAGATCCGGCTGGCGACTGCTGCTGCTGCCGCAGACATATTAGATGCGGGCAACGGCTGCCAGATCTCCACAGACGAGGCCATGTTTGCGCGCATCAAGGAAGTGCTGCAACCCACATGCTTTGCTGCTGCTGCTGCTGCTGCTGCTGCTGCTGCTGCTGCTGCTGCTGCTGCTGCTGCTGCTCTCACTGCCGCAGACGTCTCCGATGCGGGCAATGGCGGCCAGATCCTGATGGACGAGGCCACCTGCCTGCGCAACAGCAACTTCTGAAACATCACACACTGCCTGCTGCCGCTGCTGCTGCTGCTGCTGCTGCCGCAGACGTGTCCGATGCCGGAAACGGCGGCCGGATCCTGATGAATGAGGCCACCTGCCTGCGCAACAGCGACATCTGAAACATCACACACTGCCTGCTGCTGCTGCCGCCGCCGCAGACGTATCAGATGCCGGCAACGGGGGCCAGATCCTGATGGACGAGGCCACCTTTGCGCGCATCAAGGAGGAGCTGCACCCGCTGGGGGCTGTAGATGCCAACGGGCTCAACTATGACAAGCTTGCGCAGCGCACCTCGCTCTGGCAGCTGCTGTGCCTGGGCACGCTGTGCAGCTCGCGGTGAGTTGTGCTGCGTGCTGTGCAGCGCTGGTTGTTGAATTTGCTGTAGTTCCCTGCAAGGGATGCTCTGTTTGCATGCAAAACTTGTGTGTACGCACAGACAACTGGTTCATGTGAACTCTGTCGCGCTGCAACAATCAACAGCGCACGCGCACGCTTGCCGCCAAAACCTCACGTGACATGCTGGGCGGGGCAGTGGTGCAGTTGAAACACGACCCCCACTTCGTACTCAACAGCCCTTTCACGCGTCACAACACATCCTCGCTTCCCTGTACATTGAATGATGTCCCTGCAGGCGCCACGACATGCTGGACGCTGACGAGGCAGTCGTGCTGGACATGGGCCAGTACACCCACGTGTGTATGCGCGGGCATCGGAGTTGATCACCTGAACCTTCCTGTACGTTGAACATTGTCCCTGCAGGCGCCACGACATGCTGGATGCTGACGAGGCGGTCGTACTGGACATGGGCCAGTACGAGGTGCCCGCGCCGCCACAAAAGGTGGCCAGCATGCGCAACGCCAACGCCTCGCTGCGCCAGTCGCTGAAGATCGCGTGGCCGCAGATGCTGACGCAGCCGCACGCCGCAGATCCTCCTGCAAGCCGCTGCTTGCAGGAAAGCGGCGGCGGCTTGCAGGAAAGCGGCGGCGGCTTGCAGGAAAGCGGCGGCTTGCAGGACGGCTACCTGCTGCAGCCCACCAGCTCGCTGCCAGGTGCCGTGCCGCTGGCATGCAGCAGCTACGGCTACGGCCAGCAGCAGCAGCAGCAGCAGCAGCAGCGGGGATCAGCCGGTGGCGCTGATGCCAGCGGCAATGCCACACTTGCTGCCAGGCAGCGGGTGCGGCTGGTGCAGATTCTTGCGCCGTCGCTGGTGGGCCGTGCTGCGGTGTGGGGCAACCAGCTGTCACTGAAGAGCAGCTGGGTGTGCTGCGATGCGCCTTACTACGAGGCTCCAGGTGCGTGGTGCGGCCAGCAGAGCTGCATTGATGTTTGTGTCTTTTGCGGGCTACCTGTGAATACGTGTGACGCCCTTGGCGGTGTGTCCTGCCTCGTTGCGCGCGATTGTTTTGTCAGCATGGTTTTGTGCTGCTGTGTGGGCGCAGCGTGTCGGTGCTGAGTGCTGTGCATCGCTGCACAGCTGCTGCGTCCGAGCTGCGCCTAAGCAACGCATGTTTTTGAATACACCGCCTGCTTTGTTGTGTTGCATGTTGAGGTGTGACTAGCAGCAGGCGCCTGCGTCAACTTTTCCCTGCAGCCAACACTGTGTTTTGTGTGCTCCTTGTTTCCTATCGCTGCTGCAGGTGCTGTGGAGGCCCCACTGGGCAACGCAGTTGCAGGCCGCACCAACAGCCTGGGCACTGCCGCAGCCGCAGCGGGTGCTGCTGCGAGCTCGTTTCCGCAGCTGCAGCTGCAGCAGCAGCTGGATACATCAACAGCAACCGGCAGCACTGGGCTGAGCCCAACTGCCTCCCTGAGCCTCAGTGCAGCAGACGCTGCTGTTGCTGCTGCCACTGACGCAGCTGGTGACGCACCCAAACACAAGTATGCTGTCGCTGCATTTGCGTCAGTGGACAGCGAGCAGCAAGCTATGCTCTGCACCTCGCCGCCAGCAGCAGCCAGCAGCTACTGGCACCACAACGCGCCGCAGCAGCAGCTGCTCGGCCGGCAGCTGGCGGCCCCCATGCCACCTGTCACAATGGTGTTTTTAGTTGTGGAAGGTGCCAAGGTATTTGGCAAGGGGCGGCGGCCGCTGGTAAAGGAGGTGCATGCACAGCTTGCGGCACTGCTGGTGGAGGCACTCAAGCACACTCAAGGAGGCTACCTGTGCAGGATGCAGGTGCGTTTGATTTCATAAATGCTTTACCAGCAGATGGTGTGCAGTTGCGCTGGATGCAAGTGTGCGCAGATGTTGTCTCGTCCTCCCGACGCGTAGGCAGTTTGGTTTGTCTGCAGAATTGGATTATTCTGTGAGTTAGTGTTGTTTGCGACGATGAGTCGGCCGCTGGTAAAGGAGGTGCATGCGCAGCTGGCGGCGCTGCTGGTGGAGGCACTCAAGCATGTGGCTGGCGGCTACCTGGGCAGAATGCAGGTGAGCTTGATCAATGCTTTGTCTGCAGGGGTCTGATATTCTATGAGTTGGTTATTTGACGGTGGCCAGCTGCTGGTGGAGGCACTCAAGCATGTGGCTGGCGGCTACCTGTGCAGGATGCAGGTGGGTATGAACAACCGATATTCAAGATGTTCTGTGGTTGACAGAGCGGTGCTATGAGTGGCTGCGGCTGCAGGGAGCTGCATTGCAGCAGTCACACTACCTTGGCACCCCCCCTAGTTCACTAAGGGTACCCCCTAGTGGTGCTGGACTGCCCATGTCACTAAGCCCTGACCTTAGTGACAAGCCCCTTAGCAGGCCAGACCTTAGTGACACCCTTAGCTGTTGGTGCTGCCACACTGCTAAGCCCCTTAGCAGGGCAGGTCAGCACCACTGGAAAAGCCCCTGTAGCGTGTCTGTTACATTCGAGTTGCTGCACAACCATCGCTGAGACGAGGCAGGCATCCCAGCACCCATTGCAGTGGCTGCTGTCAGCACCTCCTGCCTGCCTGCTGCTGCTGCCGCTGTCATGGTGTGCTTGCATATTGCTTCTATTCCCGCACCGCCAGCGTCAGGTGATCATGACCTTCCGTTTTTGGTCTTGATCAATATTGTCTTTCGCTTGTCTCGCTGGCGCGAAGGCAGATTGGCGTGTCTGCAGGGCTGAGTTGTCTTTGTATTGTATGTTATGACGCTGGCGGCGCTGCTGGTGGAGGCGCTGAAGCACGTGACTGGCGGCTACCTGTGCGGGATGCAGGTGCGCTCAAGTCATGAACGTGCTTGACCAGGAGATGGTGTACAATCGTTCACACCTGTGCCGGGTGTGATTTCCGTATGCGTGCTGACGTCACTGCTTCTAAGGCGCTCATAAGCACGGCAGTGCAACTGCACAGCCCAGCTGGCTAGAGTGCCGACCATGTGTTGTGCTGCTGCTGCTGCTGCTGCTGCTGCTGCTGCTGCTGCTGCTGCTGCTGCTGCTGCTGCTGCTGCTGCTGCTGCAGGAGGGCGACCTCAAGTTAATGGTGGCCTTCAGCAGTGCCAGGTCAGCGCTGGAGTGCTGACCCATTGCTGTGCTGCTGCTGCTGCTGCTGCCGCAGGAGGGTGACCTCAAGTACATGGTGGCCTTTGCCAGTGCCAGGTCAGCGCTGGAGTGGTGCCTGCTGGTGCAGGAGGCCGCGCTGTACCTGCACTGGCCTGACAAGAGGTGCGGCGATTGCAGTGGGGCCCGAGTGTGGCAAATGTGTTGTTGCTGTGATGGTGCAGGAGGCTGCGCTGTACCTGCACTGGCCCGACAAGAGGTGCGGAACTTGCAGTGGGTTGGAGTGTGGCAAGTTTCTTGATGTTGTGATGGTGCAGGAGGCGGCGCTGCACTGGCCAGACAAGAGGTGCGGTGGCAGCGGCGGCAGCAGCTTGGCGTAGAGCTGCATGCGCCATATGCACATGCAGCTTGTCATATAAGTGCATGCGCCATATGCACATGCAGCGCTGCTACAATACATGGTGACGCCCGCTTGGGATCGCTCACATGCATGCCAAGACTAGGAAGCGTGCATGCTTACATTCTTGCTGACAATGCTATGCTTCTGCTGCTGCTGCTGCCGGCGTGGCCTGCAGCTTTGCGCGCATCCCGCAGCTGCGCAGTGAGTACGACGCCGAGGGCCAGCTGGTGTTCAGGTGCGCTGCAGGCTTGGGTTGAGCCCTGTGTTGCACAAATGCAACTGCCCTGGACATCTTGCTGCTGAAGTGGGGCTGCATGCGTGTGTTCATCCCATTGGCAATGCAATATGTACCGTAGTTTGTCACAATCAGCACCGCCTTCCGCCGGCCTGCGCACATGCATCATCAAGCATTGCTGCCGCCGCTGCTGCTGCTGCTGCTGCTGTTGCGGCTGCTGCTGCTGCCAGGGGCCCGCGCCTCAAGATGGGCGTGTGTGAGGGCGTGCCCCGCACCATCATCCCAGACCACCTGGGCAGGTGAGGCAGCACAGTTGCACACTTCAAAAGCAACTGAGTAAGGGATCTGGCAGGTGTGCATGGTAAATTTGGACCTGCTTCACGTGCACCACAGTACGAACGCTCCGCAACCCAGTTGGCATGCTTGCTGCTGCTCTGGGTGCTGCTGGTACAGCATCGTAGCTCTCTGCCAATCCACATAGCAGGTATCACGTACCATCGGCTCTGCTTCACGCGTTCTCAACCCACTGACGTTTGCCGATCAACTTTCAAAACCCTGCAGGGCCGACTACCATGGCAGCTCCATCAACCAGGCAGCGCGCTTCATGGACGCGGGCGCACACGGCGGCCAGATCGCCTGCGAGGCTGACCTGGCAGCAGCAGTGTTTGCGGAGTGGGCACGCAGCGGCAGCAGCAGCAGCAACGCCACGCCCGGCGGCAGCAGCGCAGCTGACGAGGAGGGCGCTTCAATGGATCCAGCCGTTGTGCGGACGGCGTCTGCGCCTGTTGCAGCAGCAGGGGGCGGTGCTGCTGCTGCTGGGTCAGGCCGTGTAGAGGACTGCATGCTGCTGGATGGTGCTGGCGGCAGTGCTGAGCTGGACGGGGAGTGTGGCGATGCAGGCGTAGGCGGGCCGTCTGTGCTGCGCAGCAACACCAGCAGGTCGCTGGACAGTGGGCTAGCACAGCTGCGCAGCACTGGCAGCAGCGAGGCCGCACAGCAGCAGCAGCAGCAGCAGGGGGCGGCTGCTGGGGCTGCAGGGTGTGTTAGGTGCACCTGCAGTGCTAGCTGTCCTGCAGACAGTATGGGTGCTTCAGGCTGCAACTGTGGAGCAGTAGCAGCAGCAGCAGCAGCAGAGGAGTGCGGCAGAGATGAACATGCAGGCAGCATGGGATCGCCTTTTGCCACATCAGCTGACGCAGCTGCTATTGCAGCCGGTGCTGCTGCTGGCATGCCGGCCGGTTCAGCTAATGCTGTGCCTGATTGCACAGCAGCAGCAGCAGCAGCAGCAGCAGCAGTGCAGCCTGCCTTGAGCGGCGAGTGCAACACCACCAGCAGCAAGGAAAGTGGCACAGCAGCAGCAGCTGCAGCAGTAGGCGGCAGCGGCAGCGGCCTTGGAAGGCGCCTGTCCCGTCTCTTTGTCAAGAGCAGCTCCACACGCAGCAGGCTCGGCCATAGCAGCACCGACATCAAGCAGCAGGAGCTGCAGCTGGCAGCAGCAGCAGCAACTGACGAGCAGCACACTGCTGCTGCTGCTGCTGCTGCTGCTGGCAAGGTCGCCTTTGCTGGGCCTGGCCATCCATCAACAGCAGCAGCGCCGCCGCCGCCGTCGGCAGCTCCAAGGTTTGGGCTGTCCGAGGTTCCACGGGTGCCTGTGGCTGTGTCTGCGCACCACCTCGGGTCGTTCAGGTTCAAGGGCAACCCCCAGCCGCTGCAGATGGTCAATGTGATGGCAGCTAGCCTTGCAGGCAGGGCCGCATTGTTCCCTGCAGACCCGCCGAAGGGAAAAGGCAACCGCGTGGCAGCAGGCGACGGCCTGGCTGGATCTGCTATAGCTCAGCTGCCTACACTTGCACTACAGTACAGAGCGCGCGTGCCGCATCATGTGCTGGAGCTAGTCCCTGCTACTCCGCTGGCAGGTGGGGTGGGTGCGGCAGATCGGAAAAGCTTGCTGCAAGGGCAGCTGCGCACGGCCAGCTTGCCTGTCACTCGCAGCCGTACCATGATGGCAGGGCTGCGGTGGGGCGCTGGCTCCCCTGTAGAAGATGCAACGCAGCAGCAGCAGCAGCAGCAGCAGCAGCGCGTGGAGCATGATGTAGAGGGTGGGCTAGGGTTTGGCATAGGGCTGCTGCGGCTGCCCAGCAGCAGAGCTTCCTCCTCTGGCCGGTCCTTGAGTTTCCTCATGCAGCAGCGGCACACCCCTAGCATTCCTGAGGAGCCGGGGTGGGATGCAGCAGCAGCAGGCAAGGACGTAGGGGCTACAGCACCAGCAGGGTACGCAGACACATGCGGCGTTGATGTGCGCAGCAGCACCAGCAGCAACGGAAGTGGCGGCTGGGCCAGCAGCTTAGGGGGTCTGTTTGGCGCAGGCGGCAGCCACAGCAGCAAGGCGCGGCTGGCGCAATCCTTACGCAGCCAGAGTGCAATAGTCAGCCGCCGCAGCAGCGGCAGCGGCGGCGGCTATGAGAGCGCAGGCATCGGGCCATTTGGGCGCAGCAGCGGCAGCGCACCGCATTCACAGCGTCCCAGCGCTTCTAACGGCGCAGATGTGGTGATTCCTCTGGCTGTGCTACGGGAGCAGCACTCAGCTGCGGCCCCTGATGCTGCCTGACGGCCATGATGTAGCAGCAGCAGCAGCAGCAGCAGGTGTGATCCCTCTGGCTGTGCTACGGGAGCAACACTCAGCTGCCAGTGCGGCCCCTGATGCTGCTGATGCCCACGATGCAGCAGCAGCAGCAGCAGCAGGGCCGTTTGGCAGCAGCGCAGCAGACAAGGGCTGGCCTGGTGGTCAGCTGCGGGCTGATGTGGAAGGCCAGCAGGAGCTTGCTGCTGGCAGGTAGGCTGCTGGCATGCATGTGCGCTGGTGGCTGAGCTGGCAGGCAGGCTGGCAGGGCAGGCTGCTGGCAGCTGCGCTGGCAGGCAGGCAGGCTGGCTGTTAGGTAGGCTGCTGGCATGCATGTGCGCTGGCAGGCAGGCTGCTGGCAGGCAGGCTGCTGGCAGGTAGGCTGCTGGCATGCATGTGCGCTGGCAGGCAGGCTGCTGGCAGGTAGGCTGCTGGCATGCATGTGCGCTGGCAGCTGAGCTGGCAGGCAGGCTGCTGGCATGCATGTTAACATGTGCGCTGGCAGCTGAGCTGGCAGGCAGGCTGGCAGGTGGCCTAGCCTTTAACAGGGCGAGTTTATACGCAGTAAAAGCAAAGCTGCGCACCATTAGAGCAGATGTGCGCTGGCAGCTGAGCTGGCAGGCCGGCTAGCAGGTCTGCTGGCAGCAGCCCAGCCTATGCATGCAGCAACGGGTGTTTCAGACAGGCTGTGAGGCAGTGCATGGCCAGTGACCAGGGAACAAGGTTCCTGCCAGCGAGGTTGCGGTTGTGGTCGTTGCGTGTTGGCGTTTGTTAGAAGTTGGCGTGCACTGTGCTGCAATGCACGGCATTGTTAGTGTTCTTCCTTGTGAATGCGACAGAGTTGTCTGGGTGTGTCCTGTATTGGTGCAGATATGCCGCAGTAATAGTGGCGGAGTAGCGCGTAGAGGATAAGTGCACTGCACTTTGCAGGTTGCCACAGCTGTTGTGTTGATCACTGCATCCTTATGTGTGTGTTGTTTGTTGAAAGGCAGCTCTGGTGGCAAGTTCTGTTGGCATCCATCACTTATCTGAACGGTTGCCAGTGTCAGACTGCTTGGGTTCAGTGCATCAAACATGTCTTTTTATACCACAAGGACCGGGTGCTGTGCTGCAGCAGCTTGCTGCTGTGTGTATCAAACAGAGTGTGCTTGTGTTTTTTTTAATGCAGGAACTCATGTCGACAGAAAGCAAGTACAGCAATGCAGCTGATGCTGCATGTATAAGAACGAGTTCAAAGCATGTAGTGCACTGAAAGGGCATCTTGTGATTGCCGTTTGTGCTGACTTAATGAGTAGCATACATGATGCAAGGTGAAGTCCTGCTGGTGTGTGAATTGGCTGTCGCCAGGATGAGCTGCAACTGCATGCCCACACAACCGACAAACTGGTTTTGTGAAGCAGCAGCAGCATGCCTGCCAGTGCATGTGAGCCGCGCTTATCTGGCATGTGTCATTCAGGGTTCAAGTTTCAAGTACTGCCTAAATGCAGGCCCTTTGGTGGCTGCAGCTGTATTGCCTGGAGAGCATGGGGCCTTCCACCTTATTCGAAAGCCTGCTGCTGAAGGTCCTATATGACTGGCTGGTGCTGCGCATACTATGCGTGTGGCACACGCTGCAACGCACTGCGCAGTGCCTGCTGTGCTGTGCCCTGCTGGTGTGAACTGTTGTTGCATGTTTAGCCTGCAGCACTTGGCCGCCAACGGCTGCCAGCTCATTGCAGTTGGTTGATGCTGCTGCTGGACATCCCCCAGCCACTGAACAGATCCAGGCGACAGGGAGGCTTGTCGTGTGCAGCAGCAACAGACTGCTTCTCTAACTGCTCTTGTAGTGAAAGAGAGAAAGTGGCCTGCTGCAGGATTTGGTGCCTGGCTTATGGAACTTCCACCATCTGGACTGCGGCGACGTCTTGTTGCAGCAGCTGCGGTTTGCCTCAATCATTGATGATCAAGATACTCTTGGCCGATGCTGATGTCATTCGGTACCGCATTGTGACTGGTATTGCACCACAAGGCAAGCATATGGTCTTGAAGACCAAACTGTCTCTTGATATCAATACACATTGATGTGTCCACACTGTCATGGTAACACAGGCAGCACGGCCTCTAAACATGCGGCACAGCTGTCCGCTCTACTGCTCTTACTAAGAGTAGTAAGTGTGCCAGGGAAGTCTGCAGATGTTGCCGCCGCCTAGACTGCACCAGCACGGCTCGGTGCACTAGACAGCATTGAATCACTTGAACCGCTTCAAAACCTGGTGCGACAGTCTGTCACCACGCATATGCCACATCACCATAGTCCGCCACTGCATCTGCATGCCACTGGCACCGGAGTACTGCTGCAGGCAGCCGCTGCTTCCTCGGCCGTGCAAGCCTGCATTTGAGATGCAGGCGTACAGATCAGGGTGAGCACAGCTTGCGAGGCTTCATGCAGCCATCGCCACCCACACATTGGTTGCATGAAGTAACATAACGTAATGTAACGTAACGTAGTATTGGCATGCAGGAGGGCTTGCGGTATACGCTGTTCTCGCCCTGACCACTACGCCTGCGACTCAAATGCACGCTTTCACAGCCACCACAATGGTGCTGCAGATAATGCTGCTGATGCTGTGCCACCAACAGTGTAGCACATGCTGTGTGTGATGTTCCGCAGCTGCTAGGTCATTGCAAACCGACCCAGTTGTATGCTGTTTGTGGCTTGCGTACACAAGTAAATAAAAGGAATGAGCATGACAGCATGGCAACAAAACACCTAACACAACAGAAGTTGCCAGGTGGATGAAGATGGTATTGTACAAGCTGGTGACGTGCCAGCCGCATGTTCAGGCTGGCAGGCTGGCAGGCTGGCACGGCAAAGCTATGCCAGTGCACTTCGCTGGATACGCAACCATGTTGGTCTCCAGCAAGGCAAAGGAATGTGGAAAACAACTGCATATATGGGGCAAAGGAATGTGGAGGGCTGTGGTTTTGTGGCATAGTGCCCCCACAGCCCTCCTGAGGCCTTGACGCAACAAAACATGTGGGGAATGCATGCAGCATCCGTAAATAAGCATGAGCAAATAAATGTGAGTGTGAAGTAACATACGTAACATGCTTGACCAACTATCACTCAGACGAGCGCTCCAAAGTTGAATCACCATACTGTGACGGTGTAGCAGCGCGTAGGTTGGCTGCCTGGGCTCCGGCCTCATGCGCGAGGGAAAAGCACACATAGAAACAATGCACAAGGAAGATGCACATGAAGGATGCACAAGCAATGCAGGAGCATAGTAATGCTTCGAACCAGATGTCGCGACACACAGTGTTGTGTGTGGAGCACTGGCATACGTGATCCAGCAGCTTCACACATAAACCGAATACAGTAGGTGAAAGGCATCCAGGGTATGTCCCCCCCATTAACATGCACAACCAGCCACTGTGGAGTCCAGCAAGTGGCGCTCTCAAACAGAAAAGGAAGACTCAAGGAATGCAAGACGATCCAAGCGGATGCAACACATGACAAATAACATCTCCTCTTCAGCTGTGCTGAAGAGCTGCGCCACCAAACTTTGGTGAGGTCGCCCAGCATGCTGCCGCACAGCAGCCAGCACGGCACGCACATACAGTCACACTTCATGCAAGACCGCAGGAATCAGGCCCCAATCGGCAGATGCAAAGACTGGCTCATCAAAACACAGGAGAAGCGAGCCGTGACAGTCGACTGAAAAGAATACAGTCCCGCATGCTGCAGGTGGCCCAGCCCGCAACAGCAAGGGCTGCTGTGCGGCAACAGGCATGCATCCATGCAGCAGCAACCACTCACAAGCCGTGTGAAAGCACAGCAGTGCTCCCACACAGCAGCACTCCGTCCCATGATACATAACAGTATGTAACATAATAGTACTTCAATTCTGTCACACGGTACAGCAGCAGCAGCAGCAGCCTGGTAGGCTGCCCATACCTGTGTGCTGTACCATACCACCACCCAAAATTCAAGGACAGGGCTAACATAAGGAGGTGTCGACTCTGCAAACACTCGGCTACCTTGAAAAGGAGCGCCGCTGAAGTCATATACATACATCAACTGGCTGAAGCGCGGAATCCACGGGTGAAGTATTGCAGCTCATATACACAGAAACAGTGACCCCGTAAGGATGTCGATGAGGCACGCAGCAAATTGCTGCGCAGGCAAGCTTGCGCTGGCCACGCCAGCACATGCTCTGAAAGCTCACTCTGCTGGCTGCTTCACCTGCAAGCGCACTTGCTGCTTGGCACCACCACATGACAGCAAATTGCTGCCTAAACAGAGCAACCAAGCCCTCAGGCCATTTGGAAACAGCTCCACTCGATACGGAACCATATGTCCCGTATGCACAGTGCAGGCAGCCAATCCTTCTTCACAGTGGTTCCGGCAGCAGCTGCTGCTGCCACTAGCAGCACTGGCAGCAGCTGTTGCAGCTTCAAGGGTGCAGGTCGGAGAACAAGTGGTCCCCCCTGACATGAAACATACTGATTGCAGAATCTTCCAGCTCAGATGCTGCTAGTGTGCATTTGGGGCTGCCGCTAGCATTCCACACATACACCTCACACTCAGATGCAGCAGTGCATGCATCCTTGCAGGCAGCCTCGTCAGTGACACCGCTAGGCTGCCTGGCAAGCGCAGCACCCACAGACTGGCTCAGGCCCCACACAGAGTAGTCATCACCGTTGCCGATCTTGAAGCCAACACTGTGGCTGGGGCTGGCAGTCACCTCGTTTAGCATGCTGCACCTGCCGCTGACCTGACCAGCCTCACTCGCAACAAACTTGTACATCACACAAGTGGCAGAGTCTATGCAAGCTGCTGCGCATGCGGGTCCAGTAGCTGCATCGATGCCACTCCAGGCAGCCTCATCCGCCAGTCTGAACACATCGAAGCGGGCGTCAATCAGCGTAGAATGGCACTGCTGGGATTGGCTCGCACCCTTCCTAGAGGTGGAGCCAGCAGCACAGGCAACGCATGCAACATCGGGTGAGGAACCCCCTGCTGCATATGTGCCGTTGCCACACTGCACACAGCCAGCGCCGCCATAGCCAGGCGCGCACACAGCACACTCAGCAGCACTTGTGGCTTCATCCATCTGAGTGGACCAGCCAGCATTGCAGGAAATGCAGGTGGCATTGGCTGCAGCCTCGGTTCCACCAGTGGAGAAGCTGCCCTTGTCGCAGGGGGCGGGGATGCCATCAGCGCCCATCTTCCAGCCAGGCTGCACCACACATTGGCTCTCAGAGGTCCTGCCAGCAGAGACAGTAGTCCAGCCAGTGCCGCATTGTTTGCAAGGCAGGCGGTTGTTGCCCTCGTTGTATGTGCCGATCGGGCACTCCTGAGGGATAGTCGAGGTTGTGCCCCATCCAGGCTTCACCAGGCAGTCAGCATCAGAGGTGTAGAGCTCGTTGCTGCTGCGGTTTCTGCTCTCCAGGGTGTCCAGGGTGTATGTGTCGCCAGGGCAGGCGTTGCAGCGCGCATCAGACGCCACGACACGGCTGGTGTCGTCGCCAAACGTGTTCTTTTCGCAGGGGGCCGCTGTGACAGGCGACATGGAGTTAAGGCCCCAGCCCGCAGGAATCAAGCAGGCATCAATGGACACGGAGCCTTCCTCCTTGGTGATGAGGCCAGTGCCGCACTGCAGGCAGGACAACGCAACAGCAGAGCAGTTTGAGTTGTCGATGCATGACAGCAGCAACAGCAGCAGGCTGCAGCACAGGTTGAGAGCAGCAGCACTTCCTTGGCGGTGACACAGCCAAGGCAACTACAGCCTACTGCTGCTGCGGTTTTGGTTTGGTCGCAGCTCAGCACAAACCGCTTCTGTCGAAGCCCGTGCACTCTTACAAGCTTCAGCAACACACACTGCAGTCGGCATCACGTCAGACATGGCTGCCGCACCTGGATGCATCCGTTGCGGTTCCACTCCGTCTTGTAGGAGTTGAGGGGGCAGGGCGTGATGGCAGAAGCATTAGGCAGCAGCTCATAACCCGGAGGCGCCAAGCACAGGGGGACACCCGTGGCACCCGTATCTTCTGTCTTCCAGCCGTTGGGGCAGGGCGCGCAGGACGTCACATACGCCTCCTGGTCCTGGTAGGTGTCCTGGGGGCATTCCAGTGCCTCTGTTGCATCATTAGGGTTGATGTAGTAACCCTTTTGAGCGAGGGCGCAATCATCAGGGCTTGTGCTGCCTTCGTCGGCTGTGGTGATGCCCTCAGGGCAGGATGCGCAGGTGGTGTTGGAGTTGATTTCGGTGGTGTAGGTGCCCCGCTTGCACAGCTTGCCGATGCCCTTGTCTTTCTTAGAGCCGGCCGGGGCCTCTGCAAGGGAGGGAGGGTTTGTGGCAGCAGCAGGCAGGCCGCAAGTTGTTGGAACGAAGCTGTGCACAAGAGCATGAGACCACAGGTTGCCAAATCCCTTGACCTTTTTGGATTTGGCAGGGGCCTCTGCAACGGGGTTTGTGGGAGGAGCGTGTGCAGGGTGCAACAGGCGGCAGGGTGCAAGCTGTTGCGGCACGCATTTGCGCTGGCATGAGCATCAGCATGTGTCGTGGATGGCAAGCGCAACCCAGTAAGACCCCTACTTTTGTTGGGGTGCCGACACGCACCAAACATAGCCGAGCAGAAGCACAAAAGTACCCGTCGGCGCAGCATAACAGCAGCCAGACGCCACTGCCGCCGCAGCAGCAGCAGCATCACAGCAGCAGCCAGCAGTGCAGCAGCAGCAGCAGCAGCAGCAGCAACAGCGGCAGCGCAGCCGGCACTCACGGCATGCAGAGGCAGAGGTTGAGCCATTCCTGGCCGTGGTCAAGCCAGGCCCGCAGTTCTGGCAGACGGCTGTGTTGCCTCCGATGTTGTAGGTGCCGACTTCACACAGCACGCCTTCCAAAGTAACATGGCCATCAGGTGCCTGCACTGACACGCGGCCGTAGCCGGGCTTGGTGAAGCACTGAGCCTGGCTCTTGGCTCCCATAAAGGTGGTGGCCAGGCCATCTGGGCAGTCAGCCTCCTCATTGTTTGGGTTGAGGGAAGCATCGCCGCCTGGGCAGTAGTTGCCAATGGAGCAGGGCTGGCAGTTCTTGTTGGCATCCATGGCCAGGCCAGGAGCACAGTCTGCACGGCACAGAAAAGGCAAAGCAGCAGACAGCAGATGAGGATATGGAGTGGGTAGAGGGGCAGGAGGGTTAGCAGTGAAAGCGGTCGATGTATTTGAGTGTCACTGGCAAGGCAGCGATGCAGCAAGAGCAACCTGCCGCAGAAGCATCAGACACGACAGCAAGGAACCAGCACCTGCCAAGAGCAGGTGCCTAGCCTCAGTTTAGGTATTCCAGGCCATGTTCTGTCATTCATTCAGGGCATGCAGCAATTCAACATCGACAAGAAGCTGGCTGTTGTGCAGGCTGCAGCACGGCTTGCTGCTCATCCTGCAGCTGTGACTTCAAGCCCAGGCAGACGTACTATGCTGCACCTTGGCAGTGGCTTACACTTTGACAGGGTCACACATTAATCGGCAGATAATCATTTAGTTATAGTTGCCTTATAGCTTACCGCATATCTTGGAGGAGCCATCACGACGCAGCCTGTAGCCAGTGTCACAGCTGGAGCACACCAGCTGGCTGGTGGTGCCTGTTCCTCGCTGGTTGCGGCACACAGCGCAATGAGGGTTGACCCTCGAGCAGTTCATCGGCCTGAGCTGCTGCAGTTGCCGGCCAGGAGGGCTTGTGACGGTGCTATACTTAAGTTGTAGGCCACCAGCAGAGGCCTGGGCTGAGGCAGCGACAAGCACCAGAAACACGGCGTTCCAGACCCTGTAGCCCATCGTAATAGTTTTATAGAACATAATGAAAGATAAAGAAGGACCTTTGCCACACGCGCAGCTACTTGCGAGCCAATTGCTAGTGAACTTCGGTGGAATGGATTACTACTTCTTTAGCTCTGATTGGCTCTTAGTCTGTCACAACTTTGCAACAAACCTACACGTAAAACCTCCTGCCATCTTGCTCAGATGACGATACATGTGTTGCTCGATGCTATACCATCCGGTGCGGTCCGAGATCCAAGTGTGACGGACTGGACATAAGTGTGATTTCTGCAGCTGCGTCCTCGCAGCGCAAATGCACGACAGTAGCTAAACTTTAAACTGTGTTTTGATAAATTACGGTTGCAATCGAGGGCTGAGGCCTGTCAGTGCACACCTGCCAGTAAATAGCCGCGCAGAGTTGCTAGGCCAGGTGTTGCATGATGCCAAACCATAGTTAACAGCCTGTTCGTGATTTGTTTTAAGCATTTCTGACACAGAGCATCAAAGCACAAAACGGTAAAGGTGATTCACTCATGCGACATGCCTGTGGCACTGCTTAGTGTGCAATGCCATTGGAGGCAGCCAGCTGTGATTCAAAAATACACACCAGCTCTGCCGCGACTGGCAGCAGATCTGCCTTATGCAGGCAAACACCGATGCATCAACACTCAACAGTGCGAAGACATGCCGATCTTTTGCAGGGCTGTGTCACGCTATGCAGCTGCAACAGGACGCTAGCAGCATGCCATGCAGTGTGTCATGCTTGAAGCAAGACCTGCGCAATGCACAATCAAGGCTTCGCACCAGCCGCCCTTGTCAAACACCACATGTGATGCGCAGCACGCCAACCAAGCAATTGACAACAACGCAGGAGCTGATCCAGAAAACTAGAATGCACGGACCAGTTGTGTCAAAGCGCACAGCATGGCTGTCAACCCCTGCGAGGCTAAGTACCAGATTTGCGACAGAAGTCGTGCGTTTAGTTCAAGCCCACAGCACTCATGCTGAACATGGAAAACTCAAAAGGCTGCCAACATCCAGCCATGATGGGTTATCAGCAGCAGCAGCAGCAGCAGCAGCAGCAGCAGCAGCTGCAGCAACCGATCTGCGTGGCTGGCTGCAATGTGCCAACATGTGCAAGCCCTGATTACCTGAAAAGCAATTACTTGCGACAGGCTTGCTTGCTCACAGACCACTCAGGCAGACAAGCAACCTGTCGGAACCCGTGACATAAAAAAAAGCAGACCAGCAACCTGCTGATTTGCCTCCAGTGCTCTGTTCTCTTTCAGTAAAGTAATAAATAAGAAGTAGTAAACTGACGTGGTTGTGATGCATTCAATGGCATGCCAGTACGAAACACGCTGTCATGGTGACAGACGTAAAAATGCAGTGCTACTATCCCACACATGTAGATGCGTGCCGTGTTCTGAGCGCGCAAAGCGCATGAAGCAGTGCAAACCCTCGCCAAATGAATGCGACAATCAGCAGTTCAATGCACAATGATGGCCCAACCCCAGGCCCCAATCCACACTGCTGTCATACCCTATAGATGCATGAATTGCACAGTGCCAAGAGTCTTCCTCTGCCAGTTGCGCAAGGCACAAACAACAATTTCTGCTGCCTCAAGCTGTGATCCCTTGCCAGCATGGAGAATCTCGCTGGGAATCATTGCCTGCATTGTCAAATGCGGCACAGCAACAACATTGCAGCAGGCTGGCCAGAGAGCGCCTGACAATGCACATCAAAATGGACTCCAAAGGCAGCATGCAGCATGCAGCATGACGCAGAGCCCAAGCCTCAGCAGTCTGACATGCAGCACAGCAGCACCATTGCCGCAGGCTGGCCAGTGATCATGAGCGCGGAATAAATGCACATGCAAGGTGCCTGCTGTCACTCACACACGCCTGTCCCCGTGGCAGTACCACTGCCACACTTGGTCAGAACAGCAGCAACATACTTGACAGCAGCAGCCACCCTGCCGATGCTGCTGCTGCTGCTGCTGCTGCTGCTGCCTCAAGGTTGCCGGTTAGAGAACAAGTGGTCGCCCCTGACATGAAACATGCAAATTGTAAAAGCCTTCACCTCTGATATAGCTAATGTGCATGCACCGCCATTCACAGTTCGTTGCCACACGTACACCTCACACTCAGACCTGGCATTGCAAGCGTCCTTACATGCTGTCTCATCAGCAATGATCGACGGCTGATCCATCAGCGCAACACCCACAGCCTGGTTGAAACTCCACACAGAGTAGTCGTCCCCAGCGCCAATCTTAAAGCCCACAGTGTGAGAAGGGTCAGTAGTAACCTCATTTAGCAAGCTGCACTTGCCGCTGCCTTCCCCTGCCTCATTCACGATGAATTTGAACATCACACAGGTGGCAGAGTCAGCACAGGCAGCACCACACCCGACACCAGTAGTAGCCGCAGGATGCTCCGGCCACTGCGACTCATCTGCAATCCCAAACACGTCAGCTCCAGCATCAATTAAGTTAGCGTAGCATTGCTGGGATTGAGAAGCTCCTCTTTTTGACGTTGATCCAGGGGCACAGGGCGAGCACTCATCGCCTGCCCTTGCACCCCCGAATGCATATGAGCCATAGCCGCATGGCCTGCAGTTTGCGCCGCCGTGGCCAGGCAAGCACAGCGTGCATGCATCAGCGCTCATTGCTTCAGCTTCTTCTGTTGTGAAGCCAGCAGCGCAAGGAACACAAGTTCCGCCAGGACTACCCTCGCTGCCGCCAGTAGAGTAAGTGCCCCTTTCGCATGGGACTAATGCATTCTTAGCGTCCAACATCCAACCAGGTTGCACCACGCATTGGCTCTCAGAGGTCTGTCCAGCAGCAACAGTTGTCCAGCCGGATCTGCAGTGGTGGCAGGGGGAGCGGTTCCTGCCCTCGTTGAAGGTGCCAACTGGGCACTCCTCGGGTGTTGTTAAAGTAGTGCCCCAGCCAGGCTTCACCAGGCAGGCAGCCTCAGAGATGTAGTACTCGTTTTCGTTGCGGGTTCGGTCTTCAATTGTGTCCAGAGTGAACATGCGGGCTGGGCAGGGAGTGCAGCGCGCATTGGCTACTGCAACACGGTCCTCGGCTTCACCATACGTGTTATTTTCGCAGGGCTCGGCCACCATAGGGGCTGCAGAGGTGAGGCCCCAGCCGGCAGGAATCAAGCAGGCGTCCTTGGATGTTGTGCCAGCCTCACTAGTGATGAGGCCAGTGCCACACTGCAAAGGGTAGAGGCAGGTGCAGCAGCAGGTCATGTCAGCAGGGAAAGCGCATGTGGTTGGAATGCATGTGGTTAGCAGTGTTTGTGAGATGAACAAGGCAGCCATGCAGTTGCTCCCACTGCTGCTGCGCTGCTGCTGCTGCTGCTGCTGCTGCAGGCTTGAACAGCATGGATGCAGTTGCCGCTGCTGCTGCTGCTGCTGCTTTTGTTGATCCTAAGTGCTGGTTTGTGAACATGCCGTTGGACATATCCAGAGCTGCTGACAAGCAACCTGCTTTTTTATCAGGACAAACTGCAGCTGGCCAAGCCAATCTCAACGCCAGCTGCTCACCGCCACGCATGGGTTCCTGTTCCAGTCAGCCTTGTAGGAGCCGACAGCGCAGGCAGTGATGTTGGTGGCACCATCCTTCAGCTCAAATCCAGGTGGGGCCAGGCACGCAGCATCACCAATGGCACCTGCCTCCTGTGTCCTCCAGCTGTTGGGGCACGGAGTGCATGCAGTGACAGCAGCCTCCTGGTCCTGGTAGGTGTCTAGTGGACACTCTAGTGCCTCTGCTGCATTGTCAGGGTTTATGTAAAACCCCTTTTGGGCCAAGGAGCAGGCAGCAGCACTGGTGCTGCCATCACCGATTGTAGTGATGCCGTCAGGGCAGGCATCACAGGTGGAGTTCAGGTTGAAGTCAGTAGAGAAGGTGCCCTTTTGGCACTTCTTACCGCTGCTGTTGTCCAGGTAAGAGCCAGGGGGCGCCACTGCACAGGCAAACAAAAAAAACACAGGAAGGGCAGGAAGCTGGTTAGGGTTTGTGCGCCTGCACTTGCAGCAATTACACGAGAACGTATAAGGATCAGGTGAAGTACATTGCCTCGGCGCCGGTGCGGCTGATGCTCTGCTGCGGTACAGGTAGCGCTACCAGCAGCTTCTGTCAACTTCTGTAGAGGTGGCAGAGTGCACTGCAGCACTAACTTTGAGGCAACGCTTGCAGCTCCAGCTGCAGCTCCTGCTCCTGCTGCTGCTGCTGCTGCTGCTGCTGTTGCTACTGCTGCTGCTGCTGTTACTGCTGCTGCTGTTACTGCTGCTACTGCTGCTGCTGCTACAAGACGCAGTTTAGCATTTGCTGTCGCAACGCGAGCTGGGCAAGCCACTCACTGCATGCAGCGGCTGAGATTGAGCCGTTGGTGGCGGTGGTCAGGCCTGCGCCGCACTTCTGGCAGCCGGCAGTGTTGGAGCCCACATTATACCTGCCGGCTTCGCACAGTGCGCCAGAAACATACACCTTGCCGTCGCTGCCTGTCCTAGACGTGCGGCCGTAGCCGGGCTTGGTGAAGCACTGCGCTTGGCTCTTAGCACCAGCAAAGGTGGTCTGGAGGCCTTTCGGGCAGTCGAGCTCCTTGTTTTGTGGGTTGAGCGTGGTGTCGCCACCCAAGCAGTACTTGCCCACAGAGCATTGGATGCAGTTCTTGTTGGCGTCCATTGCCAGTCCAGGAGCACAGTCTGCAGCGTACAGATGCATGTCTCCCATTAGCAAAGCTCATGAGCTGGGTGTTGGTAAGCTACTTGACGACGACAGCAGAAACAATACCAGTAGAAACTGGTTGCCGAGCCACCTCTGGACATCACCTATGGGCAGGGCAAGTGTGCAGCAGGAGTTGCTACAACGTTTGCAATGCCATGCTGGCAGCAAGCTTGCTGCTGCTGCTGCTGCTGCTGCTGCTGCTGCTGCTGGCAGGTCACCTGAGGTGGCCTGCAGTAGGTGCACCACGTCCTCCTGCGTGACATGAAAGCGCTGCTTTTGATCACTTCTCACCGCATGTTTTAGATATGCCATCACGCCGTAGCTTGTAGCCACTGGCACAAGTCGTGCACACCAATTCGCTGTTGCGGGTGCCGGTGATCCTTTGGTTCCGGCATTTGCTGCAGTGCGCGTTGACCTTCGTGCAGTTGATTGCTTTCGGCCTAGCCTGTAGCAGAAGACGGCTCTGCTGCTGCTCTTCCGGGACTACCCGGGCTGCTTGTGCTGCTAAGGCTGAACCAAGCAGGACTAGTGCAGCTGCTGCCAGGAATCTGCTGATCATGTCAACAATTTTCGCAGCAAGAAACTGTTTTTAGTCCTCTAAAGTGAGCAAAACGCAGCTGAACCGCTAACGGGCTGCAACCTTTCAAGAGGTCAGGCCGGATGGGCATCACAGACTGTCGCGTGCTCAGCACATTAGCTAAAACTAGTCAGTGTTGTCTAAAGTTGCTTTTCGATAGAAGTCTAGCTACGATGCTGTCTGTATCAGCAGAGGTAATGGCGTCACCGCATTGGCAGGGGCGGACTGGCCAGAAGTGTGGTGCATGCAGACATGACATGGCGGTCACTCCCGGCAAGACAGAAAACGGTTCTCAGACCGGTACCTGCCCATACACCACTCACTATTACTGCTTGGTTCCCTGGCAATGAGGCAACTGCTGATGCAGAGGTGACGGTGCTGGCAGTGGGGCCTTAGTGCTGCTCAGCAGCTTCAGGGTGACCAGCAGTGCTGCTGGGCAGGCTAGCCTGCCAGCGCTGGCAGTGCCAGCTGTGACCTATTCGTTGTGTTTGTGATGTTTTCTCAAGTAACAGGACAAAAATTATTGTTGCGCGGACCCCATGAGCCTTGGTTGGTTTTTTTGTGGGTAAAACTGTGGCCGTAGTGAGTCTGTTTGGAGATTATTCACAATAAAAAAATCCTGCGACGCCGACATCATGATGATGCGCAACACACATTGTGAAGTCCCTCGCTGTCATTGTGCAACGCCGATAAGACGCTTTAGAAGCGCTATAGCAGCTGCAACCTAGATGACTGCAATTACGCGGCGCCGCGATCCCTCAGGGCAACCTAGATGACTGCAATTACGCGGCGCCGCGATCCCTCATGACAACCTAGATGACTGCAATTACGCGGCGGCCGCAGTTGCTGCGCTGCTGGCTTGACACGATGCCCATCGGCGCCGGCTGGTGGCACCAGCACAACATGTTGCTGATGGCCAAGCACCAAGAGCCAGCTTAACACACATGTGCTGCATGCACTGTGCCTGGCAGGTGCAGATGCCTTTGGATGTTTGAAAGCCGTCTCCAGCAGTCATGCATGACACATACACATGCACATAGAAATGATTACATATGCATATGATGCACTTGTGCTACAGCCACACGCCAACTTGCAACAGAACGCACACCAGGTATGTGCTGCACGGCCATCCAACTTCGTTCCTGAACCCGCAACGAGCAGTTGTGGCAATGTACAGCAAGATGCGCAGCCTGCAATCACAATATGCGACGCAATGCGCGAGCGTCCCACGCCAAAAAGATGCACCACGCACAAAGGGTAGGGCGCCTCACAAGTTAATTATGTATGCAGGGTCAATCAATGCAGGACAATGTCCAATGCTAGGAATGCAGGCATCAAATAGTGTTCAGTGTGGCCGCTCAATCGCAAAAGTGCCTGTGGCGACAGACATTGCCAATCAACAGTAAGTCACTCAGCATTGCACTGCTGTCAATGAGCGGGATCATGGCATTGACCCACAGCGGCACACACTCGTAAAGCCACACCACAAACCCCAGCTACCTCCTCACAAAGACACAAGGAATGATTGCTACCTGGTAAGCAAGCAGCAGCACGATCTCAACCCAGCACACAACCATACACAGAGGTGCGCCTGGCTAACTTGCACCTCTGATCTGCTGCTTTTCTTCCCTGCAGGCTGCAACACAACAGGCGGTTGCCAGGAGTCCAAACACGCTCCCCTAAACAGGAAACAGGTTTCAGAAACAAGAAACAGTTATGTCTCTGAACTCCAGATAAACGTGATGCAGCCTGAGGCCCTCACTAAACCACACATGAAAACTCACGTTGCGATGTGACAGTAGTGTCAGCTGCTGCCCAACTACTGACACTGCTTCGGCAAAAAAGGAGGAAGGACCAGCCGCGCCACGCAAGCACAAACTAATGGCACTGTAAGGAATGCAGACTCCAGACGCATCAGCAACACTGAACCAGAAGGGTAGGAAGCACATCCCTTGCAAGTGCCCTCTGCAGTTATCTGCACTTGCAGGCATATATTGCTCAAAACCTACCCCATATCCGCTGATATGGTTGTGTAGACACAGAATGAGGAGCAGATGTTGAGGTGATGGTCTCATGAACAAGGCAGGCTGTTTGGAGCTGGCGGTACCAGCCGCACGTGCCAGCAACTACACATGGGTGCATGCTACTAGCCGCTAGTAGTAGTAGCCGCTACATGGCATGTAGTGACTACACAGACTGCAACACGATGCTGTTCAATGCACCCTGTTCATGAGAACACTCTCGCACCCATGCATATAGAAGGAATGCCCACTAACCAATTACACAGTCGATTGTTGTGCAGCCACCACTGCAACAGTTTTGGGGCTCAGCCAAACCCCAGCGTCTTCTCTTTGCTGCAGTACGCATGGCATGGCCTGCACCATGCAGCAAAGACGGCTGCTGCTGCTGCTGCTGCTGCTGTGCTGGTCACAGCCAGCGCACCATCACCCAGATCCAAACCAACAGCAGTGACCCAGCGCTTGCTGCTGCTGCTGCTGCTGTCACAGCAGGGCCGACTCAACAGTGAGTGTGGATGCATCTGGATCTAGAACATAATCCGGATGCGTCAGCGAACCCAGTGTGAAAATGCACTTTGTACCGGGGTAACCGCCAGCAGGGTATCTGGCAGGCTGTAGCACTGCTAATGCCTCTCTGACTGGGATCCAAGGGGAATCTGTGGCACCTCGGCTGTGCCCTGCACCAAGATCTCCGGAAACTGCCAGATTCATCTCACCGTTAGAATCTGTGAAGCCGTCATGATCTGGGCTTACTGACCAGGTGCCTGCCACGGAGAAGCCGCTGATAGGTGTGCTGCCATTTACTGCTTTTGCGTAGATCTTCACATGGCAGTAGAACCAGCGGCGGCTGCGACGGGCGTCGAAGTAGACTGTGTTAGTCATCAGCGCACGCATGCGGGGCCGTGGATCGCCTTCAGTTGGCGGTGGCAGCGGCGGATCAGGTACTGGGCTGGGGCTGGGGCTGGGAGGCGTAATGTCTGGTAAGGGTGACGGGCTTGGTGACGGTGTAACTTCTGCGGGTGGCGGTGTGGGTGATGGTGAGGGGGGAATTTCTGCGGGTGGCGGTGACGGTGACGGGCTGGGTGATGGTGTAACTTCTGCTGGGGGTGATGGTGATGGTGACGGTGATGGTGAGGGTGATGGCGATGGGCTGGGTGACGGGGAGGGTGACGGGGAGATCAGCGGAGGCAGCGTTGCGAGCATATTGGCGACATTGAGGCGCCTGCCTGACACAGATTTGCCAGAGTAGTAGCTGCTGGTGACGCCGCTGCTCATCACGAGTGACTTGATGGCTGCTGCAGTTGGCATGCCGCCATACTGGCGCAGGTAGCCGGATGCGTACAGCGCGATGGCACCAGTGACGTGAGGCGCAGCTGCAGCAGCAGCAGCAGCAGCAGCAGCAGCAGCAGCAGCAGTGGGCAAAGAGAGAGGAAGGGTCAACCAGGGAATGGACAGGGGGTGGTTGTACATGCCAGGCAGTGGGTATGCACTAGCAGGGGGCTGTACTATGCAGCAGCAGCCTGTGCATGCGGCAGGCATGCTTGCAGCTAGCCACAGACATGGCGATGCATCCCAAAATTGCAACAGTAACTATCACATACGCGGTGGGAAGCATCTCTTACCCATAGATGTGCCAGAAAGTGTGCTGATTGTATTGGAAGGGTAGGTCGATAGGATGCTTGAGCCGGGAGCAAACAGGTCAACACTAGTTGCACCAAAATTGGAGAAGCTCGACACTGCTCCATTCTGTGCATGTGATCCCACAGAGATGATGTTGGGTAGGTTGTAGCCGCTGGGATAGTTGATGCTTGCATCTGTGTCTGCCGCCGAGTTGCCGGCAGCAGCGACAAAGAGGATGCCGGCTGTGTTGTGCGCAGAGATGGCATCGTAGAGCGTCTGCGGTTCGCAGGAAGGACACAGTACACAAGGCAGTACATGCAAACGTCAATCATTTGATCTGGCGCATGTCACTTTAGGAATAGCACCAAGCGCAACAATTAAACACCGCTCAAGTGTGAGCAAACATGCCTCAATGCACAATAGGTGCTACGGTGTGATTGTGCACGCTTGGGAACAAGCATGCTTTCTGCAAAAAAACCGCAACACGCGCCATACCTGTGAGAAGCCTCCCCCGCCCCACGAGTTTTGTGTGGCCACCAGGTTTAGGTTGTAGCGGCTCTTCAGGTCCAGCAGGTACCACAGCGCGGCTGCAGCATCTGATATCGTGCCAGACCGGGAGCTGCAGCAGCAAATTATTGTGACAACAGCAGAAAGTGAGAGAGTGCGCAGCTGCTACCTGGTAGCAGAGTATGGTTGCACGCAACATGATATGCTGCTGGTGGCCCACACAGCAAGGCACAGCATTGTTGCACATCATCGGCCGCATTGCTGTCCAGCTCGCATGCAAATACATGCAATCCAGCTGTATACAGCAGCAGTGCAGCAGCAGCTAAGAACACCTGGTGCCATGCATTTAACTGCGGTTATCTTGACGCTGGATTGTTGTTGTTGTCTGGATTATTCACGACCAACAAGTCAAACACAAGGCCTGCGCCGCGCCCGCCATGCAGTTTTTCTCTCATCTGGTGCCCATGAACTTGACAGGGATGATCTTGACGCTTATATTTAGTATTGTTTGGTTCAAACCAACAAAGTCAAACACAAGGCCCATGCTGCGCCCACCATGCAGCAGCAGCAGCCTCTCTCACCTGGTGCCCATGAACTTGACAGGGATGATCTTGACGCCTCGCTGGCACACCCCTACCACACCAACGCCGTTGTTGCCCTGGGCGCCAATGGTGCCTGCAGCAGCAGCAGCAGCAGCAGTCAGGCAATTTTGTGAGCGAGTCCATGCCGGCATTGAGGCACCCGGGCCCCAACCTGGCCTGCTGTCATGATTGCAGCTTGCAAAGACAGTACTGCCTGCTATATTGCAGTGAGCAGCTCAAGGCGCCCTGCAGGTGGACAGCACCAAGACGGAGAAGGAGGTCAAGAAGATGCCTGAGAGCACAGCAGCCACTGCCGCAGCCAGGAAGGTCTACAGTATGCATGCCGCACCTGCAACATGTGTGCCGTGGTCATCATAGATGTCATCATACGGCGTCTTGTCATCATTTCTGAAGTCCCATCCACTGGCATCATCAATCAGCCCGTTGTTGTCGTCATCCACGCCGTTGTTTGCAATCTCTCCAGGGTTTGTCCAGATTGCGGCCGCCAGATCTGAATGGGTGATCTGGATGCCAGTGTCAACCTGCAGCAGTAGCAGCAGCAGCAGCAGCAGGTGATGAAGGTCCGCTTCGAGTTAAAATGCATCTACCATGAATAACCTGCTGCCACAGGTTGGCAGTGCGCAATTCAACTGACTTGAGCACAGGCTCTGAACAACAACAGCTGCAGCAGCAGCAGCAGCAGCAGCAGCAGCAGCAGCAGCAGCAGCAGCAGCAGCAGCAGCAGCAGCAGCGGTGACTCACCACGCCCACCACCACACCAGAGCAGTTGGTGTAACCAGCAGCCCACGCTCCTTTTGCATTAGCGCCAGCGTCAGCATCCATCATGCCCCATAGGCTGGCGTAGTAGGGGTCGTTTGTTGTCGCCTGGCTGGCGTTGAGCAGGAAGTTGGGCTCAGAGTACTCCACATATGAGTCTGCAAAACAGCAGCAGAGCATGTAAACAGCAGCAGCAGCAGCAGCAGCAGCAGCAGCAGCAGCAGCAGCAGCAGAGCATGTGGCATACGGTCAGACACCATGCAGAATACGGCGGTAGCAGCAGCAAAGATAGCCCAGCAGCGTAGTCAACCCCTTTCTCCATCCTGCCGCAGCAAGGCTTCCGTCATTCTAGAGGTTGTGCAATGTTGGAAGAGGAAGTTGGGCTCAGAGTACTCTACATAGGAGTCTGCAAAACAGCAGCGGAGCATGTAAACAAAGTCAGGCACTCCATGCAGTGTGTGGCAGCAGCAATGGCAAAAATACTATTTTCTGCTGGTAGCTGAGCGGCAGTGTCAGCGCCCTCAAACGCGCTGCTGTGGAAGCAACGAGAAGTGCGGCCAGCTGCAGCTGTATCAACATTGATGTGTCAATAGGCTGCTGGTCCTCATCCTCACTGCATGCCTTTACAGCTGCAGACATGCTGCTGCTGCCAGCAGTGCTTGGCGGCAGCTGCAACTTACCGCCCTTGATGCTGCCCGACAGCTCCTTCAGCTTGGCCTTTGATGGCTTGCCGCCAGGTGCGGTGTCATCCACAACTTTGACCAGGTGAATGTCGCCCGTGGTGGCACCATTGCCAGCCCGCAGCAGCTTTTTGGATGTGCCCTTGCCCTTGCCCATAGCGATGCCCTTTTTGGGCATGTCGGCCCCAGGCTTGAAGAGCACAATGAGCTGCAGGCGTGCAAAGACAACACACACACAGCAGGCTAGTTTAAGTGAGGCGCACTGTGCCTCGCTGTGACAGGGAGAAAGGCACTACTAAACAATAGCTGAGAAGCAGTTGTACTTGGCGCGTAAAAGAGTTTTTTGAGCTGCATGCCGCCGCTGCCGCAGCGGCTGTCAGGGTTGCTGCTGCTGCTGCTGCTGCTGCTGGCACTGCTGCTGCTGCCGCCCTTGAAAGTGGCGCTGCTTGCGACAATTTGTATGGTGGATTGTGGGGATAGCACCGCAGCAGACACTTCCCAGTTGTGCTTACTAAAACAACTACTGCAACTTCTGCAACTATCCTCCAGACTCGATTGAATCTGCCGTGTCACGGCAATGCTCAGCATAAGCTGCTGATGAATAGGCCGCTCAGGATGCATGCTGGAGATTCTGGACGCCAAAAAAATCCAGTGCCCTGCATTGTGCATAGTGTGGTGCGCTGCTGTTGTGTGTCTGGTACTGCTATAACGCTGTCAACTGCTGCTGGCTGCTGCCTTGTCCTTCACGTTCTGCTAATGCTGCTCCCAATCTGTGTGCAGTTTTATGTAAACATTTCAACCTAATTTGTCACCTCATCATCCACCATAGGAATGTCAGCTGTGTAAGGGTCCTCAACAGCTTGCAGCAGGTGCCGCATGTGCTGCTGCTCCTGCAGGGGCCTGGCACTGCACGCAAGCGGTGCTGCTACCAGTAATAAGACCGCGATACGGATTTGAATCAAGCATGCCATTGCTGTCGCAGAGTGGTGGGAGCTGCGTGTTAATGCGGTGCCTCAGTGGGCTGGCACCCCTGCAGTGCAGCACAAGCAGCAGCACAAACGACAAGGTAACTTACGCCAAGCCCGCAGTGCTGTCGAAGCGCCATTAGAAAGATGGATACTTGATTTTGTAGCCCCCTCGTGTTCGCTTTGTTGCAGCGAATGGGCAGAATCGGCACATGATGCACGAAAGGAAATACAACTGGCTCGTGTGCACCCAAAGCAATACCATCCCTGAATAGTAAATTGTGAACATGTATAAGCCAGTTTATTAACCCACACATCAGCTGCTCCTGTCAACCAAGCAGCCCATTATAATAAGCCCACCGCAAAGTCCAGATGCCACGGTCCAGTACTCAAAGCTATAATTCTTCTCTTTCACACACAAATGGACCTGCCTTATCAGGCCCGACGCCCCAAACGCCATGCAACAGGCTGATGTCGTATGTTCATGACTACACGTCTGTATGTTAAAATTGTATCTACCTTATGCGATATGGTACCCAAATAATGCCTGAGACACCCCACATCAGCTTCAGGCTCGTGATAAGCCAGTGTATTTTTTGCAACCCCGCGATGAACATCACCGTGAAGACTGCACCTGCAGGTAAACCCGCAAGCCTTGTGGGTCATGATGGTTTCACATCACCCAGGTCTTACTATATTTCGGTATACTTGTCATCACGCTTATTTGTTTGCAGCACGTTCCCCTACGTAGTGTAGCTACGGCCTGCGGGCATTTCCATTGAGCAACAGCTCCTCACTGAAACCAGCATCAACTTGCAATAAAGCCAAAACATACATTTTTCATGCGGTTTCAGTCGATTTGGGGGAACGACGGCCTCCAATCTTGCATCGTGATAATCCCCTTGGTCCCTGCCACTGCTGCCGGACTGAGCTGGCCTCGAGCCACCGATTGAATTACGCAACCAAGACACTACGTCAAACGCTTAGGCCACGCTACGAATTTGGCAGGCTCAACACCGCATCCACAACAGCGTACAGCAGCATAGGCTCAGTACCAACAGCAGTAGAACAGCACTAGCAGCACAGGGCAGCACAAGGACCATTGAGCAAGCAGCAAGATAGCCACGATCCTCACAAACTAGAATATGCAAATGGCTAGGCACGGCAGAGCTTACACGCTGCAAGTGCTGCTGGCGAGCTTGCTGTTGTGCTGCTTGGGTTCAATCAGCGCATTTGAAGAAGTCCTCGCTGTTGATACCATCACTGGTGTAACACGCCACCTCATGGCAGCAACAGCCACTCGAGAGTGCAGCACAGTGCATAGAGGTGAGCACTGCAGAACTGTTTCCTAGTTCCTTTCAAAGGACACCGCACATATGCATTGCTGTTTGAAGGCAACAGCAGCAGCAACAGCAGCGGCAGTAGCAGCAGCAGCAGCAGCAGCAGCAACAATGCGGCACAGCACACAATGATTGCACTGGGTGTGGGAATATCATGGTCTGGTGAACAGATCAGACACAGGAAGCAGCAGCTTCACGCCAGCTTGCAACAGCAGCATCAGCAGCGTGACGTGCTTTGAACCCAACGCCTACAATCATAAACTTTTCAGCACCTGCAACAACTGCCATGGCACAAAAGCTGCAACACAGCAAACATGATGTCGAACACATCTTCTTCCTCGCTGCTGCTGCTGCTGCTGTGTGCAGCATGTTCGCGCTGCAAGCAGGTCAGCGCCAACCCCGATACACTTGCACAGCAGCTGGCGGCAGCAAACGAGCTCGGCAGCTACACAAAGTCAAACACAACCAGCAGCAGCAGCAAGGTGAAGACTGTCACAGTGCTGGTGTGCACCGCATGCCAGCCTGGGTTCGCGCTGCGCCGCACAGACCCCTACCCTATGCGGTAAGTTGGCATGCTGCAAGTGCACAGGCTTCAGCACATGTGTGCAACACCATCACAGCCATTTCTTGATCTACAACTTAGTGCTCATCATGCTGCAGCCAGAGCTGCATGCCGCAGCACCGCTCTCCTCTGATCACTGCCCGTCCTTCACTCTCCTCTGGGTGCCGTCATCCATGTGCGCTGCCTGTGTACTGCGCTGCCGCCGAACAATCGCAGGTGCGACTGTGCACCCGGGCTTGCGCCTGACGGCGCCGGCGGCTGCATGCCATGCCCCAAGGGCAGGTTCTGGTGAGGCGCCTGGTGTGCAGCACGTCCCGTGTTTCTGCCTGTTTGTCTTTGCCTGTGTGCGACAGGCTGTTTGCCATGCCCCAAGGGCAGGATCTGGTGTGTGCAGAGCTTGCTGTGTCTGTGCCTGTTTGCGGCATGCTGCGTGCCATGCCCCGAGGGCAGATTCGAGTGAGGTGGCCACTGTGTGCAGCACTAGTGGCCTTTTTGCAGTTGTAGGTGCTATGCAGCTGGTGGACAGCAGCACAAAAAGGCACTACAGGGTTGCAGAGTGTGTTTCTCCACTGCCTGGCCTGTTGCCACTGCCGCCGCCTCCGCTGCTGCTGCTTCTGCTGCTGCAGTTCTGGCCCTGTGAAGACTGAGAAGGGCGTCGTGACTGGCTCCAGTGACCCCAGCGCCTGCTGCTGCATAAAATGACTTTCCTTGACCCTGCAACTCTTGATCAGCAGGCACGGAGGCAAGCTGTGTTGCACGCATCTGGGTGTTGTAAACTAAGCCCTGCAATCATAGGTTTTCATGTTCACTGCTTGGCCCGCCGCTGCTGCTGCTGCTGCTGCTGCAGTTCCGGCCCTGTGAAGACTGAGAAGGGCGTCGTCACTGGCTCCAGTGACCCCAGCGCCTGCCCCTTTGGCCTGACCACCATCACGCAAGGCGCGAGAAGCAAGATGCAGGTAGGAGGAGCACGGGCAAACCGCGATATGCAGCAGCAGCAGCAGCAGCAGCAGCAGCAGAAGGCATGTATGGTTCGTATGCATGGTTTGAGCAGTGTCGTTGGTAGCGACGCGTTGCTGGGTGTTGCCGCGGCACGCCTCAACCTCACTGAACTTGCTCTGCCTTTGCCTGGGGTTGGCTGACTGCAGATGTACCTGCGCTGTATGCTTCTGGAATTTGTGTGTGGTGCATGGCGCTGCCTGTGAATTGCACCTCCCCTGCCTGCGCTGTGTGTTTCTGTGCTTGACTGCTGTGCATGGCGCTGCCTGCCATGACGCTGCCTGTGATTGCACCTGCCCTGCCTGCGCTGTTGGAACCGAGTTTGCATTGTACATGTGAGCAATGGACTGAAGTGGGTGTCACAATGAATGCTGCGTGCTGTTGAATCTGCGTGCAGTGCATGACGCTGCCTGGCTATGGCCGCAAATCCAACCGGGAGCCTGGCACTGGCACACTGGCCCTGGAGTCTGAGCTGTGCAGCCTGGGAACCTACAACTCAGGTAAGGGCCAGCTACTGCTGCTGCTGCTGCTGCTGCCAGCCGCCGGCAGCCACCCCCCTACTGCTGAGTTATCACTACTGTTCATGCGGCTGTGGGTGACAACATGCAGTGGACATTCGCTTACCCTCCGGACGTGTGGTCGGTATACATACCGCTACATACCGCTCTGGAAGTGATACCGGGCCATAGCTGTGCATGCGTGACTGCTGTATGTGTTTGTATCATGCGCTGCAGGCGGCAACACTGGCGGCTGCCAGCAGTGTGGCAATGCCATGACCACCAGGAGTGAAGGCAGCGCCAAGAAGGAGGAGTGCGGTGAGCAGCAGCAGCAGCAGCAGCAGCTGCAGCAAATGCATGACAAGGCAGGTGCCGTGTTATGTGGTTAGCCGTATCAAAGAAGCAGGTCAGCACTGCTGTGAACTTGCTACTTGCACCACGCGATGATGCCTGCTCTTTGCGCTTGCCTGTCTCTTGGCCTGCTAATCGGCTGCTGCTGCTGCTGCTGCTGCTGCTGCTGCTGTTGCCCACAGTCGCCCCCAAGGGCCATTTCACCTACAACGGCATCGCCAAGAAGTGCCAGAAGGTGAGGCGGCAAGTTGTGGGGAGTGCTGGAATTGGCCATGCACTGCTGGGGCTGTCAATCCCACGGCCACTGCATGCTGCTGCTTGCACATATTGAGCCGCCGCCGCATCAGAAGTGTCACTGCAACATCATGCCGTCTGCTGCTCCTGCTGCAGGGCACCTATTCCTCAGATTTCAACGATCAGTCCTTCTGCACCAAGTGCCCCAAAGGCATGACCACAACAGACGAAGGCAGCATCGACGCCATGGCCTGCTCTTATGCGCAGCGCGGCATGTTTGTGTCGACAAATGGCGAGGGCGTTGAGTGCCCAGTGGATACGTATAACGACGCAGAGCGCATGGATACCTCATGTATTGTGTGTCCTTTTGGACTGAAGACGGAGACCACGGGATCAGAGGGAGTGGCCATGTGCCTGGCGCCCCCTGGCTGGGAGCTGAGGTGAGCCCTCTGCGCTCTGTTGATCCCCCCCAAATCGTGAAAAACGTGTAGACACTTTGAATGTTGAAGTTTGGGTTGAGATGAGCGCGCTGACACTGCTTGAGACTGCACATGTGCATTGCCTGCCACAACGTGCATGGTGCTGTGGTGGCAGCTGATCGGCTGTGACGAACGAGCCCTGTGGGTGTGGGGTTGCCATGTGCCTGGCACCCCCAGGCTGGGAGCTGAGGCGAGGGCGCTGGCTTGTCTGAAGTGCACATGACGTTGCGCGCCACACTGTGCATGATGCTGAATCAACAGCTGAGCAGCTGACAAGCAATCCCTGGTTATGGAGCCGCCTTGTAGTTGTGTGGGAGCCGCCTCGGCGCCTTCAGGCTGGGAGCTGCGGTCAGGCTGGTGACTATGCAAGCGACTGTATGTACATGTACTGTGGAGTGTAGTCGTCTGTGTGGAGCTGTCATGCCAGCTTCCCAGCTGCCAGCGAGTCATGCATCTTGATGCTGTTGCGCTGGTTCCGGCGCAGGCGTGCAGCGGCATTACTGCGCAATGTGGGTGAAGCATGTGTGGGCAGCACCAAGGTTCCTGTTGCGCTCAAACCTATTTACCAAACACCCTGTACAACACCCCGCGCTATCGTTTAGTATCATTCATGCATGTATGGTTGTTGTGCAGGGAGTGGGAGGGTGCTCTCACCATCACCCCTTGCAGGCTGGGCTGGTACAAGGACGGCTGGAACAAGAACCCCTGCGTACCCGTGAGTTGTAAAGCATTTTCAGTACAGTGGCTTCAGGCTTTCCATGTTGCAAAGGTTCCCCCATAGTCATGCATAAGCTCAGGGAGCAGCAAGTCCTGCAGCTCATGTACTGCATGTGCCCCTGAGGGCTTTGTGCAGTCTGCTAGCCCTTGTGTATCTGCACCTGCTGAACTGTACAAATATGTTTTGCTGGGAACTGCAGCTGTGCTGTAACTGTGTGGCATTGCTACTTCCCCCACTCAATAGCCAGCAGATGCCATGCACTCCGCGCCTGTGCAGCAGTCACTTAGCGGCACAATCCTGCTGCATGACCGCCTGCCCTGTGCTGTACCCCTGCTGCTGCATCACCCCCATCCTTTCCACAGTGCGGCCAAAACATCGACACTGATGGAGAAGGCACTCCCTCCATCGACGGCTGCTTCATCCCCCCCGGCTACGGATCTGTTGTCGATCAAAACGGCATCATACGCGCAGAGCTTTGTGTGGAGAACAGATTCGGCTACAATGGCCGCATGTACCAGATACAGTCGGCCTTTTGCCAGGCCTGTGATACCAACACATTCACAAGAGATGTGCTGACTGGGACGCCGGCTGCAGCTGGCTACACTGTGCCTGAGGATTGCCTGGTGATGCCTGGCTGGGGCATCGACATAACACTTACTGCAGTACCCTGCAAGATTGGTGAGTGGTGGGTGGCTGCAGTGCATTAAGGCCTGTTGACACGTGTGCCAGAGCTATGTGTAAGCAGATTAAATACATGTGGACACAGCTGGCGCTTGATGTTTAGGTGGGTTAGTCGCACATGCGATCTGAGCTTTTGGTTGTGTACTGCTCTTGACATGTAACTGCTGCTGCTGCTGCTGCTGCTGCTGCTGCTGCTGCTGCTGCTGCTGCTGCTGCTGCTGCTGCTGCTGCTGCTGCTGCTGCAGGCACGTACAACGAGGGCCTCAACCGCAAGCTGTGCCAGCCCTGCCCCACACTGTTCACCACGCTGTGGGAGCGGGCCAACAGCTCCACTCACTGCGTGATCAAGCCGGGCTGGTGAGCAGCAGCAGCAGCAGCAGCAGCAGCAGCAGCATTTATTTTACAACATATGTTTGATACATGCTAGCAAGAGCCCCTTTGTGATCAAGCCGGCCTGATGAGAAGTGCCAGCAGCAGCAGCAGCAGCAGCAGCATCTGAAAGCATATTTTTCATATGTGTTGGGAGCTAGCTGCTAGTTTTGGCCAATTTGCGATCAAGCTGGGCTGGTACGCAGCGCCAGCAGCAGCAGCAGCAGCAGCAGCAGCAACTGCAGCAGCAAACCTGCGAGCCTGCCAGCCGCGTGACCGCAGCACACCTGGCTAGTGCCAGTAGGTTGATCCTGCACTACATTACGGCATGGCCTTGACTGGGACTATACTGTCCACCCTGGGCAGCTGCTCTGCCCCTCGTGCGCAGCTGACCATTTGCAGCCTGCTACTGCTGCGGTGACGCTGTTGTTGTGCATCCGCGTGTTTGGAGGGCCATACACACAACATTGAGCCTGCCCAAGCCCTGTGGCCTGGGTACCTTCTCAGCAGCTGACTGTTAGCTCTTGGTCTTTGTGCACTTGCTGTATCAAACAGGGCCATGGACACAGCGTTGAACCTGCCCAAGCCGTGTGACCTGGGCAGCTTTTCAGCTGGAGGTTCCCTGGCAGACCCAGGGTGTGTGTGCAGGCCTTGCCCTCCAGGCTACACCACACAGACAGACCAGTCGATTGCCGAATGGGAATGCAACGGTGAGCTGCTGCTGCTAGTGATGCTTCTGCAGCTGCTACCAACATCACTGGCGTGCCTGTCTTACAACACCCTCACTAGCTGCAACTATGGCTCTGTTGTCTTCCTGCAGCTTGCACTGTGGATCATGGCAGCACCAGCTGTGGATTCTGCCACTACCATTTGGCATGTGGCACTCAGCTACCACCATCGCTTGGCCTATTTTGCGACAAACTCACTAGCTGCAATCATCTTGCCTGTGGCTCTGCCTGCATCCTGCAGTGTGCATTGCGGGCCACGGCAGCGCCAGCTGCAGCTATTGTCCTTATGACACCTTCAGCACAGGGGGCCACCACACAGAGCTCAACTGCTGGCCCTGCCCTGCTGGCACTACCAGCAGCAGGATGGCAGAAGATGATACACGCTGCCTTGCTACCATGGTGGATGCTGACAACGATTACTTTCCACTGAGTGATGAAACCAAGTGGATGCCACAAGCTGGTGTGGAAAGCGGGATGGTTTGTAACCGCGCGTGTGATGACAGCGCGGCTTGCATTCTGTACAGATTTAGGTGAGATGCAGGTGCTGTAGCGGCTGATGGCATGCACATGTCTGAGGGGTATTCGCGAGGCGCTGGCAAGCGACAGATGACGCTTCATGCCATCCACATAATCACCCATGCTGTAGCAGCAACCAGTGCAGGCGAGATGGGCTGCGGGTTCAGCTGGTTGCCAGGCGCATGCTCCTGTGTGGGTGTTGCTTTGAAGCTGTTACGCACCTTGCAACTTGTTGCGAGTATCTAGGTGTGCATCCAGCAGTCTGGCTTTTGCCACCAATAGGTGCATCTAGCGGTGAAGCTGTGCAGTTGGCACTGATTCGATTGCTTGTCTGCTGCCGCTGCCTGCTGTTGCCATCCGTCTGTCCATCTGGGTTCCTCAGCTCCAATGTCAATGGTGAGCTCAGCATACTCGACTGCCATTGCTCAGCTGCAGCCTAGCCCTCTTATAACATGTTGTAACACGTTGCACAGCAGCCTGCATGTATGCCAAAGCAACGTCGACGTATGTGAATGGCCAAGCTCACACGATCTATGCTTCCCGTCATGCCAAGCAGCCTGCTCAACCAAACAGCATGCAGCCCTGTTGCACATACCTAGGAGCGTACGGCAGTTCTCGCCCCACCCTGCTGCTGCTGCTGCTGCTGCTGCTGCACAGGCCCGCCGGCATGCCAGCTGTTGCTTGAAGACCCGGCAGGGCAGCAGCTCATTGGCCTCAAGGCAGGAGGTGGCATGGACTATGTGATGTACACAATTGATGAAAACTTGGCAGTCGGTGTGCTGCTGGCTGAGCATGCTGACAAGACCCCTGAGCAATGCATGGCAGCATGTGCCACCAACGGCTGCGAGCTGGTTAGTATGGCGCTACCCAACATGCCTGATGCTCCTGGACCGGTAAGGCGCCTGTACAGATGAAGCAGCGGTTTGTCGATGCTGAATGTGTTTCAGCGCTTGAACGTGATGGCGCCTGCAGCAGCCCATAGCATGCAGCAACAGGTGGGATGAGCGCAATCCAACACCTGCAGAGGCAGCTTACCCGTGCCGTGCTCAGGTTTTGGTGCTGTCAGCATGATCTGGTGTCGTGGTCCACTGAAACTGCTGCTGCTGCTGCTGCTGCTGCTGCTGCTGCTGCTGCTGCTGCTGCTGCTGCTGCTGCTGCTGCTGTTGCTGCTGGTGCTGCTGCTGGTGCTGCTGCAGTGCAAGCTGTACAAGAGTGTGAGTGACGCCGACTGGGTGGGCATGCATCACGTGCAAGGAAACAAGCTCTTTTCCGACGGCTTTGTTAGGGAGCGTATCCCAGGAAACACGATAATAGGAGAACTGTAAACTGCTTGCACCCAAGCTGCCCCTTTGCTGGCACATTGCTAGCGGGTGCTGTGGTGGGTTCAGCAGCGGATTGCTCTGCCGCGTTTCTGGCTCATGAACATCAGGTGGTAATGCGCCTGGCACTGATGCAGCTGATGGATCCTGCATGCACAGTGAAGCAGGATTGGGTTGCGTAGCATGCTAGCTGCGTTTGCATGCCTTCCTTGCGCTATCCTTCCGTGCGGTTTTCCTGGTCATAACAAATACAGAGACTCAGTGTGTTGTAAGTTAGGCAGCATTGTGCATGTGCACTGCGTAGCGCGCGACGCAGTGCACCATTTCAGAGTATGATTACGCAGGCCTGTGAGGTTGAGTGGTTGTTGGTGCAGTTGGCAGATCTTCCTCTTGCCTATACATCTTGTGGGTGGTTTTGCTCAGCATCTGGAAACCGGTCGACACTCTATGCTGCTGTTGCATCTAGTACTTCCGCGAAAGCACCAACAAGTGGCAAGCATGGGGGAGGCGATGGTGCAAAGTAATGAGACACAGCACAAGCCCTCTGCACATGCATGGCACCAGGGCACCAACCACTGTGCACGTCTTCCTCTGCAACGCACGCGCTCAGAGAGAGGTACACTCATATGATATTGTGCTTCGTTATGCATCCGGAAACCCTGCCTCTTTACAGCCAACTTGGTGGTGTCTGCAGTGCGCTGACATTTTGTATTGGTGGGTTTTGAACTCATGTTTCTTTAGTGATTGGCGTTGGTGCATGGGCTCAGCATGGTATGCGACCAGCATGCACCTGCACATTGCCTGTGGTTGTGTGACCACACTGTGTCACATACGGCGTAGGTTGAGTTGGGTTTTCCCGCATTCCACCACACACGCGCACACCCTGGCACCTCCTTATGCAGGAGCTTTGCAACCTTTAAGCATGCCGTGAGTTGTGCAGACTGTGCTGCTTGGTTGCTGTCCAGGCAGAAGTTATGCCCATTGAACCTCGTCCGTACCCAGCAGTGTGCAAATGATGATAATGTGCATGGTTCGGAGCGCAATGCACGCTGCATTGCACGCATCATATTCAGGCTGTTCAGGCTACATTTGAGCGCAGCTGTGGGTGCCTGGCAATGCATAATGCCCAATGCGGCGAGGCTGTTCTTGTAACAATGTCATGATGTTTGCCACTGTACTCATGCAAGCAGTCAACCATCTGCCAACGCTGTTGCGAGCTGCTGGTAATGCAGCAGTGCGAAACACAGGAAGGACATTTTCACTGTTTCTCGCAGCTTCATTGATGTAGTGCACTACATTCATGCAATGATACAGGCACGTAACTGGGACGCTGTTAACGTAGTCATCAGCATCATCATCGGCAGTGCTGTTTGACCGCCAGTCAACAGCCTGGCATGCCAGCTGACTGTACCAGTAAGGTGCAGATTTGTTTTAAGACAGCTGAAAAGTGATCGTTGCTCACCTCGAAAAGGTGAAGAAAAGCTGGTGATCAAGACACTACGAGCTGTGCTAACGCAATCCGACCATGACGCAGGAGCTTCAATGCGACGTTCTTGGCACCACCTATTTTCTGGACCCAATGCCACGTGCTTGATAAAGCCATGATGATTTCTCATATTATGTCGAATAACACTGCATTCTCTGAGGCGCGACGCAAACTCCGCATAGTAAGCCGGTATGGTCGACACTACGAGCTGTGCTAACCCATCAGACCATGACTCTGGAGCTTCGGTGCGACCTTCACACCTCACTCTTGCTGCTAGTCCGTCACACTTAGCCGGGAGTCCGAACTCAGCAAAGCACTACTTATAGGCGAGTTCATTCCGTTCGTTATTATCATCAGCTACTTAGAATGATCTCCATAACGTTGCCAACTGCAGAACATCAACCAAAGAGAATCAGACGCGACTGTAATAGCACCAAGTTTATACGCTTTAGTAGCCATCAGTAGCTCAACCTACTCGGGAGACTCTACTTATGTCTCATAATATCGTTGCCGTAGCAGCCCTCGTGCTGCTGTGTGCTGCCTCGGCACAGGCATCTCGCTGGAGCCTGGAGTCCGACCAGCAGGGCCGCAACCTGCTGCAGACCCCTAACTGCACCAAGGTCGACGCCCACTGCTCAACTTGCCGAAACCAAAGGGTCGCAGGCACCCGCCGCACCGAGCTGCTGTGCACCACCTGCGCCAACGGTTACAAGCTGCGTCGCGATGGCACCTCAAAGCATTGCGGTAAGCAGAAAAGCTTGCAACATCAGTTGATTTGGCGAATTGATGGCTTTCCATAAATTTCGGAGCGGGCAGGTCGTGCAAGCTCTTCGCTGGTTGATGAGTCATCACCCAGTACAGCTGTATTTCAATAACCAGCCCTGCAGCCCTCTCACAGCTGCTCATTTGAGTCACGTGGTAACGTTATCTCAGTATCTGCTTATACATCCCCTTTCGTCCGTTGCTCTGCCCTGCCCTGCAGACTGTGCCCCTGGCCTGTACAAGAATGACACCTCCGGCGAGTGCGTCTCCTGCACTGTTGGCAAGTACTGCCCAGGCGGTGACGCCGCCGGCGCCAGCCCCGCCTCCCCTTGCAATGCTGGCCTGGCCACCACCTTTGCCGGCGCCAAGAGCCAGGCTCAGTGCTTCACCATCGCTGGCTACGGCCGCGTGTCCATCAAGGCGGCTGACGGCAAGGTGACCGTGGAAGGCACTGTGTGTCCTGTTGGCACCTACAACGTGGGCAAGAACACTGCCGGCTGCCAGAAGTGCGGCGCAGGCCTGACCACCGCCAGCAGCACTACCATGACTGCTGCCGGGTGCGGTGAGTGCTGCGCCTGTTCCTTTGCTCAAACAACGTTGCACCAGTGTGCAGCAGATAGTGCCACAGCGCTTGGATGCAGCAGCAGGCACAGCAGCAGCAGCATAGACATGACAGCAGCGAGTCAAGAACGCAACGCACGTAATACTCATGTGAACAACAGCAGAAGCAGCAGCAGCAGCTGCCTGATGCTATGTGGGCTCGTATTGCCTGCACCTCACTCCTCCTTGCTGTCTGCCCTGCTCCCTGCCTGCTGCAGTGGCCCCTGCCGGCTCCTACCTGGACAAGGGCATCGGCAAGCTGTGCCAGCGCGGCACCTACTCTACCGCCCTCAACTCCGCCTCCAGTTGCACCCCCTGCCCTGATGGCATCACCACCGCCAACGAGGGCAGCGACAACAGCAACCTCTGCACACTGGCCGCCAAGGGCCACTACATCAACCCTGCCAATGCTTCAGAGGCGCTGGAGTGCGACTATCATACCTACCAGGACCAGGAGGCACCCGTGAATGAATGTAAGCCCTGCCCCCACGGCTGGAAGACCAAGGAGAAGGGCGCAACTGGCGTTGCCCTGTGCCTGGCCCCGCCCGGCTTTGAGCTGGCCAACACAGGAGAGAATGACAACATCACTGAATGCCAGATGGGCTGGTACAAAGCCGACTGGAACAGGAACTTGTGCGTCAAGGTGGGTGGCTGAAGTTGATGCTTGTGCCTTTCAGCAGCAACTGTAGTGCTTGCTGTTGAAACCGCATGAGACGTGTAGCGTGCAGCAGCGGCGATAGAAATAACCAGCTGCAATGCAATGCTGGCCTGCACGTGAGCTTCTGTAGTGTGCTCAAATGCTGACTGCGACAACGCAGCAGGCAGCCACCATTCTGTTATGTTATGTTGCGCTGTGTTACGTCATATATCTACTGCTTTCTTGTTGACGCCGCACAGCATGGACATGCCTCACACACCTGCTGTTCTTCTCTGCACTGTCACTGCTGCTGCTGCTGCTGCCTGCAGTGCGGCGCTGAACTCATCACTGCAGCAACCGGCTCCGTGTCCAAGGATGCCTGTCTGGTGCCTGCCGGTTACGGCCTGGTCTCCCTGAACCCTATGGTGGCTGAGCCCTGCGAGGCCAACACCTACGGCCACACCTTGACCCGTGTTGCTGTGGCCAACGCCCGCTGCACCGCCTGCCCAATGAACATGTTCACCCTGGATATCCTCAACAGCGCAGGACGCATAGGCCTGTACACCTCTGAGGCTGCCTGCCTGGTGAAGCCTGGATGGGGCACAACCGCCACCCTCCCCCAGGAGTGCCCAGTCGGCACATACAACGAGGGTAAGAACCGCTCACCCTGCCAGCCCTGCGGCACTGGCTGGACCACTGTCGCTGCCGGCAAGACTGCTGCAACCCAGTGCGTCATCCAGGCCGGCTGGAAGATGGGCGCTGATGGCATCCCCGCCCCCTGCGACAAGGGCAGCTTCTCCACTGGTGGAAGCGAGGGCGCACCCAACGCCACCTGCATCAACTGCGCTACTGGCTACTCAACCCAGGAGGACGAGTCTGTCAGCAATGATGAGTGTTCTGTCTGCGCACCCGGCTATGGTGGCGATGCTACTGACTGCGTGGTGTGTGCCAATGGCTACTATTCGTATGGCGGCGGCTCCAAGGATGTGCCCTGCACGCAGTGTGCTGATGGCTCCACTTCTGCCAAGCACGCAACCCACCCCCAGCAGTGCTACTCCACCCTGATCGACGCGCGCAAGGACGTGTTTGCAGTGGCCAATGAATCGATAACCTGGACGACGGACGCTACCGCTGACACTGCTGCAGAATGCGGCACTGCATGCACGAACTCTGCCGGGTGTGTCATGTACAGGTTTGACATCACCAACACCGAGACGGGCGCTGGCACATGCAAGCTGTACCCTAAGACTGAGGGTGGCTCGCACCAGGTTGGCTTCAAGGTGGCTGACGGCGCTGACTATGTGGTCTGGCCTGTTGACCAAGCCATTGGCACGGCCCTGACAGATCAGAGTGCTGCTGCTGCTGCTAACAACACAGTCACATGCATGGCAGCATGCAACGAGGCTGCGGAGTGTGAAGTGTTCCATCTTACAGGCACCACATGCACCCTGATGAGCTCTGTGTTGGAGCAGGCAGCCCTCAGCATGTTCCAGGTCCGGGGCGTTCAGCTGTACTCAGACATCCCATACCAGGTGTAAGCCGTTAACTGATGGCTGCATATGTCTGCATCATAGCGCCGTGGTTTTTGACTGCCATGTTGATGGCTGATTGATGGCAACTTGTGCTGCCATTTTGCAACACGCATGTTATAACACCATATCCACCATACAGGTTGCTCAGTTGTGAGTTTGCATAGCACCAGTTTGAATGTTCCGAATGGTCCGCTCCATACTGGCTGCCAAAGCATTGTTGACACAGCATACACCACCTGCTGTGACGGCATGGGAGAAGCTGGGTCGTTGATTTGCTGCTGCTGGTTACACCCACAGCAGCAACTACGGCTCTTGAGCGAGGTCAATTTCCTTCTCATTGCTTACATGTGGTTCATCATTTGTGTGGCTCATATGTCACTGCACATAAGCCACCGTCCATTCATTGCTGCTGCATGCCTTGTTCCGAGTGCGGTGCGCAACTTTGGCTGCTGCTGTTGTTCTATGTGCCGCACATCACCAGCTGTCTTTACAGAGAGCATCATCCTTCAGACCTTTTGCATACTTTCTGTTGCATTCCTCATCACGGCAGGCTTGGCCTGCCTTGATTCACTCACCTATAGCACGTTGTGAACCCCATTTGCATGGGGGGCCGTTTCGCATTGGCCCAGATGTTCCACTCGTTTCTGTACCGCCTGTGTGCATGGGCGGGGGTCATGTATCTGCCAGTACTTGTTTTGAGGCTCGGTTGCATGGTTGGTATCACCCGCTGTCATGGGATCAATGCATCTATCATCACCACGATCATTCATGTTTTGCTGCACGCGCTCCACCACAGGAGGCAGGCACTGTTGTTGAGTGCTTTGTTTCATGCTTTGCAACATGCTGCTTGTCTTGTGGCCATGGCGCCTGCATGCGAGTGCTGCACTGTTGAGTGCGCGCTGAGCAACTTAGCAAACTCAGTTCATTTGAGAAGTGTAGTGTGTGGGCTGCGTCAGACAGTGTGTGGGTTTCTGGATGTGTTCCTGGAAGGGTCTTGTATCTGCCCATACGGGGATAGACTCAATGCATGTCATGCATTGAAGCTGCTTCATATGCTGTGTAGTTGCTAGATGCTATGGAACACCCATCTTTTGGACATGTTTGTGTTGCTCTTGCTGCCTCACGGCAGATCATGCACACCTTTGGTATCCTGCCTCCTTAGTTTTGCATTGCTTTTGACGAGCCCACCCCTATGTTCAGACCAGTTTGTGTACTTGCAGATTTGCCTGCACATCTACATGCAGTGGATGTGCATTGATGTTGCCTTTACAATCCTTGATTACTGCGGTGCCAGAGCCGCTATGATTATAAGCACTGTACGGTGTTCAACCAGGATGGCGGCCAACCCTCACGCTTGCAAGTGGTGATTGGCGCAGCCATGCTGTTTTTTCACAAACCTTTGTTGCATACATACGCATCCCAGGCCGCTGCTCTGACGGCAGCTAGCCATCACTGTTGGTATGTACAGCCGGCCGCTTTTTGAAGGCCTGTAGCCCCTGATTACGCAGTCGATTGCAGGACTAGTGCACAAAAGCCGTTTTCTGTGTTTGTTTTGACGCTCGCGCATCAGCGTGGCGAGACAGTGCTGCATTGCAGCCAGTGCATCTGGCGCTAAATCAGCTCCCAGCATAACACAGCATTAGTGGTGCTGCTGCCACAGGTGTGTGACATGCAGGCAGTTGGCATGTTCAGCAGCAGAGCTGCAATGCACTTGAATCGAAGCTTCTTGCTGGGATGCAAGCACCTCTGGGCTCGCCACTGCAAGCAGTATTGGTCTTAGCACTGCTACCACTGCATTGTTGCGGAAGGTTGGTTTGAGATGTTGAAATTCGTGACTGAACGGACCATTTGGCCGTTTGTTGTTTGTACAGCTGGCTGTTTCCAGCGCCTGCTCTGCCTGCTGATTTTCTGCGGTATGCATGCTACATGGCTTGCTGCCATGGTAACGCTGCAGCCTGCCAGCAGTTGATGTTCAGAAGAATGATATGTTCTGTAACATCCATTGCATGATGAATAGCGTGATGGGTTGGTTGCTGTGAAGGTTATCGCTGGCAGCCGTCGAGCATCACATACAACACTGGCGGTGCCAGTGGTGGTTGCTGATAGTACATCTTCAGCATCACCTGCCATACAAAGTTGCGTCCTCTGTAACTAACAACTGTCATGACTCAAAGTGACTACTTCTTTAGTTGTTTGCAGCCGACTGAAGCACAGCTCCAATTCATCGACACGAGACACATTCTAGAAACCAGTAGGCAGTGATCCATCAGAAAAAGCGGCGAACAGCCAGCCATGCACAGTGTTTGCAGATTCGTGATCACAGATGCACCAGTCGCTTGCTTGAAACCATGGCTGCAGAACTGGCGTAAAGGACGCGGATCGTGCTGCCAAGTGGATGCCGCACTGCAATTTGCACAGCAGTGCAAGCCAGTCTCCTCTTGGAGATACGGTAAGACGTTGGCAGCATGCCCATGATTCATGTTGCGTGAACCTCACACATTCAGCAGCATATGGATGGCCCTGTCCACAGTCCCTTAGGTGCAGTCTGTGACAAGTTGCAGGATGCAAGCCGGAGGCTGCAATGCAGCATAGCTGCGAGAGCACCATGGAAGCATGCGCTTGGCAGCCATTTAGGATGCCATGCACATGTGCTGTTGGGCTGTTGGAGTGGCACTTTTTCAGGTACATGTGCACCAGGAACCGGTCAGCTGCTGCTTCTGCTGCTAGCAAGCTTTGCCTAGGTCAAAGGTTTCTAATACAGCAGCAGCAGCAGCAGCAGCAGCAGCAGCAGCAGCAGCAGCAGCAGCAGCAGCAGCAGCAGCGGCAGCCTTGCTGCTCCATTGCTGCGCAGTTGAGGAGCAGCAGTGCTGCTGCCATCACGTCTTGCAATGTTGCCAGCCAACGCTGCTGAAAATCACAAGAATGTCAGACTACAGGCGTACTGCCATCCTCCTATAAGAGTGTCCAACGCTTGCGGAACACGCACAGTGGCTAACAGAACAAACTCCTCCTGTGCATAGTGTTTGGTAGCTTTGATGACTAGCTTTATGTATGTTCACAACCACACTGATGGCAGGCAGAGGGGCTGCTGCTGATGCTGCTGCTGCTGCTGTGCTGCACTGATGAGCACCACCACAGCTGCAGCAGGCGCAGCTAATTTGCTTTTGTGTCACAGCACGCCTCTGCACTTTGTTTGCGCAGCGCCACGCTGGCACATGCTCACTGCCGGTTGCACATTGCATTGCCTGCCAGCTTTGACTATGGCTGAGTGGGCTGCAGCGGATAGTGCCTCCTGCAGACTCAATGCATCTGCTGCAAGGAAACCACATCATGTGGATCTGTGCACACGTTATGATCACAGATCAACCAATGCACGGGGTGCAGGGGTAATACAACGGATCAACAGGCTTCCAGATTCAACCTGGAAGCGCATCTTCTCCATCACATACAGATAAAGGTCGTGCACATCATGCGCATGAGTCACGCGCCAGTGGTGTGACAACATCAGCAATGCTCTGGCAGCGCTGTCACAGCAGTGCTGCACATCACCTGGGGCTGCCTGGAGCCATCTGTTTGGCAACTCAGCGAGCAAGATTGTACCGGAATCAACACTATTCTCATGCATATAATGCCGCGACGTCTACAGCAGGATTTCGTAAGCAGCCAAAGCACAACTTCAAATCTTCGGAGCCCTCCACATTGCTCAAACGTGGTCATTCCATAATGTCTAACCAGATTAGAAGCTTATGCAGAGTTGAAATGTGGAGTGGCTGTCCGGCGAAGCACAAGGGCTTATGCCCGGCGAGCCGTTTGCAGAACATGTTCCAGGTTTAGCAGCGCTGCATTGCCACAAAACAGCACGGAAATCAGCGAGAACGATCAGAGCAATAATATTCAGCATAGTTGGCGACGATTATTACTATAGTGTGAAGTTCTGGACGAGGACTTCCCCGTGGCTCCATGTACACACTGTGAGCTTCGCTGTGAAGGGCTGCAAGTGCGGACTGCAGGGGAGGACTGCAGTCACTCTTTCGGCCAGTCCGTCACACTAGACAGCAGGCCGCACCCAACCTGCAACCGTATAAAGCTTCGCGAAGCACAGCAAGCTGCATCAAGTTCAATTCCAATCGCAACTAATGCATTGTAGTCGCAATTAACAGGAAGACAGAACATTCAGAACCAAACCGAACGTGTAGCAGTCCTCTACTACTGGTCTTCAACGCGTCGGCCACAGCCCTGACATATTGCAGCAAAAACCTTTCATTATGGCGCGCAGATGTATGGCCGCAGCAGCGCTTGTGCTGCTGTGTGCTGCCTCAGCACAGGCTGCCAGGTGGAGCCTCGAGACCGATGAGCAGGGTCGCAGCCTGCTGCAGGAAGCCAAGTCCCCCAACTGTACCAGGATCGACGCCCACTGCTCAAAGTGCCGCAACCAGAGGATCCCAGGCACCCGCCGTAGCGAGCTAGTGTGCTCTACCTGCGACAGCGGTTACAGGCTGCGCCGCGATGGCATCTCAAAGACATGCGGTGAGTTGGCTGCCCATTTCTTGCCATGACCGACAGCAGCAGCAGCAACAGCAGCAGCGTTGCCAGCGTTGCTTCTCCTGCACCGCAGCCAGTGCAACATTGGCTTGCTAGCTCACCACTGCTGTCAGCTGGGCAGTTGTTGCACGCATGCTGCTAGGCTGCCGGTGTTTCCTTAGCTGCTGCTTCATTGCACACCATACTGACCCATGAACCCTGCCTGCCCTGTGCTGCACCCTTCAGACTGTGCTCCTGGCCTGGCCATGGACGCCAACAAGAACTGCCAGCCATGCTCCAAGGGCAAGTTCTGCCTGGGTGGTGACGCCACTGTCAACCCCACCAACGCAGAGTCCACCTGCCCTGACGGCCTCGAAACCACCTTTGCCGGTGCCAAGAGCCAGGCTCAGTGCTTCACCAAGCCCGGATACGGCCGCACTGCCGCCAAAGGCAGTGACGGCAAGGTTTCCCTGGCCGGCGTGGTGTGTGACATCGACACCTACAATGTGGGCTCCAACACTGCCGGCTGCCAGAAGTGCGGTGCAGGCCTGACCACTGCCACCAACGGCTCCGACTCCGCCGCTGACTGCCGTGAGTGCCTCTAGCACTTGTGTAATTAATGGTTACTGCTGTAGCTGTGTTGCAGCAGGAGTAGCAAGGTGCTGTCATGATGCTGCCGCACTGAATGACAGATTATGTGTACAGCGGCTCCTGCAGCTGAGAATGTGGCAGCAGCAACTTGATCTAGCGCAGTCATGCATTGAACACTGATGTGGCAGCAATGCTGTGGGTTGCTGCGATGCATCGCCTGACTTTCTTGCTGCTGCTGCTGCTTCTGCAGAGGCCCCTGCCGGCTCGTACATGGACAAGGGCATCGGCAAGCTGTGCCAGAAGGGCACCTACTCCACCGCCCTGAACACCAACGCCAACTGCATCCCCTGCCCTGATGGCATCACCACCGCCGCCGAGGGCAGCACCACCGCTGCTGCATGCTCCCTGGCGCTCAAGGGCTACTACATTGACTCCATCAACTCCACAAATGCCATCAAGTGCCCCCTGGACACCTACCAGGACCAAGAAGCTGCAGTGACGTCCTGCACTCCTTGCGATCATGCCTGGAAGACCAAGGAGACTGGCGCCACTGGCCCCGCCCTGTGCCTGGCCCCACCCGGCTTTGAGCTTAAGGATGGTGCCACCAACATCACTGCTTGCGCTGCTGGCTCCTACAAGGCTGACTGGAACAGGAACCCATGCGTGGAGGTGAGTTGCCTTGCCCTGGCTTGATTGATGCTTGGATGATATGTGTGCAGCTGTTGTATTGCACGGGATAGCAGCAACAGCCCATTGCTTTCCAGCAGTTCGTTATTGCATTCCTGTCTAGAGTGTTGCATCAAGCTTACAGCACTAGCTTTGATCAGCCTAGTTGGCAGCCATCTAGGCCGCTGCTTGCACATGGCCACTCTTCCACAAGCCTGTCACTCACCCGCCTCTGCTGCCCCTGCTGCTGCCTTCTCATCCCTACAGTGCGGTACTGGCCTCATCACCAAGGAGGCTGGCTCCGTGTCCAAGGATGCCTGCCTGGTGCCTGCCGGCTACGGCCTGACCTCCCTGTCTCCTATGGTGGCTGCGCCTTGCGAGAGGAACACCTACGGCGACAGCGTGGACCGTGCTGCTGTGGCCAACGCCCGCTGCACTGCTTGCCCTGCCGACATGTTCACCATGGACACCCTGGAGACCAGGACCCGCAACAGCAACGAGTACTACACCTCTGAGGCTGCCTGCCTGGTGAAGCCTGGATGGGGCACAACCGCCACCCTCCCCCAGGAGTGCCCAGTCGGCACATACAACGAGGGCAAGAACCGCCTGCCCTGCCACCACTGCGGCACTGGCTGGACCACCGTCGCTGCCGGCAAGACCGCTGAGAGCCAGTGCGTTGTCCAGGCTGGCTGGAAGTTGGCCGCTGATAACATCCCCGCCCCCTGCGACAAGGGCAGCTACTCCACTGGTGGAACCGAGGTTGCACCCAACGCCACCTGCACGCCCTGCGCTACTGGCTACTCAACCCAGGAGGACGAGTCTGTCAGCAATGAGGAGTGTGCCGTCTGCGCACCTGGCTTTGGTGGTGCTAACTGCGGTCAGTGCACATGGGGCACATTTGCTTCTGGCGGCGCCAAGGTTGGCGATGCCTGCGCAGCTTGCGCCAGTGGCTCCACCTCCAGGAAGGGTGCCACCCAGTCCCAGCAGTGCTACTCCACCCTGATTGATGCCCGCAATGACGTGTTCAACCTGGCTGACGAGGGTGCCTGGGCCAACAACCTTGCCACCACCGGCACCACTTGTGGTGCTGCCTGCGATGCTTTGGACGCATGCGTGATGTACAAGTTTGTGGTGAACGAGGCTGGTCAGGGCAGTGGCAAGTGCAGCCTGCTGTCTGAGGCAAGCAGCCCCAGCCACACTGTTGGCTTCAAGATTGGCAATGGTGATGACTACTCTGTGTGGGGCCTGAACCAGGCTGTGGGTGCTGCGCTTGACCCCATGCCTGCTGCTGCTGGTTCTGCCAGCACAGAGGCACTGTGCAAGGAAGCATGCACCTCTGCAGCTGAGTGTGAGGTGTATGTATTTACTGGCACCACCTGCACCCTAACCAAGTCAGAGCTGGAGCAGGATTCCATCAGCATGTTCCACGTTGTGGGTGCCAAGCTGTACTCCGACCTGCACCCTTGAAGCACAGCGATGTGAAGCGCATATTGTAGTGGTTTGTGCACTACCCTTTGAGCTTCGATGCTGCAGCAGCCTGCCAAACAAGCTTGCTGCTGTGTTTCTGTCAGGGGCCATTTGTTTCATCCTGCGCTCTGCAGCCCTTTGCTGTATGTGCATCACGTTTGTCATGATCCTGCCCTTTCTTTGCATCTATTTCCATCCTGCAGCAATCCCTATGATTACTGCTGTAGGGTGGGCTCAATCTTTTCGTGCGCACACTCCTGCCTCAAGGCACAAATAGTGCAGTTACAATGCTGAGTCAGCATCCTATGTTCATTTGATGTGAGATACCCTTTTCTATTCCAGTGCTATTCTGCTTTTGTCTAGCAATACGCGGTTGCTCTTCAGACTAGGTTGCACATACACTGTCAAGGCTTGTATATGATGAAGAATCCACTTTTGCTGCTAGATGTAGCAACAGGCGGTAGTCATTGTCATTCCCTTTTGCAGCAGTGTCACCATTGTTGCTTCATGCTCCTCTTATGCATCCACTTGAGTGCTTGCCCCCTGATTATACTTGCAGCCAAACCGGCTGCCTATCTTTCACTGCATACGCAGCGTGCTCAAAAGTTCAAAGCCTCCAATGCGGTGTTTGGGATCCTATGTCATTCGGCTGGGATGCTTATCACACTATTTGCAAGTTCCACATCCTGCCATCATTGGTTCCAGGTTGTGTTGAAGCTGTCCGTGACAGTGCAGTGTATAGCGTGTACACGCTGCTTCCTTTGTGTGACTTTGCAGTACCCAGAGGTAACACTGTCAACGACACACCACAATGGCACTTGCCAGCAGCCTGATGACTGTCCTTTCGCTCCAAGACTGCAGCTGTCACAGCTCTCACCTAACAGGCCTGGTACCATGCATTGAAACAGCTGTACCGCCTACCAGGCTCAAGGCTTGAGCTCACTCGCCTTGATATAACACTGTCATCAAGAAGTTACATGACGGTTGACTGGCTAAGTCCACCACTGGATGCGTCGGTGCAGCGGTGGCCTGTAGAAAGAAATGCAGGAACTGCTTCTTGGCCTAGCTCCTGTACTGTTAACTCCTTCAAGCACGCAGCCGAAGAACACACGGGCAGCTCCAGTATACTGCTTACTAGTAAGCAAAAAGCCTGAGGCGGATCGAGGCAGCACACAACGTGACCTTGGGCACTTTTAAAGCACTATCCATCACAGGCAGGACCAACAGAACAAGCACACACTGTGGCACAGAGTGCCTGATAACTGTCCCGCTTCAAACCGTAACAACAATCAGCAGCATCTGCAGCGGCCTGCGGGGCTATGATCATTGCAGCAAGACCATTGGCAGGGCTAGCAAGCTAGCTGCGCATGCGGCACAGCCAGCACCTCCGCTGCCTGTGCCGTGACTTGCTGCAGACACAGGTGGGCAAGCCTGAATGTGCAGCGGGCCTGCACCTGGACTGCTGCAGCTGTAGCGGATGTGATGCTGCAACGGCCACAAGGACGCACACGTGCATGAATAGCAAGCATGGATGCCAGCCACACCATCTGCGATTTGTTTATAACCATAAAAGAAAAACGTTACCCTGCAACAGCCACCAGCACTCGCAGCATTGAAGCGCTTCAAGCAGGCCCATAACAACACACTCACAGCCAGGCGAAAGCACTGCAGCTGTTTTTTTCTACCCTAGATGTACAACATCAACATGCTGCGGGCTTGCATACAGAACAGCTGCCGGACTCGCAGAGCTGCCAAGCATGCTGCTGCAGCAGCCCAGCCCCTCGGCTTGACACAGCACGCTGCATGCGCGCCACGCTGCACAAGGCGCTGCAGCCGCAGCGCAAACAATCTCACTGTTACCACATGCTCACAGCCGTGCTGCCAGCTTTTGCGCTTTGCAGCCAGGATGTCCAGCGCCATGCGCAACACATCCTCTGCAGGCACGCAGCCATAGACTTGCGGAGCTTCACACCATCATACCTTCCCCGTCCTTGCGGCCCAATCACAGCACACTGGCTGCATGATGTGCCGCCGCATTGCAGCCGCCGTGTTGCAGCCGCCGTGTTGCAGCCCCTTCAGCGGAGCACAAGCACACACTGCCTCACAGCCGCGCTGCCAGCTTGTCACACTTTGCAGCCAGGATGTCCAGCGCCATGCGGAACAAGTCCTCTGCAGGCACGCAGCCGGTGCTCTCTATAGTGAAGATGAAGTGGTCCTTGCGCTTGCGCAACTGGATGGCCTCGGCCCACTTGTCTTGCTCCAGCAGCCGCCGCACCTGCAAGTTTGAAAGAACACAGCATCATACCAGGAACTTAAGTAACACATGGTGAAGATGAAGTGGTCCTTGCGCTTGCGCAGCTGGATGGTTTCAGCCCACTTTTCCTGCTCCAGCAGCCGCCGCACCTGCATTTTTTTTGAAAGAACACAGCATTGAAAGCAGTACAGTTTGTGTGAAGCTGAAAGGTTGCGGGTATAAGGCGCTTGCGCAGCTGGTTGGGCTCAGCTAACCGCTGCTGCTGCAAGGGCCTGACTCTTGCGCAAGGAGAGCTACACATGCACAACTGCAGACGACTGCGCGCCTATACACAGCTTGAACCACAGGCACATACATACACACACCCATACCCAGCACGCACACATGTACACAAGCACAAAAGCAGGCGCGTAAACAAAAACAGCAATGTGACAAGCCTCAGGGCTTTCCCAAAAGGGTTTTGATCACTGCAGGTTTCCCTGCTACAAATCTACTATCTAGTTAGCAAGCATCATAGGCCGGAGTCACACAGCCACACAAACAGGCAAACATGGCACCACACCAACACCCTGCAACTGGCAACACACACGACAAATCGCTGAGCACCAACATGCATCAACTGCACCATGCTACAGCAGCAAACAGCAACAAAAAACGTCTGTCTGCATCTTCACCAACCTCTGCCACATACACACACAGCTGAGCAGCACCATGCCACTGCCATAGCTGCCAAGCGCACGCACGGCAGCAGCAACAACAGCAGCTGTAAACACGCAGCAGCATATCTGTAACAATATCTACACAGCAGCCGCACATGCCCAGCAGCAGCAGCAGCAGCAGCAGCAGCAGCACTCACCCGCTCGAGTTTGTCCTCATGCTGCCGCGCCTCCCCCACCACCAGCTGCCCATCCTGCACACTGAACAGGCCAGGCACTGCTGCTGCCAGCTCCTGCGCATCTGCACCTGCCACTGGCTGCAGCAGCACCACCTCAGGATGCAGCCTGTACCATGCTGTGGCCACTGGAGACCACTTGGCATGCTCGCGGCCCACGCCTTTCACTGCATGTGCTTCCAGCTCTATGCACTGCAAGGGTGACAGCAGCAGAAGCAGCAGCAGCAAGGAGAAGTCAGCTGCAGCAGCAGCAGCAGCCGAGGCCTCCAGCGGTGCACACAGCTGACAGTGCCGCACTTGCACATGTCGGACCTCGGCGGAGCAGTTCGTGCTTGTGCCTGCCGCGCAGCAGAGCAACATGTTGCAGCAACATGTTGCAGCAATGTCATAGCAGGGAAAGCTGTGCAGGTGCTGCAGCCATGCAAGCCAGCGCAGCCAACACTACATTTAGGAAACAACTGCTACATCCTGATGTGTCAGATATGAAATCAGCAGGTGTGGCAAGACCCACCTGGCCAGGACGCAGCTTTGCCAGCAGAATGTTTTGCTCCACGTCCCGAGGTGGCGCTGCAAACATGCCCTCCTGGCTGCGGCCAAACCTGCAGCAGCAGCAGCAGCAGCAGCAGCAGCAGCAGCAGCAGCAGCACATATGCACGGTCAACGTCGGCCAAACATGGTCAAACATGGATTGGTGTGCCGCCGGTCCAGCGCCAGCACTTGGTGAAACCCAGCAGCACAGGTGTATTTGGGGTGATGGCCGCATAGCTGCAGCAGCAATATGTGCCATTGCTGTGGCAGTATGTTCCCTGGCTGAGTAATGACAGCATACATGCGGCTGGTGAGCAGCCGCATGCATTGCATGGCCAGGAGGTGCAGCACATCTGCTTGCCTGACTTGCATAGCTCGGCACGGCACTTACAAGCCGTGCGGCTGCCAATGCAGGCAGAAATTGTGAAGACAGCACAGCATATTGCACTACTGTGACCCATGCCCTCTGCCGCAGTGCACTGCGGCTGCCAATGCATGCAGTGATTGTGAAAACGGCAGAGCATGGTGCACTGCTGTAGCCCCGCGCCCTATGCCGCAGTGCACTTGCTGTCTTAGGAAGTACCTCCACCTGCTGATGCTGTAGCTGCTGCTGCTGATAAACGCCGCTGCCTCGCCGCCGCTGCTTCACACTTTGTCCTTCAAAGCAATTTTTCAACTGCTGCTGCTGCCCCTGCTCTTACAAGGCTTGCATCACAAGGAGAATCAGAATTAACAAAACAAAGTAACGCCCTGCTCACCTGCAGCCAGTCTCGTCAGGCAGCTCACTGCCACTAGGCAGCCACACCAAATCGCGCGAGTACACTGCAGTACACAGCAGGCGGCGCAGGACACACAAGTTTACGTAAGTAAGTGCAGGCAAAGTCAATGCTAGAGCATAGGCAAGCGCAGCAGTCAGTCATGGCAGAGCTACTTGACCAAAGGCAATTAGTGTACACAGCAGACGCTCTCCTGCAAGTCTGCACATAACGTTACATGCTCTCCTACGCCCAAAAACATCCTAGCGCAGCTGTCAGCCAATCAAACAGCCCTCACCATTGTCGTTGACCATGCTGCCGTCCGCCACCCTGCTGCAGCGCACCGCCAGCCCAACATGCCGCAAGCATGCCGTCAAACATGCCTCAAGCAGCCTCAAACATGCGTCAAACTGCCCTCTAACACGCAACAAACATGCCTCAAACAGCCCCCACCTTTGTCGTTGACCATGCTGCCGTCAGCCGCCCTGCTGCGGCGCACCGCCAGCCAGTCAAACATGACTTAAACATGCGTCAAACATCCGGTCAAACATGCCCCAAACAGCCCTCACCTTTGTCGTTGACCATGCTGCCGTCAGCCGCCCTGCTGCAGCGCACCGCCAGCTTGAACACAACGCTGTTGCTCTCCCCGGCAGCATCCTCACCAGAGCGCCACGCCAGCGCGTTGGGGTCCACTGCAAGTGGCACCAGGCCCAGCCTGTGCGACAGCACCTCATCCTGCAGTGCATCAGTCAGGGTGGCAGTGCAGTGCAAGGCAGCATGGCAGTATGTGAGCAGGTGCTGCTGTGCTGGGGTGCACTGCCAGGGGCACCAGGCCCAGCCTGTGCGACAGCACCTCATCCTGCAATTCAATAATGGGGAGTAGCAGCACAAGACATTAAGAGGCCTTGCAAGCGAGCTAGGGTCAACTGCCAGGGGTGCCAAGCTCAGCCTGTGGGACAGCACCTCGTCCTGCAATTTATGAATGGGGAGTAGCAGCACAACACATTAAGAGCCTTGCAAGCGAGCTAGGGTCCACTGCAAGCGGCACCAGCCCCAGCCTGTGCGACAGCACCTCGTCCTACAGTAAAGCAGTAGCAGTGCCAGTGCAGGGCAAGGCAGCAAGGCAGTATGTGAGCAGGTGCTGATGTGCTGGGGTCCACTGCTAGGGGCACCAAGCCCAGCCTGTGCGACAGCACCTCATCCTGTAGGGTAGCAGCAGTGCAGAGCAGCATGCTTGCGTTGTTCACAATGAAGACGGGCTCGATTGCAACAGTGGGCACCTCACTGATGAGGATGCGCTGCAGCATCTGAAGCGGCCAAGGTGGGTGTGGCACCGAGGCAATCAGGCAAGCTGTGACAGGCTAGCAAGGTGAAGGGGAAGGGGAGGGGCACAACAGGCACAACACCAAACAAGATGTGCAGACATGCTGCACGGCCGCGCCTCCCACCTGGATGATGCTTGTGTTGTTTACGATGAACATGTGCTCGATCGCAACAGTGGGCACCTCGCTGATGAGGATGCGGCGCAGCATTTGAAGGCCAGAGTGTGTGTGGCACCGCGGCAACGGGGCAAGCTGTGACAGGCTAGCGAGGCGGAGGGGAGGGGGAGGGGCACCTCAGGCACAACACAACCACCAAACAAGATGTGCAGACACGCTGCACGGTTGCGCCGCCTACCTGGATGATGCTTGTGTTGTTCACGATGAACACGTGCTCGATCGCAACGGTGGGCACCTCGCTGATGAGGATGCGGCGCAGCGCATTCGCGAGCGCGGGGTCTGCGCCGATCATGTCGAACACCAGCCGCTCCGGCGACAGCTCCTGCACCTGTGCATATACACACCACACCACATTTGCACAAACAAAGCTTGAGACACGTCCGCAGCAGCCGGCAGCTCTTTGCAATGTTTGTGCGCGTGGCAGCGCGGCTACGGCGGTTGTGCTGTGCTGCCGCTGTTGCTGCTGTTCTTGCATTGTCAACTCCAACCGCTTGCTGATTGCTGCTGCCGTTGAAAGCTGTTATGCCAAGCAGCCTGCTCCCTCAGCTGCCCTGTGTCCTGCTGCTGCTGCCAACTTGGCTGCTGCGTCTTGTGCAGTGCGCCAGCCGCATTTCCCACTGTTGCAGACCACCCACCTGTATGTCAAAGTGGCCTGTCCAATCATCCAAGTCCCATGCATTGTCCACAGCCGCCTGCCTCTACTGCTGCACACTCGCATGCACGCCACGCGCGCTGTTCTATCAGCTGCCCCTGTGTTCTGCTTGGCTGCTGCATTTTGCGCCATGCATCCGCCGCATTTCTCCCTGTTGCAGACCACGCACCTGTATGTCGAAGTGGCCTGTCCAGTCGTCAAAATCCCAAGCATTGTCCACACCCAGCGGCATGTACATGCTGGCTGAGGTGGCGGTGCTGGTCTGCAGTTGAAAAGGATTCCAAGTGCAGTATGAAAGGCAGGCAAGGTGCAGGATGGCTTGATGGATTGGCTACAGCTGATGACTGCAAGAGTGTCTGCACTTGATGTGTGGGTCAGTGGTGTGTCTAGGGGGTGCTGGAGGAGTTGGCTGTGGCTGCATAGACTGAAGAGCAGACTTATGGCAGCTCCATGCTGAAATGTCTTGAGCCACATTCACACCAGGAACAGTGGCTACTGCTGTCTCGGCAGACAGAGATACAGGCACAGTCTGGCCGTGCGGCGACTGTGCAGCAGCTGCAAGGCAAATGAAACATGCACTGGTTCATTGGCCTAGATTGAAACTACCCAGCACAGCTGCTTCCTCCTGAGCAGCTGAGGTGCTGTTGCAATGTAAACGGCCTGCTTTGAGGCAGTCAAGATGGGCAGGCCATGCAGCACTCTGAACTGCATGTGGCACAGCCGGCTGGCAGCACAGCAGCCTGACAGCCGTAGACTGCCGACCCTGGCCTGAGCACTCACGTGGGTGTTGACGATTGGGCCACATAGCACATAGTTCCGTTGAGTTTCTAGAGGCTCCGGCAGCTTCTGCTTCTCCTTCTTCTTCTTTGTCATGGCTGCTGCTGCTGCTGCTACTGCTGCTCTGCTGCTGTGTGCTGATGCTCTCGACTACTATCCACGAATGTGTTCTTTCCTGTTCAGAGTATGCTTGTTATCTACCAGGAAGCAGCAAACGTACAATTTGCTTTCAGCGAGCAGGTAGAGGCTTCAGCTCGGGAACACAGAAGTGGACGTCCCAGACGGCAACGGCAGATCGAAACACAGTAGCTGGCGTCAAAATATGCTTCAAAAGGCTGCAGCTCGTTGAACTGATTGAACGGCAGCAAAGCTTACGTAGTCCGCAGTCTTTGGCACTTTGACATGTCATCTGACCTGTTGTCTGCCCGCCTGTTGCAGTGCGCCCCAACAGCTCAACGCGGTTGATATATTAATGGACTTACACCTGATGAGATTGCCTTCCTTGACAGCGAAAGTACCTATCTGTGCCGCACTGTTTGGTAGGGGTAGATGCAGGAGTAGCAGCAGGAGCAGCACCAGCAGCAACAGAAGCCCCGCATCTTTGAAGAGAGATTCGCGCTCACACTGCATCTGGCCATTCAGAGCTCAAGGTTGAAAGCTATCACGCATTGTGTTGGCGGGTCACACACACGCAACTAGACCCGGGTCTGGTGACACATGAGAGTGTCAGGCACTCTCTGCCCCTTTTTTGAGCCAACAACATGCTCCACCACTGAATTACCACCAAATTGTGTCCAACGGTATGACAGTCGCACAGCAGCTGATCTGGCGGGCGGCCCCAGGCTGCATGATGGAAGGTTCATCATGCAGTGTGCAGTGTGTTGACAGGGCAGGATTCAGCAAGAGAGGCTGCTTAGGTGCTGACATCTCACCAAAAGCGCTGTACGTCAATGATGGGTTCAGCTGAGATGGTACAGGCTGGTCTGAGGGGGGGGGGAGGGCAGCAAGTACAGGTTTTGTACTGTCTGATCACCCTGTACTGCTCCACGGAGGTTGCTGCAGCTTGATGTATATTTTACTGCTGATACGTTCAAAGGGCCAGACAGCAACCGATAGGTATGTGTGCCAGCGTACCTGCCGTGGACGTCACCCGTGCTGCTACTGACGGTCAGGTGACCGTCACTCGGATATGGAAACGGTCCGCGGTAGACCGCCAGGGTGGCCTAGTAACGTTGGATTTCAACACTTTCTGCAGTAGGAGGTGCTTGGAGCAACATTCAGCTGTTGTCCAGCATGTCTACACTGTGCGGTCCACGCAGTATCCGAGTGGTGCGCACACAATCTACGAAGATGCTCCAATGACATGGCAGGGATGTTGTCCCCACTGCAGGCGGAGCAATGAGCATATGTGCTGGTATGATCAACTCGTTATCGGTGTCTGTTTCCATAAAGGCGTCCTATTGGGCTCACAGGTCGCCCTGCTCGTCGGTCGTTGGAAGGCTGCCCTGCACACGCGAAACTAGTTAATGTTTATCAAGACATGATTATATCAATGAACGCAGAACAGCTGGAAAAGAAAGGCAGTGGCACCGGTGTATTCCTGCCAAGGGTGTCTGTCTCTTGGCCTGTGAAGTGGGCTGCTGCAGGCAGCGACGGCATCTCGAGCAACCCTCATACTGCTTCACGTATTCCGCGCGTTCACCAAGGCAGTCAGCTTCGCCAAGCGATGACAGAGCACGCTGCCAGCGCTGCTGTGGTCGAGGTGCTGCCCAACCTCACGCCAGTGTCTTCGCCCACGGCAGGGGCAGTAGACCAACACATGTCCAACAGCATGTCAGACGGCTTCACCAACAGCGGTGCCATGCAGTTCAGCAGGGGCGCAGCATCAGAGGAGACATACAGCAGCAGCAGCTGGAGTGACCAGCTCTCAGCAGCACCAGAGATCGGTGGATGGAACATCAGGCGCAGCAGCAGCACCGCCAACAGCCAGCAGCCACGATCCAGATCTCACATGAGGCAGCTCCTACAGCAGCACCAGCAGATGCAGCAGCAGCAGCAGCAGATGCAGATGCAGCAGGGCCAGTCAAACAGCAGCGGCCAGCGCCCACCGCCCGCCTGCCAGGACAGCCGCAGCTGGAGCAGCGGCAGCAATGCTGCCATGAACAACGCTGCAGCAAGCTCCCTCCCGCCAGTGCCCCCTCCTCCCAGCCGCTCCTCAACAGCATCTGCTACAGCTACAGCATCAGCCCTTGTTCCTGCAAGCCGTAGCATCCAGATGCAGCAGCACAGCTACAGCCTAAGTAGCTCCCACTTGGAAATGCCCGGTACATCCACAGACACCTATGGCACTGCGTGCACCGAGGCTTCAGGCACTGCCCGCAGCAGCAGCAGCAGCAGCAGCAGCAGCAGCAGCAGGGCAGCACTCGCAGCAGCACTGGCGAGGATGATGACAGGCAGTGAAGGCATGCAGCCTCCAAACTTCTGGGTGCCTCCTGAGCAGCTGCAATCAACTTCGCACAGCATTGGCGGCGGCAATGGCAGCTTTGCTGTGAGTGTGGGTTTCAACAGTACGCTGCAGCAGCAGCAGGCTACTAAGCACAACCACAGCGCACCAGTGCCTGGCAGGATTGAGCAGCAGCAGCTGCTGCAGCTCATGCAGCAAGCTGTGAGCAGCAGGGCGCTTGGTGACGAGCAGCTGCAGCAGGCCATGGGCAGCCAGCAGCACTCTCAGGCGCTGCTCAGCGAGCTTGATGCGCAGCTGCTGCAGCTGCTGCAGCTGCGGGAGCATCTTGAGTCCTGCAGCAGCAGCTCTGCTGCTGCTGCTGCTGCTGCTGGCTCGCCTGCGCTGCAAGATGCTGCTTACATGATGGGCTGCGGCGGTTTTGAGGCATGTGGTGATGCTGCTGGTATGGCATGTGTGCCAATGGCTGCTGCTGCAGGCATGCTTGACATGCCAGCAGCAGATTGCGCTGAGCTGCTGCAGCTGCAGGCAGCTTCCGCTGCTGAGTCAGCAAACAAGCTGGCAATGCTGGGCTGTGATGCTGGCGGCCAGCCGCTGCTGCTGCTGCAGCATAACAGCGACCCCTGCTTGGCTGGGCACAGAAATGTGGCACGCAGCAGCAGCTATGACCAGCAGCAGCAGTTTGTAAACAGCGAATCGATGCTGGCTGGTGCTGGTGGTGGCTGGAGGGAGGCGAGGCTGTCGGAGGTGCAGCAGAAGATGCTGCAGCTGGCAGATGTGCAGACGGTGAGCGTGGTGTGCTGTTGCGGGCGCAGCAGCAGCAGCAGCAGCAGCGTCTGCGTGATGTGTGATATGTGATGGCGTTGCGGAGCCTTTTTGTTTGTATGTTTCAACCCGTGGAACGGATGCATCAGCCAGGGGGCGCAACGATGCAACCTGCATGTTGGCTTCCTGTGCATGTGCTCTGACACCTGCTGCACTCTTTTGCTGCTGCTGCTGCTGCTGCTGCTGCTGCTCAGGCACAGCGTCAACTTCAGGAGGAGCTGCTCGCCTTGCTGCGCTGATGCGCGGCTGTGATTCCGCGGCGAAAACGCGTGTACTACCGTGAAACTACCGACATCACACACTGTGGACATGTCTGAACACCTGCATGCAGTGAAATGCTGCAGATCTTTTGCGTTGCTGGGCTGTCAGCTGGGGTGCTCGGATGGCCCTCAGTCTGCTGCTCTGTTTCCTGTCGGCTGTGCTAAGAAACCAGCCCTATTCATCGCTGTACTGTGTGTACTGTGTGCATGATTGCAGCCTGCAGCTGGTGCAGCCTGCCGGCTGCCAGCCTGTTTGTTTGTGGATGCGCGTGTGTTCTGGCTGCGTGGCGGCTACTGGTGCTGTGCTTCTGCCTGTGCTGCTTGTTGACTGCGCATGCCGCATTACTGTACTTGTGGATCCACATGTGTTCTGGCTGCGTGGCGGCGGTTGGTGCTGTGCTTCTGTCAGCGCTGCTTGCTGGCTGTGCACGCTGCATTCTTGTACTTGTGCGCTGGATTGAAATAATTGTATGCGTGCCGATGGTGTGTTCGTGCTGTGGCGCTCTGGGCGTTGCATGCCTGCCACCACACATACAGATATTATCGTTCTTTCAAAAAGCAGCATTGCGTCGCCGCAGGCAGTGTTTCAGCTGGTTCATTCCCCTGTCCCCTCCCTCACGTGCGACCGCAGCAACCCGCAGCCTTGCTGGTGTTGTGTTGTTCTGTTTCTGACTTGCACCAAGCGCCAAGCATGGCGGTGCTTGCTGTGTAGGGCAGAGGAGGGTGAGCCACTGCTTGTTGCCACGGCTAGATGTTGCTGGTGCCGGCGTCACCTGGTTGGTTGCATGATCTCTTGATTACAAAGAAGATTATGGTGAAGATGACGACGATTGTTGATGTCAGGCGATCCAGATATCACTAGTTGGTTGCTCCACAGATCGGTGTTGGGGGTGTTGCTGTTGCACGCACTACATTTGCTCTGTTTGGGGTCTCTGAGTGTGCCTGCTTGCTGAAAACACAATCTCAAGCGTGCTTTGTCAGGTGCTTAAGCAGCACGCGCCGCCCTGCCTCAGCATACTGCACGCAGCCGTATGCATGCCGTGCAGCGCATGCAGAGCCACTTGCGGCTTTGGCTACTTTCGCCCGCTGCCACAGTGACGCTGCTGCAGCTGCTGCAGGCCTCGCTTGCCCCGGATCGGGTTGATGAGTCATTGCATCTAGTGGTAGATCAATGCTGGATTGGTGTGCCTGTATATGGGTGTTTGTGACCAGAAAGTGCTAGATGTTGGTGGGTCGCTTCTGCCAATCACGCAGCAGTAGACAATGTGCAGCAGCAGCAGCAGCAGCAGCAGCAGCAGCATCAGGAAGGCTGGTGCAGCCGCGAAAGCTGCACAGGCACTGCTGCCGCTGCGTGGCTGCTGCATTCGGATGATGGGTCTAGGTGGGATGCAAATGAGCTGGAACAGCTCGTCTAGCAGTTTGAACAGCTCTGCTACTAGCAGTTCGAACAGCTGCTGCAGCACAGCTCAGATTTCAGATGGCTGTTGCCTTGCTGTTGCAGCCATGCTTGTGTCTACTGATATGGACGGTTGCAGTGATGCCTATCTTGGCTGCGGTAGGCCTGCATTGGCGTTGGCTGTTTTTTGCGTGCAATTTTAGCCTGCGTGTTATTCATACAGTTTACATCACCTTTGCATGTTGGATTACGCTTGCGTCTTTGTTGGCTGTCATCAGACACACCGGGCAGCACGAGGCTTTTGTCGAGGAGTGGTGCAGCAGCCATTGGCTGGCAAACATGTCACACTTTGCAGTGCTGTATGTTATTTAACATGTTACATGTGTTAGCTTTGGCGGGGGTCTTGTCAGCACCAGCAAGCAGCCTGGCTTGCTTTATGCACGGGCCTGATGTGGCAGGCAGTCGGGTGCGGATGTTGTATTGGAGGCCTGACAAATACGGCGTACAACGTTGTCCTGCTAAAGTTCCAGTAAGTACTGTGGAAAGCTCTAGTTTCTTTGGTACGCCAAGGCGGCGCTGTGCCGTCACTGCCACCTCAAACCTGTGGGCTGCTCTGCTCAGGCTTTTCTCAAAGCTCTCCATCACTGCTGCGATGTATTGAGGTTGAGGACTGCCTGCTGCTTATGCGGCTTGGAGGCACGCCTGAGTCTTGCCTCCATTCATGCAGCACGGCAAGGAGATGGCCCGTGGAATGTGTGACATTGCATGCAGCTGCTGCCATTGGCAGCCGGCAGGCAAGCATGGCGCACCCTTGCAAAGAAGCTGGTGTAATGTGTTTTTGCGCGTGTATGTTTCTGCTTCCAGGGTTGGCATTTTACACCGGCAAGCAACTTCATTTGGTGCATGTGGCGTTGTTGGTTCATGTCAGGGCGTAGTGTAGTATTTGGGGGTGCCTGATCACGCACTGCTGCCAGAAGCTTTGGATAAAGAGGGCAGTTGCTTGTGTGTGTTATGTTGATGTGTTATGACGCATATGCTGTGCTGCACAACTGAAGCATGTGAGCAGCTCAGGTTTCCCCCTGTCTTCAGCAGCTATCAGTTCCCTGATCGCGATCACAGACCATCCGCTGCTGTATGCAGCAGGAATGTGTGCCAGGAAGACTGCCGTTGTGCACGCACTTGCACAGAGGGTTTTGGCGTCTGTGGTGTGCGACATTGTGTGCAGCTGCCAGTACTGTCTACAGCCTGCATGCTCTCAGCTTGCCTGCTGCCTGCTGGCAGCCAGCGCTGAAGCTGCACCTGCATGCATGCATGCAACATATGCTGCAGCCGCAGTTGACCTGTTGACGTGGCAGCGAGAGCAAGGGCTGTGTGAAGCCTTCAGCGCCTTGCCCGTTGCTTGAATAATGCACTTGGCTGTGCTTAGTCATGGTCATTTGCGTGGCGAGCCCTTCCGACTGTGGATAAAAGCGTATGGCAGAATGCCATACCTGGTGTACGATATGCAGTTGTGCAGTTCCCACCCATTGCTGTTAATCAGGCGTGCTTCCATGACGATTACTATGTGGTACATATATTTGCAGCAGAAAACAAGTGCTTCAATCACATAAGAGTCTGGTGTGACTGACCGGTACCCCAGTACTCAGCACTGCTAGGTGGCGATATCAGTGCATGTTTGTCAGTCAGGGTTCGTGCATCTCAACTTGAGACGGGTTGACAGAGGGTTGGCATTTCACTGTGTGTGGCGTGCTGCAGTCTGTTGCCTGGTCGACTGCACAGGGCACACATTTGTGCGTTTACCACGCCTAAAATTGTCATTATACACAGTCTATCATGTAGTGATCACCTGTATGCAGCGGGTTTTCCGAGCTGTCTTTGACAGTTTGCTGCGCTTCACCTTTTAAATCTTTATTGGTACCTTGGCACGGTTTGAGGAGATGTGTTGACAGCTGATGCGCTTGTTGACAGCTGATGCGCTTGTTGACAGCTGATGCGCTTGTTGACAGCTGATGCGCTTTCTCAGCTTCTGTAACATGTCAAGTGGCGCTGACACTTTTCAAGATGGGTAGCCTGGTGCAACAGATCAGACTACGACTGCCACTGTGTGGAAACTGATGCACGCACTGGCTTTACCACGGCTACTTCAACTTCAGATATTGCGGCGCTGCTGCTCCTCCTATCTGTTCTAGTATTACCTGCAAATCAAAATAAAACCTGGTCAGTGTTGTTCCCAGTAGCCACGATGCCTGCCAGCTCACGGCGTCTTGTAACCTGTAGCTGTAACTGTTACGCCGACTCAGCATAATACGTGTTATAACAGCTGAACCCATAAGCGCAGGGCCTCAGGCTGACTCTTTAAATACAGCAGGCGTACACACAGAAGCTGTAACACCTTTACATCCTGAACTCACAACTCAGAGCATGGTGCGGCTGCAGCAGATTACACCACGAAGCTCACAGTGAACTCTATCAGTCAGCGCTGTGTGCAGCCTAGCCCTTCACCCCCTCCCAAAAGAGAAGACTGATCTTCTCTTGCCTCAGTACTGAGGCACGAGCAAGCCATCTCAAGCTAACAATATGATAGAACAACCGACAGGCAATGCAAGCAAAGCGCGGCAGCATAAACAATCCTGCAACAAGCACAGAGCCACACCAACCAGGGACATCATGTCCCATGCAGCATGATGCAGATGCAGCACAGCTGTGGTGACAATTCATACTCATACGATCCAGCAATCAAGCACCACTTAAAAAAGCAGAAACTCACACAAACACCCAACAGTGCACAGCAACAGCAGAGCACTGCAAATCACAGACTACACAAACTTCAGTGCTTGTGGCAAAAGTTCCTAAGAAGTTGCAGTGCAGCAGCGCAGCAGTGCAGCAGCTGCGATGTGCATGATCTCATCATATCATGCATATTGGATACCACGGCAGGGTGGGGCATGGCACATACATACTGGGAAAGTGGCATTATTGGATCCGCAGCACGGCATGGTGTGGAATACGGCATACATGCAGGGATAAGTGCTTTCATCAGCCATGCACATGTCTTGCCGCACGGCAGCCCAACTTACTGGCGAGCTGTACAAGGCCCGCTGGTGACCCTCACTGAACTTCACTCAAAGTCAAAGTCCAGGCCAGAGCCCGCCATGCGCTGCTTGTACAACTTGTCAAACGCCTCACTCTGCGCAACAGTGAACTGCTCCTTCCAGGACCCGGTTTCCCCCTTCCTGAAGAAGTTCTCGAAGCCCCGCATTGTCTGGTGGTTGGCAAATCGTGACTGCTTCATGTGCTTGAAGCTCGAGGCGTTGACCACGTGTTCAAATGCCTCGCCCGACAGCTTGTGCCCAGTGAAATTCGTGATGCGTTGCAGCTGTGAAGGGAAGTCCCGCTTAAGGTCCTCGTACTTCACAAAAAGCATATTTTCCGCATCTTTGACATGCCACCAGCTGAGCACGTGGTCAAACCAGGAGCCACGCTGCACCTTGCCGTCAAGGAAGAGCTGCAGCCAGTGCTCCCAGGGGCCGTTGTACCCGCCAGACCAGGACTGGTTGCTCTCAAAGTGCCAGTAAGAGACGGCAACATCTGCAAAAGCGACGATGTGAAATTCAAACACATAAGCGCCCGCTAGAATTGCTTTGCAGCCGCGCATGCGCTGCATGCACCGGCACCATCATGGTATTGAGTCACTTGCAGTGCTGTTGAGCTGTAAGCAGGCGTGACGACAGAGCAGCATGCAGTTGCCTCTGGACATGACAGCAGCAAAGCCACGTACAACTTCCTGCAGCAGCTGCTGCTGCCAGCCATGGCAAGTAGCCACAGCTGCAGTGCTGCACGGTTAAGGTTTGTGTTTTCAACCTGCCCAGGCCTGCGCACCTTTGGGGTTGCGTGCAATGTAGATATAGCGGCAGGGCGCCTTGCTGGGCCCCCCACCCAGCGCATAGCCGTGCGGCATGTGGCTTTTGAAGATGCGTGGGGACGGCATGGCGTCCACTTCTGCTTGCGTCCTCGGGAAAGTCCAAGAGCTCTCCATCCAATGCAAATTTGAGCGCAGCGGCATATCACTATCTGACTCAACACCATCGTGCAGCATTAGATGCAGCACATTTGCGAGCCATGTTGAGCCAGACTTGGGGAAGGAGCAGTAGCAGATGTCGTCGGCGCGGGTGATGACGCTCTGCGCCGCCGCCAGGCGCTTTGGGGTGACATACGGAGGCAGTACGAGGCTGTCGATGGTGCGGTACTTGTAGCCGTATTCGCCCGTGTGGATTCCCGCCAGGTCACCTTCAGCGTGAACTTCATCCCTGTACTCCCCTGTCACGTACTGCTGTGCAATTGGCGCTTGGACAGGTGCAGCGGGCTGCGAGGTGCAGAGCAAATGCATGGAGTGGGTGATTCCATGCGGTGTAGAGACGCAGGAACAGGCAGCAACGGTATTTGCAGTTCCTGCTGATGTGCCTGCAACCTTGTGCCGGGATATGTGCTGCTGGGCAGGTGCAAGTGTGCCGTAGTTAGCTGCACTGCCTGCTGTGAGTGCTCATCATGGCCTCAGATGCGTATCCATAGATCCACTGATTCACAGATACACAGATCCTCAGATCCAGATGCGTATCCACAGATCCAGACGTGTACCCACAGGAGCTGCCGCACATCAAGAGACACGCGTGTGTTGGTCATGCAGCTTGCACGTACTTGAGTGTTGCCGCCTTTGCTGTCTTCTGCCGCAGCAGCACATGTAGCAGGTGATACCAGGGGCTGCACAGCAGTGCACAAAGCAATAAGCAGTGCAGCAGCAGGCAGGGTGCATTTCAGACCAGCGCTGAGCTTGAGCTGCACTTTGACGCATGAACTACCCGCCAGCAGCAGCACTGACATAGCAAAGCACATGTTGAGCTCGTGGCTGCACCGTAACGGAGACGACTGCACTAGTGACTGCATGATAAGCACGCCATACAAGATCCTGGTGATGTTTCCTCTGTGTTTGGATACCCCACTCTGTTGTGGTGTGAGCAGCGAAGTGTTGAAGACAGCAATGCTGTGCGCGTGCATGCTGCTACTCGCCTTGTGTTCATGCTGTGCAGCAGCAGGCATGCGGAGTCCAGTTTCTACAGTGCCTGCACGCGCTGCTTGTGTGGCGCATGCTAGCAGCATCGCCAGCAGCGGCAGTGCGGCTGCATTCGGCCTGCAGGACGGGAGTGACAGGCAGTTGCCAGCAGTGACAGCAACACAGCAGCTGCTCAGAGTTACGGATGCTGTCACCAGCGAAGCTTGGTATGAACGGACAAACTAACACCATGAGGCAACTGATGTATGGGCTCAGCAGCAGCAGCAGCAGCAGCAGCAGCTGGGTCCCGTCTCTGATGCCCAAGGCAGCCTGCCACTTGCTGTTGTGTCTGCTGTGCACGCACACTGTGACAGCTGCACATGATTCAAACGGCAGTGACAGCTGCACATGGACTCAAACGGCAGTGACAGCTTACCCGTGGCAATCTGGTTTAGATACTGCAGATGTTCACACACTGCGCCACAGCCACTGCAACCTAGCCTAGTAGGGTGACAGTGCAGCTGCTCTGCCAAGCAGCAGAACCCGGGTTATATGCATAGCTGTTGCCTGATCGGCTTGGACATGTTTCAGCTGTTACAAACCCTCCTGCTTATAGTTAACGTGCAGCACGCTCGTGCTGGAGCATGCTCACACCAGTGAACCCACCCGGCCTGTTTCCCCGGCACCCACCTGCTTCGCGACATGGCAAGCTCTGATACTGTGTAACAGCTAATTTAAACGTTCGATATTGTATATAACACGCTGGATGGTGCTGTTGTCGCCTGCACGTTGAGCAGCGGTCTGGTGGGATTAGATGTCGGGCGGGATTAGATGCAGCTGCGGTGCATGTGTTTTCTGGGTACGTTGGTTGGATTTTGGTTGTGCAATGATTAGCTGCTGTATGGTTGCAAAACAAGCAGGTTAATTCAGTTTGAGCACAGACCGCTCTCTGTCACTTTGACGGTCGTCGGAAAAAGGAAGAGTAACCTGACTTCTTCACACCTGAGCGGCATATCCGCCTGAGCAAACGCCCTCTTACAGCATTCAACATCTGCATTTCCAGGGTGTTTGTGAACAGATGAACCCGCTACAGTCACTGTTAAACATGGGATGGCATGCCACAGGGTGCCGGAGTGGTTGAGCACCTTCAAAACGTTTCATTCACCAGCAGCGGTGAAGTTTCACATGTCCGATACAATTGAACATATGCCGCAGTCAGCGAGGCTGGTGGTTACGGTGGTTGCCCGCGGGTTCACTGTGCAACAGCTGATGAAGTGAAGTAAATGACCATATCGCGCTTCTTGATGCCCTGGGATCAAATACATTATGTTTTTGTCGTCAGCGCGTTTTACTGTAATCCGAACAAAAGCGCCCAGGATGGGGCGATTCTGCTTGTTGATGGTTCTGCTGCTGCTGACAAGTTCCCTTGAGCACATACTCTGCTTTGAGCCGTTGCCATCTGTCTGTCCCGATGTAGAACAGCCCCGCTGCGATGGCAGGTGTGTGCTACTGCGAGCTACTTCGCTTCCCCAGCGCATATGCAACCAACCAACCGCCACATGCCTACGAGCGCGTACCTGCCTGCTGGTTTACTCACAATACCACCCATGTCGACAGCTGTAAGCTGTACTTTGGTGCTGTCTCTTGCACTGTTGGCGTTGTGCTGTGCGCAACTTGCAGCAGCACATCTGCAGGTGCTGTAACTGCCGCTTCTACAGCAGCCGCAGCAGCAGCAGGGACAGGACACACGCCATACGAGCAGCAGCAGCAGCAGCAGCAGCAGCAGCAGTCAGCTACCCCACCAGAGCAGCAGTCTGCCATCATCAGGCACCTGCGTGCTCTAGAGGATGCAGAAGCATCACAGCTGGATGATGCAACCGCTGCAAACCTCGCCAGTGGCACACAGGACCAGGCAGTGCTCGATCTTGGTCAAACTCCTCCAAGCTCTTTCTTCAGCAGCAGCAGCAGTTCTGCAGGACCTGCTGATGAAGGAGCTGGAGGAACTCAAGAGCTGCCTGTCATCTTCACAGCTCAGGTGCCAGCCGATTCACCAGCAGCTGACCCCACTCGCAGCAGCAGCAGCAGTGCTGCTAGTATTGCGTCACAGCCGCCGCCCAGCGCTGTGCCCCGGAGCCTGGTGCAGCGCAACCTTACTTTCCTGCAAAGCACCAAGCTCAGGATTGGCTTGGATGTGAAGCGCCTGGGGGCGGTGTCTTGGCTGTCATCCTCGCTGATCCCTGAACCCTGGACAGACAGAAACCTGATCAACGTGTATGACCAGGGCAGGTGAGGCTGCTTAGCGTTGTACCCTGCATAGCGCTGTACCCTGCATAGCGCTGTACCCTGCATAGCGCTGTACCACAGTCTGCACCTGAACCAGCACAGCAGCAGCACCGCTCTGGGAGTTGCAGTCAGGCCCATGTCTCGGGATGTGCGCAGCGCTGCAGAAAGCATGTTGCACGGCTTGCCTGATGTGCCCCAGGCCTGCTGCTGATAGTTCAGTGAGTTGTCATCATGTTACCCATCAAGCCATAGCATCAACGCCATCGGCCCCGCGCGCCAATGGAGCGGCAACAGGACGGAGCACTACACCATCATGTTTGCAATGTCAGTGAGCTGTGTGCGCTTAAATCCACCACGATGGCGTGGGATCGCCAAGCGCAGCCACAACCACAATGTTCCCCTGAACTGTTTGGCTGGGTGCTGCCCCAAAGAAAGCAGCACTAGCAGCAGCTCTAACTGCCTTGCACAGTGCGCATGTCGGGCCAATTGCTGCTGCTGCTGCTGCTGCTGGTGCTGGTGCCGCTGCAGGCTGCTGCAGCAGAGCTTCTACGGCTGTGAGGATGGCAGCTGCTGGGCAAGCAGGTGCGCTGAGGCCGGCACTCTGGTCAGGCAGAGCTCTGTAATTGCTCTGTATCGGATCTGTAGGGTCAACTGCGGTTCTGAATGGGCAGCTGGACCTTCTGTAAACTGAATGCACCCATTTCATACTGCTGGAGCTACTGAGCGAGCAGGTGCGCTGCCGCTCGCCTGCTTCGTGACGCGACACAACGTGACGTTATTTGCTGTGAGCTGTGGCTGGCTTGCTACAGCGTGCCTCGCATTTTTGTTTGCCCATAAAGCTGGTAGTTGCTCGTCGATGCGCAAGGCCGCTTGCATTAGAGGTCCGTGAGGCTTGTGTCAGGTAAGGGCCGAGGCACGCACACCTGGCGATTCATCACAGCAGAAAATCTCAGCCGCTGCAGCAGCTACAGCACCGTGCTGATCGGCGTGTCATGCATCGTGTGGCTGTTGTGTCCCCGCACTGCTCACCGCCCGCAGGCCGTGGCTCTTCAGCCCTGTCCGGCAGCCGGCACTCATTTGTGCACATGTGTGAGCGTCTGTCTCACTCCCCTGCTGCCCGCACTGCCCGCAGGTCGTGGCGTTCAACCCTGTGCAGGGCGGGTCGTGGGACCACAAGCCCAGCCTGACCACCAGGCGCGAGGTGCACCACGCACAGGGCAGCGTGTATGTGGAGGGGCACCCCAGGTGAGCGGGGGGCGTTCAAGAAGGCGCTTGCATGCAGTGAAACAATGTGACATTTGAACAATGAGTTTTGTTGCCACGCCTTGTAACATGCAAATGAGCCAACAGGTGAGCTTGAGGGCCCCTTGGCGCGCCTGTGGCGCTCGCACCCGGCACATGTTGTGCTTCACAGCATATGCATTATGCGCTGACGCCCGCATTAGCTCAGTGTGTACGTGGAGGGGCAGCCTAGGTTAGCAAAACGGTTCCACAGCATGTGCCTGCATTTGCGACGTCAAGATGGTAATGTTCAGACCGTGACGTTAATGCAGTTGTGCCAGCACTGTGTTATATCCCAGGCAGCCGCTCGCTCAGCGACAACGAGGCAGGCAGGACGCGCTTCACGTAAGGTGCATCGTATGCACCAGCAACCAGCACCAGCTGAGCGCCTGGTGCTTTGTAAACTTAGCCTGCAACTTGAGCCTGCTTCCTTTGAAAGTATCTTGCCTATGCTGCTGCTGCTGCTGCTGCTGCTGCTGCTGCAGGAACTGGGGCAAGGGCACGCTGCTGCGCTCGGTGCAGTTCACACAGCACGCCCATGCTCATGATGACGTGGCAGTGCTGAACTTCAGCGTGCACTACACCGGGAACTTCACACCCCCCTACCTCACACATGAACTTCCCGCCGTCTTCATAGATCGCCGATTTGGCGTGTTGGCGTACTATGCTGGCGATGAACCCTGGACAAATGACAGGAACCTGAGTTACAGTTTCCCGCCAGCCAGCAACATATACATGCCAACAACTGAGGGCTGGGCGGCTTATTTGAACCCTGTCACCGGGTGGGGTGTGGGAGTGATGGCGCCACATGCTTGGGCGGGCTTGACCGCCTACAGAGTGGGGCCAGACTGGAGCACTGCAGCTTCAGACTGCAGGTGTAGCCTTGCTCCTGCATCATCCTGCATCAACATGATTGACCTTTGCAACAGTGCTGCACCTGCAATTAAATCCTGCAGCTGTCCTGCAGCTGAGTCCGTAGGCTGAGCTGCAGCTGAGGTGTTTCTGACTGGCTGCGATGCATATGTTTTGCATGGCCACTGCCAGCTAGCTTAAACTCCGCAGCTTGCGCAGATCATGCATCAACCCACCATGCCTCACCAGCTGCAGTCCCAGCGCCAAGAAATGCCCAGCTGGGTCCCGACCCAACTCGCCGGACCTGCTGCTGCTGCTGCTGCTGCTGCTGCTGCTGTCTCATGCCGCACTTTGCTGCCGCAGCTACTTTGCGCACACCATCCGCATGCAGCTGCACCATGCCATGCGGCGCTACAGCTACAAGGTCTACGTCACAATGGGACGCATTGGCGCCATGCGGCACCTGGGTGTTACGGAATAAAGCAGCAGGCTGCCAGAATTGGTTTGGTGTTGGATTTGGTCTGCTTGCTTCCTTTGCATGCGCGCTCATGCTCTAGCTGGGCAGCTGCACAAAACTGCATGTCGGGGTCATTGGCACTCCTGCAGCAGTAGTCTGTGTCCACTGGTGGCTGTCATGCGGGGCATGCGTGCTGCACGTGCAGCAGCTGCCGCAGGGCAGTACTGGCTCCGTTACTTGTGGCTGCAAAGGCTGGGTTTGAAAATTGGAGCTGTGGGTGAGGCGTGGCTGGTACCTTTGGCTGCCTGTGCAGGGTGCAGTTCACGTTCCTGCGTACACTTGCAGGACGCGTCCGCAAGTCCACTGCTCGCTGGCTACTGTCAAGAGAATTTGGGGCCCAGCCTTTGGTCAGTTTGTGGCTCCGTGCGGCAGTGAGCATGTGGAACAGGGTTTTGGATCTGGATGCGTCCTCCCTTTTGGCCCGTGCTATGCGTGACAACTTGAGGCTGTCCACTACTTCCAGCAGCGGCGCAGTGTGGTGCACACAGTTGCGACGTGTACTTGAACATGTGCATGCCCACTCACAGCAGCTGGGAGATGCCGTGCAACGGCTGCAAAACTTCCAGTCTCTGGATCTGAAAACCATTGCGCGTGCTTTTGATGGCGCTTTGTATCAGCAGTGGCAGGGGTGCCCTGTCAACCCGCGTGATGCTGCTAGTGGCCATGGCGTCTACAGTACTTATGAGCGGTGGTTTCCGGCATGCTCTTCTACTGACATGATGTCTGTGAGTCCAGCTCTATGGTGCCCAGGTTATATCTCTCGAACTGCTGGCATCAACAGAGAGCATCTGGGGTCCTTGACCCGTTTCCGTTTGGGTGCTCATGATTTACGTGTCTGCAGTGGCAGGTGGCAGCGACCACCTGTGCCGCGAAGTGACAGGGTGTGCCTACGCCCTGGCTGCCAGTCTGAGGTTGTTGAGGATGAGTTTCATATGGTCTTTGAGTGCCCTTTCTATGCACCAGTCCGCGAGCGGTTTGCTATGTTGTTCGAACCCTTCGGGGACTCGTCACAAACATGGGCTACTATTGCTGGTTGCCATCCAGCAGGCGATGACATGATCACTTTTATGAAGCAGGCTCCTGCTTTAGTGGCTGCTTTTGTGCACTGCTGCTATCTGATGCGGTGTCACCCGGACACTGATCCTGAGGTCCTTCTGTCATCTCAGGCTATTGCTCAAGCTATTGATGATGCTGATGAGTTCTTTTCTGCGTTTTCTTCTGGCGGTTTGGACGATGATGAGTTGTTCTTTGATGTTTCCTCCCCCTATGAGCATCTCGTTGGCTCCTGACTGGGGTTCCCACTCCTCGTTGAGTGGAGCATGTAATGTAATGTAATGCATGTGGTTCCACCGGGCCGCCGGCATTCGTACCCTGCTGCTAGTGTGGCATAGCAACCACGATTGAAATATGTTTGCACGGCTGCAGCTTCATGATGCGTTGCATGTTGGGCAGGCGTGGCAGCGATGGCTGCAATTGCGCCGCAGCAGCTGCTGGACATGCAGCTGCGCGTGTTTTGCGCGCACACTAGGCTGGTGCAGTGCTGTGTTTGGCAATCTTTTGGCCATGTTTGTGTGGTCACCTTTCGGCTCAGAGGCTTCCATCAACTCAATGACATGCAGATCCGACGGTGTGGTGAAGCACCCAGCATTGCAATCAAAAAACACAAACTTTGAGTTTGGCCCTCTGCCTGTGAGTCGGCGGCATGAGTGGTTTGGCGCGTGTACGCAGGAGCTGCTGCTGCTGGCAACAGAGGTGTGCTTTGCTTGCAGGCCAACAGTCTGTTAGTAGTCACCGAGTGTTGAGGCAGCAAAGCGAGCACACGGCTGTGTTAGTGCATCTGGCGCACGTGCTTCAACCCCTCCTGGTTTGTTCATGTGGTCACAGAGTTGTCACACCCTGAACCTGCCTGTACTACTGTGGGCGGTAGTATGCATCCACGCGTGTCGTCACTGGGGTGCTTACACACTGCAACATCAGGCATGTGTACAGCTGCACATGCGTGATTGAATCGTTTGAAGGTTGTTTTGCAGGGGTAATGAAGTGTAGTTAAAGGTCGAGCGGGTGCTGCCTGTTGTGGAGTGGTGAAGGGCGTTGGATGCAACTGCACTGATCAGGTGCTTGTGAGCATGTTCAACAGGCAGTCGTGTTGCCTGCCACCAAGGCTGGAATCATCACTGCCGGATTTTATTATTTGTAATAAGGATCACTGCTTCTTTGCACACATTCTCGAAGAGACTGCATCAGGGTCATTTTGTCAACTTGCAATTCTATATACCGATGGTCATCTCTCATCTTCGTCCAAACAGGCTCTTTCAAGTGTCACACTGACAGTGTAGCCGCTGCATACACAGTGACAGTCGCTGTGTGTTGAATGTTAGGACACATCGCCTGCAGCTATTCATACACAGCACGTTGGTTTAAGAGTCATATTAAACTAATCCAGCCGCAAACCACGTCGCAGACCTGTGTCAGAGCATTTCTCCGTGAGATGGCCAACTGCGTGCTCAGCAAAGCAGACGTAGCTGTTCCCGCCTGCAAGCGATGAAAACATGAAAATGTTAAGCTCGGTCACGAATTGGAAGGCATGGCTGGCTGTCATGACAGTGCTGTTTGTGCGATTAGCTGTCGGAGCGGGCACAGGGCAGCAGCATGCAGACCCCGACCCCCCTGTTGCACCAGCTCAAGCATGGCAGATAGGTGGGCACCACATTGCTGTGAACCAGTTAAGGTGCTCCTTAAGTCTGATGTACAGGCCGCTTCAGTCTTGCTGTGCATCTTGCTAGCTGGCACATGCTGCACTGGTGCAAGCAGTGCTTGTCAGCTTGTGTGCACTCCTGAGTGTAGCGTTGGATGGCGGTAAACAGCCGCGCAGAATGTCTGTTTACAAGCAAATGCTGTAAATATGTGGGCGCTGCTGCTGCTGCTGCTGCTGCTGCTGCTGCTGCTGCTGCTGCTGCTGCTGCTGCTGCTGCTGCTGCTGCTGCAGGCATCTACCTTGTCACCGCCTTCGGCCTCATGCTAGCTGCTGCTGGCGGTGTAGGGGCAGTCGCAGTCTTGGTAACCTTCTACATTGTCATTGGTGGCCAGCAGCATGTGCCTGCAGGCACTGCTGTTGGCATGATATCTTGTGTAATGGCTGGCAGCGGCCTCGCGCATGTGCTGTATTACAGCAGCCAGCGTCACCCGGTGTTTAAAGACAGGGCTTTGATAGACCCTAACCTCATGATCCTCATAACAGCCCCCGGCATTGCTGGCGTAGCCTTAGGCGGTTTAGCAAACCGCGTGGCGCCAGTCTGGCTAGTGTATGTGTGCCTCATGCTGGTGATGCTGGCAGTCAGTTGCATGCTGTTTCGCAAGGCAGTGGAAGCGTACCACAGCCACACAGCAGCAGTACAAGTGAAGCGAGCCGCCAGCGTTGTCTTATCGCGGTCTTTCATCGGTCCGCCCTGCCCTCAAAGAGCAGCAGCAAGGTCCAGGTCACGGACTGATGCAGCAGCAGCTGCTGCAGGTGCAGCTGCGGATGCCTCGGCTCGCAGAGTGCGCCAGAAATGGCAAGCTGCTGTGCTGAAGCTTGTGGCAGTTAGGTTTGCAAGGGTCGGCGCACCAACACAGCAGCAGCAGCAGCAGCAGCAGCCAACCGTGGTGGTTGTGCAGGATGACGCTGAGGTTGCAGAAGATGCTGACTTCTTTGCTGTAGATGCTAGTGAGTGCCAGAAGGAAGCATAAGAGGTGAAGCACAAACACATGCGATGCACCGCCTCTCCTGCCCCACAACATCATGCGGCTGCTGGTACATAAGCAAATCAATTGGCGTGGCTTTGCTGGTGGTTGGCAAAGTAACTGCTTCACGTCAAGTGTTTGCATTACGCCATGCGCTCACCTGCTCAACCTGCTTTGCTGATGCTTTGGAGTTTGACGGCTAGCTGCTGAGCTGTACCAGCCAGGGCTAATTGCCGGCACCCCATCAATACCTACACTGAGTAAGTACTGATGCTGCCGCTGCCGCCGCCGCTGCTGCTGCTGCTGCTGCTGCTCCCGCAGATGAGCGCATAACATCGTTGAAGAGCCAGCCGCCCATCCTGCACCAGAGTAGCCGGCTGCAGAGCTTCAGCCGCTGGGAGAGCTTCCTGGTGCTGCAGCAAAAGAGTCCCTTGCAGGTGTGGCGCAAAAAGCACTTTGTGCTGCTGGCCCTTATGGCGGCAGCTGCTGCACTGCCAGGTACTGCGGCGCTGACTTACTGTGGTTCAGGGGTTTGGGTTTTAGCTGTGCTGTCAGGGCTGCCGGTGCTGCTTGCAGTGCTGGGGTTCACTGCGGTATGGCTTGGTGTGTATGTGCGCAAAGCTGCGCGGCAGCAGCAGCGGCGGCAAGCCGCGGCAGCCGCAGGCTATGCTGCTCCGGATATGCCTGAGCAGCAGTGGACTGTCGGCCGCTTGACTGCTGTGCCTGCTGCATGCCTGCTAGCTGGCGCGCTGAATGGTTTTACCGGCACTGGCGGGGCGTTTATCTTGGCGCGCATTGCACTTGCTGTAGACACGCACCCGGCGGTAATGGCCGCAACGCTGCAAAGCAGCGTGCTGGGGTGGGCGGCGAGTGGCTTGGCGGTTTATGGTTTGCTGGGGCAGGTTCCGTGGAGTATGGGGGGCATCTTGATGATGATTGCTGCTGCATCAACTGCACTGGGCCACGCGACTGTGAGTCAGTACATAAAGCGCACCGGGCGGTTCTGGGTCATTCTTGCGGTGCTGGCTGTGTGTGCTGCTGTGAGTGCTGCCATGGCTGTGTACAACACGGCGGTTGTGCTGCGCATTGTTGCGAAGCAGCCAGAACTGTGGACAGCAACAGGCACCATGTGCCACAAAGTGACATTGTAACGTGTGACAGAACAGTTGGTTGTCCGTTTGACGCGTTTATTGTGAGTGACCTGCATGCTTCAGAGTGTGGGCATCCGCGCTGCAATCACGCGTGGGCAGCACTTGCCCTACACAATTCTGTACAAATCTTCTCTCACTTCTTTTTTGATGACAGAGGGATGCCATGTAGGTGCATTGTCAGCAAGTAAGCAGCCAGCGGTCTGCTGATGATGTTTGGATTGCCAACCACACATGCGGCATGCCCTGCAGGGCAGCTGCTTCACATTGCATACGGAATTGTCACTGGGTCCAGGGCTGCTGTCATTGAGGGTTGATGGTTCACTGCCCCAAGAGTAGCACTGTATTTGTTACCTTGTGGCATTTGACGGCCACGCCGTCTGCACACGCTTGACGGCGTTGCGACATACTTCCTTTCTCTTCCTCGTACCTTATTGCCGCCCGGGGGCGCCCCCCGGGGTATATGCTTCCCCCGGTGTGTTTTATTAACTGGCAAAAAATGCTTTGCAAATTCCGGCATTAGCCGTAAATACAACATGGAAGCAGCAGTTCTCGGTAAATCTGCTGCGGCTGTTCGATGTAGCGTGAGTAATTTCTGTCGCAGGGAGCAGTTCCCGCTCGAAGTGTCATTTCTGTGGCTGCATCGCAGCCGGCTGCAAAGGGCTTCAACACATACTTTGGAACATTGCAGGCGCTGTGGCAGCGCCTGCTGCGTGAGCGAGCCACGTACCTGCGAGCAATCACTATGGCAAAAAGCATCCACAGGATGTCCTCAAATCGTCCACATGCACCCCATGGGGATGGCCATCCTGCATCCACGGGACCATGCTGTGGATGGCTGTCAGTGGCTGCTCATAGAATCTGTAAATCCTACGCATGATGCATCACTGATGTGCATGCTGTGATTCTACAACAATAGCACACCAGTGCAGCGGCACCAGTACCCTGCACATGGCCGCCTGTTCCAACTTGGCAGCTGAGCCGCCCCGCACCCGCCTGCCAGACCCTGAGGGCAAATGCACGATCAAGGCAGGTGTGAAACCCCTTCAATACAATTTTTTTCAGCAGGGTTTGTTACTGTTCCTTTGCAGTCGAGTTGTAGAGAATCCTTCAGGACTGGCTCAGCACTTGGTGTGCCATTGGCAGCGCTTGCTGCTAGCACAACTGGCAGCTTTAAAGTTATACATTTATATTACAGGATTGATGAGCATTAGTAGTAATAGCTCCGGTCACTCGTTCAAATATCGTATGTTGAAACTGACAGCCCACCCCGGAGGACCCCATGGCTGATGTAAGTTCTGTAGACAGCTCCTTTGGGATACAACGGTCTGCGTGTATCTGTGATTGCAGCACTGCTACGCTCGCTTGCACCGGATCATGGGGTACTGCAGCGCACCTGCAGGGCTGCATCTCACGAGGCGTTGAAATACCACATGTCGAAGCAAAATCGAACATTACACCGTTTTTGCGTAAAACAGATGGCGCAAGGAAAGGACCAGCCCGGGATCAGCGAGATCAGCAGTGCTACTGCGAAAGCAAGGATGGCTGATGTGGCTGAGTATGAGCAGATCACCGTCTTACACTTCATTGATCGATGTTATTGCCACGCACGCTGTGATGCTAGCAACTCTACTGGCTGGTGCCGGTCTGATCAACCACCAGCTGATGCAGACAGCAGCTGCACAGCAGCAGCTGGCATAAACAGCAACAGAGGATGCTCAGGCACACATGTGCAGAGGCCCATAGCCGGGACGCTGGTGTGACAGCTCACCAAGCCTAAAGCAGCAGGCGGCAGGTGAGCAAGCTGTTAAGGGGACAGGCAGGCTGGAGCAGTAGCTGACTTCAACTCTCCTCATGCACACATTATTAATACGCAGAATTGACGGCCCTATCATATGAAAAGGCCGCAAGCACGTTTGGGAGACTGTGCAGCCGCAGCTCCAGTGCCGCTGACAACTTATTGTTGTATAGTGTGCTGCTGCACGTTAGTCACGGTGTCGCGTCTTGCAGCGATCTCGCAGCACATCTTGCTCATCAATGCGTCTTTTCAACTAATATAACAGCGACGCACCTTGCAGCTGTCCCAGCTGTCACGTCTTGTGGCAGTCATGTCATGTCATCTTTGCTCCGGAATCTCAGGCTGTTCCTTTGGCTTCGGCATCAGGCGTAGCTGCCAACAACGTAATTTGAAACTCAAACAACAACCAAAGCAAGTGCTGTCAACGCCAATGGCGCTGCGAGCAGGTCAGCAGTCACAAGGTCTGTGCAGCTGCGGCAGCCTGCTCAGGAACTTGCCGACACCAGCGCTGCTGCGCAGGTGCATGCTACCTAAACCTGCAAAGTCACGCAGCAGTGCTACAGGCAGCTGCTCGTCTGTGCCGGCATCACCCAACGCTGGCTCATACAGCTGGCTGTTCAGCAGCGTCTCATCCCCAGCCCAGCTGTGCACAAAGCTGTCCATGCCCCTCACGCAACGCTGCATACCGCTGCTGCCCAGCACAACTGCCAGCATGGCGCCCCTTGGAGCTGCTACTGCGCTAGGCCCGTAGCTGAGCATGTCCACATCCAATGGCACGCCAGCAATGCTGGAGCTAGGCTGCAGCTCTGGTGGCAGCTGGCCTTCCCGCCACTCAGGACTGGCCTACGTACACACACAGTTTGGCAGTGTACATGCAGTTTGTATTAAGTACCACACATTCAGGTGATGCTGTGCAACAATGCTTGCAAGGCTGTTGGCTCTGACGTATCACAACCAGACTGACCACACTACAAGCTGATAGCCAACAACTGCAGCCTTATTATACAGCTCACCAGCTTGATTGGTGTGCCGGTGGCTGCTGCTGCCTCGTAGCAACTGTTGGCTGCGTATTTGAGTGCCTCCTCTGTACTGTGTGTAGCCAGCTGTGCGCTCACAGTCAGCCGCACGCCGCACTGCACTGCACACTTATGCACACTGTGCCGCACATCATAGCCTGTCAGGGGCTTCAGCTGCAGCAGCACGCCCTTGCCTCCCCTTGGCTTCCTGTGTACCAGCCTAAGCACATCACCTTCACACTGCTGCTGCTTGCTGACATGAGGTGGCGCCACAGCGGCACACCATACTCGCAGCAAGCGCGTGCCTTCTGCTTGGCCAGAGTGGCATTGAGGCGCATGCGGCTGCCACGCACACGAGGGGTTGTCAGCACCTGCACAGGGCCCACACCGAGGCAGTTCGCTTCACCTTTTGCAAGAATACCTGGCATTGCTGCATGCAGATGAGCAGGAGCGGAGATTCAATACACTGACACAGGGACAGCTCACAACCCCCTATCAAAAAGCTAAACAGCCTGGTGATTACCTTGTACACCACGCGCGTTGATGCACCTGGGCTGCCATGCTGAGCCTCCACATCACTGCCTGCTGCAGCTGCTGCCGCTGCTGATGATACGCCAACCTGCTGTTGCTGTTGCTGCTGCTTCTGCTGCCGCTGCTGCAGTTGCTGCACTGCACCAGGCAGGTAATCATCATCGCTGGTGTCACTGAGGGTCTTGTTCTGCCTGCCTGGCCTGACAGCCACCTCAACCACCTCCTGCTCAGCAAGCAACCCTGCCCGACCCACCCGCTGTTTCTTGGAGCTGCTGAACTGGGCTGACCCCCTGGCTGTAGATGGGGAGACTGGTGACTGCATGTTGGCAGCTGGCGTAGCCAAGTTTGCAGCTGGTGCTGCAACGCCACTGCCCAGCCCGAGTGCTGCTGGCAGGCTCGGCCCACCCAGCACAGCTGGCTGCCCTGCAGCACCCTGAAGCAAACCCTGGATCTGCACCAGCTGCTGTAAAGGCGAGGCCTGCACTGGTTGGCCCAGCAGCTGCTGCAGCAGTGAAGGTGGCTGTGCTGCAGCAGGCTGCAGCAACTGCAGCATTAAAGGAAGCTGCAAGCCCTGCGGCTGTTGCACTGGTTGCAGCAGCTGCTGCAGCATCTGCAGCTGCCCCAGCGCACCACCCAGCATTGGCTGGCCCAGTAGCTGCTGCAGGAGAGCTGGCTGGCCTAGAGCTGCACCCGGCATAGCCGCACCGCCCTGCAACTGCAGCAAATGATCCAGCAGCCCCACTGGCTGCTGCTGTGGTGCAGCTGCCCCTGCTGCTGGCTGCAGGGATGCCGCAACGTCTGGCATGGCAGCCTTGTGCTGAGGGGGTGCAGCGTCTCCAGCCAGTCCATCACTGTCAGCTGACTCATCAAAGTCATGTTGCTGTGCTGGCACTGGCTTCCTTGCCCGCAGGAGTCTGCTTGCAGTGCCCCCGACTGGTGACAGCTGCTGGTTTGCAGTTACTGTGGCCTCAACCTCATCCTGCTGGCTTGCACTGGTGTTAGAAGGCCCTGGCTGCTGCCTGCTGCTGCCAGCTTGGCCTGCGCTGCTGCTGCTGCTGATGCGGCTGTGGTTCTTCTTCACTGCAGGAGGTGCTGTGGCAACCAAGTCCTCCATTGCCAGCTGTGCCGCAGACGGACCAGCCACCCATGCCTCTGTGTTGCTGCCCAGAACAGCTGCTGGCGTGCCGAAGCCCCTGTACCTGCTGCTGAGAAGGCGGTACGTGCACACCTCTGTACCTGGCTGCTGGTACAGAAGCGCCACTGGCTTCATGACCTCCCAGTGAAGACGCTTCAGCTGCTAGTGTGGGGCTGCAACACTATACATGCGCACGCTGTCCCTGACAGGTGCCTCGGGGCATAGCGCTTGGATGTCCCTGAAAGCACCACGGTCTGCCAGTGTGATGTCACCCATGCTGATGACGCTGTTGCAGAACAGAGCCTGGCTGAGGTGTGGCTGTTTTTCATCTGCATACAGTGGCTGTGGCGCTTCAACCACTACAACGCAGCCTGGCTGCAGAAGTGCCAGCTGCTTGCACCCCTCGCTGCAGTAGCATTCACCAGCTGGCACATCAGGCAGACCCAAGCAGTGTGTGTGGTTGCCTGTGTTGCATGTGCTGCACAGCAGCATGTGGTCTGCATCATCTGTTTGCTTGCACACACTGCAGAAGGGATCATCGTCGTCAAAACCAGGTGCAGCTGCCATGCTGTTGCCTGTGAGGTTACTGGTGGACGCTGCAGGTGGTTTTTGCAGGGTTTTCTGCAGCACGGCGAGGAACAGCAAGAACTTGTGTGTATGTGTGCATCAGATGCCATTCGTCTGCCAGCAGGGTGCCGCAGGGTGCAACAGGGTGCCGCAGGGTGCAACAAGGTGCAACAGGGTGCCGCAGGGTGCAACAGGGTGCCGCAGGGTGCAGAAGGGTGCCGCAGAGGGCCAAGGGTGCAGAAGGGTGCCAAGGGTGCCGCAGGGTGCCAAGGGTGCCCAGTGGTGACACTGACCTGCTTATACGCTGCTAGTTGCACATGAATGCACAATAGGCACGTCACCCTCGTCAATACGCCTGAACATACGTGCGTGACGTCACAGCTGTATTTCTGCTGCTGCTACTGCACTGCAACTCACGTGTGAGTTCGTTAAACTGTATAGCCCTCTTCAACCAGGCGTAGCCTCAGCACTTCATGTTGAGTGTCAATGCACAGCAGACTGTGCTTCACGCAATGCTGGCAGTCGTGGACACATTGTTGGCGGCTGCAGGAGACGTATTGCGCATCATATAAAGAAAGTTGCCGAATTGCATTCATTACAAGCATAGGCATCATGCAACATAATGTGCACTCACATGGCAAGAAGTGGTCCCCCGAAAGGCCACCGTGGCTGCTGCACCTCAGATTAGCATGTGCATCACTGGACCTTTCAGTATTACGCACATCGTTTGGCATTAAACACATCACACTTCAATCATAATTGAGAGGTGTGATGTCTCACTCATGTCCTGAGCCTGAATTGTGTTACAGATCACAGGGCCGTCATCTATCGTCATCTACTATCGGCAACAGCAGCAGCCGCTGCTTGCACATCACCCGCCACATCACCATCATCACACCCAAACGCACACCGCCCATCCACATACGTCTTCACCACCCGAGGCACACCAGCCGCAAAACCGCCGCCCCCATCTTCATCCATGCCCTCAAAAGGCGATCTATCTAGCACCACAAAATCATCCCGCAGCCCCGCCTTCAACTGCCCAGCCCACCGGTCCAGCCGAGCCACTGTGGCGGCTGTAGCGGTGTGCAGCTGCAGCGCAACCTCTAGCGGCATGGCTTCCTCCGGGGCCCAGGGCTGCTCCTCTGGCGGAGCCGGCGGCTGCGGCTCTGTACTGCTGCTGCTGCCTTGCTGTCCTGCTGATACTTGTTTGTCTTGGTGGGCTTGCGGAGGCGCCTTGCGGAACACCGACGCATACACGCTTGCCAGTGGATCCACCTCGACGATCGGCCAGTCAGATGCAAAGCCGATACTCACGCCCATGCTAGCAAGCGTGCGGTACGCATGGCTGCGACCCGGGCCGGCTCGCTCGGCCCCCAGCTTGCGCAGCAGCATGCTGCGGTCACTGATCAGGTGCTGCGGGTTGGGCACAGCATGCAGCCGCAGCACTGCCAGCTTTGCAGCACTCACAGCACTGGAGATGTGCTGCACGTGCTCAATGCGGTGCTGCACACACTGCTGCTGCTGCTGCTGCTGCTGGTCTGCGTCGCTGCATTCCTCCAGCTGCTCAAATGCCCCCAGCACCTCATCTACCGCCCTATCACCAATCGCATGTATCGCAACTTGCAAGCCGGCCCCAGCTGCCCCCTGCACAAGCTGCTGCAGCTCTTCAACCTCAATCAGCCGCATGCCTGTGGTAGATCCAGAGACATCATCAGAATACGGCCGCCAGAAAAGTGCAGTGCTGCTGCCCAAGCTGCCATCTGCAAAATCCTTCACACCGCCCCAAATGAGCCGGCCAGAGGCATGGTGGCTGCCGTTGGAAGCGAGGCGCTGCGCGGCACGCTGCCAGCTGCGCAGCGGCACGTAAGATGACACCCTGCAGGGCCACGGGACAACGGCACAAACAGCGCTTGTCAGCACAACCGAAACCGCTAAGGAACTGGTTGAGAAAAAGCATCTTGGCAGTTTATGCAGCGGCCAGCGGCGTGGTGGCTGCCGTTGGCTGCGAGGCGCTGCGCGGCACGCTGCCAGCTGCGCAGCGGCACATACGAGGACACCCTGCGAGCATAAACAATATGGCAGAAACTCGATGGTCAGTCAGACTGATACAGCTCCCTGCAAGGCCCCAAGCCGCTGAGAACACCCTGCACTGGCGTGGGCAGGCCGCTGCTGTTCAACTCGTGATTCCACTGCCCCAGCAGCTGGGCCTTGTCTTCCAGTGCCGTAAGCATGCATGTGATATGGTGAAGCAACCCATCACTACATGCCACAAAATCTTTTCTCACCTAATTGGCAGCTCCCAAGCTGCCACTGTAGCATCATACACATCCTACAAATACATCCACGTCTCCTCAGCAGCGCCAAACATGAATTGCATAACAAGCCGCTGACCTGAATGACATGCACATAAACTGCCATGACACACCTTGCCAGCGAACCACATGAAACCAAATTGAAGCACGCGCCTCCCACCTGATTGGCATCTCCCCAGCTGCTGCTGCAGCGTCATACACCCTCTCCACATCCATCCACGTCTCTTCAGCAGCGCCACCTGGCATGAAACCTCAACACACCGCTCGCCAAATTGCAGCACCACACGACGTCAAGTAAACACCCATCTCACCTGATTGGCAGCTCCCCAGCCGCTGCTGCAGCATCATACACTTCCTCCAGATCCGTCCAGGTCTCCTCAGCAGCCCCAAACACGCCCCAGCCCATGTCACCCACTGCTGTGACGCCACGCGACAGCAGGTAGCGCGCAGCAGCAGCCAGCGCAGCCTTACGTTCCTGCAGCGAGGGGCTGGGGATGATCCCGCGCATTGCCACCATCGCGTGCTCCCTGCGGGCAAATATGTGCGCACGTAACATGGGCGTAGATGTTAGTTCAGCAGCTAAGAGAATATTTGCTGCGTTCTTGCGGCGAGGGGCTGATCTAGCGCATTGCAACCATCGTGTGCTGCCTGCGGGCGCAGCCAAAAGAAGCATGGCAGGCGCAGAAGAAACATGGCAGCGGAGATGGTGTCAGACCAGCAGCGCCGGCATGTAGGGCATGCCATGGAGCAGCAGCATAACAACATGATATGAGCGTGTGCTACATACATAATCCACTCTCGAGTCCTGCATATCTGGCTGCAACAGCTGCTGGGTCTCTGAAGATGCAAGCGCTTGCCTACTTTTTGACAACAGCAGGACCTGCTGTCGGCCAGAGCACTGGCAGCAGTGTAGCACACGCACAAAGCATCTGCGCGCTGCAACTAGAGGAAGTACAGCCCAGCGCAGCCCTGTACACGCACCAAAACATGCAACAACACCTGACAACTGCCCACCTGAGCATGCCTGTGGGCCGGCCAGTGGCTAGATCCTTATCCACTGTCACTGCATCTGACCCGCAAAGCGGTAGCAGACAGTTGCGGTGCATGCTGTGCTGTTGCAGAGCCTGTTGCTCACCTCAACAAGCCTGTGGGCTGGCCAGTGGCCGGGTCCTTCTCCACTCCTGCTGCATCTGACCCGCGAAGCGATAGCAGACAGTTGCGGTGCATGCTGTGCCGTTGCAGAGCCTGTTGCTCACCTCAACAAGCCCGTGGGCTAGCCAGTGGCCGGGTCCTTCTCCACTCCTGCTGCATCTGCATCTAGCATGCATCTGCAGCTGCGCCGCAGCCGCTGCCAGCAGTGGTACCAGTATACGGCAGCCCCGCTAGCTGCAGCGCTGCTGTGTTGGGCCAGCGCCATGTGGGAGTCCGTGCACTTCTGAAACGATGAAGCCTCACAACTGCCGCTGGTCACAGTGGCACGCACAAGGCCTGCTGCTCACAACGCCCACCTGAGTAGGCCTGTGGGCCGGCCAGTGACTGGGTCCTTATCCACTCCCGCTGCATCTGCAGCAGCATCGCCCCCGCAGCTGCAGCCGCAGCCGCTGCCAGCAGCATCAGGTGCATGAAGCAGCCCCGCCAGCTGCAGCGCTGCTGTGTTGACTAAAGCCATGTGGGAGTCCATGCGCGTGAGAAATACAGGGTGGGCGCCTGACGCCTGTGCAGGCAGTATCACGCGGCACAAAACAGTTGTTGATGTCAGATTAAAGTGCTGCAGCGCTGCTGTGTTTACTAAAGCCATCCCTATCAGCTTGATGACTGCTGATCATGCTTACAACCACCCTCAACTTACTCTCTGTCAACCAAGCAACAGAATTGCAGCCCCTCCTGCCCTCACCTCATCCAGCCAGCTGGCATCTGGCAGCGCCCCTCCCCAGTCCGCCTCAGACCAGCCGCCACCCAGCAGCCAGACGCCGACATGCGTGCACTGCAACCCTTTCTTCACCTTCACATACGAAAATTGCAGGCTACTTCTTGGCTGGCTGCCCCTGCAGCTTCCGAGAATTTCATACATTGCTTGCTAGTTTTGCAATCAGCCTTACCTTATTCCATTGTTGAGTACTGTGCAGCCCCTTCTTCTCTCACCTCATCCAGCCAGCTGGCATCAGGCAGCCCCCCTCCCCAATCCGCTTCAGACCAGCCGCCGCCAAGCAGCCATGCCCCGTCTGCTGCTGCTGCCGCTGCTGCTGCCACGCGCGCCGCCACCTCCTGCCTGCTGCTGGCGCCGCGCAGGTTGATTTGCGACAGCGACAGACCGCCAAAGATGAGGTGCACGTGCGGATCTACAAAGCCCTGCAGGCAGCAGCAGAGACAGCAGCAGCAGGAACAGCAGACATTGAATCAACATGGGTTCACAAAGCCCTGCAGGCAGCAGCATGCAGCAGGAAGGGTGGAATGCAGCAGTCAGGGCAGCCACCACAACAGATGCTAGGTGAGCAACGCCCAACTGAGGTCAGCAAGAAGAGTGTCAGAGAAGGCAGCAGCCCCACACTCCTATCACACTGCTGCCCTGCCCTGCCAAAGCAGGTTGGGCATAATGGCACGCTAGCACGCAAATCCAGCCAAAAACTTGACCCAAAGGCATGTCGGATACCCGAGCACGCTGCTGCTGTGCATGCTGCAGCATGGTGTCAACATACTAGGCGGCTGACACTGCGTACAGAACAACATGCCATGGCAGCTGCCAGTAAAGGCATGCATGACTGCCGCAACCTGCTGATGCTGCTGCTGTCGCTGCTGCTGCTTCTGCGCTCACCGGCATCACAAAAGCGCCCTGCAGGTCCACGACAGTACTCCCAGCAGGCGCAGCAGCAGCAGCAGCCGCTGCATCATCTGCACCTGCAGCCTTACAGCTGCCTGCTGCCGCTGCTGCTGCCGCTGCTGCAGGGCTGCTGCTGCTGCCTGGCGGGGCGCAGCTGCTGCTGCTGGGGGTGCCTGCTAGGTGTGTTATTTCGCCGCTTGCTGCATCCACTGACATGTGGCTGGCCCATGGCACCTGCATGTGCACACAGCCGTAGCATTGTCTTCAGCAGATCAGTGCTCAAAGAGATTATACGACTGGGACTTCCTGACGCAATGATGCAAGGCATGGCGCAACCACCCCGGTGGCGCTATGAGCACAATATGCTTATCTCACAAGCACACTCATGGATCAGCAAGTAGTAGCATATTTGCTCCTGGTCCATCTCATAGTTACATGCACAACCCTCGTCAGCAAGTGGTGCCTCCCCGTCCCCCTCCTGGGCCCACCTCAGGGTTGGCTGTCCAGATGTGGCCGTTCACAAACACATGCTGCGGGCCGCTGCTGCTGCCGCCTGCTGCTGCTGCTGCTGCTGGTGCTGGCAGTGGGGTGGCTCCTGCTAAGACTGGCCCCAGCCCCTGCTGCTGCTGCCGCCGCTGCTGCTGCTGCTGCTGCTGCTGGCCAGTTGGCGGGTGATCTGCTGGCATGGGACCTTCATAACCCTGCAGCAGTAGCAACAGATCAGCAAACATGGATGAAGTTGACTTACGTTGTTGAAGTGAGCATTGTGCAGCAAACCGCTATGAGCGAAACCACTGCTGTGCTGCGTGGTCTGCTGGTGTGCCTACACCACTTGGACAAGTACGGCAGATGATACGGCTCAGTAACGACTCGCTACAGCTGCCAAGTAAGCCTGATTTAGCACTTGACTTGTTGACGGGGGTGAGCCATCCCGTGCTGCTCCCTGGTTGCACAGCAGCAGGGCCAGCAGACACTGCCTTGCACCAAACACAACCCTCACCAGTGGGCACTTGGTGCCAGAGCTGCCGGTGCGGTTGACAGACGCATGATGGCTCTGCAGATACAGTGTTTCAAGCTGCGGCCAGAACAGTGCACACGCGGCCACGAGCAACGAAGCAGTGAACAGCAAGCTGCTGCCAAGGGTCAAAGCCATGGCTTGCAGATCACATAGCTAAAGCATCTGCAGCTGCACGCGTGCTGTAAACACAACGTTTGGCAGCGTGGTGAGCTCTTCACAAGCTTTACTAGTTCGTGCCCGGCTATCTTACTCTAATCCGCTTTTGCAACTGACACGAGTAACAAGGCCGATCTAAGGTGGCTGCTTCTGATATATAATATTTAGCAGCACATAACTTTATGTGGTTTTCCACTTCACTGCTTCGCTAGCCAGCATGCTCTTGCAGTACCTATGCTACGTCTGGTGACGTCTGTGCCTGCGGGCTTCCGGCTGTGCGCGCTACATGAGGCTGCAATCTACTCCAGCTTTGAATGTCTTATTCAGCAGAAGCTGCTGCTTTGCTCCGGAGCAAGTGGGTGGACGAGCTGGCGCTGCTTGCTGTTGTGAACTTGTCCAACCTTTGCACGCTCATCAAATGGCACACGATTGATCACAGCAGTGTTTATACAGCTTACGTTCGTCTTGGTTTGCTGTATGTTGATGGCTCAGCGTAGCTGCGCTTGTATGGTGCGCTTAGCAAGACACATTGCTGTCCTGCATGCAGCTGCTTGTGCTGCTGATTGCCAGTTCTGCGCTGTGCAAGTTTATGTGGCGTGCACTACTCATGTAAATCACATATCTCTCGTTCGTGATTGTAGTTACCAACACCAATGACCAATACCATTTGTTCATTTTCCCCCAGGCGTGTGCGGCGGGCCAGCCGCGTCAGTGCCGCAGCTGCTGCCAGGGGCACTGCCAGTCTCTGCCACCCAAGCTGCGCAACACAGAAGCAGCAGCACCAGCAGTAGTAAGCCGAGCCAACAGCAGCAGCACGCTGCACAAAAAGCTGACTCTCACTCGCCAGCAAGTGGCTTTCAACCGTCTGTGCAGGCTGCAGCGGAGTCCAGGGCGTCTGCTGCAGCTGCAGCCAGCCCAACAACCCCACACCATACACATGGCAGTAGCAGCAGCAGTAGTGCTGGACAGCACGATGGCAGCAGCAGCAGCAGCAGCAGCAGCAGCAGCAGCAGCTGGTTTGATCCAGGCTCCCACCCACTGTCTGCTGCAACCGCTGCTGTTGGCAGCTCCCTGCGCAAGGCTGCAGGCGCAGCAACAGCAGCAGCAGAGGACGCCGCAGCCGCACTCGCTGTGCCGGCATATGCAGCAGCAGCAGCAGCAGCTAGCACTCCTCAACCAGCAGCAGCAGCAGCAGCAGCAGCAGCAGCAGCAGGCGAGGATGTGCCTGCTGTGACATATGCTGAGCTGGCAGCGAGTGTGTACAAGGCGACTGAGGAGGTGATCGGTCCCCTGAGCTTGGGAGACCTGGTGTTTGGCCTGCAGGCGCTTGCCAAGCAGCATAAGGAGCATGGCAGAGCATACTCAGTGCAGGTGCGCTGCGCGCAGCGCATATTCCTAGGCTGTCCTACAAAACAGAACTGGCTTGTGCCTCACTGCCTCCATAACAGCGCTCCGTTGTTGCGCTGCATCAATCTGCCTACAATGCGCTGCAGGGCACGCCGCGGCTGGACAAGGCCCTGCTGCGTGTGCCCGCTCCTTGTGTGTATGTTGTGTGCAGTTGTTGCCCTCTGTTGCTGCACTTCATCTGTTGTTTGAACTTCGTTCCTGCAGGGCACGCCGCTGCTGGACACGGCCCTGCTGGCGCAGCTGCTGGAGGCTGCCGACCTGGCCTTCGCAGCCTACAAGGTCAACCCGCAGAGCGCCTGCGCAGTCAGCCACCTGAGGGTGAGGGCCCGCAGCAGCAGCAGCAGCAGCAGCAGCAGCAGCAGCAGCAGCAGCTAGCCAGCCACCTCAGGGTGAGAGGCGGCAGCAGCAGCAGCAGCAGCAGCAGCAGCCAGCCAGCCAGCCAGCCAGCCACCTGAGGGTGAAGGGCAGCAGCAGCAGTAACTGTGGCTGCAGCATCACACCAAACACGGTGTATGCAGGCTAGGCTGCATTCTAAGGCTTTTCCTGGCCTGGAACATGACGTGCACCTTGTAAATGCATTTGCATCCGCGACACAGGCAAACATGACAGAGCCTGCTGCTGTTGCTGCTGCTGCTGCCTGCCACGCATGCTGCTGCAGCTGCACAGCATCCGCAAGTTTGTGCCGCACAACACGCGGCTGCGGCCCGCCTACTTTATCGCAGTGGACCACGCGCAGCAGGCCATTATATGGGGTGAGGATATGGGTTGTGGTGCAATGCTACATTGTAAGATTTGCAGTACCTGGTTGCTATGACGTAGTTTGGTCACCTGGGGTGAGGCGCGCGCTGTAGTGCGGTTTTCCACTTCCGTGTAAAGCGCCGGGCTTGACCAATGTTTTGTGGGCTGCTGTATGACACTGCTCCACAGCACCTACGTCTGTGCAAAATGCCCAGCATACGCATGTGCTTGTAGCATCTGCACCGCCCAAACATGAATCTGGATGCAAGCACAACCTGCAGCATTGCTCATGTACAGTGTGCAGTGAATACGACTACCTTGACAACTCTTACAACCCCCGACACGTTCCTCCTGTCTTGACACTGAAACTTCTGCTGGGCGTTATGTGTGCGTCGCGTGCAGCCATCAGGGGCACGAAGAACGTCAGTGACGTCATCACAGACATCAGCGGCAGCAGCACGCCGCTGGACGGCGGCCGCGTGCACTGGGGCATGCTGCAGGCAACCAAGGTGCAGCGGCATTGCATGCCTCGTAGCGCATCTGCCACAGCTGCATGCCTTTTGCTAGTCGCCACTGTCGCGGCATGCTGCACGCAACCAATGTGCGGCGAGCATACATGCCACATAGATGAAATGCCATAAATTCTGCAGTGCGGCACTCATGCTGTGCGCATTGGGCATGGGCTGGGGCATGCTGCAGGCAACGAAGGTGCGGCCGCATGCATGCCACATAGAACGTCTGCCACACTCCACGCAGTGCGGCACGCATGGTGTGTACAGTGCGGCATGGGATGGGGCATGCTAAACAACAACAAAAAAAGACAAAACAATAGAAGACAAAAAACAAATGCATGCATGCATGCAGGCAACCAAGGTGCGTCATGCATGTATGCCGCATACCTTAATCAACATGCATCCCGCAGAGCCGCACGCATGGTGTGCACAGCGGGGCGTGCACTGAGGCATGCTGCAGGCCACCAAGGTGCGGCATGCACGTATGCCACATAGCCACTCGCCAGACATCACTCAGTGCTGCTGGCAAGCTCTGCACAAGCCAAGGCGCTGCGTGCATGCCTCTTGAGTTGCCACCATCACGAGCTGCACCATGCAGCAACCAGCATGCGCTTACGCTGCTCCAAAACTGCAAATTCGTGCTGCGACGGCTGCTGGCGCTGCTGCGTGAGGAGCTGCGGCACCTCAGCCAGCCTGCATACACTGCTGTTCTGCATCTACATCTGCAAGGGGCGCCCGCACACATGCTGCTGCTGCTGCTGCTGCTGCTGCGTGAGGAGCTGCCTGGCTACCGCACCTGCAAACATGCTGCAGCATGTTGCTGCTCTGCACTCAAACAAGTTTATATCTTTTTGTGCTGCAGGCGCTGCTGCGTGAGGAGTTGCGCCACCTGAGCCAGCTGAGTAAGGGCCTGCCGGGCTACCGGCTGCAGCTGGTGGGGCACAGCCTGGGGGCGGGCGTGGCAGCCCTGACAGCATACATGCTCAACACACGGTGAGGGAGGCATGAACAGCATATGATTTTGGGTCAATATGCAGTGAGACAGTCGATTTGGAGAGCTTCTGTGCTGCGGCATTGACGGAAGCTGTAGCGATGTTATGCTGTGCTGTATAACAACCATGCCACGCGACTAAGCTTCAATGCTTAGCGTCAGCGCTGCCCTACTGCGCCTGTGATGGTTCGCGTTCGCTGCGTCATGTGATTGCGCAAAGTGCTGCTGATTGCGTCACGTGTCATGTGTCCTGCTTGCTTGCAGTGTGCCGCTGAGGCGTCAACTGCGCTGGTGTCCCTCAGTGACGGCCACTGTGGTGGCACCTCCCTGCGTGATGAGTGAGAGCCTGGCAGCAGCGTCGGGTGAGGCCCGCACCAGCAGCGCAAGCACTATTGTTGTGGATGCATGGTATATGGCTGTGGCAGCACATGGTACAAGTACAGCACACAACCACTGCAGTGCTGCAGTTGTCACCTGCACCCTTGAGCTCTTAACCTAAATAACCTAATAACCTAATAACCTAATAACCTAATAACCTAATAACGGCAGCCTGATCAACAGACGTCACCAAACAATGCACTGCTGCATTGCTTGTGCAAAGCGCTGGACCACCCGCCTCGTCTACAGCCATGACCCGGTGCCCCACAAAGCTGGACATGCTGATATAGTCTGAGTTGTACAAAGCTGCTGCCTGCATATTGCTGCACCACCTGCAGAGCGCTGGACCACCAGCCTCATCTACAGCCACGACCCGGTGCCCCAAAAGTCTAGGGAGTACGGCATGTTTTTGCTCTTACAATACATTGTGCTGTTGTCTGTGTGTGTTTCTAACGCCTCGCAGAGCGCTGGACCACCAGCCTCATCTACAGCCATGACCCGGTGCCGAGGCTGAGCCCGGCTGCCGTGCAGGCGCTGCGGGGCGAGCTGTGCGGCGTGGACTGGGCGGGGCAGCTGCGCGCGTCACTGCTCGAGGCAGAGTATACACAGGTGAGCGGCGGTCAAGCTACAAAGCGTCAGACACACCAGATGTGTGTTTTGTGGGTTGGGGCGAGTTGTGCGGCGTTGACAGGGCGGGGCAGCTGCACGCGTCACTGCTTGAAGCAGGATACACACAGGTCACGATGTGTGTTTTGGGGGTTGGGGGGCGAATTGTGCGGCGTGGACTGGGCGGGGCAGCTGCGCGCGTCACTGCTGGAGGCAGGATACAGACAGGTCAGATTATATCTGCGTGCATGTACTGGCGTGTCTTTGATGGATTGAGCGGGGCAGCTGCATGCATCACTGCTTGAGGCCGAGTATACGCAGGTGAACGGTGACGATTGTACTTACAATATCATGTGTGTGTGTGTGTGTGTGTGTGTGTGTGCTTTGTCTGGCATGGATTGGGCGGGACAGCTACGCATTGTCGCTGCTTGAATCACGTCCGCCAGCAGCGGCACAGCAAAAGCGGCAGCGCAGCTGCAGACAAGCGGGCGTCCCTGGCCCTCCTCACCCTACATGTGCTGTTTTAGGTTCCAAAACCAAACAAACCATGACGTTTCCCTTGCTGTGCCTGCAGGCGCTGACCGCTGCCATCACCTCGGCCAGTAGCGGCACCGCACAAGCCGCCGCGCAGCTGCAGAAGCTGGCTGCGGAGCTGCTGCAGGGCCGGCAGCTGCAGGAGCTCAGTTCAGCACTCAACCTGGTGGTGTATGGTGTGAAGGGCCAGCAGCAGCAGCAGCAGCAGCAGCAGCAGCACAGGAGTGAGGCTGCAGGGGAGTACCAGCAGCAGCAGCAGCCCGGCAGTGTTAGTATGGAAGAGGAGTGGTGGCAGCAGCAGCAGCGGGAGGAGCAGCAGCTGGCGCAGCAGTGGCAGCGGCAGCTGAAGCAGTGGGAGCAGCAGCAGCAGGTGGCGGTCATCCGCAAATGGATGGATGACGTGAGTGGCAGGATACGGCCAGCTGCACTGCTGTACAGCGGACGACCTGGCTGGCGCACTGTTGCGCATCTCGCTTGGGCAGCCACCGTGTGTTTGAAGCATCGCACTTTCTGACTCACTCTCAGACTCTACGCATATACGTCTTAGTTGCCACCTGTTGCTGCTCACATGTGTGTGCTGCTGCTGCTGCACCGCAGGTGTCGTCCAAGCTGGTGCCGTTTGTCAAAGGCGTGCCACTTCCTGATGCCGACATCAAGCGCATGGCTGATGCAGCAGTGGCCAGCCTCACCAGCAGCCTGGGCAGCATCAGCAGCAGCATCAGCAGCAGCAGCATCGGCAGCAGCCTCGCCAGCGTGGGCAGCGGCTGGGCCGGCGGCTGGAGCAGCAGCAGCAGCAGCAGCAGCAGCAGCAGCAGCAGCAGCAAGGCCAGCCCCTGGGAGGAGGCTGCTGAGTCAGCTGCCAGCAGCTTAGCAGATGGTATGCAGCAGCTGAGAGATCTGCTGCCATTGTCAGACAGCAGCAGCAGCAGCAGCAGCAGCAGCAGCAGCAGCAGCAGCAGCAGCAGCAGCAGTGTTCAGCAGCAGCAGCAGCAGCAGCAGCAGCCCTCAACTTGGCAGGGCTTGCAGGCAGCTGCTGGGCGCATGATGACTGTCTTCTCTAGCGCTGGGCAGCTGCAGATCAGCAGCACTGGCAGCAGCAGCAGCAGCAGCAGGGAGCAACAGCAGCATGATGCTGGCAGCTCAGATGGCTTGCTAGGGATGACTGCTGACAGCATGATGCATTTCTTCCAAGGAAGGGACAGGCAGCAGCAGGAAGGGCAGCAGCAGCAACAAACCAAAGCCAGCAGCAGCAGCAGCAGAGAGTGGTTTTCGGATATAGCAGCAGGTACAGGGGCAGACACAGCAGTTGCAGCCACAGCTGGAGCTGTTGCCAAGGCTGCTACAGAGCTTCAAGCAGCAGCTGCTAGTGCAGTAGCAGCGACAGCAGCAACGCTGTCAGCGGACTCTGGTGCTGACGCCGGCACTGCTGCAGCGACAGCAACAGCAGCAGCGGCAGCAGCAGCTGCAGCAGCAGATGCAGAGGTAGTCAATATGTACCCACCTGGCAAGCTGCTGTTTATTGTCAGGCAGGAAGATCTGGCAGCAGCAAGACAGCAGCAGCAGCAGCAGCAGCAGGCCTTGTCAGGCAGCAATGGTGGTGCAGACCACTATGATGAGGAAGGATCTGAACTACTGGATGATGAATTGGGTCCTGCAGGCAGCAGCAGCAGCAGCACCATAGGGAGGCACAGACACCCACCATCCAAGCAGCAGCAGCAGCAGCAGCAATCGCGCTGGCAGGGGCTGCAAGCAGCCGCCGGCCGCATGATGACTGTCTTTTCAAATGCTGGTCAGTTGCAGATCAGCAGCGGCGGATTGGAGCAGCAGCAGCAGCAGCAGCAATCTCGGTGGCAGGACATCCAACACGCAGCCGGCCGCATGATGACTGTCTTTTCAAATGCTGGTCAGCTGCAAATCAGCAGCGGCGGCTTGGAGCAGCAGCAGCAGCAGCAATCTCGGTGGCAGGACATCCAACACGCAGCTGGTCGCATGATGACTGTCTTCTCTGGAGCTGGCCAGCTGCTGATTAGCAGCAACCCTGCCGCTTTCAACCCTGCAGCAACTGATGGCAGCAGCAGCAGCAGCAGCACGTTCAGGTCGGCTGTTGCTGCCCTAGCGCGGCTGAAGCCTGGCAATACATCAGGCAGTACAGCAGCAGCAGGCAGTACAACAGCAGGCAGTACAATTCAAAATGCCAGCTGGCTCATGCAGGAGCCACAGCTGCCGCGGGGCCTTGGCAACTGCAAGCATGTGCTGCTGCAGGGTGAGAGGGCAGGGCATTTTGAGCAGTTGGTACTGCATCCAGACATGTTTGGAGATCATAGGACGCGCAGCTACAGGGCGGCACTGCTGGACTTGCTGAAGCGCTCTGCACTGAGCCGCGGCAGCAGCTGAGGGTGGCTGCGGAGACCCATGGTTGTGGTTGACAAGGCGTTTCTCTGTGCATAGCACGGGGTGGAGGGAGACATGTTTTTACCTGGACAGGCGACTGTTGTGTGGCTGCAGCAGCTCAGATGACGCTGTCAGTGACAGCTGAGGTTGCGCTGCAGGGTAGCTGCTGCTGTAGCAGGCACTGTGTTGGTGCTGCTGGAATGATGCTCATGAGGCAGTCACTGTCTGGCTGACAACTGTGACAGCAGCAGCAGCAGCGCATCACTTGCTGTGCTTGCTGCTGCGCCAACAGCCACTAGGCTGTCACTGAATGAGCAGACAGGCAGCAGATGCCGGCTGAGGCATCCCCCTGACTTGCATCTGTTATTTGTGAGCTGAGCAGCAGACGTGCCTTGAAGAGCCTTCCAACATCAGGATCTTATTGTTGTCATAATACTTTGGGGCTTGGAGATCCATGCTGTGAGAGAGGTCTGTTACAGGGGTGGGCAAGCTATCACCCTAGAGCGAGTCACTTGCCCCTCTTTCAGCTCACGTATCTTGAGAACCCGATAGCAAGCCACAAGATGCAACCAAAGTAAAACTCCAGAGTGCTGTTGGTTGTGCTGCCCAGAACAAGGCAGTTTGGCTTTACTACAGTTGTGTATGTGGGCTGGGCAGCTCCCGGCCAGGAGGTGGCTGGGTGCAGCCTGACGTCTGTTGCCTTATGCCACCTGCTGCGACTGGTGTATGCCACATTACGTTGAAAGCAAGGATTATTGTTTCCATGCAAGTTGGTTGCATGTGCATCCTTGTCACAGAGAGTTCCACCACAGGAACGATTCCGTCATCGAGGCTATAGCATGCTAGCTGCAGCTACAGCCAGCTGCCGCGATCTGACACCTTCTACACCGGCTGCAGTAGTAGCATGCATGGAAACTTGAGTTTCTGGGACTGTATAAAGTCTCGTATGCTTCAACCGCAAGCAGCTGTATAAGTGGTTCTGTAGGAGCATTGGAGGAATCCAAGGCAGCATCGATTCGAGTTCCAAGTTGCGTTCCATCCTGTGACAAGTTTGCGTCAGACTGCTAGCCTTCGCACCTTTTTAATCGTGCTTTTGAGCACGTAAGCAGCAGACGCAGCCTCTCCCCGCGTGGGACGTACGTTTTGCTGCGCCAATCTCGATTGCAGCCGCGAAAGTGTCTTAGCTGCTTGATTTAGAAGATAAAAACTCTCTTAAAACCTTGTGGCCGTCGGACATACCCGCGAGCTGTGTGTTGACTGACCTTCCAGCGCCCTGCAGCATGGGTAGCAGCCCTTACGGCGTGGAGCCAGCGGAGCTGTTTGCCATCAACTCGGTGAGTACTTTCAGTGCATAAATTAAAAATGTATGTTTGGTCTTGGGGTCGAACGTTCATGCCGGCGGTACCGCACGTGAATTGCAGCCCCAACCCAGTGCCAGCCACAACAGCAGCAACCAGCAGCCAAGGCAGCAGCAGCATGAGCAGTGCAGCTGCAGCCAGCCCCCAGCACGCAACCTGACATGCACTGCCCACCAGTAACAGCAAACCACATACGTCTGCAAGCATACTTGCATGCATGCGGCATGCGCCAGCACCGCACTGCGTGTGACACGCCAGCTTCACACCCAAGCGCCGCACACCCAGCCCTCCCCGCCAGCACTAACAACAGACATAACACAAATAACACTTGCAGGAAAAGGATTCCGAAGCTCTGAATGGCAAGCTGGGTGGCGTGGCAGGCCTAGCAGCCAAGCTCAATTCAGACATCAAGGCCGGCCTCACAGCTGAGGCAGCTGACGCCTCGAGGCAGCACTTTGGCGCCAACACGTACCGCCAAGTCCCTCCCAAATCCTTTTTCAGGATCCTGGCTGAGGGCTACAAGGATCCGGTCATCCTGCTGCTGTGCGCGGCAGCACTGGTGCGTGTCAGCTTGAACGCTGTGCTTTTAGCAGTTTAGGTATTTAAATACCAAATTTGCTGTATATTATGCTCAGCATGTACGGGCTGCAAACACTTAATCATAAAGCTGCTGCTGTGTGCGGCAGCACTGGTGCATGTTGCAGCGCAGCAGTGGTGCCACAACGCAGCAATCAGAATGGGCATATGGTCCCTTCAGCGGTCGGGCCTCATTGGAGGCTTGAGTAGGAAGGGCGCGTGACACGTGTTGACAAGCCAGCTGTTCATTCGCTGCAGCAGGCGGCCAGCAGCCGTTTGTGTTGTAAAGGGAGAGTTTACATTTTACAGCATGTAATGTAAGCAGGGCTGAAGCTGGCTCTGGCGCTGAAAGGCTGTATCCTACTCGGATGAAACGATTACGACACGCTTGGGTGAAATACCCCGCTTTCATATCTTGCAAGATGTTATGTGGTAGGCTTGCAAGGTGTGCCCCAGCGCATGATGTGCGTGGCCCCTTGAGAATGTGTGCCAGCACATGATTTTCTGGGACCCTGGCGTGCGCTGCATGCTGCTGGCATCTGGCTGCTGCGCTGCGCCATATGGAGCATATGGAGCAAATGCCACAGCCGCAGCCCACCCAGCTCGCTATGGCAGCAGCCAGCGGGATCAGCAGCAGCAGCAGCTGGCCGCATGCTTGCTGCAGCAGCGACAGAGGGCTGCAGCTACTTTGCAGCTGACAATCGTAGAACTGCTTACTCATGTGGCTGCTCTTGCCTGTCTGGCTGCCTTGTGTTGCTTTCGCCTGCAGCTATCAACTGTGCTTGGTGCCGCCATTCCTGAGGAGCGCCACGAGGGCAAGTGGATCGAGGGCGTCGCCATCTGGGTGGCCATCTTCCTGGTCACCTTTGTCAGTGAGTGGCGGCTAAGTTGTCGCTTCTGTTCTTTTTGTTACTGCTCCTCTTTTGTCACTTCCCTCAGTGTTGAACTGATTGCAGCCTCCTTTAAAACCACATTTGAACTGCGCCATGCAGGCGCCATTAATGACTTCCAACAAGAACTGCTATTCCGCACATCAGCATCCATCATCAGCTCCCGTTATTCATGCTAAATTGCATATGTTGGTTCTTAACTTTGCTGCCGTGCAGGTGCTATCAACGACTTCCAGAAGGACCTGCAGTTCCGCAAGCTCAATGCGCAGAAGGACGTGATCGAGGTGAAGGTGCTGCGCGGCGGCGACACGCGCCTCGTGCGCAACAGCGACGTGGTGGTGGGAGACCTGCTGCTGCTGGACACAGGTGCGGGGTGTTGCAGCAGCAGGGGCAGCGGCAAAACACTGTGGTTGGTGTAGGCTGTAGGCTGGTGCGCAACAGTGGCGTGGTCTGGGGGGACCAGCTGCTGCTGGGCACAGGTGCGGATACAGGCCAGATAGCAGCAGCAGCAGCTCAGGGTGATGATCAAGTATAAGTTGGTCAACAACAGTGACATTGTCGTGAGAGACCTGCTGCTGCTGTGCTTAGGTTGACTCATATGGGCTGGTTGCTGACAAACTGACTCCCCGTTGCTGCTGCTGCTGCAGGGGACAAGATCATTGCTGATGGCTTGGTTGTTGATTCGTACGGCCTGGTTGTGGACGAGGCGTCCCTCACCGGCGAGAGTGACCCCATCAAAAAGCATGCGGAGGACCCCTGGTGCAGGAGCGGCACGCAGGTGAGGGCATACGGAGGCTGCTGCTGCTGCTGGTGTTGGTGCTGCTGCTGCTGCTGTTTGGCTTTTGGTGTTGTGTGATGGTTGAAGAGGAGTGAGGGCCCGTAGTGCAGGACCGGCACGCAGGTGAGGCTGCTGCTGCTGTTATGCTTGAGGTCATGGCTGAGGCATCGGTGCTGCTGCTGCTTCTGGTTGTGGCTGTGGGCAATATCTGAAGCATACAGAGGACCCCTGGTGCAAGAGCGGCACCCAGGCGAGAACATGCTGCTGCTGCTGCTGCTGCTGCCGCTGCTTCTCACTGCGAGTTGATGGCTGGAGTGCTGCTGCTACTACTGCTGCATAAGATCAGCTTGCGCTCTTCATGTTGCAAGAGTGCAAGGACAGCACTACCGACAAAAAATGCAGGCCAGCAGTTGACCCAGCAGCATGCCATCCGCCTGCATACAGCCCCTGTGACAACAGCTGTTCGATGGTGTCCTCTCTGTAGTGCTGTTCCCAGAAGCAACGTGTATGTGCTCCTGCTGCTGCTGCTGCTGCTGCTGGCTGCAGGTCAGCGAGGGCAGTGGCAAGATGCTGGTGACTGCTGTGGGTGACGCCAGCGAATGGGGCAAGACCATCAGCCTGGTCACAAGCAGCGGAGACGAGCAGACACCACTGCAGGTGCACAGAACGCATCGCCGGGCAGCGGTGCAGCTGTGCAGCAGCGTTGCTGTGCACAGTTGCATTGCTATATGCTGCGGCGGCAGCAGCAGCAGCAGCGGCAGCAGCAAGTTGGTCCACCTGACTGCTAGCTTGCACACCAGCCAGGAAAACCGAAACCTCCTCTCCTCTCTCTTGCATTACTGCAGGAGAAGCTGGGCCATGTGGCGGCCACTGTGGGCAAGATCGGCGGCAGCGTGGCGGCGACGTGCTTTTGAAGCATTGAGCTAACAATGTAACATGTTATATTGCCCCTTGCAGGAGAAGCTGGGCCACGTGGCGGCCACTGTGGGCAAGATTGGCGGCAGCGTGGCGGCCACGTGCTTTGTGGCGCTGCTCATCAAGTGGTGCGTGATCAACCGGGGCTTCCCGCTGAGCAAGATCAACGACAACGGGCCCGTGCAGGTAATTGTTTCTTGTTGCAACCTTCCTATGTAAATTCGAAAGCATGTCCCAGTAAGACTTGTGAGCGACATCAGCATGCACTGCGGCTTCCCGTTCAGCAAAATTAACGACAACGGGCCCGTGCAGGTGAGGGCTGCATGCTTACTTTAAGCAGCAGCAGCAGCAGCAGCAGCAGCAGCAGCAGCAGCAGCAGCAGCAGCAGCATGCCAGTCAACGCGCAGCTGTCGACTTGCCGCTAGGGGCAGCGCTTCTCTTTGCAGAACATCGTCGTTTGTGAGGGGTGTTTGGTGACTGTGCTGCTGCTGCTGCTGCTGCTGCTGCTGCTGCTGCTGCTGCAGTTTTTCCTGTACTCTGTGACCATCATTGTGGTTGTCATCTTCGAGGGCCTGCAATGATAATCATGCTGCTGCTGCTGTGGCTGCTGCTGCTGCTGCTGCTGCTGCTGCTGCTGCATTGACATATTTGATATGCAGTTTTTCATGTACAGCGTGACCATCATCGTGGTGGCCATCCCTGGGGGCTGTCACTGACTGTTCTGCTGCTGCTTCTGCTGCTTCTGCTGCTGCTGCTTCTGCTGCTGCTGCTACTGCTGCAATGATATCTGGTATGCAGTTCTTCCTGTACTCTGTCACCATCATCGTTGTGGCCATCCCCGAGGGCCTGCCCCTGGCGGTGACCATGGCTCTGGCCTACTCCATGAAGAAGATGATGAAGGACCAGAACTTCGTGAGGTGTGTGGGGTGTACTAGTATTATTTTCATCATTGTTATTATCATCATAGTAGTAATTTGTCATTGACTTTATTTATTTGATTCATGGTAAAATATTTGTTATACCTGGTGTCTCTGTCATGCTGGTCCTTGATGGCGCTGGCCTACTCCATGAAGAAGATGATGAAGGACCAGAACTTCGTGAGGTGCGCAGACGTGGCTCGCTTTTTGACATCAAACAGTCTGAGGTGCTTAGCACCGTGTTTTGTCGCGCTGTTTGGTGGCTGCAGCATGCTGCAGGTATCCGCCTTGCCAGGGCATTTTTTTCTGACAGTGCTCGCACTTAGCCTTGCGGTATGTTTGCTGCTGCTGCTGCTTGTGTTGTCATTGCATATGCAGACTGCTGTCTGTGAGACCATGGGTGTTGCCACAGCCATCTGCTCCACCATAGTTGCTGACACTGCTGCTGCTGCTGCTGCTCTGCTGCTGCTGCTGCTGCTGCTGCAGGGTTCTGGCCGCCTGTAAGACGATGGGTGGTGCCACAGCCATCTGCTCCGACAAGACCGGCACGCTCATCGAGAACCGCGCTGCTGCTGCTGCTGCTGCAGGGTTCTGGCTGCCTGTGAGACCATGGGCGGGGCCACAGCCATCTGCTCCGACAAGACCGGCACACTCGCAGAGAACCGCCGCTGCTGCTGCTACTGCTGCTGCTGCATGTGCAGGCTGCTGTCTGTCTGTAAGACAATGGGTTTTGCCACAGCCATCTGCTCCACCATTTTTGCTGCTGCTGCTGCTGCTGCTGCTGCTGCAGGGTTCTGGCTGCCTGTGAGACCATGGGCGGAGCCACAGCCATCTGCTCCGACAAGACCGGCACACTCACAGAGAACCGCATGACAGTCACCGAGGGCTGGTTCGCAGGCGTGAAGTTGGACCACGCGCCAAACCCCGAGGAAGTTCCCGGCGAAGTTCGCAGCCTGCTGGAGCTGAACTTTGCGCTGAACTCCAAGGCCTTCCTGATCGAGCACAGCAAGGATCTGGTGGACTTTGTGGGCAACAGGACTGAGTGTGCGCTGCTGATGCTGAGCCGCAAGTGGGGCAGCGATTACAAGGCGCTGCGGGACGCACACCAGCCCAAGATCGAGCAGGTGTGTTTGGGGTTTGCACTAATGTTTGTCTGTGATGTTTTCGGAAACTGCCAGGAAACTGTCGGAAAACTAGTATTCACAGCAGTGTATTTTGGTCCACAGTTGTACTGCAAACTAGCACTGCAGTGCAGCTACATGGTGTAGCTGTTTGCTTGCAATATTGTGCGCTGCTGATGCTGAGCCGCAATTGGGGCAGTGACTAGGCAAGGCGCTGCGGGACACACACCAGCCCAAGATCGAGCAGGTGCGTGTGCAAAGTGTGTGTACAAGCCTCCCAGTGTATTGCAGCCAGAGAGTTCACAAAGGGTTGAGTGAAAGTGCAACTTCAGCGCATATTAGCACCTGCTTTTGCACATACGCATCTAGCCTTTGCAGCTGCTGCCAGCCGCAGTAAGGTGCCAGCTTGACTGCACACACCCACACACCTTGGTTGCGGCCCCTCCCTCTCAACCTCCCACAGCATGGAAAAAACTTCACCAACCCGACACTGCAACAACACTATCATTTGCATGTTTATTCACTCACCACCCGCAGATGTACCAGTTCACCAGCGCCAAGAAGATGGCGCACCTAAGGACTATGGTTGCTGTGCCTGATCACTCTCTGTTGCAATTTATGTGTTTAGGGTCTATAAACCCTTAACCTCTGGATTTATCTGTTGTTTACCGTGTGCCTCCTGCAGATGTACCAGTTCACCAGCGCCAAGAAGATGGCCAGCGTGCTGCTGCGCACCTCCCCTAACTCACTGCTGCTGCTCAACAAGGGAGCAGCAGAGTGGGTGCTGGCAAAGTGCAGCAGCATCGCAGTCACCGACAGCAGCGGCAAGATGTCATCACAGCCATTAGATGACGCCAGCCGAGCACAACTGATGGATACTGTTGTCGGCATGGCCTCCCGCGGCCTGCGCTGCATCTGCCTGGCCAGCCGTGAACTTCCGGCGGAAGATGCGGCTCGCGCCGTGAACTTCTTCGAGGACAGTGCGAACTTGGACGTGAACATGACCGCGCTGGCGGTGGTGGGCATCAAGGACCCTGTGAGGGCGGAGGTGCCGGCGGCTGTGGCAACGTGCCAGAAGGCGGGCATTGTCGTACGCATGGTCACAGGTGAGCTTGGTTGAATCAGAGGCAGCAACAAGCAATTTGATGAAAGGAATGGATGCAGCTCGTGCAGGCGCCTGCGAGCAGGGATTCTGGCAGTGGCTGCCAAGCAAGCAGCGTGCAGGGCACTGATGTGCAGTGCAGGTGCAGTGTGCGCAGCGCTGCCGGGTTGTTGAAACATGTGGCAGCATTGCGCCAGCTCTGGTCTTGCCCACTAGCAGACAGCATCCCCTGCACTGGCATAGCTGTACGGCCCGGTCGCTCAAAAGCATGCGCCCTAGTAAAACCTGTGCTGCTGCTGCCACTGCTGCTGCTGCCACTGCTGCTGCTGCCACTGCTGCTGCTGCTGCTGCAGGCGACAACATCCACACGGCGCGCCACATTGCGCGAGAGTGCGGCATCCTTTCCCAGGACGGCATCGCTCTGGAGGGGCCGGACTTCCGCAACATGCCCATCCACGACCTGCTGCCGCTGCTGCCAAAGCTGCAGGTATGATGCAGTTAGTGATGCAGTGAGTTGACCAGGTTGCGGCAAGTGATGCTGCCAAGCTTGGGAGTCAAACATGTGACAGCGACGCGGCCTGCTGCTCAGCAGAACCTACTAGGTTCTGCTAGGCTGTTGTACAGCTGTACAGCAGCCGCAAGCTGATGATAGCTTGTGTATGGCACCCTGCTGCTGCCAGTCACCACTGCTGCTGCCCCTCACTGCTGCTGCTGCTGCGGTTGCTGCAGGTGCTGGCTCGCTCCAGCCCCGAGGACAAGCTTACTCTGGTGTCACTGCTGAAGCACCACGGCGAGGTTGTGGCAGTCACTGGTGATGGCACGAACGACGCGCCGGCCCTAAAGGAGTCTGACGTGGGCCTGGCTATGGGCATTGCGGGTGAGGCTGCAGGGCATGTGTGCATCATGCACATCGTGCACATGATGTTGGAGGGCAGATTGTGGTTTGCGTTGCCGTTGCTGCTGTGATCAGACGTGGGCTTGGCCATGGGCATTGCAGGTGCGCTGCGGTTGCTGACGGTTTAGATACTGCTGCTGGCTGTTCGCAGCAGCGATTTTTCTTATGTTGAGACCTGGCCATGGGAATTGCAGGTGAGGCTGCAGGGCGATGCGTTATGCATGTTGCATTGCAGTTTGTGCTTTGGGTTTCACGGCACCAACGACGCGTCGGCGCTCAAGGAGTCAAACGTGGGCCTGGCTATGGGCATTGCGGGTGCAGGTTTGTGGATTCCGGCTGTCTACAGATAAAGATAAGATAGAAAGATAATCTTTGATGATGTGGGTCTGGCTATGGCACTGCAGGTGCGTTGTGGCTTTGGCAGTTTTTTAGTTGATGCCGGCTGGCTGTTTGCGGTGCCAATTTCACTTATCCTTAAGGCCTCCCAGAGATACAATGTATGCGTTGAGAGGCATGGCAGTGTGGTGTAGTCATATACTGCACTGACTGCGAGTGTGTGGCGTTGCCTGCTGCTGCTGCTGTTGCTGCTGCTGCTGCTGCTGCTGCTGCTGCTGCTGCTGCTGGATCTGCCTGCAGGCACTGAGGTGGCCAAGGAGGCGGCTGACATTGTCATCCTGGATGACAACTTCTCATCCATCGTCAAGTGCGTGCTGACGGGCTACTTGGCTGATTGGGCTGATGCATTTTGTTGCAGCCAGCTGTCCAGTCCAGTAGCAGTGCAATGTGTGCTTGCAAGCATATTGCCAGACTGAACAGCATGAGCACCGAGCACTTGCAGCTGGTCTCTCCTCTTTATGCACACTAAAAACACAGCAGCAGTCATTGAACTGCGCATGTGCATATTGTTGTGTTTGTAGTCTCACATTCAAGCTGCACACATTTCAAAGAATTTACACAACTTTTCCCCTGCACCATGTGTTGTGCTGTGCTGCCCGCCATCCACCCCGCAGGTCGGTGCTGTGGGGGCGCAGCGTGTTCACCTCCATCCGGAAGTTCCTGCAGTTCCAGCTCACCGTGAACTTTGTAGCTCTCATCGTGAGCTTTGTGGGAGCCATGGTGGGCGGCCGCATGCCGCTGAACGTGCTGCAGCTGCTGTGGGTGAACCTGATCATGGACACCATGGGGGCGCTGGCGCTGGCCACGGAGACGCCTTCCTCAAAGCTGCTGGATGAAAAGCCTGCCGGCCGCTCCGTGAGTGCTGCTGCTGCTGCTGCTGCTGCTGCTGCTGCTGCTAGTGACGGTTGCTTGTGTTGGCTGCATTGTACTTCTGGGCAGCAAGCACATGGCACAGCCGTTGTGGATGACGCTAATGCTTGCTGGTGCACACCGCTCAGCACATCACTTGCCTTGCCAGCTGACCTGGACTGCTGCTGCTGCTGCTGCTTGCAGGAGCCGCTGATCAACGGCAAGATGTTCAAGCACATCCTGCTGCAGGGCGTCTACCAGCTCTTCTGGATGTTCCTCTTCCTGTACGGCCTACCCACCCTTGTGCCGCAACGCTACGCCTTCACCACCCCCTGCCAGCTGTACACCCCAGACTTCTGCACCAACAGTGTGGCCATACAGCAGCTGGGCATGGCTCCTGCGGATGCGGCCCGCTACTGCAGCTATGTGAGCAGCTGCAGCCTGCCGTGCAGCAGCAGCAGCAGTGTGTGTCCGCTGGGAGATGCTGCTGCTGCTGCGGCTGCTGACCCGGCTGCTGCCATCTGCAAGGGGCAGGCTGGCTGCAGCGACTACGACACCTTCAAGTGAGTGCTGCCGCTGCTGCTGCTGTTGCTGCTCCTGCTGCTGCTGCTGCTGCTGCTGTGCTTGCAATGTGGTGGCTCAGCACCAAGCTCAGGTACCTGATGGTGAGGTGCCAGTATCGTGAAAAACTTCAATGTTGCACTTTCGCTGCATTTCCATGAAACGACCGGTGCATAATGTGAACACCTGTATGTGCAACGGATCTTGAACACACCGGTATGCTGCCTGCTGCCCTGTAGGGGGCTGCAGTCAGCGCTGGAGCGGTCGCCTGCACCAGCAGCAGGATATAATCAAATGTTGCAAACCTTCTGCAAACATGCCATCATGACCCTATGCTTGCTCGCCTCTTTGTTCTGCCCTGCAGGGGGCTGCAGTCAGCGCTGGAGCGCCGGCTGCACCAGCAGCAGGACAAGGACTTCCTCAGGGTGGCCTCAGTGCTGTTCAACACCTTCATCTTCGCACAGGTGCGGTTGGCAGCTTGTTTGTTTTGGCTGTGTTGGTAGTGCCTCCCTGCTGCATGTGCCTACCTGCGCGTAGCCTCAGTACTGTTCAACGCCTTCATCTTTGCACAGGTGCGGTTGGCAGCATGGATGTCTCAGCACCAGATAAGTTGTTGCCGCACTGGCCTGTGTATTTGTCACACACATACAATTGCAGCTGCACAGGCCAGCCGTCACAGCTGATGCATATGGCCTGCTGGCAGTCCAGTGCACTTCACACCAACAAATATCTATGCTGATAGGTAGATAGATATAGGGGTTACATGGAGTGTTCATGCTGCATACGCCACCACAGACACCTGATAAAATAGGAAGCTGCAAGCAGCTCAGCTCGGGCTGTCTCTCTGAGGTTCAACCCCAGGAAAGCCTCTGTCTATGCTCAAGTCGACCTGCTTGCCTCACCGCTGCTGCAGATTTCAACCTGGTGGTCAGCCGCCACAGTCGATGCTTACCTTGCATGGCTGTACAGTGCTTGTCAAATCCATGCAAAACCCTTTGCCGACACAAGCCTGCTGTGCCGCTGCCTTGTCAAAACATTGCAGATCTTCAACCTGGTGGTCAGCCGCCGCATTAATGACGAGTACAACTTCTTTGAGGGCCTGCACAAGTCGACGCTGTTCTTGGTCATCCTGGCCATCATTGTGTTCTGCCAGGTGAGGTTGGAATGCCTCTATTGTAGCCTGCCTCTACTTGTGGTTGTTGGGGTCCGCTCACGTGTTTCAGGTGTTTGAGCAAGCACACGTGCATTACATCTGCTTTTGCTGGAGATCCTGGCCGTCATTGTGTTCTTCCAGGTAGGGCTGCTGCCTCCACTGCTTTACAGGTGTAGCGTAAAGGCTACCTAGCTAGGTCTTTTTGTGGTCGTTGAGTTTGGTGTTGAGTTCACGCTGTTCCTGGTCATCCTGGGCATCATTGTGTTCTGCCAAGCGAGCTGGTGTGGCTGTGGTTGTCCCTTTCGCTGTTGCACCTGTTGCCTTTTGGGGTGTGTTGAAACGCTGTTTCTGGTCGTCATTTTGTCTGCCAGGTGAGGCCGCTGCCTCCGCTGCATTGTACATCTCCTTCTAGTTGCTGCATATGACTACTCATCTGTTGTGCTGCTTTGCTTACCCCAGCTGCCTACGCTGCTGCTGCTGCACCACGCTGTCTACATGCAGACCATGATAACGGATTTCTGGGCTTCTTTTCCGCTGTGTTTGTTGACACTGTCTCCTCTGCTGCTGCTGCTGCTGCAACTGCCGCAAACCATGATCATGAACCTCCTGTGCTTCTTCTTCAAGGTGCAGCCGCTGACACACCACGCATGTCCTCTGCTGCTGCTGCTGCTGCTACTGCAGCAGACCATGCTTATGAACTTCCTGGGCTTCTTTTTAAAGGTGCAGCTGCTGACATCTCCTCTGCTGCTGCTGCTGCTGCCGTTGCTGTATATGTTTCTTTGCTGCAGACCAGTGTCATGAACTTCCTGGGCTTCTTCAAGGTGCAGCCGCTAACATCACCTGCCACATATCTGCTGCTGCTGCTGCTGCTGTATCGATATTCACCGCAGACCATGATCATGAACTTCCTGGGCTTCTTCTTCAAGGTGCAACCCCTCACCTGGCAGGAGTGGCTCTTCACCATCGCCATCGGATCAGGCGCCATGCTGTGGTCAACCGCCGTGCGCTTCCTCTCCCGCAACGTCAGCTGCGGACAGGTCAGCATCTTCACTGCCATAGGCAACAGGCTGGCGCGCATGAACCAGGTCACATCAAAGCAGATGGCTGCAAGCCATGCTGTGTATGACGGCCCTGGGAGCAAGCAGATGACTGTGCATGATGCTGTGGCGCTGGCTCGGGGCAAGGCTGCTGCTGCTGAGTCAGCAGAGGCAGAAGCTGAAAAGGCGGCAGAGGGTAAAAAGAGGGGCGGCTGGCTCAAGGGCAAGGGCAAAACCACAAAGCAGAACGAGCGCACAATCAGCGGCAGGAGCGACAGTGCGGCGTCCCTGAACTGATGGGATTAGATCCTTTAGAGTTCTGTGTGATGCGCCATGGCTGAAAGTTCTGGCGCGAGTGGAGCTTGCACGATGAGTGAGCAGCTCTGGCTGTACTGCAGCTGGAGCTGATTATTCGAGGCATGCCATGCTGAGTCAGCAGCAGAGGAAGTTGAGAAGGCAGCAGAGGGCAAGAAGAGCGGCGGCTGGCTCAAGGGCAAGGGCAAGAAAGATGCGAAGCAGTACGAGCGGACAACCAGCGGCAGGAGCGACAGCGCGGCATCCCTGAACTGATTCGGGTGTGTCTGCTGGCTGATTGTGCACTAATGAGTGATCCGTTGCGGGGTGTGAGCAGTCTTGGCCACGCTGTATGTGGCAGCTGCCGGCTGGTGGCAGGCGGCTTGGTGACTGGTGTCAAATCCGCCTTGTATTAGAAGCGATGGTGTATATGCGGTAATGTGCACAGCTGGAGTGGAGTGGAGGAGCCGGTGCTTGACTGGCTGAGGCAGTTGACTCGTAGCAGGCGGTTTGATGAATGGAGCCACATCTGCATTGTATTAAGAGTGATTGTGTGTATGCTGCGCAGCTGGGAGCGGAGAAACAGGCATGTGGCTGCCCAATTGGCTGGCTGAGTGACCAGCAGCTGTTGATTTGAGGTTTGAAGTGCCTGCAGAGGCCAATAGCGGGGTTTGAGTTTCAGCTCGTTGCTCGAGGTGAATAGCCAAGTAGAGTACCTGGCGCTGCATGATGAAGGACGCTGCTGCAGCACCAAGGCGCACTGCTGTGCCCTTGGTTTCTGCATGCATGTATGCAACTTGTGTCTTGATGCTTAGGAGTTGCTGCAGTGTTGTTACTAGAGCAGTTCAGCGGGTGTAGGTTTTTTAAAGCCGACAGCCTGTTGTTTATACAAGAGATCGGGATGAGCTGTGGTGCACAGAAATCACAGTCTGAAAGCGAGCCAGAGTTGTGTCTCGCCTTGTGTTCTGCAAGCATGCACAGTGTGCAGTCCACAGCTGCCACTGCCTGCTGCCAGCAGAAGGCTGTTGCATTCGTAACTCTCCGTTTTATGGCAAATGCATTCAATGGCAGCATGTCAAATCTCCTTTCATATCATCACATACCAGAAACCAAAGGCAGTGTGGACGTTGGCTTCTATGTGTGTCTGCTTTCTGCGTGGCTGCCAGGTCAGTGCTTCATTTCTGAAGGTCATGTGTTGAATCAAAAACACAACTTGATCCGGTGTGCGGCACAACGCAATTGCTGCTGTTGTGCGCTGGGTTGCTTTGTCATCATGGTCAGCGCTTGCTTGAGCTACTCGCATGATCACAGCCTGTGATAGCCGGCATAGCTGAGGAGAAGTGATTGTGGCTAGCTCATGTTCACGTTTTACCCTCACTTTCCTGCTATCAGTTTGATTGTGGCAAGCTGGTTGTGAGTGCTGCCTGCTGTTTCAGCAGTGGCTGCTGCTACCATGATGGTGTTGTGCCTGCAAAAGTCAGCCAACCAATCGCATTGGTGGCCTTGCTGAAAATCGCAGGACCACCAGAGGTGTTCAAACTCTTTGAGGCACGGTTGAGGCTTCAGCACATGTTGTTACTGCATGAACCAGGCACAGGCTGCCAACTGTGCGCCTTGGTCAACGACCTGCACATCAAGTGTGTGTTGCATGGAATTGCATGCTACAACAGCGCGTCCAACCCAATCATATCGTTATTATTAGCTGGTTGCTTCACAGTGTTGCTTGCCGCTACAACGATGTGCAGCACACAGCCTTGCAGCCTCGAGTCCTGACTGTCTGTGGCGTTTGCTGTGAAATTGTGGCAACTGCCATACTCTGCTGCAAGCAAAGAAGGAGTGGCATGTGCTGCAGTTGAGCACAGAGTGAAGCCTCTCACCATGGCGAGGACATGTCATTGGGGCTGAGGGTGGCTGCTTCTGCTGGCCTCTCGGAGCATATCTTTTGTTTAGCTGTGTGGACACTATGGCAATGCTGTGTGGACATTGTGGCACCAGCTCCTGCAGGCTCATCAGGCTGCTGTTGTCGGTGCTGCGCTCAAGTTGCTTCACATCAAAGTAGGCACAGGACCAGCATGGTGTGCTGCTGTGGCTTGCATGGTAACCTAATTACTGCAAATAAGAATTATTGTATCACGGCTGGCTGGTTGCACATGCGCATTATTTCGTTTGCTAGCAGCGCGACCATCTCAATGCGCATTGATTGCAAGAACGTTATCAGCTCAACATACAACTGTGAGCGCCTGCCACCAGCAAACTCACGGTATGCACATAGCTCCTGCGTATGCATTCCAGTCAACCACTTGACCAAAAACCCAAACCAGAACATTAGCCCTGGACTGCATGAGCCTCACAGCAACTCCATGCAACAAAAAGGCGACCGATGCCCGGTATTCTAGTTGGGGCTGCCACACTGGCAGGCTTGCGCTTGGCAAGCTCTCATCTAATCAGCAACCACCTGCTACTTCTTTTTCTTCTTTCCCTTTTCATCCTTTGCTCCCTTTTTGCTGCTGCCGCCGCCAGCGGCTGCTGCTGCCTTGTCTGCTGCCGCGCCCTTGATTGCTGCCAGTGCTGGCGTGCGGTCTGCCCACTTGTGCAGCGCTTCGTCCACTTCCTGAGGCACAGCTTGCACCTGCACACCACCAGGTGACAGCAAGCCATGCATGCGCAGTCAGCGCAGCAGTTGGGTACAGCTGCAAGCACGTAATACACGAAGCTTTGAGTCTTGCTGCACAGGATAGACAAAGCGTAGCTGGGTACAAATAGATCGCTTGAGCGCCCAAATGCTGCCAGATGCAAGACACATGATGCCAGCCGCAGCAGCCCCTTGGTGACCAGCTAGCAGCCGCAGCGCAGCGCTCACCCTGCAGAGCCAGTGCAGGATCTCCTGTATGTCCACTGGGTGCATCTTCAGCCGCTCCCGCCGCACTGGCGTCAGCAGGCCAGACACCACAGCGTCCAGCGCACCTGCAGAAACACACCGGAGACAGCAAAAAGCACATCAGCCCTGCAAACAACTGATTGGGGAATGTACCTGCATTTCAGATGTGAGCTGCACTCGGCTGATGTGTTTGGGGAGCAGCACAGCTGCTGCATCCTGCCTGCGCTGCAGCTGCTGAGATCACATAATAAAAAGATAGCTGGTCATGTCTCGTCTTCTGCATCAACACTGGCACATCCGTTCCTTTTGTCGCAGCCATTTGAAGCATCTACTGCACCTCACCTGCTGCGTAGCCCTCGCTGAGCTGCGCCAGCGTGCTGAGGTCAAAGTCGTATGCCAGCTTGCCGCCGTGCCGCGCAAACAGGCCCGGCCAGATCAGCTGCGAACAAGAACAGCCAGCGATCGGTATTGTTATGCAGCATACAGCAGCACAGCTGGCCTGGGAACCACAGAAGGCCATGCGCCACCTGCCCTCAGCCCATCAACTTGCAAACAACGCCAATCGCCATGCGCTGAGTCCACAGCCATGGCCCAGGCTGCCACCCCACTCCTGCATACAATACATATCACCCCACGCCCCACCACTCACCCGCCGTGCCGCATAATCTGGCAGCGGCATGTGCAGCGCCTTGCCCCACACGCCCATGAAGGCCTTCTCGTCCTTCTTGGCAGCCAGCCACGGCTCGCGGCTGGCGCCCACCATCAGCACGCGGTCGCCCGGGGCCAGGCCCTTGAGCTCGCGCAGCAGCTCCTTCTTGATGTGGCTGAAGGGCTCCTGCAGCAGCAGCAGCAGCAGCAGCCAGTGCAAAACAAACAAGTGCAAAACATGAAGTTATCAGCAAAATGTCAAATGGGCATTTGCTGCAACTGCAACGCGCAGCTCTTTTGGTGTGGAGCGCTGTGGCTGCATGCCACACCATGTGCAGCCGCGCACCTGCCCCCCGAACTCCTTGGCCTTCTTCTTGTCGCTGACAAACACCTTCTCCACCTCGTCAATGTAGATCACGGACGGCGCCATGGTCTTCGCCACCTGCAGCAGCAAGCACCAGGGCACTGTTTGATGCAAGCGCATTCTTGAAACTGGTCCTACCAGCTGGAGCTGGTACAGCACAACGTACATCTGCAGGCAATGCATGCATGTATCCTGGCAGCAGCTGCCTGGGTTGCTGTGTAGCCTCTGCAGCCCCACCTTGAACACCATGTGCAGCAGCATGGCCACTGCCTTGCCTGGGTAGTGGCCGTCAGTGTTGCGCGGCGACAGGTCGAAGAAGCAGGAGCCACTCAGGTGCGCGATGGCCTGGCAGCGCAGGCAGGCAGGCAGGGGCAGCGCGCGGTTAGAATCCGCTCAAGTTCAGCTGTTGTTCCCTTCCTGGACGGTTTCTTAGCTGCTGCTAGCCTGCATCCCATGTTCGGCTCAAAGGCAGCACCATTCAAACTGACAGCAATAACCAACATGCACAGGACCGCACACAAGAGTGCAAGCCTACCTATCCATGTACATGTCGCACCACTGCGCAGCTGTACACAGCGCGCACCTGCGCCACCATGGTCTTGCCAGTGCTGGGCGCGCCGTACAGCAGCAGGCTGGGCTCAACCGAGACATACAGCAGATACGAAGCAACATTCATGGCTAGGACACAGCAACATTCATGGCTAGGACACAGCAACATTCATGACAGACATGCACGACTGTTCAAAGACCTGCCATACCACCGCCCACCTGCGCCACCATGGTCTTGCCAGTGCTGGGCGCGCCGTACAGCAGCAGGCTCTTGATGTGCGGCAGCCGCTCATGCACCAGCTGGCTGCCCAGCGGCAGGATCGCAAACTCCGTCACCGCCTGGCGGATCTGACGCCACCAACCACGCACACAAACAGTCAACAGCAGCAGCAGCAGCAGAAGCAGTCGGAACTGTAGCCGCTAGCTGGCAACAACTGGATTGCAGCGTGTGTTTGGCAGTGCCGAACCCTTCTGCGTGTGATATACGGTGCGCTCAGGGCGCACCTGCGCCAGCGAGAGGTCTGGGTTGATGCCAACAGCGACAGCAGCAGCAGCAGCAGCAGCATGCGTAGCTGGCAGCCAGCAGCAAGTGACATCTGTTTTGCACCGTATGTGGCCCCACCTGCGCCGACGAGGGGTCTGGGATGACGCCTGCCTTCTCCAGCGTGATCCCACCAACAGCGACAGCAGCAGCAGCAGCAGCAGCAGCATGCGTAGCCGCTAGCTGGCAGCCAGCAGCAAATGACATCTGTTTTGCACCGTATGTGGCCCCACCTGTGCCAGCGAGGGGTCTGGGATGATGCCCGCCTTCTCCAGCGTTGCTCCCATGAAGGAGTAGCCGCCCAGGTAGTCTGCCAGCTCCACCTTGGGGGGGCTCACCAGCACGCCGTTGCTGGCCAGCTCAGCAAACAAGGATTCCATGGAGCGGTCGGCCTGCAGGGAAGAAGGGATTGACACATGCAGCCTGTTGGTGTGAAATGCAGGGGGATCTGAAGGCAGTGGCAGTGGCAGTGCAGCACGCCGTTGCTGGCCAACTCGGCAAACAGGGACTCCATGGAGCGGTCGGCCTGCAGTGGAGCCACAGGGAGGTCATTGGCGTGAAATGCAAGGATTTTGAAGGCAGTGCACGCAGTTGCTGGCCAGCAAACAGCGACTCCATGGAGTTTTCGGCCTGCAGCGAAGCAGAAGCAGTGGAGAGCAGTGGAGAAGAGGCAGACACAGGGAGGCTGCTGGTGTGGGCGATGGCGACGCATGAAGCAGTGCTGTACATGTGTACACGCCGTTGCTGGTCAGCTCCGCAGCTCGGCAAACAGCGACTCCATTGAGCGGTCGGCCTGCAGTGCAGCAGAAACAGACACATGAAGCCTGTTGATGTGAAGTGCAAGAGGGTCTGAAGTTGTGCACCGCATGTACACGCCATTGCTGGCCAGCTCAGCAAACAGCAACACCATGGAGCGGTCGGCCTGCAGTGCAGCAGAAACAGGCACAGGGACGCCATTGGCGTGAGGTGCGGGGGGATCAAAGGCATGCACCGCATGTGCACGCCGTTGCTGGCCAGCTCGGCAAACAGCGACTCCATGGAGCGCTCGGCCTGGTGTGCAACAGAGGAAGACACAGGGAGGCAGTTCAATACCTGTGTGCCTGCGGTTACTGGCCAGCTGGCTAACAGAGGCTCCATGGAGCGGCCACCCTGGCGCAACACAGGCAGACACACAAGATTATTTGCGGCGTAACACTGTGTGGGGCGAGTACAGCTAGCTTTCCCAGGCAGTTACAGCTGTACATCGTGCACATAAGCACACCGTGGGGTCATTTTTCTTCTTGCCCTTGCCCCCCTTTGCCTTCTTGCCGCCCGCCCCTTTCTTGGCCTTGCCGCCCTTCTTCTTCTTGGCCTTCTTGCCTGCTTTTGCCGCTGCCTCTGCCGCCACCAGCTCCTTCAGGTTGGCCAGCAGCGTGCGCATCTCCTCGTCAACCTGCAGGGGCATGAACGAAGCCCTAGTGCAACTGAGACACGCAGGCTACGACGTGGCTTCGGCATTACGTTTCATGTGGTGGTCAGGCGTCCATTCCAGGCTGGATCCAGCTGGTCCTGGCAGCTGCACAGCAAATGCGCGTCCACATACTTGCCTGGAATTGAACATCTTAGTTGTTGCTGCCTGGGCGCTACTGCCTGCTGCCGCGGCATCCCCATACAGTGCAGTGAGGCAACACGCTGCATTTCATGAGACCCGCCCAGCCGCACCTGCTGCCGGACCTCCTCAAACACAAGCGGCCGCAGCTCATCTTTCAGCAGCTCCGGGTCGTGCTGCTGCTCCCAGCTGGCGCCCCCAGGGGCGGGCCGCTCCTGCCACTTGCCGATGTACTCAGCCACGGCCCCTTCTATCAGCGGGATGAAGGCGCTGCTGATGACCTCAGCTGTGCCGCTGCCCTCTGCAGCGGCATCACCTGCAGCGCACAACAGCCACAAGCAGCAGCACTCGGGTTCCCTGTTGGCCACAGTGGTATGCAACCCTCGATCAGCGGAATGAAGGCACTGCTGATGACCTGTGCGGTGCCGCTGCCTCCGCAGCGGCATCACCTGCAGCACACAGCAGCCACATGCAGCAGCAATCGAGTTCCCCTTTCAGCTACAGTGTGATGCAACCCTCAATCAGCGGGATGAAGGCGCTGCTGATGACCACAGCTGTGCCGCTGCCCTCTGCAGCGGCATCACCTGCAGCGCACAGCAGCCACATGCAGCAGCACTCGAGTTTTCCTTTCAGCTACAGTGTGACGCAACCTTGGATAAGAGGGATGAAGGCGCTGCTGATGACCTCAGCTGTGCCGCTGCCCTCCGCAGCTGCATCACCTGCAGCGCACAGCAGCCACATGCAGCAGCACCCTGGTTCCCCTTTTCAGCTGCAGTGTGATGCAACCCTTGATCTAAGGGATGAAGGCGCTGCTGATGACCACAGCAGTGCCGTTGCCCCCCACAGCGGCATCTCCTATGTGAAACAAACAGCCACAGGCAGTAGGACGTTGGCTGTCTGCATGAGCACAACATGACCCCGTGCCTACTATAATCAAGCAGTTGCTTGATGAGGATGTGGCTGGCATCATGCGGCTCACGATAGCTGATCTCATTGGGCTAGAAACGTGCATTGCCGCTCACCCTTGCCGCCGCCCTTAGCGTCTTTGCCTGCCGGCTTCTTGGCTGCTGCTGCGCCTGGCTTGCCGCCCTTCTTGGACTTGTCGGCAGCAGCAGCAGCCTCGTCAGCCAGCAGCTCCTCCACAGACGGCAGCGGCGGCTGCAGAATCACCTGCAGGAACAACACACGCGAAGCACACAAGGTGCGTGTGAAGAACACCTATGTGGTGAGCTGCTCACAGGCACCTGATATGCTGGAGCAAACATGACTTGCTGCTCAAGATGCACATGCTTATGGGCTGTGCTGCTCCCAGGAGAGGTTATGGCTGGTCCATTAGCTTGCAGGTGCGCAAGGCATGAAACCAGTTGTGCAGCATACCTTGGAGCCGCCTGCTTCCTCTGGTGGCAGGTCTGGGTACTCGCCAGTTTGTGGGTTGCGGTTGGCAATGAACCAGGCGTTGATCTGCATGGCAGAAGGTAGCAAGCAAACCATGCTGTGAGCTAGTAGATTTCTACATCAATGCGTGCAACATGCCTAGGAGGCCCTTGCCTGCGTGAGGTTGAGCCTTTTGTGCATGCAGTCGCTCCGCATGCTTAGCTCACTTTGTCCTGGATGGCCTCTCGCATGTCCTCCCCTTCTGTCTCCAGCACCTTGGCCTTGAGCGACACAACAGCATCGTCATACCTGCAGCAGCGCAGCAGCCGCAAGCTGCAGTGTGAGCAAGAGTCATACCCTCCTTGTTTCAAGACTGCACAAGTAACAAGACCTTAAATCTGCCACCCAAAGCAACACTACCCTGTAGTTGCAGCGCACAATGATGCACGCTACACTGCCTGGTGACCACAACCGTGCATGCTCACTTTCTCAATGTGCCATGTTCCGGGTCCAGCAGCTGCTGCTTGCGCGCTAACAGGTGCCGTGCCTCAATGGCCTGTGGGTCAGCTTTGGGGTCAACAGGCTGCAGCACAGGCCAGGTTTCGAACACCCAGCAGCAACAGCAGCAACAGCAGCAGAAACACTGTTGCCAGTGGCAGCATCAACACATGTGTGCAGCTGCATCTGCTGGAGCACGCAGCAGCTGCAAGTGGCATTACATCATGTACAACCGAGCAGGTCGTTTTGAAACAAACCAACACCCACCCAGCAACACCCAGCTTGCGCGCTACGATCCTGTGCTTGTACTGCCCAGGCACCCACCTGGGGCTTCATGCCCACAAACACCAGCTCCTGGTTGGCCTCCTGCCGCACCCTGTTGCGCCACAGGCAGCCGCGCAGCATGCTCTGCGCAACCAACACAGCACGGCACAGCAAGCCAGGTGAGGGAGCTGCGCCCTTCAACTACCATACAAGCAGTGCCGCAACGTGGCGCAACAATACATGCACTAGCAACGACAGCATGATAGGGACATCGGCATGAGGGCAGCTATTGACTGCGGCGGCCGCACCTGTATTTTTGTGACTGCCTCATCTTTGCTGAGGGCCACGCCAGCCTGCCGCCGCCGCTCCTCAACTGTCCTGCTGCGCTTGGCTGACGCTACTAGGCGTGTGCGTTCACGTGCCTGCAAGTTCAATAACAGGGACCGCGTGAGAGTTTGTTCATCACCCGCTTCTTTCCTGCTACAGAAATGGTAGGCATGGCAGAATTCATAAGCATTTGCATGACATGCAGCAAAGCCAAACTACAGCTTGTATGTGCTGTTGCTGCAGCACAAGCCTACCTGCCGGCCCCGCTCATTCCTGATAATGACAGCAACTGCCTCTTCAGGCAGCAGTGGTGGCCCGCTGCTGACAGCATTAGCGCTGTTGCCCTGCTTGCTGCTGTTGCCGGTTACGACAGCACCTGCATCTGCTGCTCCCTGCTGGTTGGCTTGCTGGTACTTCTCCAGCAGCACTTGCAGGAACTTGTCCCTGTCGTTCAGCTCCTGCAAGGCAGCAGCAACGCCAGCGCCATGCACAGCAGCACAGCAGCCGTTGCGATTGCCGTGTATATGTCAATGCCCCGCCACAGCTGGCGCAACCTGCAGAACAGCGTGCACTCCTGGACGGGGGAGCTGCACATGTACATACCACAGGCTGCGCTGCTGCAGCTGCTATGAGCTGCTGGCCAGCACTGCTGCGGTCCTGTTCCCCCTCTCACCTTGGCCCTGTCCTCTATGAAGTACCTCGGCACCGGCACCTCCAGCACGTCTGGAGTAAGTTTCAGGTCCACCAGCAGGTCATCCAGCTGCACAAAGTCCAACCCGCGGTTCAGCTTCACCTGCGGTGCATGGCAGCAGCAGCAGCAACAGCAGCAGGTCAAGTGGACATGGTAGCAGCGGGCAGCGGGCAGCAGCACCCACCAGATGTCTGCTGGCAGAGGCCTTACAAGGCACAGCCTGCTTAGTGTGGTGGCTCAGTGGGCCCGTGGCTGCTACAGGTGGCTTGTGTACAGGGTTGCTGGCATGCAGCAATCCCGCAGGCCCCAAGCCAGGTCTGAGTTCAGATGTTGGTGGTGTTGGTGGTGGTGCTGCTGGTCGTGCTGCTGCTGCTGCTACTGCTGATACTGCTGCACTGCTGCTGTTGCATCGCCCATGCACAGCTGCCAAAGCGTCCAGCTCAGGCACAGCATCACATAAACATAGAGTCATGTGTAGATGGCACAACTGCTGGCTGTTGCATTGGTGGCAGCAGTGCTGCACTGCTGGCCCCTAGTTGAAGGAATGCACTGGCCTGTGCCTCGACACCGGTGACCCTTCTGCTCAGCCATTTGTATGCCGCTGCTGCAGCTGCAGCTCATGCTGCTGATGCTTTCAAACCAAATAGCATACGCACCAGCCAGTGCCGTATCTCCAGCATGCGCCCCATGCATGCTTCCAGGGCTTTCTGCATGTCCTGGCGCTTCTGCGGCTGCAGCATCTGATCGTAAGCTGCCTCCAGCTTGTGGAATATCTGCAGATACTTGATGTATATGCAGGCCCATTCTGACAACTCCTGCATGCATTTAAGAACCAGTGCTTGCAGGCAAGGGGTGGGGAGCAGGGCATTGTGCCGCTGCGCAATGAGCTGGTGGTGACTGTTGCCGCTGCACAACATGTGCACGGCATCAACGCTGAATGAGGAGGTGCGCATGCTGCTCCTTACGCCTGGCAGACATATTGTGTGGCTATGCGCGCACTGTTGCTGTGCGGCAACATGGCTGTCGTCAGCATCACTGATGAGCACTGCTTCCTGCGCAGTACTCGTCGCGCTGCTGCTGTGCTGACCTTCGGTGCCAGTGCTGGGTCCTCCGGATTCTCTGCTTCTAGCTGGTCCAACAGCTCCATCATGGCCTCCCGCCACATGATGTCGTATGTGCTGCAAGTGAGTACTACATTGCATGGTCATGGTTGTACTGCTGTTCTGTTTAGAGTCAGTGCGGAGTGCAGGGTGCTCAAGCTGAGCTGTGTTCATGCCATGAAAGTGAGTGAAGTAACTCTCTGATACTGTATATGAGACTCACACGTTCGCCATTTCAGCTAGTTCCCAGTTCGACCCTGCCTGCTGCGATAGTTCACCCCATTACTTTTGAAGAAAAGTAGAACAGTTACAAAAACAGTTGTTTATTACGATTTTTTGCAGCTAAGGCATGACGGAACGTGTCTAGGGTTTCCTGCCATCTTTGTGACACCGTGACATGTCTGCCTGCTTGGCAGCGTGGCAACATACAACCATTTCAGTACTTACCGTCATTTAAATCTGAGACGTCTGATATATTATCAGGATTGGCGCTAGCTCACGTCGAGTCTGTCAATTCGCAGCAAGTTTCATCTTGACCACACTCTCCAAGGCGAATCAGGCGTTTGATCCCGGATGTTCATACATATTTTGGTATTAGTCCCACTACTAAACAATTATTGGACGCGTCATCTGGTTTGGCTGGCGCTGATGGTGAGAAGGCAGCAGTGTTTTGGTGTTGCCACAACAGCGAATTTTGTTGATGGGTTTGGTGGTTCCCACATGAGCCTGCCATCTCCCACTAACAAACTTGTTGCAAGAGGGGGGAAATCATGGGGGGAGGGGCAAATAATGTACTAAGGTTGGTTGGTTGGCCATGTCCTGGAAACATGTGGTGGTTTGCCACACATGTGCACGATGATGTACTGTTGCTAGGTTGGTGTTGCTTAGTAAACATGTGGTAAAGGTCGTGGTCATGATGAGGTGCCTGAGGCAAGCTCATGTTGGCTGCTCAGCATTGCTGTGTATAAGACTTGCCTTTCATTGCCGCTGCTGCCTGGGTGCTGCTCATGGCTGAGGCTACGGCAACAAGCAGTGCCCGGCATGTCACCAGCAGTTTGCTCGCTGATACTTCACTGCAGTTGTCTCAAGGTCGTCATACAGCAAGATTTGCTGACTTCCCCAATCATGATGTCATGCCAGTAAGTTACAAAGTGTAACAAGAGCAAAGCCATACGGAAAAGGAGCACTGCATGTAGCGTGATCTTCCATGCCAGCGCCAATGGCTGGCTGCCTGCCGACAACTATCACGCCGTTGCCGAAACCACAGCACTGCCTCAGCCGAGGCTGCAGCAGCTCTGACAGGCAGAGATATACCGCAAAGGGTACAATAAACAAATCCCTGAGCAAGGTGGCGCAGGGCATGACACCTGCTGGCTGATAAAGACACCTGATAGCAGGTACTGCTGGCTTCTAGCATGACCAGCTACTCAAGCACATGAGCAGGCTGTCATTGCAGCCACATCCGGCAGCAAGTTGCTGCTATACAATGAGGTAACACTGCAAGAATTGCAGGCAAAGGAAGCACATGCGTGACGGCAGTGCTAGCACTGCGGCAGAAACATTTTGTGTCGTGCTGCTGAAAAATCTGTGGAGAAAACAACTATGTGCATGCTTTGATCACAACACTGGCCCTACACTGCGAAACGTGAAGTGTCATGTGCCAGAACAGAGTATTGAGGAGCACAATGGCATGTGCTTGAAGTATTCACTCGACAACAGAGCCCAAGAAAGGCATGGATGCAAGTGGTATGGGTGACTGTGCTGGTCGACAACAGAAGCAAGCAAAGGCAAACCAATACGATGCAGGCCTGGTCTAAAGCATGAATTTTGATGATCAAAAAGTAGCAAAGGAGATGAACGATGAAGAACATTCCTGGGCAAGTGCATGCAGCAAAGCACTGCAGCACGCCACATCCCACTCAGGAAACACCACACGGTAACCAGCTGGTGAAAGCTGGTACAATTGTATCTTCCAGCATCAGCTGGGATATGCTCAAGCGTGCAGGTCAGAGTACAGCTTGGCACCCACAACATGGAACATGCTGATGGATGCCTCCTCCAGCTCTGACTTGGTCAGCGTGCATGTCTTGTCGCTTGACTTGAACACATACACCTCACACTCAGCCGCAGCACTGCATGTATCCTTGCAGGCAGCCTCGTCAGCAACAACGGCAGGGCTGGCAAGAGCAGCACCCACAGCCTGGGTCAGGCCCCACACAGAGTAGTCATCACCATTGCCGATCTTGAAGCCAACAGTGTGGGTGGGGTTGCTGGCCTCCTCAGACAGCAGGCTGCACTGGCCGCCGCCACCAGCAGCGCTCACAAACTTGTACATCACGCAATCTGCAGATCCAGTGCAGACGTCACCGCATGCGGCAGCATTGGCGGCTGTGTTGTCAGGGGTCCAGGCATTCTCATCGGCCAGGTTGAACACGTCGTTGCGGGCATCAATCAGGGTGGAGTAGCACTGCTGGGACTGGGTGGCACCCTTCTTGGAGGTGGAGCCACTGGCGCAAGCTGCGCAGGCATCGCCAACCTTGGCGCCGCCAGAAGCAAATTTGCCATAGTCGCACTGCCCGCAGTTAGCACCACCAAAGCCTGGTGCGCAGACAGTGCACTCAAGAATGCTGGTAGACTCATCCTCCTGAGTGGAGTAGCCAGCATCGCAGGCGGTGCAGGTGGCGTTGGGTGCAAGCTCGGATCCACCAGTGGAGAAGCTGCCCTTGTCGCAGGGGGCGGGGATGCCATCAGCGCCCATCTTCCAGCCGGCCTGGATGACGCACTGGGTTGCAGCAGTCTTGCCAGCAGCGACAGTAGTCCAGCCAGTGCCGCAGCTGCGGCAGGGCAGGCGGTTCTTGCCCTCGTTGTATGTGCCGACTGGGCACTCCTGGGGGAGGGTGGCGGTGGTGCCCCATCCTTCCTTGACCAGGCAGGCAGCCTCAGAGGTGTACAGGCCTATGCGTGCTGCGCTGTTGAGGATGTCCAGGGTGAGCATGTCGGCGGGGCAAGCAGTGCAGCGGGCGTTGGCCACGGCAGCACGGTCCACGCTGTCACCGTAGGTGTTCTTCTCGCAAGGCGCAGCCACCATGGGGGACATGGAGGTCAGGCCGTAACCGGCGGGCACCAGGCAGGCATCCTTGGACACGGAGCCAGCCTCCTTGGTGATGAGGCCAGAGCCGCACTGCAGGCAGGAGCAGGCAGCAGCAGGGAGCAGGCAGCAGCAGATGGCAGCAGAGGATATCAGTGCCAGGTCTTGTGTTGGGTGATGAGACATGCAGCAGCAGCAGCAGCAGCAGCAGCCTGTATCTGGTGGTCAAGCAGCTGATACGCCTTGCGCTTTCACTGCTTCAGGCTTGGATTATAAACAGCAATGGCAGCACGAGGTTTTGAATAAGTGGCTGACTGCTTGTGACTGTGTGGCAACGCTAGTACGATTTGCTTCCTGCAAGCATCTCTGCAGTATCAACTCACCGCCACGCATGGGTTCCTGTTCCAGTCGGCCTTGTAGGAGCCGACAGGGCAAGCAGTGATAGTGGTTGCACCGTCAACCAGCTCAAAGCCGGGTGGGGCCAGGCACAGGGCAACACCAGTGGCGCCAGTCTCCTTGGTCTTCCAGCCGTTGGGGCAGGCAGTGCAGGACGTCACATTTGCCTCCTGGTCCTGGTAGGTGTCCAGGGGGCACTTGATGGCATTTGTGGAGTTGGTGGAGTCAATGAAGTAACCCTTGAGCGCCAGGGAGCATGCGGCAGCGGTGGTGGCGCCCTCATTGGCGGTGGTGATGCCATCAGGGCAGGGGATGCAGTTGGCGTTGGAGTTCAGAGCGATGGAGTATGTGCCCTTCTGGCACAGCTTGCCGATGCCCTTGTCCATGTAGGAGCCGGCAGGGGCCTCTGCAGAAGCAAAGCAGCAGCAGCAAGTAGGCAGCAGGATGTCAGCCTATGCACAGAGGCACACGGCATGGCTGTGTGGCAGTCAGTGTTGCTGCTGCTTGCCCAGCTATGTGAACTGCTCCGACAAAAAATTGGCTGCCATCTGCTGTGTCAGCATTGCAGCTCGCATTGCCGTCTGCCAGCAGGAGCTGCCACATCATGCATGCAGCAATGCACCAGACGCGCAAGTAACAGAGGCACAATGATGTTGTCCCCCACACGTGAAGTGCAGCGCTGGGCAAAGCAGCAGCACACAAACAGCACAGCAGGCACTCACGGCATGCTGCAGCGGATATTGAGCCGATGGCAGCGGTGGTCAGGCCTGCGCCGCACTTCTGGCAGCCGGCAGTGTTCTGGCCCACATTGTAGGTGGCAATGTCGCACACCACGCCGGCCAGGGACACCTTGCCGTCGCTGCCCTTGCTGGAGGTGCGGCCGTAGCCGGGCTTGGTGAAGCACTGCGCCTGGCTCTTGGCACCGGCAAAGGTGGTCAGCAGGCCATCTGGGCAGGTGGACTCTGCATTGGTGGGGTTGGTGGCATCACCACCTGGGCAGAAGTTGCCCTGGGTGCATGGCTGGCAGTTCTTGTTGGCATCCATGGCCAGGCCGGGGGCACAGTCTACAGGGCACAGTACAGGGCAGGCAAGGTTCAGGTGTCAGTGCCGTGATTGATGAAGCAGCGGTTGAAGTGGATGCAGCCAGCCCAGCAGCATGAATGCCACAGCCAGCAAATGGCCGCTGGCAGCAGCGAAGAGCAAGCATGGCACTGCACCAAGTGACCAGTCCGCAAGGGACACAGTGCTTTTAGCTGCTGCTGTTGCTTGTGCTGCTGCTCAGTCTGGATGGGCAGGACAGATCAGCCAACTCACCGCATGTCTTTGAGATGCCATCACGGCGCAGCCTGTAACCGCTGGCGCAGCTGGAGCACACCAGCTCACTGCGGCGGGTGCCTGGGATCCTCTGGTTGCGGCACTGGGAGCAGTGGGCGTCGATTCTGGTACAGTTGGGGGACTTGGCAGCCTGCAGTAGGTTGCGACCCTGCTCTTCTGCCTCAAGGTTCCACCTGGAGGCCTGTACAGAAGCAGCACACAGCAGCACAAGGGCTGCTGCGGCCAGACACTTGCGAGCCATGAAAACTGTTTGCTAATCAAGAAGGTAAAGATTTAAAACAATCGTAAATGAACTGGCTGTAGGCTGAAAGCAGTTGCTCGGTTCCACGTGTCTAATTGTCGTTTGAATGCGTGACTAGCGGGCGCTTTGATGGTAGCTATGAAACAACGTGATTGCTGATATCTAATGATGCATTTCATGCGTCTATATAGGCTCCAGCGCTGAGTTCGCCGTGTCGCACACTGTGACGGACTGGCCAGAAGAGTGACAAGTGCAGTCCTCCACTGCGAAGTGCACAGAGACACCCGGGCGACATCTCAGAGAAGTTCGCATCCTAGTTCCAATGGTTAGCACTGCGCCAGTCCTCTTCGAACTCCGGGTGGTTCTATCACTGCTTCGACTGCCGATACAGGGCAGCAATGCTTCACCGTGCACACTGGCAAGTCCGAGCACTGCTGGCAGCAGCAGCAGCAGCAGCAGCAGCAGCAGGCTGCCCACGGCTCTTTGTTCTCAGCACACTGCGCTGTGCATCAACATCCGGCATCAGTGTAGGTGGCATCGGCAGCATACGAGTCAAAAGTGTTTAACAGTGGCGGCAGCAGCAGCTAGGGCAACCCGCCTATCCACACACCGCCTTGCCTGGGCAGTCACGACAGCCTAATACTAGTATGAAAGGAACGAATTCATATGGCTCCAGGATTCCAGTAGCAGTGCACGCCTGTACTGAAGCACCACACACCGCAGCCAGCCAGCAGCAAAGTGCCTGCATCTGACTGCCAAAAACAGTGATGAGCTGATGAGTGTCTCGAGACAATATTAGACGCATAATCGCTCACCCACAGTGTCGACACCTGCTTTGACAAAAGGAATTCCCTGCAAAGTTACATGTGGGTCGCTGGCACCATTTTTGATGGTATGAGCCACAACAGTTTGAACACTTTGAGGCTTTGATTTGCTGCCAGTATTACACACTGATGTTTGAGTTCCTGCAGCCTGGCCGGCAGCAACAGCAGCCAGCAACAAGCTAGCCGACAATGCTGCAAAAGCGAGGTGTGCATCAGGAACCAGCTGCTGCAGCAGCAGCGGACACGATGATCTGCACGCTATGACTCACTATCACAGCAACGTTCACCACAAGTTGGCCACAGCAACGGCATCAACACACTATGGTCACCAGCAAGTCCAGTTGCAGGTCAAGGCACGTCCAGTTGCACACTATGCAACTGGACGTCACATGTGGCACGTCAAGTTGGGACTGGACGTGGGCGACGTCCAGTTGACAACTGGACGTCGAGAAAGCAAACTGGACGTGCAACTGGACTCTGTTACAGTGCGCGAAACTGCAATAAAGGGTATCAAATAATGAATATATGATGCAAGAAACGAGTTTTGAAGCCAGCACGACGACTCCGAAAACTCAAGTTGGCGCTGTCGACCTCCTGGTGACTTGTCACTGCAGCTGCAACTGCTAAGGTGGTTGAATGCAACCAAGCAGCCAGCTGCTGCAATACAACACAAACAAAATGCAGGACAAACAACACGACCAGTAGAGCAGCAGTGCGCTGACCGCATTGCCCTCCCCATCATGTCTCTGGCAGTGACATGCGCTGATGTGCCAACCACCTGTGCAGACATAAACTGCTACAACGCTGTGAGCTGAGGTGCTCTTGACCACCATGAAGATCCGCCCTGCATTTGCGAATGCAACGCTGGTGCCTGTACCCTGTTTCTGCCAAGGCTGCAGCATCTGTTCCATGGATGGCTGGACCGTGGCATCAGTTGCCAAGTTGCGCCCCTGCGGTGGCGCGCAGAGACACAGCAACATTCTTTGTGACTCGCTGGCAGCAGAGTGTGGCATTTGTTAACAGCGACAGTGTTTGACAGGACAGTTTTTGAAATGACCATAGTGACAGTGTTCAACACAGCAGTGCTGCATCAACGGTGCTCCCTCCTAAGGCCAACCGCGGCAGCTGTATCGCTCCCACTGATGTATAAGCAAATTTTTTTTAATATTACAACCCGAATACCAAGCCCCTTATTCGACTTGAAATGTGGTGACATCGTCAACTGCTGCCACAGGAGCTCAACTTCCAGCTTGACTGAACAGATGCGCGACGAAGCAGCATTCAATGTGCAATTATCAATATTCAAACGTAATAGCATTGTATTTCTGGTTTTACTTTGCTGCGTCCACAACGCTGCCAGGCAGACACTGTCGCAAATGATTATTCAGCGAACACCCAGTGACCACTTACGTGAGCATTGCTGCCCTGTATCGGCAGTCGAAGCAGTGATAGAACCACCCGGAGTTCGAAGAGGACTGGCGCAGTGCTAACCATTGGAACTAGGATGCGAACTTCTCTGAGATGTCGCCCGGGTGTCTCTGTGCACTTCGCAGTGGAGGACTGCACTTGTCACTCTTCTGGCCAGTCCGTCACAGTGTGCGACACGGCGAACTCAGCGCTGGAGCCTATATAGACGCATGAAATGCATCATTAGATATCAGCAATCACGTTGTTTCATAGCTACCATCAAAGCGCCCGCTAGTCACGCATTCAAACGACAATTAGACACGTGGAACCGAGCAACTGCTTTCAGCCTACAGCCAGTTCAATTACGATTGTTTTAAATCTTTACCTTCTTGATTAGCAAACATCTTTCATGGCTCGCAAGTGTCTGGCCGCAGCAGCCCTTGTGCTGCTGTGTGCTGCTTCTGTACAGGCCTCCAGGTGGAACCTTGAGGCAGAAGAGCAGGGTCGCAACCTACTGCAGGCTGCCAAGTCCCCCAACTGTACCAGAATCGACGCCCACTGCTCCCAGTGCCGCAACCAGAGGATCCCAGGCACCCGCCGCAGTGAGCTGGTGTGCTCCAGCTGCGCCAGCGGTTACAGGCTGCGCCGTGATGGCATCTCAAAGACATGCGGTGAGTTGGCTGATCTGTCCTGCCCATCCAGACTGAGCAGCAGCGCAAGCAACAGCAGCAGCTAAAAGCACTGTGTCCCTTGCGGACTGGTCACTTGGTGCAGTGCCATGCTTGCTCTTCGCTGCTGCCAGCGGCCATTTGCTGGCTGTGGCATTCATGCTGCTGGGCTGGCTGCATCCACTTCAACCGCTGCTTCATCAATCACGGCACTGACGCCTGAACCTTGCCTGCCCTGTACTGTGCCCTGTAGACTGTGCCCCCGGCCTGGCCATGGATGCCAACAAGAACTGCCAGCCATGCACCCAGGGCAACTTCTGCCCAGGTGGTGATGCCACCAACCCCACCAATGCAGAGTCCACCTGCCCAGATGGCCTGCTGACCACCTTTGCCGGTGCCAAGAGCCAGGCGCAGTGCTTCACCAAGCCCGGCTACGGCCGCACCTCCAGCAAGGGCAGCGACGGCAAGGTGTCCCTGGCCGGCGTGGTGTGCGACATTGCCACCTACAATGTGGGCCAGAACACTGCCGGCTGCCAGAAGTGCGGCGCAGGCCTGACCACCGCTGCCATCGGCTCAATATCCGCTGCAGCATGCCGTGAGTGCCTGCTGTGCTGTTTGTGTGCTGCTGCTTTGCCCAGCGCTGCACTTCACGTGTGGGGACAACATCATTGTGCCTCTGTTACTTGCGCGTCTGGTGCATTGCTGCATGCATGATGTGGCAGCTCCTGCTGGCAGACGGCAATGCGAGCTGCAATGCTGACACAGCAGATGGCAGCCAATTTTTTGTCGGAGCAGTTCACATAGCTGGGCAAGCAGCAGCAACACTGACTGCCACACAGCCATGCCGTGTGCCTCTGTGCATAGGCTGACATCCTGCTGCCTACTTGCTGCTGCTGCTTTGCTTCTGCAGAGGCCCCTGCCGGCTCCTACATGGACAAGGGCATCGGCAAGCTGTGCCAGAAGGGCACATACTCCATCGCTCTGAACTCCAACGCCAACTGCATCCCCTGCCCTGATGGCATCACCACCGCCAATGAGGGCGCCACCACCGCTGCCGCATGCTCCCTGGCGCTCAAGGGTTACTTCATTGACTCCACCAACTCCACAAATGCCATCAAGTGCCCCCTGGACACCTACCAGGACCAGGAGGCAAATGTGACGTCCTGCACTGCCTGCCCCAACGGCTGGAAGACCAAGGAGACTGGCGCCACTGGTGTTGCCCTGTGCCTGGCCCCACCCGGCTTTGAGCTGGTTGACGGTGCAACCACCATCACTGCTTGCCCTGTCGGCTCCTACAAGGCCGACTGGAACAGGAACCCATGCGTGGCGGTGAGTTGATACTGCAGAGATGCTTGCAGGAAGCAAATCGTACTAGCGTTGCCACACAGTCACAAGCAGTCAGCCACTTATTCGAAACCTCGTGCTGCCATTGCTGTTTATAATCCAAGCCTGAAGCAGTGAAAGCGCAAGGCGTATCAGCTGCTTGACCACCAGATACAGGCTGCTGCTGCTGCTGCTGCTGCTGCATGTCTCATCACCCAACACAAGACCTGGCACTGATATCCTCTGCTGCCATCTGCTGCTGCCTGCTCCCTGCTGCTGCCTGCTCCTGCCTGCAGTGCGGCTCTGGCCTCATCACCAAGGAGGCTGGCTCCGTGTCCAAGGATGCCTGCCTGGTGCCCGCCGGTTACGGCCTGACCTCCATGTCCCCCATGGTGGCTGCGCCTTGCGAGAAGAACACCTACGGTGACAGCGTGGACCGTGCTGCCGTGGCCAACGCCCGCTGCACTGCTTGCCCCGCCGACATGTTCACCCTGGACATCCTCAACAGCGCAGCACGCATAGGCCTGTACACCTCTGAGGCTGCCTGCCTGGTCAAGGAAGGATGGGGCACCACCGCCACCCTCCCCCAGGAGTGCCCAGTCGGCACATACAACGAGGGCAAGAACCGCCTGCCCTGCCGCAGCTGCGGCACTGGCTGGACCACTGTCGCTGCTGGCAAGACTGCTGCAACCCAGTGCGTCATCCAGGCCGGCTGGAAGATGGGCGCTGATGGCATCCCCGCCCCCTGCGATAAGGGCAGCTTCTCCACTGGTGGATCCGAGCTTGCACCCAACGCCACCTGCACCGCCTGCGATGCTGGCTACTCCACTCAGGAGGATGAGTCTACCAGCATTCTTGAGTGCACTGTCTGCGCACCAGGCTTTGGTGGTGCTAACTGCGGGCAGTGCGACTATGGCAAATTTGCTTCTGGCGGCGCCAAGGTTGGCGATGCCTGCGCAGCTTGCGCCAGTGGCTCCACCTCCAAGAAGGGTGCCACCCAGTCCCAGCAGTGCTACTCCACCCTGATTGATGCCCGCAACGACGTGTTCAACCTGGCCGATGAGAATGCCTGGACCCCTGACAACACAGCCGCCAATGCTGCCGCATGCGGTGACGTCTGCACTGGATCTGCAGATTGCGTGATGTACAAGTTTGTGAGCGCTGCTGGTGGCGGCGGCCAGTGCAGCCTGCTGTCTGAGGAGGCCAGCAACCCCACCCACACTGTTGGCTTCAAGATCGGCAATGGTGATGACTACTCTGTGTGGGGCCTGACCCAGGCTGTGGGTGCTGCTCTTGCCAGCCCTGCCGTTGTTGCTGACGAGGCTGCCTGCAAGGATACATGCAGTGCTGCGGCTGAGTGTGAGGTGTATGTGTTCAAGTCAAGCGACAAGACATGCACGCTGACCAAGTCAGAGCTGGAGGAGGCATCCATCAGCATGTTCCATGTTGTGGGTGCCAAGCTGTACTCTGACCTGCACGCTTGAGCATATCCCAGCTGATGCTGGAAGATACAATTGTACCAGCTTTCACCAGCTGGTTACCGTGTGGTGTTTCCTGAGTGGGATGTGGCGTGCTGCAGTGCTTTGCTGCATGCACTTGCCCAGGAATGTTCTTCATCGTTCATCTCCTTTGCTACTTTTTGATCATCAAAGTTCATGCTTTAGACCAGGCCTACATCGTATTGGTTTGCCTTTGCTTGCTTCTGTTGTCGACCAGCACAGTCACCTATACCACTTGCATCCATGCCTTTTCTTGGGCTCTGTTGTCGAGTGAATACTTCAAGCACATGCCATTGTGCTCCTCAATACTCTTTTCAGGCACATAACACATCACGTTTCGCAGTGTAGGGCCAGTGTTGTGATCAAAGCATGCACATAGTTGTTTTCTCCACAGATTTTTCAGCAGCACGACACAAAATGTTTCTGCCGCAGTGCTAGCACTGCCGTCACGCATGTGCTTCCTTTGCCTGCAATTCTTGCAGTGTTACCTCATTATATAGCAGCAACTTGCTGCCGGATGTGGCTGCAATGACAGCCTGCTCATGTGCTTGAGTAGCTGGTCATGCTAGAGACCAGCAGTACCTGCTATCAGGTGTCTTTATCAGCCAGCAGGTGTCATGCCCTGCGCCACCTTGCTCAGGGATTTGTTTATTGTACCCTTTGCGGTATATCTCTGCCTGTCAGTGCTGCTGCAGCCTCGGCTGAGGCAGTGCTGTGGTTTCGGCAACGGCGTGATAGTTGTCGGCAGGCAGCCAGCCATTGGCGCTGGCATGGAAGATCACGCTACATGCAGTGCTCCCTTACTGTATTGGATTATGGCTTTGCTTTCCCTATCAACATGTAACTTACTGGCATGACGCGGTATGATATGCATACATCGTTCATACATGAAGGATCAGCAAGCACATGACATCACTGGCAGTGCAGGTTGTAAAGATGGACAGTCTAGCATGAAAACTGCAAAGGTTGTGTTGTCGCAGCCTCAGCTAGGAGCAACCGAGGCAGCAGCATGCCAGCCTCTGACAAAGGAGCGAAAACATGTACTTGCCTCGGTCACTGCAGGCTGCCCACACCCACACTGATCTTGCTACAACAGCAACCATGGTGTGGCACACACCATATGTCATGGCTGATACCCAGCTAACCCCAGGGCACTTAACTTTGAACCCTGGTGTTTTGACAGGCATTGTTTTCCTGTGCAGATGCCAGCGCGGCAGTGGCTGCTGCTGCGTAGAGCTTGCTACTAGCTTGAGCCTAGCAGTGCAGCTGGTGGCAGTACTGCGGCCAGTAGCTGCTAGTAGCCTACTAGGCTGAGCCGCAACTGATCTGATGCAGTCTGCAGCGCATGAGGCATGTGCGGCTAGGGCTTTGCTTCGCTACAACCACACAGCAGCAGCAACAGCTGATGGTCAGCTCTGACGCTACCAGAGCATTGGAGCTTGCTTGGGCCAGCAAACCCTGCAGGTTGCTGGGCAGCCAACATACCCTACAGCAGCCTTGCTGCTGCTGCTGCTTCTGCTGCTGCTGCTGACTCATCAGCCAATAGAAGCCAGGTGATTCATGGCTGATTTCAGGAGCGTTGGGCTACAATAGGCTAGGTGAACTGGAGATATGATCGTGAAATGTGCCTCTGGCAAGCTGACTGTGTGCGGGACAGCCGTTGCTAGGTCAGGCAAGTCTGTAGCATCCTGCCTAGGGTGCCATGCTTGCTTACCTGGACTTGGTGCTGTTCTGGTGACCTGTGCTGGGCAAGGAAGCCTTCGCATGCGACAAGTTCGAAGCCTTAATGGGTGCATTGTCTTTAAAGCTGCTGGAGATCTCGTGCCACAAAACACACTGTGCCATTGTAGTCAGCCCGTACGAACCCACCCACAGGCAGGGCCCAGGTTTCGAGTGACACCTCGACTAGGGCACATAGGAAGATTAAAGTGAAGGTATTGGTTTAACGTACGCAATTGGCGGGTGGTGGTTGTGTTGAAGCTGGGTTTGTTACTTGTTGCTCACGAGTGAAGACGAGGGCAGTAGGCTCTACCGATGCTGCCGCATACCGCACCCGCCGCTTATACCCGTCGTCCAGGACTGTTCAGTGCAGCTACCTTGATTGTTGATCACAACACCCTTGCGCCACTTTTGCTCACACTACAATAGAAGCTCCGACTCTCGCACGCTGTCGCATGCAATGTCGGGGTCCGAGTGTCCAAGCATCGCTGACAATTTAGCTTTGACAATAGCAAGCAGTGGTAGCCGTGGGCCAAGGCTGCCTGTACCAGTTCTTGCAGCAGCAGCGTACAGCACTGCTGGCAGAGGCCTGCTCAAGCGTGGCTTGAAAGCATGGGGGCTCAGTGCTGGCTCAAACTGGGGAGTTAGTGCTGCAGTGCTGGCAGCTGGAGCTGTCAACGTGGCTGTGCTGGGCTATATCGCTCACAAGCTCTACAGGAACTGCGTTGTACAGTTGGAGACGTACCAGCAGCTCAAGTCCAGCCATGAAAGGTGCTGGCAGCTAGCCACACAGGTAAGCAGAACTCAACCATGAACAACATAGCTGCAGCTGAGATTGAGCTGCAACACCGCATGGCAGCAGTTGGTGCTTGACCAGTACCGGACAAGTACTCCTCACATGTGCATTAGCCACATGGCTGTAGAAGCCGCACATGGACATGTGCTCTGTTCAGCACCACTCAGTTCGCTTGCATCATCATGCATCACTGCCAGCAGCACCACCACACATGGCTGCGCGGCCAGCACACCACCAGCTGCCTTTCCTGCAGGCAATGCCCTCTGCCGCACCCCTGTTCTGTGTCTCCACATCACATCTGCTGCTGCTGCACGGCCTCTGCACTTGTTGTTCCTGCAGGGCGCCGAGGCTGCAGGAGAGGTGCCTGCAGACCTTGGGGAGCCAGACGAGCATGGCGTCTACACACACAGCGGCGCAACAGGCACCATCTACTTCAGGCAGTGCCAGCACTGCGGCAGCGGCGGCATCAGCAGCTGGGAGTTCAGCACAGACAGGGCCTTCTGGATCCCTGCCTGCCACGTGAGTGCTTGTGCAGCAGCAGCAGCAGCTGCGATAGACAGTAGCAGCTGCGAGCGCAGCAGCGGTAGATGCCGGCGTGCTTAGCCATGTTGCCGGTCCTGTGCTACTGCCCTGCAGCCCCAGCAGTCGCAGGATGGTGTTCTTTTGCAGCACTGCTTGTGTAGGTGTAGCCAAGAGAGCCGCTGTTGTTCTAGAAAGTTCGACAGTTGTTGAACCTGCTCATGCAGCAGTCGCTCGCTCCGCTACAGCCTCACAAGCAGTGCTACAGAAGCAGCAGCTGCGCAAATTGTGACTTGCTCGGGCAACTGTCGCTCACTCGGCTACAGCCACACCAGCAGCGCACCGCCTGCACGCCTCAGCTCGCCAAAACATGCCTCCTACAGCAAGAGCTGTGCCTGCTGCTCAAACGCCCTGCACGCGTGCTTGACATGTCCTGCTCCTGATCTCTCGCTGCTGCAGGCCGACTCGCTGTGGTATGCGCCGGATGGCTCGCCCAGCAGCGCCGACAAGCTGCTCATCCAGCGCCTGGAGGTGGAGGCGCAGCTGACGGCGCGCCAGGGGCGGTGCGCCAGCGCCAGCTGCGGCGGCGCCACGGAGCTGCCGCCGCTGGACCTGCCTGCTGCTGCTGCTGCAGCTGGAGATGGCGTGGGTGGTGTGGCGCTGAGCCAGGTGCCGCCCGCGTTCCTGTGCCCGATCAGCATGCAGGTGCGCTGCGTGGTGGGGTGTGTGGTGTCATGTGTAGCAAGGGGCGGGATGCGGCACAGTAGATGGCTGCAGCGCAGCGCGGGGCACAGCAGCTCAGCATGGTCTCCTAAAGTGGCGCAGCAGTGGACAGGAACCAAGGTGTGAGTGGGCAGCAGCAGCAGGCAAGTGAACAATGGTGCCAGTGGCTGGCGTCACCTGCATGTCCTGTGAGCAACCAATCTACTGCCTTGCTGCCTTCCCTCCTTTTTGCTGCCTTCGACTGCCTTGTTTGTTGCAGATCATGACGCAGCCAGTGGTGACGCCCTCCGGCGGTAGCGACAAAGCGTGTTTGTGCTGCCCGCCTGTTCTTCGAGCAACAAACATGACTGCGTTGCTGCCCGTGCTTGTCTTCAATTTGCAGATCATGACGCAGCCGGTGGTGACGCCCTCCGGCGGCTCCTTCAACCGCCCCGCGCTGATGGAGTGGATCAGGCAGCACCACACCGACCCCGTGTCAGGCGCGCCGCTGCGCAGCGACCAGGTCTTCCCCAACCTGGCCATGCGCGACATGATCCATGAGTGGGCCAGCAGCACCAGCGACGACACAGCAGCAATGAGGGGTCGGGGCCAGCGGCGTGGCCGCGCGGCGGCAGTGGATTCGGCCAGCAGCAGTAGGGCCAGCAGCCCGTTCAAGGGCGGTCGGGACGCGCTGTACACTGTTTGAGGGGCACTGGGTGTGCGTGAGGAGGGCGGGTGCGCGGGCATTTGTTTGAGCGCAGCTTTGGGGGGGCAGGCCTTCCTGTGCAAGAGGTGGACTGCTGCTGGTTGTGTGACCTACATGGTGGTGCCTTTGGCATACAAGGGATGACATACAGCTGGCGTGGTGTGAGGTGCAGCGTTTGTCGTCAGCAGCTGTTGGGAGAGGATCGGTCCTGGTGGCGGTTGTCTAGAGCGCTTTGATGGCTGGTGCTGGTAGTGCTGCAGCGGCAGCAGCAGCAGCAGCAGCAGCAGCACACATGTGTACGTGCGGATGCTGGGTTATTGGACGCATGTCGGCTTGGCTCTATGTGTGCTTGCAACAGCAGCTCGTGTCGCTTGATGGGGGCGAGTGGCTGCTGTTGGGTTGGCGCTGGCGCAAGCTGTGTCTGCTGTACATGCACGTATCAAGCCGATCGCTGCCTCAGGCGCATGCTTTGCTGCTGCGCGCTGGGCTATTTTGCAGTCACCTGCATACGCCCGCCGAGGGAGCTGACTGCCTGACATGCCCATCGTTGTTTGGAACACTTATTGTGCTTGTGCCAAGCGCCCAGCGCTGTACCATACTAGCTGCTTTGTGACTCATGTGGGCGTGGTTGACTAGTTGTCTGTCTGACGTTTTGGAGATGGGTGTACAGGGCAGGGCTGTGTGCAAGCTGCAGGTGTGCGGGTTCTATTTTTGGCTGAACACGCAGGCTGGCGCGCATGCTCTGTGTGTGCTCTTGTGCATGACCTTGCATGCATCACTGCCCCTGTTTTGCCCCACACGTTACAGACAGCTTCCCTGTACCCAGGGAGCATACAAATGACCGAGTGCCGTGCTACGCACAACACAATGCTACACATGCTTGTGTTGTTTACTTGTGATGCACGAGTGAACGAGGGGTTTCCGATTTGGGGTGGAGTGGGTTGCTGGGAGAGCATGGTGCCAGTGCGCGTGTGGCTGTAGGATAGGCCGGGTGTGTTTTGTCAGCAGTGACTAACTATTCAGACTTGCTGCGCACTGGAAACACCATTTTTTGTGTGGGAGGTGGCGCTAGCTGCTCAACCTGATAGCGCGCGCCCCTGTTTACAGTTGACTGCAGCGCGCACGGATTAGCAGCAGTGCATTTATGTTGTGCGGCGGCTCACTCAAGGTGAATGCCTCATTTGAGCTGCTGGTTGCGCAGTAATCATCTGCACTGGCGCCGCACACAAGCTGCGCTGTATGCATGTGCGGCTGTGGTGGTTGAGAACAGGCAACATACCGCATGCTGCGGCAAGCGACGGTGGATGCGCGACTCAAAGGGCAGCAGCAGATAACGGCCCATGCATGCTTGCACGGCTGAAGGTGCTGTGGAGGAAGGAACGGTTGCTGTTGTCAATCACAGGCGGCTGATGTGCTTGCAATCTGCAGGCACATTTACGCTTGCTTGTGGCCATCTTGTGTTTGTGCTGTTGCTTGGATAATCGTGTGCAGCAGTTTGCTCATTGGCAATGTGCCTCTATGTGAACGGCAAGGGCATGCTTACAAGTTATATGTATTGATTCGGCACTTCATAATGTGCTGAGCTGCAGCAGCCGTGAACCGTGCATATTGTTACACATATGACATGCAAAGATGTGACATGCAGGAGGCAATGTTTACTTGACCAGGGGCCTACTACGTTGCCTTGTTGCGACAAAATGCAAGGGAAGAGAACAGCTGCAGCCGCTGTGCAGGTGTGATCTGGCGCTGCAGTCATACTGGTGCCCAGCAAGCAGGCACCATGCATGTTGACTAGGGATATTTGCCGCATCAGACCAGTGCATTGTGCTGCTGCTGTTGCATGCATCCATGCAGCGCTGCAAGGGGCTGGGCATGCTAGATGTTGTTGCATGATGCATATATGCAGGTGGTTTGGCTGTCCACAGGTCTTCTTTGCTGCTTTGGCCAATGTTGCCGTGCTGCGGACGTTCCTTTGCATGCTGCGGCTGTCATCGGCTTACTGGCTTTTGTTTTTTTGTTTTCTGTGGAGCTCCCTGGCCTGCTACAATTTCGTATTTCATTTGCGCACAGCAGCGCCTTGTCTTCTCGCGCATTGTCAGGCACTTTGACTACACTGTGCTCTCTTCTGGGGGCAGCAGTGACTCCTGGTGCCTGTTTTGCTCATTTGTTGTTGAACTTGTGGCTGTCTTCAGCCTCAGTGTGTGATCATGTACATCATGCCATATGACTTGCTGCATATTGACACAGGTGTTGCCTACGGCGCGTGCTTGATCAGAAATCAGCACGTTTGTTGGTTGTGTTGGTGCCCCGCTTTGCTTGCAGCTGCCGCACTGCATCAGGCAGGTGTGGATGGCAGCAAGCGGCTTCACCACAGCTGTGGATCAGCATTCACCAGCAGCCTGGTGCTTTGAAGGCCAATATGCCACTGCAGCAGCCTGTCTCCGAGACGGTTGCATGCCCAACACGCAAGCTGCAAGCTCACTGTCGGAGGTGCTGTGGAGTCAACAGTTTGATCTCAGTTGTCATTTCCTTCAGCCTGGAAGCGGTTGGTTGCTGCCCTGTTGGTGGTGGTGATGTGGTTGTTAGTGCGCCACATGCTCGACTGCTGACAGCTGATGCCACAAATGTGCGCTTGATGGAGGCCTTCCATGTGTTATACCTGCTGGCCAAGGATTGTTGACAATGATTCAAGTGCGGCGCTGGCCTTATTCCATGGCTGGTGCTGGACTGCATGTGAAACGGTGGTGGTTGACTGCATGATGGCTACCACAGCAAGATTGATCCTTCGCTGCAAGGAAGCAACTCATGAGTAACTGGCACCTTCATGTTGTGTTACACGTATTCAATACCAAGCGACTTGGCACCAAGGTCCATGACTAGTAACCCAGCGCAATCCTGTGGTGATCACAGCAGCATTGGCAGAACTCCAGGTGGCAGGCAAAGAAAGATGCAACTGCAGGAGCAGGGCAATGCCTGCTACCTCGTTGCAGAGGCTGAGAGGTGGCATCTCACATGCAGGTTTGGGTGCACATTTGTGCACATGATGCAGTCACAACACCACAGTACAGCGGTATTGCAACAGCGCAACAATGTTGCTGCTGCAAAAATGACGGGAGCCTACAGAGGATAAGCGTCCAGGAATGAACACCACGCTGTTGACACAATCGCACAAAGAACACAGCAACCTTGCACCATTAGTGCAGGTGAACGGCCAGTGCAGGTGGACGAAGATCATGCACACAGCGCGTGTGGTCTGCTTGCACTCTACCAAAGAAAGGAACTATCAAGACATACTAGGAGGCCAACAACAGTAAATGCCATGCACAGCTGCATAGGTGAAGAGTGGCGTCCGCAGCTGACAATGTGCTGGCACATGTGCACCCCAAAAACTCCCGCTGCAGGCTGCAGCACCACTTATGACGGCACTGATCAGCACAAGTGTATTCAGCAGACTCAGCTGCTTCAGCAATATCGTTGCTACATGTAGGACCTTGGTACTATAATGATTCCAAAGAATCAGATGTGGTGATCATGACACATGCCGATCGTGGCAACAGTTGTGCTTATGCAGCTCTGCTGCCATGACGCGTTGGCGCATATGTGTGAAACAGATCACCCCATCCATGCAAGCAAGCCACAGGCAGTGCTACAACGCGACACCTGCTGTCCATTTGCAGGGCCACCAGCTTGGCCAAAACATTGCCAGCAGCTTCACACATGTATTCACAGCGCCGGAGTGTGAGTCATCATCACAACACAGTTGCGCACACACACGCTGCAGCAGGCACAGGATACCCTGGCAGCACCAGTCCCAGCCGCTTCATCACCAGGTCAACAAGCCCAGCCGGCACACCAGCATCCTCCCTTCAACCTCTGTGGGCGCGGTGGCAAACACATCAGGCTGACATCCTGCAGGCAGGGTCAGCGAGGCAGCAGCCACGACAAGTCAGAACACTGCACATGATGTGCCTTGTGTGACGCACCAATGGTGAGTGGTCATAAACTGATCTGATCAGTTCCTGCAATCTCTTCACAACTGCAGTTTCCTGCAAGGGCAACATGGCATGTGCTGACACAGCTCAACGCACTGGGTGCTGCATGCGCTGTGAGCAGCAGTGACCAATCAGCCTGCAGCTGCACCCTGCCCCTCTCACCAGCAGCTCTCGGCAGAGACGTCCAGGCCTGAGAACTTGACAGGCTTGGCCTTGGTCAGGGCTGCCTTGGCTTCGGCAGCCGCGACCTTCACGGTCCTGCAGGGTCAGCAGCACATGAAGGCGGGCAGTCGGTCACGTCAAGGTGAGCGGGAGCGAGCACAGCAGGAAATCTAGGCTCCAGAACAAATGGAATTAAAACATGATGTTGTGAGGCACTAATAAACAGGCAACGCTGTTCCGGCAAGCGACTGCCATTTCCGACACGGGAGCTACGTCACTCTGGCGCTGCACAATCTCTCCCCGACCAGGAAGCGTTGCCGATGAAACCATGTTAACATGATTTCTTTCAAGAATTGCTTGGGACGTGAAGAATTGTACGCTACAGGCTGCACAGCTTTGAACCTGCTGCTGAGCAGACATCAATCACCTGACGATGGTGGGCTCGGCCTTGCGCACGGCCTTTGCAACCTCAGATGCTGCCTTTCCGGACATGTTGCAGGCTTTGAAATACGGAACGTGGACCGAAGAGAGCTGGTCAAACGTATGTCAGTGGACAGAATTAGCCAGGCAAGAGGCAAAACATACAGCACGAAGTTGTCTGACAGAGACGTCGTGCGACTATTTATATAGGGGGAGTGCCGTGCGCTGACAACAGCTTAGGGCGCAATGACATGACAAGTGACCGATGACAAATCCTGTGTTGAGGCCTCCCTTCAGCTTCACGGTGAATTGAACCCCTCCGCTTCAGACATTCGTTTAATTCTGCTTCACCATAACACCAGCAACGCCGTACTCACGCGTCATGATGCAGCACCACCTGCTACAGCAACCTGCTGCTGCCAGCCCTCATGCTGCTGCTGTGATAGGCCCTGGCCGAGTGGGCAGGGCGATCAGCAGGATGTCCATGCCCCCAGCCCCACTGTATGGACGAGGCGATGTGCTGCCACAGAACCTGCAGGTCTCTTGAGGTGCTCCTGCAGCTGGGCTGCAGTACAAGCCCTTCAAGGCTTGTTGAGCTGCGTGCATGACTCAGCACGCCTGCGGCCAGGTTCAGCAGTCAAGTTCACTGTAAATGCTGTATTTGAGTTTCGTTTGGCTTTCCTGCAGGGGCCTGTGTGGGTCTGCACCACCAATGATGCTTTGGAAGACGTTGTGCTGCATGCTGTGGCACCACAGCAGCGCCAGCAGCTGGTGTTCATACAAAATGGCATGCTGCTGCCATGGCTTGAAACACACGGCCTGCAGCACAACACACAAGTGCTGCTGTACATGAGTGGTGCGCTGCAGGGTGCACGCGCCACATCAGCCGACTAACATATACAGCTGCAGCACAAGCTCTGGCTCTGGCTACTGCTGCCCCAGTAATGATGGTGCAGCAAGCAGTGATGCAGGGGTTGTTCACGCAGCAAACATATATCATCATCAGTCAATGACTTTGCGCCGTGTGCACATGCCAGCTCCTGTGCTGCGCTTCAAATGGCAGCAGCCTGATGCATACTCCAAGTGCCAAACTGCTTGTCTTTGAGTGTGTCACAGTATCAATCGACAGCAGCTTTGACAGCTTGCCTCAACACCTGCTGCTGCACTCCACTGCCCCTGCATACCTGCAGCCACAGAAGATGGTGAAGTAACAGATGGTGGACGCACAGTGGTGTACGGGCCGCACTCTAGCCATGTCGTGCAGCTGCTGCAGCATGGCGGCGTTTCCTGCAAGCAGCTAGGCAGCTGGGCAGAGTACCGCAGCGCTATGGTGGTCAAGCTGCTGTGGTCCTGCATCTTCTGGCTGCTTTCTGCCGGCCTTGGCGGTGCTACAGTGAGTGGTGCTGCTGCAGCAAACAGCAGCAGGGGAGCTACCAGCAGAGGCAGTAGTATGGCCAGCAGCACCAGCTGTGGTAGCTTGAGTCACATGACACAACAGCAGCAGTGGCGTGTGCTGATGCCCTTGGACTGGCAGAGCAGCTTAGTTCTGTAGGTGCTCTGCATGCTGCCACTTAGGTCAGCAGTTGCAGGACAGCAGCTGTAGGACAGCAACCCATGCTTGCTGAGTAAAGCAGCGCTGTAAAGCAGTTCCTACACATCATGGTCAACTGCCAACTCAGCGTGCCAGCTGCTGCTCCCTCGAAGTGCGCATGACAATCACTCTCATGCTGACGTATCGGCCATCTGTCGTCTGCTGCTCTCTGCCATGCTGGCTGTGTATGTCAACAGGTGGGCAGCATTGTACAGCAGCGTGCAGGTGCTGTTGATGACCTGGTGTCTGAGCTGCTGCCCATCGCAGCACAGTACCTGTCAGACACTGTTGCGGCTCCGCCAGCACAGCAGCTGCAACCTCAAGAACAGCATGGCAACCACCAGCAACAGGACGTCAACCAAAACCAGTTGCAACAGCAGCAGGAGCAGCAGCAGCACGTGCCACCTCAGCAGGTCCTGCAAGCAGCCGCAGCTCCTGCAAGCAGCAGCACTCTGCTGCTCCCTGGGCTAGACCAAGCAGCAGTGACGCAGCAGCTGCTGGACTACTCCCTATCCATAGCAGCAGCAGTGCCGAGCGCTGACATGGCTCGGCGGGAATTTGCCTGGCGTAACGGGTGGCTGCTGGGCAGGCGCGTCACGCCGCAGCACGAGCAGTGGTTGCTGCGTGCAGGCTGCTCTGACTTGCTGATGCAATATGCTCAGCGTTGATGAGCAGTAGCTAGATACTTGAGCATCACAGAGCTCTGTGATGTGTCATGGCTGTTCATTGATGGCTATGTGCTCAGTATCAATGGCAGTGCCATGGTGCACAGGCAAGGAACGCAGTGCCTTGGCAATGTAACAGGCTGTTGCTGGCTGGCCTTTGTACAGGTTCTGGTATCTGTCACTGACACCCTCAGTGAGGGAGATACCTGTTTGTTGAAACTGTGCCAGCTGGCACTTTGGCAATCCACGTGGACTCAGTGCACTATCAGTACTCATGAGTAAATATATGTGTTACACGCATTCCATTTCAGCAAGCAGAGCCTGCCCAGCAGGCACCACCAGCCCAGGCCAAACAGGCTAATGTGCTAGGGCCAACTAACACCAAACTTTGGACAGTTTGCTGGATGGTACACGCTATGCCGCGCGCTGCAACCTGCAGCAGTCGTAGCCATCATGCCAATGACAGTTGCTGGTTGAAAAAATGACAAGCTGTGGCTGTGGACCTTCAAGCGCAGCAGCAGTTGCCACAAATGATCATGGTACAACTCCTCGACTGCCGCTGCTGATTGTGGTGTAAACAACCATTAATTGTCATTATTTGGCATGACCCAGACAAAGGCTGCAGCGCTGGCTCTGGCAATACTGTGCAAGCCAACGATAAAGAACATTTGCCAGCAGTCAAAATGCCATGCATACTACTTTGTAGTACAGATCTGGCGGCTATGTCACACACAACTTGATGCCTCTGCCAAGCTGGCACTCCAGCAGTCAATGCTGCAGGTGGTGTCATGCCATCCAGCTCAGCTGCATGATACTGCTGCTGCTGCTGCTGCTGCCGGTGGTCCAAGCTGTGACTGCATGCTGTAGGTATAGGCTGCTGCACGCCAGCAGGCACAATGCACACAGCGCCCTGCTGTATACTTGTCAGCAGCTGCTGTTGCTTGTTTCAAGCCTGCAAGTCCTTGTGCTGGCTGCCAGCGCTGTACCAGCACTGCCGGTTGCCGCATGCACATGATCGAATCCCTGTAAGCTCCTATCCTGCAGCAGCTGCTGCAGATGTTGTTTACAGCCCTGTCGAGGCTTCTCACCCGCCTGTTGAGAGCTGCTTCGCAGGTGCTGCTCTGGGAGGCGTGTCGGATTGTTGCAGCTTCTAATGCTGAACTGGCTACCAGCTTACTTCTTTTTCTTAGACTTTTTCTTCTTGGCTTTGGCTGCACTGCTACTGCTGCTGCTGTTGTTGGAAGCCTACAGTTGGCAAGCAGACGATGGCAGCAGCACATGCTCCTTTTTGAAGATAGCAAACATGAGCGCAGCACACTGACTGATGTGGAGTTGCATCAGAAGCGCTTAGTACTGCTGTGCTTGCTGAAAACAAATATTGATCAGGCATGGGTGTCAAAATACTCCCTCAACGCCTGCATTGCGCCAACAAACAACACATGCAACTCTTCCTGCCAACCGGCTTGGCCCACCTGGCGTTGCACGGCTGCAGCCGCTGCTGCTGCCGCCGGCGCACTCCGCTGCTGCTGCTGCTGCTGCTGCTGCTGCTGCTGTGCCGGCCTTGAGGCTGCGGCCTTCAGCACTGCTGCCTTTGCTGACTGTTTGGGCTTAGTCTTGCCACGTGTGGTGCTCCGCTGGGTCTGCCCGCTGCCATTAACCAGTGACAGCAGCTGTTGCATGCCTGGCAACTTGCCCCAGTCCCTTCCTTGCAGCTTACGGCCCTCTTTGCGCCACCACGCTATGCCGGCAAGTGCACCCAGCAGCGCACTCACAGCAGACATGCCGGCATCTGGCTGCGATACAATGTCATAGCCCCGCTTGCGCTTGCGCAGCTCATCACGCGCTCGCTGCAGCTCTGCGCGCCGCCGGTTGTCGTGCACGGTTTGGCTCCAGCCCATGCTGCGGCTGCTGTGGGTGCTGCCTCTACTGCTTCTGCTTCTGCTGCTGCTGCTGCTGCTGTTAGTAGTGGTGGTGGTGGTGGTGGTTCCTGTCCTTGCAGCACGTTGTTTCAGCCGCTGCTGCTGTAGTGATTACTGCTGTTGTGATGCCTTGCACACTGGCCAATGTGCAGCACAGCAGGAACGATATGGCAGAGGATTTAGTTACTAGTGCGGTTGCGGCAAGGCCTTCAAAAGCTCAGATCAAGCATCAACAAAGGTCCAGAGGTGGGAGAAGCAGTACTGTTGTGCAGAAGTCGTCTGCGTAGTATGATCCAGAGGTACAGTCTCAGCAGAATGTGAAATCAAGTCCACCTTCAACCGTCAGAAGCTGTCAAAGCGAAGAAAGGATTCGCAGGAAACGAAACGTCGCTGTGTCAGTCAGGCGGCCCACTCACTCTGCTGTCGATCAACTTCGTGTGTGGCATTCGACATTGAAAGAAGAATCTTTACAATCAAAAGATCTCGTCGTAGGCATCAACGAACGCTGCCTTACGGCACCACTTGCGTCCTGCTGTAGCCTGTTGCCTAAGTGCTCATTGCCTCTGCTTGGTACACAATGGGAAGAACTGACGTTGGCAATGATGACGGGGGCACAGAAGCGTACCGCAAAGTGCGTGTGCACAAGGTTCGCAGCAAGCCCCCTATGGCCATCAGTCAGAGCAGCAGCACAGCGGTAGCAATGGACCGCCGCATCAGCGAAATTATCCCCAACCTAGCAGACCTTTCTCTGGGCGACCCCGCAATGGCAGGCGCGCGAGAGACAGCTCGTGAGATCAGGCTGCAGAGGATGAAGCAGGAGCAGCAGGTGGCAGCCGAGCTGCTAGAGCTAGACGATATCTACGACTTCAACAAACGCCACCCAGTAGACAGCAAGCTTCCAGATGGGCCTTTTAGCCAGAAGCTGAAGCCGCAGGCACGCAAAATCAAGCTCAGCCCCTACCAGTACGAGATGATAAACTACCAGCGCATGCTGCTGCGCAAGAACATCTGGTACTACCGGGACCGCATGAGCGTGCCGCGCGGGCCCTGCCCGTTGCACGTGCTCAAGGACTGCTGGGTGCAGGTGAGGCAGCAGCAGCAGCAGCAGCTGCGGCGGCGGCAGCAGCAGTAGTGCATTGTCTCAGCACTGCAGCAGCGGCGGCAGCGGCTTCAGCAGCAGCAGCAGCAGCAGAACACGCGGCAGCAGCAGCAGCAGGCGAGGCGGCAGCAGCAGCAGGCCAGGCGGTAGCAGCAGCAGGCCAGGCGGTAGCAGCAGCAGACCAGGCAGTAGCAGTGCATTGTCTCCGTACTACAGTAGCAGGAGCAGAAGCAGCAGCAGTGGCAGTGCATCTGATGAGCACGCAGATGCAGCAGTGGCTACCATCAGTATCATGCTGCTACAGTGCAATTGTGACAGAACCTCTGCGGTATCAGTTCTGCTTCGACCTGTCGTGCTGCTGTATCAAGCACTTGGGCAGCTGCGGTTTTCGTGCTCACAGCAACGTCAGTTCGAGCACTAGCGGCTTTTCTGTGTGCTGCGCACGTGTGTAGCTGTGCTGGCCAGGCTCCTAGATGTCGGCCAAAACCTGTTATCTCACACAATGCAGTGCAGTGCTCCTGCAAGTACACAAGGCACTACTGCGTGCTGCACATTGCCGTAGACACACCAGCAGCTAGCAGGCAAGTGTTGAACCCCACGCGCATGTGGTTGCTTGCCTGGTATGTCTGTAACGGTACCTGCCCCTGCTGCTGCTGCTGCTGCCCCTGCTGCTGCTGCTGCTGCCGCCGCTGCTGCTGCTGCTGCTACTGCCGCAGGGCGTGGTAGATGAGAACACGCTGGTGTGGGGCCAGGGGCTGATTGACTGGCTGCCCATGCGCAACGTGAAGCTGCTGGTGGCGCAAGTGCGCACGCCCGAGGGTGAGTGCGGCAAGTTATTCAGCTTCATCATGTAAAGATTGACAGTCTAGCATGAAAAATGCAAAGCTGCGCACCTTCAAGCATTGCTTGTCCAGGAGACCTCCCGCCCAAGCAGCTCATGTTTTGGGATGGCTAGGGTTCAGGTTCTGAGTAGTGGGTGAGGGTTCAGGGCTTAGTCAAATCTCAACGCGAGCTGCTAGTGGCACAAGTGTGCGTGCCAAAGGGTTAGTGTCTGAATGGGTAGAAGGGCTAGGCCTCTGGCTTGTAAAGCACCACTCGTTGCATGCCGACACATGTTGATGCGCACCGTGAAGCTGCTGGTGGCGCAAGTGCGCACGCCCGAGGGTGAGTGGTGGGCTTTCAGTATCACCATGTGATGCTTCTTTGGCGTGTGGTTGAAGTGTGTGTGCTAACTACATCTCTTCTGCTGTGTATGCTTCCGTCCGCAGTGCGCTTTGTGTGTGAAGCGCACCTTCAGCCTGAAGCCATCTGACACTTGACACTGAGCCTGTCTGCCAGCACTAAATTACAACAACCCACTTCAACAACTGTTTCATGTTATTAAAATTGCGCTGCAGTGCGCTTTGGCGCCTGGGTGAAGCGCACCTTCAGCCTGAAGCCCGCGCTGGAGCGCATCAGGGAGGGCCGCAGGGAGGCGCGCAACCCCGAGCTGCTGTCACAGCAGGTGGAGCGCATGCGCTAAGCAGCAGCAGCAGCAGCGGCGGCATAGAGGCGTGCAACCCGGAGCTGCTGTGCCAGCGGTTGCAGCGCATGCGCTAAAGCAGCAGCGGCAGCAGCAACAGCAGTGGCGCACAACCCGGAGCTGCTGTGCCAGCAGGTGCAGCATATGCGGTGAAAGGAGCAGCAGCAGCGGCATCGGCAGCAGCAGCGCGGCATCCAGCTTGGGGCTGCCGCACAGCTGAAAGGAGAAGCAGCAGCAGCAGCAGCAGCAGCAATGGCAAGGATGCGCGCAACCCCGAGCTGCTGTCACAGCAGGTGGAACGCATGCGCTGAACGGCAGCAGCAGCAGCAGCAGCAGCAGGAGCAGCATAGAGGCATCAATCCCGGAGCTGCTGTCCCAGCAGGTGGAGCGCATGCGTTCAGCAGCAGCAGCAGCAGCAGCAGAGGTGGAGCCGGTGCGTTGGCAGAAGCATCAGCGGCAGCAGCTGTTACCTATGCTGCAGCTGGGTATGGCAGCACGCTCTGTTGCTCGCGCATCCTACTAGTGGTTTGGCGCGTGATGCAGCTGGCCTCCTGCTGCCGGCGCGGCCTGCGGTTGCTCTGTCCTGCTCACGCATAAAACTGGCAGCAGCGATGGCCAGGCTGGCAGGTGTGATGCGGGAGCACGAGACAGTAGCGGGGCAGCAGCAGGGTGTTTGTGGGTGGCAGTGGGTATGACGTGAGGTACTGATTGCGTGTTGGTGCTGCCAGCTCGGAAGGTTGAAAGCATGTGATGCAGGCTGGGCTGAATGCATAAGCTGCGGCGTCTGTATGCACACCACCAGCACCATGGTGTCAGCCACGGCTGGTGCTTGGTGGGCGGCAAATGCCAGGGACTCAGCTGACATGTGGGCCCCTGCTCACACGGCTAAAATCGCAGTTGCTGTATGGTGTGGCTGAGTGGCAGCGCTGAGTGCTGTTGAGTAGCAGCGGTGGCAGCGGTACCACCAGGGTGACGGCACCACTGTGTGCAAGTCAGCACAGGCGATGGTGGCTTATGGTTCCTCACTACAGATGAACGTTCTTCATGTTTTTGGAAAGCGAAGTGGCTCTCAGGGCCACAAAGAGTCTGTGTGCTTTTCAGTGTAACCTTCGGACACCTTCAATGCTCCACTTGTGCTGCCAGAGAGAGCCACGATGGCCTGGGGGGCCCTTTTCACTATTTGAGTACGCATTATGTTGCATGTGCTTGTAATGTATGACCTGCATGCACGTTATAACCCTTTAAGAGGTGCTTGAGCTGCAGCCATGGCTGGCCAGCTGACTACACACCCGGTTACATTGTGTACTGGCTTGACCTGGCCTCAGCAATGAATCCTGTTCTTTAGTAAATTGCATGACTAAATTGCTTGAACTGTGTCCATACTTTGTTTTGGGCCGCAGCGCTGTTGTTGAGGCAGCTGTAACGCAGCTGGCGTGGCACTTTGGGTCATATGACAAACAGCAAGTTACTGAATACATGACCGGCCAACTTTTTGCCATTTGTATTCCACAGACATTTCAATGCTGCGCAGTTTCGTATCGTGACCTGCAACATCAAATTTAACAGAAGAAGCTGGGGTTCCGCAGCGACAGCTGCAGCTTGCTGTGTGGTGCTTGTGACGAGCTGTGTCTGCTTTAAATTTGAATTTCCCCCGCAAAGATCCTGCCTCTCGCCACACGCGCACCAGTCACTCGGCTAATTTTGCCCCAGGCATAGACCAGGCTCGCGTCTACAGGCTGCCAAGATGTGCTTTACGCAACCTGCATCCGCATTCTTTGCGGTGATGGGTGAGCAGGGCTGCGGGTTCTTGGACCCAGCAGCAGGCAGCTCTGCCGGCACCAGTCCAGTCCCTGGTTGCCGCTGTGCTGAACAGCAGCTGCATGCCCGCCCATTGCGCCACAGGACACTTCATCGCACTCCTTACAAACCCTTGAGCCGCACGAAGCATCGCACGGAGCAGTGCTGGCAGCAACTCACCATAGTTCTGTACTGACAGTGCTATCCGCTCTGTACTGCTGCTGCGCAGCCTTCAGCACGGCTGCGTTCCTGCGCTACCGTGGGCACCCCTTCAGGCGCTGGCAGATGTTTGCTTACTTTGGGTTGATGGAGGTCATCCAGTTCTGCGTGAGTGGCTGCCAAAGCGGGACACAGCTTTCCCACCAATCAAACACATGCTGTGCAAGAAGACAAGAAGTGTACGATAAGACAATCATTGTTGCAAGGGAGCTATCATCATGACAAGAAGCAATAAGATATAATATCAACAGAGGCTGTGGTGTTGCAGGCATACAAACTGCCACAGCAGCAGCAGCAGCAGCAGCGCCGGCATGCATTAGTTGCACCACAGCAGCACGCTTTTCACAGATGCATGTTGAATGTTGCGACACACCAACCTGCTCATCCTGACTGGTCGCACATCCCCCTGTGCATGTGGGACACAAGCGCGGCTGCTGGCATGGGACCTTTCTATGGGACCTGCAGTGGAAACCGCTGCACAAGTGCTGCCCCTGCTATTGCACCCCGAACCCACAGCCAAACTCTTCTTAACGCGTGCTGTTGTCACCCCTGCTTAATCTCCCATATCACCTGCCGCGTGCAGTCTTACTTCTGGATCGACCAGTGTGACAGCCCCATCAACAAGCTGCTCACCATGCTGGCCTACACCCACGTGATGTACCAGGTGCGCGGCGCTGCTGCTGCTGCTGCTGCTGCTGCTGCTGCTGCTGCTGCTGCTGCTGCTGGCTGTGTATGGAGGCTACCATCTGCAGGGTCTTGCAGAAAACTGGAAGCAGAGCAGCAACAGGGCAGGGCTTGCTGAACAGCTCAGCTGCAGCTGCTGTGTGCTGGCAGCTGGGAGCCTCCTGCGGTGGCGGCTTTGGCGTCTGGCTGCTGCTGTTGGAGGACAGCAGATTGAACACAACAACAGCAGCCAGAATGATGTGCAGCATTCATAGCATAGGTAGCATCGCGTTGGCATGCCAGGTGCGCTTGCGAGGTGCCACAGCTGACCTGATGCCGCTGCTGCTCCTGCTGTCGCTACTGTTTGCTGCTGCAGAACATCTCTGTCAACGCCTTCTTCCTGTCGCCAGAGTTTGGAGTGCACCCTGACGTGTTCAAGGTGAGCGTCGCGCTGCAGCACACAGACTGCAGCAGGCACAGCAGCAGAGTCTGGATGCGACACAGCAGCTGCAATGCATCACGCGTGATGAAAAGATGGACAGTCTAGCATGAAAGATGCATCATGCATGAGGCGCAGCAGCTGCAACACAACCTGTATGTGAGTAGCACGGCGTGTCCAGATGCTTTACAGAAGCATGCCCAACCATCAATTGGGTGTGTGTTCATACTGCCTGCAGCTGGTCACCTGGATGGCGGTCATGAGTGGCAGCATGGGCCTGCTCACGTTCACCACTCCTCAATGTGTTTGCCACCAAACTATACTTACCACCGCCCCTGCTGCTGTGTGTTTGCACTGCCTGCAGCTCGTGACCTGGATGGCAGTCATGGGCAGCTCTTAGGCCTGCACACCTTCATACCTTTATGTTTGACTTTTTGTTAATGTCACTTGACTCACATCCTTCCCCGCTGCTGTACTTTGTTGCTTTGTGCAGCTGGTCACCTGGATGGCCGTCATGGGTGGCAGCATGGGCCTGCTTCCAAGCTGCCGTGGCAAGTGTTTGCCTCATAACTCTACTTCTAACCTCCCCTGCTGCTGCATGTTTGCCCTGCCTGCAGCTGGTCACCTGGATGGCTGTCGCGGGTGGCAGCATGGGCCTGCTCACTTTTTTCGAATCCCCATGATTGGAACAACTCATATCCTTCCCTGTTGCTGTATTGTGCTTTTGCAGCTGGTGACCTGGATGGCTGTCGCGGGTGGCAGCATGGGCCTGATCACCAAGCTGCCGTGGCCGGTGTGGCTGGGCGCATCCCCGACACTGCTGGACCCCATCTCAAAGATCCTGCCAGACATCCACAGCCTCACCAAAGCAGGTGCGCGCTAAAGGTTTTGGAATTGGATTTAGTTGTACTTCTGCTGCTGCTGCTGCTGCTGCTGCTGTTGCTGCTGCTGGACCCCATAGCAGAGATTCCGCCAGACATTCGCAGCCTCACCAAAGCAGGTGCGCGCTAAAGGTTTTGGAATCGGAATTAGTTGTACTTCTGCTGCTGCTGCTGCTGTTGCTGCTGCTGGACCCCATAGCAGAGATTCCGCCAGACATTCGCAGCCTCACCAAAGCAGGTGCGCGCTGGGTTGCGTGTGTGATGGGGTTTCACTTGTACCTTCTGCTGCGGCGGCAGCGGCTGCTGCTGGACCCCACCGCAGAGATTCTGCTGAACAGAGGGGTCTCCCTCTAAAAGGGTCTCCCTCGTGCGTCTTTGTGTTTGCTGCCCTGACCGACGATGTTGCGCTGCTGCTATCATCTGCAGGCACGCCCGAGTCGTGCATGTTTGAGAACATGTGCGCGCCCCAGGTGTGTACTTTCTCCACGCCCAACCACCTGGCCTGGAGCGTTCCGGTGATGCCACCCAGCTACTTTCTGCCCAACAGCTTCCTGTGAGTTTTGTTGGTAGCAGCAGCAGCATTGTTAGCGGCAGTAACATTGGCAGCAGGCTGTGTGGCCAGCTACTTCGTCCTGGCTGCTTTGTCCTCAAGAGCTTCCTGCCCAACAGCTTCCTGTGAGTGTTGTTGGAATCAGCAGCAGTATGAGGCAGTTGTATGAGTGCCTGGCTGCTGTGTGTCAAACAGCTTCCTGTGAGTGTGTTGTTGAGCAGCAGCAGCGGCAGCGTCTCTTGCAGCAATATTGGGCAGCAGTATTGAGCAGCAGACTGGTTGCCTAGCTGCTTCCTGGGAGTGGCAGCAACAGCAGCTGCGGCAGCGGAGTCACATGCAGCAGCACAGCTACATGTGCACGTGCGCCACATGCACCAAACTCTGGCCTGACTGTGCCACCCATGCTGCCACACACCCACCCTGCAGGCACTTGTTCTTCTTCTTCGCGCCCACGCTGATCATGCTGAAAAACCTGCTACACTCTACACAACATAGCCCAAACCTGGCTTGACCACTTCTTTCTTGTCCCTGTAACCTCTCCCCGCAGGCACTTTTTCTTCTTCTTTGCCCCAACGTTGATCATGGCCAACAACCTGGCGCGTGCTATTATGGGAATGGCCTTCATCACGGGCCCAGTGTTCACCATGGCGCTGGCAGCCCGCCACATGGACACCTACAAGTTCGAGTGGTGCGTAACACGCGCTATCGCGCTGTCCCTGGCACTATCAACACGAACCACAGAGTTGGCATGCCGTCAAACTGGCTGAACTAGCTGTGCTTCTCTCTTTCTGCCTCCGTGCAGACCCGCGACCTGGTGCCACATGTCAGTGGCGCACTGTGGACCATCTACCAGCTGGAGCACAACTGAACTCTGCTGCGCTGTTGGGTATCATTTTATGCAGGCCCGCGACCTGGTGCTACATGTCTGTTGCACAATGTGCCATCGCGCTGTCCCTCGAGCTGTGGGCAATCTACAAGCTGGAGTCCCGCAGCAGCCTGCGCACCATGCTGCTCAGCGGCAGCAGCACCCCCAGCACGGCACTGCCTGCAACAAACGGCAAGACAAATGGCAGGGCCAATGGCAAGGCAAACGGCAAGGCGCTGTGAGCGAGGGCGTGCACCACGCTGCTCAGCAGCAGCAGCGGCAGCAGCAGCACGCCCAGCACGGCACTGGAGGGCGTGCCAGCGGCTAACGGCAAGGCCAGGGCAGACGGCAGGACCAGCGGCAAGGCGCAGTGAGCGTGCGTGCGTTTGCACGGTGCCTCAATTGAGGCGCCGCTGAGTCCACAGCAGTGGCATGATGGTGTGCTGGCTGATAGAACGACAGCGGTTGCGCTGTTAAAGGGGGGTGTTAGGATGCGCTGCGCTTGTGTGTGGTGGCAAGCTGTAGGGTGCCACGGGCCAGCCGCAGCAGCCAGTTGAATGGCAGCAGGCTGCTGGCCCGAAGTTGCCAATGTTGCGTACGGTGTGCTGAGCAGAGCTAGGCCTGCAATGACGGCCGCAGGCCTCTAGGTTGTGTTGTGTGTTGTGATTGGGCAGGGGCACTGCAGAGTTGCGGTTGCAGGAGCACGAGTTTGTGCTTTCATTGTTGCTGTTGCGACCAAAAGGCCACAGGCCAGCCAACTGATGCGGTTGGTTTTGCGAATTGCGCTGTGTGAATATTCTGAGGCTTGGAACTCTGGCATCAAATGGCGTGCTTGGTTGAATCAGGGGCAGCCTGAACAATTTTGGCAAACAGGGTGTGAACTGAAAGTACAGTGCAGTGTATGCTGCTGCGGCTCTCGGGCCTTGACGCTGCGCAGTGACAGCTTCAAGCTGCAGCGTATGTGGCCATTGCAGCCTTGCAGGTTTCCGTTCTCAGTTTTGTGCCTGCTGGCTTGCTTGTGTTTGACACAAGGTGTCTGTCCGATGTTTGGGAGGTGACTGCTGAGCCATTTGCCTGCTCTCTACGACAGCGCTTTCGGGCACGCTAGCGTGTATGCCGAATTGGCAGCTGCAGGGAGTTTTGTGCACTCCAATGGTCACTGCCCTCTGTCAGTTGTATACTTCCTGCACAACTAAGCAGCGGGCAACCCTTGCGGGGCCAGCACAGGTGACTGACCAGATACTTGAGACCATGCAGGGGTACAGCAACTAATATGCGATCACCACGCATGCAGGCAGGATGTAGCTGTTTCATGCCATGGATTTGCTGGTGAATGTCTGAAGTCTGATGGCGTTATGGTGCGGCTGACCTACAATGATAGCACGTCTGCTGCATCTCTGGTGCAAGACCTTCATATGTGCTTGACAGGTTGACCAGCATCTTGCAGATTTGTGCTGCAGCCTTGACCCAGCTTGGCTGGGCATGCTTTGTGCTGATAAAGTAAACAGAGTTCATGACAGATGCGGCTTGACTGTTCACGCCACACCTGGGTGGTAGAGCCAGTACTGGCGCTATGCACAAAGACGGTCACTGCGCATGCCCATGCTGAGCAGAGCTGGATGTTGTTACTATCTGTTGGTGACGCACGTGCCTGCACTTGCTTAGGAGCTGAGCAGTTGTCAAGGAAGAAGGCGGAGCGTTAACTCATGGTGCTGTTCGGTGCCCAGATAAGTTTGGGGCCCTGGGTTGCAGCCTGGCAATTGCCTGCACTGCAATTAGGCTAGCAGCTTGGCCAGCAGTGTCTGCAGTTGCAGCCTAACAGCCAGCTTTGGGACGTTTCTGTTTGGTCTGCTTCATTGATAACTTAACCTTCCGAGCTGGTGTTTCAAAGTGTGTTTTTCACGCTTGTAGTTAATTCACTTGCTCCCGGACGAGCAGCACCAACCAACGGGCATGACAAGAGTTTTAGAACAGGCTGGCTGCTGCGGAGCCGCTCACCCGCCTCCTGCCTGCTGGCAGCTGCCTGCGCTGCCGCCACCCGCCCACAGCCGCTGCAGGCTGCCGAGAAGCAGCAGTGCCACTGGCAGGGCCTGCTGCCCCAGCTGCCAGCTGCACTGGCTCTGCATCAGGGATATCTGCCGCCCCTTCAAGCTGCAGTGGCACTGCTGCGCCCATGCCTGGCATCACGCTGCTGCTGCCATACACGCCAGGCACTGCACCGCAGCCATCTGCAGGTGACTCCGCCGTACGCTCCAGCTGGCACTTAGACTCAGCTCCTGGCTGCTCAGGCTGCCCTGCAGCTTTCTGAGCAAACATCCCTCTGCAGCCCTCTGAATGGCCCGCCCACCAGCCATCTGCCTGCTGCTGCTCAACACGCTGCTGCTGCTCCTTGCAATCTTCTGCAGAGAATCTCACACGCCCCTGCTCTGCTTCAATGTCGTGCTGCTGCTCCTCATGCAGCTCCTCGAGCACTGCTACACGCCTGCCACGCTCCTTTCTGCCACCTCCGGCAGCCCACAGCGCTGCTGCAGGGGGTGCCAGCACCGCTGATGGCTCCTGCTGCTGCTGCTGCTCCTGCTGCTGCGCTTGCTGTGAGGGCCGTACTCCAGTGGTTAAGTGAGTGCTTTGCTCACTCACTTGCAGGTCTTGCACATCCTCTGTGCCAGCTGTGCTGCTGCGCAGCTGCCATTGGCACTGCTGCTGCTGCTGCCGCTGTGTGCTGCCATCATTCTCCTCAGTGTCAGTGCCCACCCCTCCAGTGCCGTCCCCAGCAGCAGCAGCCAGCGCTGCGGCAGCATCCGCTGCTGCGCTTGCCCTGTTGCCGCTGCTTTTGCTGAAGCCCTTGTACTGCTGATGCAGCTGCTTCTGCAGCCTGCAGCTGCCCACTGCAGCCTTTGATGCCAGGGCACTGCTGGCAGCTTCCTGCAGCTTGTCGAGCAGCACATCTTGCAGCTGGCCTGACTCGCAGCACAGCAGCTGGCAGGCCTGCAGGTGCAGCTGCGGGTTCGCGACACGCCTGCAAGAACGCCCCGCAACACAAGCAGCAGCAGCAGCAAAGTGTTCCATCTTGTGCATGGTAAACTAGTTGGCTCAAGAAGTCTGCAGGGATATGAAGTAATTGAAGCAGGAGGGCAGCGACTTTGTGATAGCTGTAGTGCTGACTGCTGCTGATGCGGCACACTGCCTTGCAGGAACGGCCACATGCAGCTGGCAGAATCGGCTAGGCATGCAGAAGTTTGCAGATGTTTGCAGGCCGTAGCATGCAGATTAACTCACGTGAGGATGCTTGCCAGGCAGAGGGAGATGGGTGGCAGGCAGCCAGTCACACAGGCCTCCAGCTTGCCCTGCAGGACAGCAGCCGTATCCAGGCAGGCACAGCATTACATATGCAATTGTCTAGCTGTGCAGCATGTGGCACCTAGACAGCAGAAATCCAACAGCCCTTCCACCATAGCGCGTATACGCAATGCCGCACAAGGCTCGAAGCAGTGAAGGCTGGTACACACATCAAGCAGCACTACATCAGGCGCTGCTGCTGCTCACGCACTTGGAAGTAGCCGGCTGGTAGCCTGGCCTTCAGAGCCAGCAGAGCATCTTCCAACGCGCCAGTGAACAGCAGCATCTCTCGCTTGCAGGACAGTGCCGGCGGCGCTTGCGGGGCACTGGTGCCGCCGCGCTGCCGCTTGCTGGTGGTGTTTGCATCTGACGCTGTGGTGGGAGCAGCTGCATCTGATGCTGCTGCTGCGTCATCTGCGGTAAGGTCAGATGTTACCGGTCAGGTGAGTGTGGCAGCCAGGGGTGTTTGCTGAATAAAAATCCTTGTGTATGCATGAATAAGCAACTGCGCTGAGCAGCAGCTGTTGAGCGCATGCCTAGCACCAGGCTGACCAGCTCTCATCGCATCTGCAGCGGAACCCTCCTGCAAGGGAACAGGGCCTACCTGTAGTGCTGCTGCTCACGCTGCTGATGCTGTTGGTGCTGCACACGAGCATGGTGAGAGGCACCACCACAGCATGCGGCAGCACACCCAGCGTCAGGATGCCTGCAGCGCAATACCAGCACAGCAGCAGCAGCAGCCATAGTACGCAGGTGACGTAAGACAGCGGTTCAGAGCGGGATTAACTGTCTTGCTGATCAAGGTGCTGCTGTCCTGCGAGCATTGGAGTGCGGCAGTAAGCACTGAGCTGCTAACAGTCGCACCAATCCAGTGCTGCGGTGGCTGCAGATATTCAGGTCGCCGGCTGCCATGCGTGCTTCTGACTGTGTGCTGATGTCTCCATAGCACACCTGTGGTGTCATTGCTGCTGCTGCATGAGGTGAAGTCTGTAAAGCTCAGACCAAACTCCTGCCACTTGACTGCAATATGGCAGCAACAGCAACAGCAGCAGCAAAGACAGCAGCACAGACAGCAGAAACAACACCCCCCCTCATCAGCAACTTCAGCTGGTGTTGCAGGTGCAGCAACTAGATTCATGGGCTCCTACTGATGAGCGCATCCTGCAAAAGTAGCAGTTGTACCACCAGCAGCATCCCAGCAGGTAACCGCTGCACATCAAAGTTCTGCAAACTACAGGTAGTCGCTAGCCAGCACCTGCTCACCCTTTGACAGTGCTTTGACCAAGCCAGGCGATGCAGCAGCAGGGCAGCAGTCCTGCAGGACAAGCACCCTGCACACCACCTCCATGCAGGCAAGCCCTCCGCCTGCCTCTGCTGCAGCAGCAGTTGGTAGGCCCTCAGGCACAAGGCAGCTGGTGGCGACCCAGCTGTTGCTGCCCTTCTTGGCAGTGCTGCTGCGTAGCACCTGGCTTCCTGCAAGCACTGGGGGTCCTCCGCTTGCTGCTGCTGCTGCTGCATCTGTGTCTGCAGGCACGCCTGCTGCTGCAGCATCTGCAGAGCCTGCTGCTGCATGCAGGTCCGTTCCTGCCAGGTTTCCTGCAAGCTGTCCTGCAAAGTGCATGCCTGCAAGAGGGCTACCCAGCGCTGCTGCTGCATCATTGTAGCTAAAGCTTCCACCAGGCATGTTGTCGAAGCTGTATGGTGCAGCTGCAGGGAAGCTGCAGCCTGCTGAAGGTGGGTGCTGTTGGCTGGCTGGCACTGATGGGCTGCTAGGCAGCATGTGCTGCTGCTGTAAATGGGTAGGTGCGGAGGCATCTGCAGCATGCATGCGCGTGTTACTTTTGAGCCAGCTGTGGTGATACAAATGGCTGTACAGCACACATGTCGTGAGCCATATCCTGCAAGCAATACTGCTGCCGCTACATGCTCACCCTCAGCTGTTACAGCCAGCGCTTGTTTGACCGCCTGCTGCACAAATGTTGGGATGGTGTCTGGCACCCAGGTCACAGCATCACTCTGCTGTTGTGCCTCTTGCAGCTGGCTTGCCATGAGCTGCAGCTGCTGCAGATGCAGCGGCTCTGACGACTCAGCAAGGGCATCTTTGGGCATCCTGTACTAGGAGAGAGGTACATGCAGTAGGTGCTTATGCTGAGAGGACCTGCTGACATTACTGTCTTACATCACACATAAGTTGACAGCAGCACATGCCAATGCTACGCGATGCCACAGGCAATGCCTGGCATGGCTGGCAAAGGATGTCAGATTTCAAAATCCTTGTGTCATTCGGGGTTCTGTGTGTCGCCGATAAGGGAGCTTTCTGCTGAGCACCACACGTAGCCAGATAATGCTGCCAAACTTCTTGATCTAACTTTGAAGCACTTGCAAGGTGCACAACCTACGTTGCATTCCACGCAGGGTAGTAGCGAACTTCGGCACATGAAGATCACAGAGCACAGGCTACATCATGCCCCCAAGGAGTTTAGAGCAGCCCGAGCTGATGCTGCAGAATATCGAGGCCAATGCTGGCCGGTTGCACACCTTCTTGCAGATCCAACCAGCCTCTCAGCTGCTGCAGCAACCCCCACCTAATTCTGAGTTAACACGCGTGCAGAAGAACTTAATAGTCCACATTAATATGGTCCTTGCCGATATTGCCACAGAGGCTAGGCAGTTGATACAGCACCACCAGCGCCAGGCCGCATGCTAGGGCTTCTGCTGCGTCAGCAGGCAGCCCGCAGTGCAGGCACCCTGCTGGCCTGGCTGCAGCAGCGGCCAGAGCAGCTGCGATTCGACGTTCTGCAGCAGGTGATGGAGAGTGCAGCACATGGAGATTCCTACGCCACGGCACATATGTGGATGCTGTCGTGTGAGTGCCTGGTGACGATGAAGAAGGAGCTCAGCGCCGCTTTCATTGCGGCTCAGCCAGGCTGCAACGCAGCAGCCCTGGCAGCAGCAACGTTGCAGCAGCTGGAGCAGTCAGGTGTGTGCCTGGCACACGCATGTGTGCTGCCTGTGTAAGCTGCTGCCATTCAGCAGCTGTGTGCGTAGCTGCTACACAGATGCGTGCTGCTGCTGTCGCAGTTGAGACACCTCGCACAGCTGCCAGTCAGTTGTCTTGATGTACTTCTCGCTCATTGTTTCTTGCGTGGTTGCAGATTGTTAGTTGCAAAAAGTTGCAGCTTGAACTCAGCATGTACGCAAAATAGAAGTTTCGTCACACCTGCCAGCTGCTCGGCTGCTGGCACCACTGTGGTTAAATTTGCTGTGCTGCTGCTGCTGCTCCTGCTGCTGCTGCTGCTGCTGCTGCTCACTGTGCAGGGCTGCTCAGCAGCATGCACGCCAGCTTAGTGCCGCTGATGCAGGTCATCAGGCAGCAGTGGAGCAGCACGTCCTTGCCCGCGACGCCGTACCATGCATTGTTTGACATTGTGCGCTGCCTGATGTCTGTGGTGAACAACAGCTTGCACTATGCGCGTGTGCTCGTGCCCGCTGCATTGCAGCACACTGCCGTGCAAGCGACCAGGCAGCTGCTGCAGCAGTTGCAGGCCTGTGGAGTGCTGCTGCCAGATGCAGCCACAGCCACAAGCTCGTCCGGCAGCAACAGCAGCAACAGCAGCAGCAGCAGCAGCAGCAGCAGCAGCAGCAGCAGCAGCAGCCCGTATGTGGCATACGTTCATGCACAGCTTACAGCTGCAGCGAATGCTTTGTGGTCGAGAGCTGTCCTCAACAGCAGCAGCTCCCGGCAGATGTGGCCCTGCAGATGCAGCTGCTGCTGGCTGACCAAGCAGTCCAGGAGGCGATGCTGCAGCCGCTGGCTGCTTGCGTTGCGCTGCTGCACCACCAGCAGCAGCGGCAGCGGCAGCAGCAGAGCACAGGAGGTTTGATTCGCATGCTGTACATCCCTGCCTATTATGAGGACATGCTGCTGCCAGGTGGCCAATCGTACCTGGATGCAGTAGCAGCTGTGCTGCCAGTGAACCCCAGTAGCAACTCAGCAGACAGCAGCATGGTGGACCCCTGGGCAGCAGCCAAGTTGAGTGTTGACATGCTCAGTAATGGGCTGCAGGCGTGGAGCATTTGCAGTCTCCTGGGGCAGCAGGAAAGCAGCGCTGTCATGCTCTCAGCTCCTGCTGTACAGCTGGTGTTGGAGCTGCAGCTGCTGGCTGCTGATGCAGTAGTGCAGCAGCAGCAGCAGCAGCAGCAGCCGTCACTAGGACAAGAGGCGGCACTCGACTTGCTGTTGAGTTGCAACGCGTTGCTGCTGACACACATCAAGCTGGCCATGCAGTGCACGAGCAGCAGCTGCCTGCCGCCTGAGGTGCTGCAGCAGGCAGGGCTGCAGCTGCTGCAGGCGCTGGCAGCACCTGTGCAGCTGCTGAGTGTGCGGCGAGCCTCCACTGAGCCTCAATTTGCTGAAAAGGACAGCTCTCCGCAGCTGTATGCGCTGAGGGCTGCTGCGAAGGGCGTGACAGCTGCGGACGCTAGCGAAGAATGTAAGCGTTTGCTGAGCGGTATGGCCATGCACTGCAGGCGCTACTGCGTTTGCCTGCCGAGCAGGTCATGCATTTCTCGCACTCAGCAGAAGTCTGTAGATGACACCGCATGCATTGAGGAATGCACTGTTGCGGTACGCGCAGGTTGATTTGTCACTTGCGCTGCTTGTACTAGCATGCAGCCGGCAACCATGTCTTTCCATGCTAGCATGCCGCACAACATCATGACGACACATGTCACGTGAGGCAGGACAGGGGCAGCGATTAAGCGCCGTCTTTGACGCTGTTGGTGCTGCCGACACTGCTGCTGCTGCTGCTGCTCATTTGCAGCGGATCCAGGGCACCTGACCACCCTAGCAGCAGCACACACTGCAGCCTACACAGCCCTCATCGACGGCTGCATGCGCTCGGAGCAGCTGGTCCCCCGAGACATGCTGGCAGCATGCTGCTCAGCTGCTGAAACATGCAGTGCATGCAGTGATCAGCTCTGAGCCAGCCCTGAGCGACACAGCAGCAGTTGCTGGCCTGGCATCTGCCCTGACCAGCCTCGTCAAATGCACGGTGCAGTACATCAATGCGGCAGCCACGATGCAGCAGCGGCAGCCAGCAGCAGGGGATGCTGCTGCTGTGCATTTCCAGCAGCAGTGCCCAGCATAGTCAGGGAGCTCTTCATCAAGCCTGTACAGCACGCAGCAGCAGCTGTTTCCACAAGCAGCAGCAGCAGCAGCAGCCAGGTGCATGCCAGCGCTGCGCTGCTGGCTGTGGTGTTTGCGCGCAGCGTTGTGCAGCTGTCAGGCGCCATGGAGGCGGCAGGGCAGCAGCTGCTGTTCGAATCACTTGTGGCTGGGCCGGTTTTCTGTGTGAGGTGGGCGCAGACGAATGGCGACATGGCTGGTGCGCAGCTGGCGCTCCCGCCGGACAGTCAGTTTCGAACTGCAGAAGGTCAGAGGCAGGAGGGGTGGCAGCGGACCGTGCTGGCTGCTGTTTCAGGCATGTGAGCCATCGTTGCTAGCAACAGCAATGTGGCAGCAGCAGCAGCAGCAGCAGCAGCCACTGGTGGAGACACCACAGCCGGGCATGCTGACGGCCAGCAGGCAAGCAGCAGCAGCAGCAGCACAGCCGCAGGCACTGCTAGCGCCAGCAGCACCAGCAGCAGTGGCCATACACAGGCCAGCAGCAACAGCGGCGGCAGCAGCCAGCAGGTGAAGTGGAGTCACTTGTCAAAGCTCCAGCAGTGGAACCCGCGCTGGGCAGCGGCAGTTGCTGAGTATGATGCAGCGATGCGCACGTTGACTCAGCAGCTGGCCAGCGAACGCGACAGCACGCGCACCCATGAAGCAGCCACACCTGCAGCTTATGTGGGGCAGCACTATGCAGCTGCCTTGGAGCTTTGCAGGGCACTGGCAGCAGCAGCACCAGTGCCTGTTGTGTGCAACAACCCTGATTGCGCAAATCTGGCTGGAGCGAATGAGGCGGCAGCTGCCAGCAAGGCGTGTGCTGGCTGCCGCTGCCGCTACTGCAGCGCTGCCTGCCAGAATGCTGACTGGCGCCGGCACAAGCATGCATGCTGTATTATGGCCGCTGTCGGCAAGACATGTGTATGATCATGTGCCACAGGCGGCCAACATTGTTGAGGACGGTTGTAAGCCTCCTGCGTGTTGTGAAGAGAGAGTTCGCACTGCGAACTGCCAGTGGCAGCTTGCATGGAAGCGCTAGGCCGAAAAGGGCGTCGAACTGGGCGTCTGGAGTCACTTTATTGTTCGTTGTGGAGCCCAGCAGGAGATGGGTTTCTTTGACAGCAGTGGCAGCATTTGACAGCTAACACAACGGTTGTTGGTTGTTCGAGGGAGGTGGTTGTGTGTTTGGGACAGACCGTGAGACAGCCTGCACAGTATCTTCAAGGTAGCTAAAGCTCACAGTTGGCAGGTAAATGTGCTGCGGCTTGTTTTCTACGCCCCTGGAACATCCAACAGGGATAGAAGCGCCACCTCGCTGTTGTCACTACCTAGCCTCTGGACTCTGGGCCCCAGGGGGGCGGTTTAGTTGAAGCTGAGACACCCAGTTCGTTTGTAGGGGGGGTAAGCGACCAGCGAGGGCGGGTCTTGCTGTGCTTCAGGGGGGGTAAGCAGAAAGCGAACTGGTCACGGCCAGTCAACACACTGAACAGTACAGTGAAAAAACTCACAGGGGAGGGGGGTGAAGCGGCAAGCGACTTTTTGAGGCCACACCTGTTGCCTAGCTGACCCCCGGTAAGCGATTGTTACCCCTCCACAGACGAAGTGGGTGTCTCAGCTTCAACTAAACCGCCCCCCAGAGTCTGGGGCTCTCCTTTGGGGTTCTTGGTCAACCTGATGACAGGTGCAGGATGACATTCTCAACAACAAGCGGGAAATGGAGCTCGTCAATGCGGATGTGATTGAGTCTTTGTGCAATGTGGTCGAAAACTATGGCTGTTGCGCTGCCTGGTGTCAGAACGCACCAACAGCAACATCCATCCAGTGACAACGTGCTGTTGCTCACCCGTCGACGCACATGTGCAGCAGCATGGTGTTCCAAGCACATGGCAGCACTACCGCACTTGCTACAAGGGCTGGCCATTGCTCTTAACCCTTGCACTGTTTATACACAGTCGCGTGAAACACACAACTCATTCACTGCCTGCTGCTGCTGCTGCTGCTGCTGCTGCTGCTGCTGCTGCTGCTGCTGCTGCTGCTGCTGCTACTGCTGCCCCTACAGCTGCCGTCACTGCTGGGAGCGCTTTTAAAGAAGAGCCTGAACACCCTCTATGTACATCGCGACATCATGCTGCTGGTAGATGTACTGGCACTGCACTGCCATGACGTGTACTTGCGGCTGGAAGACAGCAGCTTGGACCCAGCAGTGGGCCTGGCAGTGGCACAGCAGCTCACACAGAGTGCTGTGTTACCTGCGCTGCGTACGGTGCTGTGCTCAACGCACGCCTTTATTAGCAACCCCGCAAACAAGCTGGAAGCGGCAGATCATGCTCCGCTGGCAGCCTCTCTGCTAGACCTCTTCAGAGCCATCTGCTGTGCATGGCCAGGTAAGCCTGCCAGCTCAGCCACAGGGCTGTGTGTCGAAAGTAGCCACCGCAGTGCAGCCCAGTACATTATGCTAAGTGTGGCTTGATCATCGACAGGTCCAGCTGTGGTCGGCCGCATGTGCAGTGTGCGCACTGTCTCTGCTTAGCAATAAGTCCTTCAGGCAGCTGCCAGAGGCAGCCTAGATGCTGCAGTGAACAAATGTGCTCTATGTACCGTCACAGGTGTGAGTGCGTAGTGCAGCTTTCAGCATGACTAATTGCTTTGTCTGCTTCGTTGATCTAGTCTCTGCTTGTTGTGCTGGGCTGCTGATTGCAGGCGGCATTTTGAGATCGCAGCAAGCCTGCATTACAGCAGAACCAGCTGTGCAGCTGGGGCTGGAGCTGCTGCAGCAGATTGCAGCGCAGCCAGACAACCCTCGCATGCAGCGCCGTGTACACGCAGTGCTGAGGTCATGCGCAGCCGCTGGATTCAGCTTGGTGCAGCAGCTGCTGGCAAAGGTTGAGGCAGGAGGGCAGCCGGGCTGGCTAGGTGTGGCTGAGTCAGACGCGTGTGCAGGTGAACTACTGGCGAGCAGCAGCAGCTGCTCGCCGCTGCTGAAGCTAGTGCTGCTGCTGCTGGCTCAGCAGGTAATGCACCTGGCGCAGCATGACTGGTGCAGAGGTCTGTCGCCGCTGCAGCTGCATGCTTGGAGGCTGCAGGAAGCCATTCCGGAGTGTGATAACTGTTTCATGGCGGCACACATGCAGCAAGAGCTTGAAGAGCTGCGTGCTGCGGGAGTTGTTGTTGCCAACAGCAGCAGCAGCAGGAGTGCTGCTGCCAGAGCAGCACCGGCAGCAGCAGCAGCAGCAGCGGCGGCGGCAGAGGCCAGCACCACCAGGACTGGACAGCTGCAGCTGCTGGAGCAGCAAACGCAGCAGCTGCTGCACACTCTTCAGCTGCCGGCGCAGCAGCTGCAGCTGTGGGTGTAAGCACCACCCGCTGGAGCAGGCTGGATCATGCAGGATAAGCCATGCTACCATGAAGCCAAGTTGAACCCTTTGGTAGGCAGCTTTGTAGGAGATACAGCTGGCCTGCGCACCACATTACAGCTGCTGCAGCCATTGCTGCGCCCTCTGTGGCGACAGCTGGAGGTCAACGACTGGAGCAATGCAAGCAGCAGCAATCACATGGTGCTGCAGCTGGTGCAGCAGCTGCCTGGGCTGCTGCTTGGCATAGCCGCCAGTTGGGCTGATGTGGACGCTGAGCTGGCAGCAGCAGCAGTGCAGTGCGCTAGCTGGGCACAGAACGCTGCAGGTGCTGCTGCAGACGGCCTGCGTGCGTGTGCCGCAAGCACAGCACTGTCTCAGCAACAATGCGCTCAGTACGCAGCAGCTGTCACAGGGCCTCAAATGCTACTGCCAGCGGTACAGCTGTTGCAGCGGCTGCTTGTGCAGCCCTCCTGCACCAGTCCTGAGCAGCAGCAGGGCAGAAGTGCAGCCAGCTCCACCGCTGCAGCCGAGCACCAGCCAGTAGCAGCAGCAGCAGCAGCAGTACCAGTAGCAGGCGAGGCAGCAGCAGGGAATGCCAATGCATCAGCCGCTTCAGCAGCGGCAGGGGTAGTGGCAGACCACGGCGGCTGGAGCCGGCTGCAGAAGCAGCACACAGTCTTCCTTCTTGTGAAGATAATCAATGACTGCCTCGTCGAACACCTCAGAATCAACAGCATTACACAGGCTGAAAGCAACCCAATGTCCGACCCACACAGCATGGCGCGGCTGGCAGCCGTGCTTGAGACCTTCGCTCGCGTGCAGATGCAGCCTTTGCTAGAGCTACCGCGCGATCACAGCAACGAGATGAAGCAGCATTCAGAACAGCTGTGTGGCCTCACACTGTACTGCGGCAGGAAGAGCATGGACTTCACACAGCATGCTACTGCCGCTGCCTGGGCATTGCGTTGCAGCCAATGGCGCGCACAGCAGCTGCAGCAGAGCCCGGCGGGCAGCAGCAGCAGCAGCTGCTGGCGCTGCTGCTGTCGTTCCGCAAGCTGGCGCGTGTTATGTTTCGCACGGTGGTTCACGACTCCGGGTCTTTTGAGGAGTGCTTTGCGCAGTCCCTGTCTGCCGCGGAGTTCATGGCGGCGTCACTGCTGACGCCGCAAGGCAGCAACCATGTGAGCAGCAGCATCAATGCTGGTGTAGCTGCTCAAAGCAGCAGCAGCAGCAGCAGCAGCAGCAGAGCTGGCTCAGCTGCTCAGGGCAGCGGCAGCAGTAGTGCTGGCGCAGCTGCTCAGGGCAGCAGCGACAGCAGCAGTGCTGGCGCAGCTGCTCACAGCAGCAGCGGCAGCAGCAGCGCTGGCGCAGCTGCACAGGTCAGCAGCAGCAGCAGCAGCGCTGGTGCAGCTGCACAGGTCAGCAGCAGCAGCAGCAGCAGCAGCTTGCAGGTATCGCCACTTGCCGCACCTTGGCTCGCGCTGCTGGCACGCTACTTGGCTAGCGTCGAGAATGGTCAGCTAGACACGTGTTCAGACATTGAGCTGTACATCAGGAACGAGCTGGATGAGACATTCATTAAGATGGCAGTGACACATCTACAGAACATGTACAGCCGGCTAGCTACATACGCAAGGGTGACGGCCTTGCTGTGTTCAGCAGCATCAGCAGCAGCAGCAGCAGCAGCACAGCCAGCACAATCTGGCTCAGCAACTGGGCGAGCTGCAGCAGCTCCGCGTAGCAGCAGGTGCCTCAGATGTCGGCCTGCATCGCTGCTACGCGGAGCTGCTGCAGCTGCAGTATGTGCTGCATCATGCCGTGCAGCTGGTGCATCTGGCATGGCAGTTGAGCAGTACTTGTCTGGAGCCTCAGGGTCTTCAGAGGCAGCAGTTGCAGCCAAGGCTGCTGCACTGCTGGCGGAGCTGCTGCAGGCGTCAAGCAATGCATAGAGGCTGCGAATCGCAGAAGAGGGCTGCATCGAGCTTGGGGTGCTGCCGCAGATGCAGGCTGTTGGGGAGTTGGTGGTGGCTCAGCTGTTGATGCAGTATGGCTGCAACAACCCTCACTGTGATGTGCTGGCGGGCCCGAGTGAAGCGCTGCTGGTAGGAGGGGGAAGTTGTTGGTGCGCCGGCTGCAGGACTGCCAGGTGAGGGTGCATTCAAATGTGAGCACTGCAGCTGTTTGGATGGTGACAGCGCTGTGCATACTGCTCGAGATGCAGGGCAACTGAGGGTATCGATGGTGCATGCAGTGGATGAAATTAGTGTTTTTTGCATGCAGCGCTGTTACTGGCGGTGTGGAATTGCTTCTATTCTTTGTGTTATTTGTGTTGGAAGGTGCAGGCAGCCTGACACAGGACTGTCTGCCGCAACACTACCTGCAGGTACTGCTCCGACGCATGCCAGCGCCAACACTGGCGCAAGCACAAAGGAGTGTGCCGGAAGCTGAAGGCAGCTGCAGCAGCGGCGCCGGCAACAGCAGCAGCGCTGACAGCAGCTGTAACGGCAGCAGTCATCACTGCAGGCGTGGGGAACTAACCACTGGCGCTTGCAAAGCAATGCGTGCTGAGGGCATTGAACGTAAGCACAGCTGAATCCATCCTGATATGTTGCTCACTTTGGGCTGGGGGCTGTCGCTGTGGTTCTGCAGCGTTGTCTGATTGGTGCCAGGCTGGTGCTTGCAAACCCTAGTGCCAGCCAGTTGACAGGCCACGCCGCGAATTTGTTCGCCGTCGATTGAATGCAAGTGCATGACTTTGGGCAAGAGCTTCTTGTTGTCAGCGAAATATTCGGCATGTATCGGCGTAGTTTCAGCTGCTCTGCAGCTTTGGTTGGCCTTTTGTAGCACAGAGTGAAGTCGATGGCTTTATCATGTTTCAAATGTTTCAAGGGCAAAACGAAGATCAACCCAAAGCCCGTTGAGCAGGCAGCTGGGGATCAGCAACTGGTCAACAGCGCTGCACCAAAGAAAACACCCCATGTCGACTTCAGTCTCCCTGTCCCACGATCATCGCTTGATGTCACCCCAGCTGAGCAAAGAAAGGCAGCAGCAAGAGACACTGGCGCGCTTGCGAAGCAGCTAGCTAACCTGCTGCACCTGCAAGTAGACCCTGAGAGACTCATAGCAGCAGAAGACTTCCAGGGTGCATCAACACCTGGTGGAGTGCCAGTAGGGCTCCGTGCTTTCAGCAGACACGCCCCTGATGATGACAGCAAGCTGCAAGATGATCCGATCCAGCTAGCTACGCTGTCAGGGCACCCTGGTGAGCAACAGAACTTGAGCACGCCACAGATCGCTGCTGACAAGTTCACCTGCCCTGCGCTTGTGGCAGACACAGAAACACTTGCAAACCTGGGCACTGGCTGAAGCATATTGTATAGCAGCTACTGGCGCATGTTGGCTTGATGACAGCCAGTTCAGGTTATTCTGCTTTCTGTTGGGCCTGCTGCTTGCTGTTCTCAGGGCCACTGCCAGTTGTCTCCCAAGCGTCCCTGCAAGCAGCTTTTCGCAGCAGCCTGAACGCAATCGCTGTTGTGCGTGTCACTAGCGGCAATGCTAGTACCAGCAGCGACGGTGGTCACCTGGATAGTGCAGCAAGCAGCCGGCATCAGCATGCTCCTGCCAGGGGCTTCAGCAAAGCGGGCAGCATCAGCCTAGCTGGTCATAACAGGCTGCAACAGCAGCACCATGAGGAGCAGTTATTTCAGAAGCTGCAAAGTGCAGCAGCCAGCCACAGCGGCTTGCGTGCTGGCAGTCAGTCAGCACGCTTCTTCTGCAGCAGCGATGGTGGCGATGATGCAGCAGGTAAGGGCACATGTTCCTGCAAGCAGCTTGCCAAGCACAGCCATCGCAAAACGCGGCTCAAAGCCTTAGCAAACTGGCAATACTCAACCACAAAAACATGGTGTGCAGCAGGCAAGAGGGTGTGCATCGGCGCTCTCCATGATGTCATCGCCGTTCGCCAGCTTCACAACAGCAGTGCTTTGGCTGCAGCAGTGTACGCCACGTACACTCACGTGACTGCGCTCACAGCTTACCAAATCTTCCCATGTTTTCTAATCTGCCCTGTGCTGTGCTTGCTGCTGTTGAGCAGGCGGGGCTGCTGCTGACCCACACTTGACAGTGCATGAGGAGCCATCGTCATCAGCAGGCGCAGCAGCAATACCAACGGCTCAGCTGGAGCCTGTATACCTCAACAAGGCGCTGCAGCGCATGCTGGAGGTCAGGGATGCAGAGGACTACACATTCACAATGGACAAGCAGCTGGCGCGCAACCCCATGCTGGCCATGCTGTTTGCAAACTGCTCGCGGCAGCTGCTTGCAGGAAAGGCGTGCTGCGTGAAGCAGTACATGCCCATGTTCAGCAGCGCAACCAGCGTGGCGCCCAGCGCGCAGGCAGTGTTCATACACCTGCAGGTGAGGCCAGTGCTGCTGCAGCAGGGTGGTCGTTACAGGAATAGTTCTGGGCGAGCAGCAGCAGCAGCAGCACGCATAGGCCCACGTGCCGCCTCGCAATCAGCAAATGCACTTGTGCACATGCAAGCACCATCACGCTTTTCTGACCCGCGGTGAATGCGCTGCACATTGCTGCAGATCCACACCTGCATGTTTCAGCAGCAAGGCCGGCCGCTTGCGCCTGCGCTGTTCCTGTGGTTCAACGCGCCCAGCAGCCAGTTTGACTTGACATCGCAGCTCAAGCGCAACTACCTGGCGCTGGCCACGGTGCCCTCCATGGTGGCTGTGTTTGCAATGGATGGCCGCGTGCTGCACCAGAACAGTGAGTGGACACTGGCCTGTGCTCGGCATGTACAGAACAAGGAAGGGTTGTGTAACCTTTGCAGGGAGCCTTTAGTGCAGCACTGTAAAGCCAGCTGGCGCAGGTGGAGCTGCTCCGCAAGTACAGTACTGGCCAGTATTTGCCTATTTCTGCAGCATGCTAGCAGCAAGCACCTGTGTTCTTGCAATCTACAGCTGTGGATGTGTGCAGGTGCCTCTGTGTCCTGGATGGGCTTTGCCATGGCCTCCAGCAGCGGGCAGGTGGCGCGTGATCTGTCGGACCCCAGGCACAGCCTGCAGCGGCTGTTTGTGCTGGAGCCGGCAGCGCTACAAGACATGATGGGCGCACTGGGCGCGGGCAAGGTACGCTTGCAGGACAGCAATGCGACTGCATATGTGTCTGCATCTGTGTCTGCATCTGTGATGCTGCCACCGCAGCTTTAACACATGGTGCAATGGTCCTGGACTGACTGATGTTTGGGCATGATTCGTGCTGTGAACTCATCTCATCAGCGCTGTGCTTTCCTGCCTTCCTGCAGACGTGGCAGGGGCTGCTGCGCATGCCGTGCCAGCTGAATCTGTCAGAGGAAGAAGAACCAGCAGCAGACACACAGCATCCGCACAGCCAGGACTCGACAAGCCATCATCAGCAGCAGCAGTACCGCAAGAGCAGCGATGACGGCCTACACGCCGATGCGCAGACCAACGCGCAGATGCTGCAAACAGCAGGCAGCTGCAGCAGCAGCTTGCTGCTGCCGCTGGCCTCAGAAGCAGCTGGCGGTGCGCAGCAGCAGAGCAGCCACGCCAGCAGCTGGGTGAAGCATGAAGCCTGCATGCTGAATCAGCTGGGCACCAGCAGGGCCATGCAGATGCTGCTGCGCCGGTCTTCATGTGGCGGTGGTGGTTCTAGCTTCTCGCCCCAATCAGGCACTAGGCTGCCGAGCATAGGCGCGGACATGAGGCATTGCTGGCACTCTGTACAGGTAAGCACGCTGGGTGAGGGGGGGAAATGCAGCTGTCCAGCTAGTTGTAAAGGAGCGACATGTGTTTGCCACATATGCGCTGCTGCACTGCCTGTTGCCTGCAATGCGCGTGCTGCTCCGCAACAACCCTTCATCGCCTGCAGGCCAACAAGTTCAGCGACCCTGTAACGGGCGAGGATGTGGTCATGCTCATCCAAACAGATGTGACAGCACGCGTAGTGGCGATGCGGCAGGTACAGCAGGTGCTGAATGCGGAGCAGGGGCTGCTGGAGGGCATCTTCCCGCGCCAGGTGCGTGTTTCTGTGCCCTGCTGCTGTATGATTTGAAAGTTAAGAGTAAGAACTCACCAGCCTGGCGGGTATGTGGTCATCAGTTTGTCATTGCTGGCTGTGGTGCTGCAGCATATTGTGATGAGGTGCATTTTGCAGTTGAATAGTGGTGCATCCAGGGGTATGGCGCCGAGCAAGATCCAGCAAGCGCTCTCACATCCCTGTGGTGTTCTGCTGTGGCTCACTTGCAGGTGCTGCAGCTGCTCACAAGGGCAGCAATCAGCAGAGGCGCGGGCTCAGGGCTGTTGACAGCAATAGGCAGCCCCACACGCCGCAGCGATGACAGCAGCGCAGGCTCTAGACCAGCATCGCGCGTGTCTGTGACTGGCGGTGGCAGGAAGATCAAAGTGCCCATGCAGCACGAGCAGGTGCGTGGCTGGCGGAAAGGACACCAGGCTAGCGCTTGAGCTGGTTGCATGTATTGGCTGTACTTCTTCGAACTGCTTGCGCTGTCTCGGCACCTGTAGATACAGTGCCTGCTGGGGTTCACCCTGCGCAGTTGTGTACATCAGGTCAGCCCGTCAGCACGTGCTTCCCCAGCCAAAGCATCTGAGCTATGCTTGCCTGCCTGCCATTGTGGCTGCTGCATGTGAGTATGCTGTTTGCAACGCCATGGGCTTCACCAAGACGTATTTTAACATAGATTTGTTTTGCCCACTTTGCTGTGGCTTTATGCTGCCTGTTGCTGTGCTGCAGGTGAGTGTGCTGTTTGCCGACATCGTGGGCTTCATCACATGCTTTCCTGCAGAGTCCAGTGTTTTTGCCCATCTTGCCGTGCTAAATTCCTGCCTGCCCTCTATTCTGCAGGTGAGCGTGCTGTTTGCGGACATCGTGGGCTTCACCAACATGTCCAAGGAGGTGGAGCCAGAGTCGGTCATGGAGTTCCTCAACGACCTCTACTGCAGGTGGGCAGCAGCAGCAGCAGCAGTAGCAGCAGCAGAAGAAGCACGGCAAGCAGCAAGTGACTAATGGCTCCTATTTGTGGCTGCCATGCTCTGACCCTGCAATCCAAGCTGAATCTTGAAGCGGCTGAGTGTTGATGTAGACACATTGCAAGCAAAGTGGGGCTGTATGCCAGGGTGACGGCTGCCAGCTGTAGGCAAGGTTGAAGCAGCAGCGCGCCACTGCTCATGTAATGCCTGACACTGTGTCTCCATGCCTGCTTGCCTCGCCAATCTCAGGTTTGATGACTTGCTGGAAGCAGCTGGCGTTTACAAAGTGGTGAGCGCCGCTGCCAGCAGTTGCTGCCATTTGAACAGCACAGCCAGTGCTGGCGCTCATACGGCTGGTCCTAGTGTTGATGTGTGAGCTATGTTGCGCCCATGCTGCAGCAATGCGCTTTTTAAGCAGGGTTGCGTTGACTGCATGATGATGTGTCTGCCCGCTGATGTGCCCCTATGTGTGCCTGCTGCAGGAGACCATTGGCGACTGCTACATGGTGGCTGGCGGGCTCATCTTCACTGACGCGCAGGGTTTCAAAACAGTGCTGCAGTCGAAGGTACAAAAATAGATAGCAGCACAGCTAGCTAGCGCCTGCTTGCAGCACACAGCCGCACACAGCACCGTTTCCTTTGCACATGCGGATACTTGCAGGCACAGTGCGTCGTTCAGCACAGCGGCTCTGCATACCAGAAAAAGGATTGTACTTGACCACTGAGTGATACGAGCCATATAACCGGAGCTGCTGCTGATGTTGTGCTGCTTGTCTGCTGCCTCTTGCTGCTCAGGTGGACCCGCTGCATGCGCACCGCACGTTTGCCTTTGCGCTGGCGATGCTGGAGGCAGCAGCAGACGTGGTCATGCCCGACACAGGCCTGCCAGTGCGGCTGCGTGTAGGCATACACAGCGGGTGAGTTTGGAACGGGAACGAACAAAAAAGCAGTACGCACCTGCTCATGCATGCAGTTGTTAGTCACCAAAAGACTGGCCGGATAAGAGCAGCTTCTGGTGCCATGCTGCTCTTGGTGAACGCTACTGTTGGGTGATTGCATTGCTGCTGCCTGCAGGCCTGTGGCGAGTGGCGTGGTGGGCAACCGCATGCCGCGCTTCTGCCTGTTTGGGGACACTGTCAACACAGCCAGCCGCATGGAGAGCAGCAACCAGCGCCCCGGCTGCATGCACATCAGCGCAGACACGCACGGCCTGATACCTGGCGACTTCTGGCAGGTGGGATTGGCTGAGCTTGCCGCCGCGCGGGATGCAGTCCTGCAAGAGTGGTGCTGTGTGTTACAAAGGCACAACCTACATGTGCTGCTTGCTGCTGCCTGGATTCAAGCATGCACAATGCACGTGCACTTGAAGCTGGCCGGCTGCCTTACAGTCTTGCATGATGGTATCCTGTGCTGCGCAAGGTGGTGTGATGCTGCTGGTTGCCATTGTCTGCTGCCCTGCATAATTCCATCCACAGGCATCTGGTGGCATTGAGGTCAAAGGCAAGGGGCACATGGAGACATACTACTTTGACCCTGCCGCAGCACTCAGCACAGCAGCCACGCAGCAGCTGCACGCGCTGCTGCGTAAGACGCGGGACGAGGCAGACAGGCAGGGCCTGCAACATTGCTGGAGCAGCAAGTGCTCACCAACAGCTACTGCAGCTGCTGCAGCGCTGCAAGCAGGCCAGCCAGCCAGCATCCTGCAGCTGCTGGAAGCGCTGACGTCCCCCAGAGATCCTGTTAACAGCAGCGCAGGAGACAATGTCACCAGCTTCAATGGCGAGTAGCGCAGCTGCGTTGGGCAGTGCACGTGCAACTGAATGTCTGCATGTTTGTGTGGTGTGAATGGTGCATGGTAGTGAATGGAATCGTTGCGCGTGCTCTTGAGTGATGTGGGCATGCATAGTCGCTGCATTTTCCGGGCATAGTTGAGCGCCTGTCTCGGCGGCTCAAATGTTGGAGTGACGGGGGCGGGATGCAGAACGTCGCTGGAGTCTGCTTGTGCCATTTTGCATGCAGACTCCTCCATGGGGGGTTGTGTGCAATGGCACAAGATAACTTGCAAGTTATCTTTGCTGGCAGGGTGTTGAGCACCAGTCTGCCTGTTTGTTACGCGTCCGTAGTGGTGGGTGTGTCTAGCGCTGCAGCAGATTGTCCAAGCAGGCTGCATACTGGTCGGAGTGTGCGTGATGCAAACAGTGCGTTTGCTGATGGTGGCCAGTCAAGGCACCGACTGCATAGGGCCTGCCTAAGCCGCTTGGATGTTGAGAACAGGTGCTTGTTTACTTGCACCAACAGCATGCGGTGCTGTTTTTTGTTGGATGTGAGGCCGCAGCAGCTGTAGCTTTTGAAGCTTGTTCAATATCTTGAGGATGCCACACATATACAGGGGCGTCCGCTGTGAACCCAACCCCATGCGTCCAGTGGCACATGCTGCCCTTATTGTAGAGAAACGCTTGGTGTGGCGGCTGTGCCTGACCAGCATGCAACAGCAAGGTCCATGCAACGCTCGGGTGGCGTGCTGTACTCTAGTCAGACATACGCTTCAGCTGCTTGGCAGCTGCAGGGGTGGTTGCATTAGTCAATTTTTCAGCAAACGCATCTGTATCTTAGATGGAGCACTCGTTGCTGATAGTTTGGTTCGTGTTGGCTGTGTGTGTTTCTGCTGCTTGGAGTGGTCTTCTTTAAAAGTAGAGTGCTCCAGTCTGGTGTCAGCTGGCAGCACTGATGTAGCGGTTGGCTGTGTCAGGTTCTGCGACTGTTTGCATTGCCCGCATGCACAGCTGGTCAGCATGATACTTGGTTGTTATCCTAGTAAGGAATGCATGTTGGTGGCGTGCGCACCGCTGGCATTTCCAGCAAGCGTATGGGGTATGTCTAAAAGATTGCTGTATGGACACAGCTGCTCAGCGTTGGCTCAGCTGGCAGAGCCGTCTCTTGCATCTTGCCATGTGGCAGATGCTGTGACAGTTGTCACTGCCTGTTTGCAAGGTGTTTGGGCATTGCTTCTGGGGGTCATTGACCGCTCGGTCAATGACCCCCAGAAGCAATGCCCAAACCTTCTGCAAATCTGTAACATCTCTACCGTTCTGCAAGGTTTGTTGCCGACATGTCAGATACTCGTGCAGGAGGCATGTTTTCACGGCATTCTTCCGCTGCCAGCACACCTTGCTTGAATCAGCTTTTGCATAACACCAGGACATGGACTGTGGCAGCACACACCTTGTGTCCTTGCTGGAGAGTTGGTGTGTACTAAACTTTGCAGGACAGTTTGCTGCATGTGGTGATCTGCCACTGTTGTGCAGCGCTCCGACTGTTGTGATTACTAAGGACCAGCATTGCTATGAGCACTCTTACTTGCCAGCGAGATGCCGCTGATTACCTATGGTCACTTGGTTCAATGCGCCTGCTGCTCTGTGGGACTGATGGCGTCTACGCACGAGCACGTTTATTGCTGCTGTGCAGTACTCGCTTGCTTCAGCCATGGTATGGTTTAACAACGTGACATTGCTGTTTACAGCATGCCAGGTTGAACACCTCCATGCAGGATACTGTGCCACAGCTGCACCTGTCTACTTGCCTTTGGGGCAGGAATGTGCCGCCTGAGGCTGCAGGCAGTGCACCTGGGTTATTCGTGGGTATGCACGTTTTTTTGCACTGATATGCACCACATCAAGATGGTACGACACGCTTTGTGCTTTTCACGGTGTAGAGCCACACCAGAGCCGCAGGACGGTGCACACACATGTCATGCATATGCCCATGAGGCAGCTGTGTTTTAGTGCGCTGCATCGCACCATGCTGGAGGCGCTGTTGCATGCGCGCTCTTGCACTGTGCTCAGTGTGGTGTGCCAGCATGCATTGTGCTGACTAGCATCATGCTTATCTTACTGGGTCGGAGGCTATCAGAATGTATCGGCGTGGGCGTTGCCTGGCACCTGCCTTTTTTACGCAGCATGCACACCCCAGTTACTGGCCGTTGACTGGCGCACATTGCCATAGCGCTCACACGGTGGTGTGGGGATGGGTGCTGCATTGGATGCCCCTGCAGTGCTTGTGGAGGCTGCAGGGTGTGTTGATTACAGTTTTGCTTGCTGGCTTAACTTGTGCTTAGCAGTTTTTTTGCCATTGACAAGGAGCTGCCTCAGCTGCGCACAATGACAGTGTCGCCACACCACACAACCCCAGGCCATGTCATGCCTGAGGCTGCATGTGCTGCCAATTTTGCATTGTTTGTGCCAGCCAGCACGTGCTGCAAGACGCCCTTGTTCGTGGCCTGCAACATGCTGCAGTTTCATTGCTGGCGTGCATGTGGGGCGGGCCAATGCACATCTGTGTGCCATTCTTTGCTGTGAGGAATGGTGCCAAGACTCAGTTGTGTTATGCGGAAGCTCGGGATCTAGGATGCATTCCAGAGGGATATATATCCATCCCTGGTGCTTTTGAGACGGCTGAGTGTCACTATGCTTGGCACCTGCAGTTTGCGCTTGGTGACCCCATGATTACAGTATATGCATCAGGTGTATGCTTGATGTCTAAGCTGAGGTTTTGTATGTATCTCTGCTGTGCCACAGCGGCTGTATCATTGTTTGACACAGCAGGTGATTCTTCTGAGCCTGCAGGCCAGCCGGCATGGTGTCACTCAGGGAACTTTAATACACAACATGGGCAGGCAAGCTGAGGCAGCTGCTGCCTGCAGCTGCAGATACATGGACTGTTTTGTGTGGAGGAGCTCCAGGCTTGAGGCTTTACAGTAAAAGCTCAGCTGCTAGTAGCAGAAATGAGCTGACCAGAAGCAGCCAGGCTGCCAGCAGCACCACTGCACTCTGCGGCAGGCACACTTCCAGCCCCCCTAGTGTCCTCTTGCCAGCCACCGCCTCACACTACAGTGCTGACCAGTGCATGAACAGGTAACATGTTACATATCACAAAGTGATATGAAAATCATCAGTCAATGGTGATGGTTGGCTGCTTTGCAAACGCCTCGCAGGGTGCGCTGCTGAGCCGTGCCTTCACTTGGCCTGCAATGCTGCTGTAGGCCTGCCCTGCAGGGCTGTCAGGCGCTGTCATAACAATGGGCACGCCGATGTCTGATTGATGGCGGATCTGGCCGTTCAGCGGCACCTGACAACAGCAGCAGCAGCAGCAGCAGCAGCGCAGGCAACGTGTGGTCAAGTTCAACCTTTGTTTCAGCTCTAGCAATGCATGCATACATCCGGCACAGTGGGACACCTTGTACTGCCTCTCACAGAAACCATCGCTTGCCTCATAGTGTCACTAACATAACACAACATAGCAAAAACAATAACATAACATATCTGGCTCACCTGCCCCAGCAGTGGTACCCCCAGGTCTTCCGCTGCTGCTGCTACGCCGCCAGACCCGAAGATGTTGTCCTGGTGCCCGCAGTTGGGGCAGCAGTAGTACGCCATGTTCTCAACCAGCCCCAGCAGCGGCACATGTACCTTGCGAAACATCTGCGCACCGCGCCTGCAGGGCAACACAAGACATGGGGTCACATGGGGCGCAGTACTGCAGCAGAAGCAGGTCCTATTTGCTGTTTTTGACTAGTTCTAGCAGCGAAACATGCACCTTGTGGAAACTCTGCATGCCGCGCCTGCAGGGGGCAAACAGGGGCGGGGAAGTGCGATGACATGCAGGCATGCACTGGTGCCAGGAGGATGGCACTTACGACAGAGGCATGAGGCCAAACTGCAAAGCCCCGAGCTATCCCAGTTGACGGATCAAGAGTTCTGGCAAGAATTTGGTTTTGATGGAGTCAAGCTGTGGGGTGTGTGTCTGAGGCAAATGTACATGTGCGCCATCAGCAACTCTTCTGGATCATTTGATGCATTACTGATACATAATTTGAAACGCAAGGCCCCTACCGTGCGTCTAGCAGCGCCACGTCCTGCGGCGTTGACACGATGACTGCTCCAGCAAGCGGCAACCGCTGCCCCAAGCCAATCTGCGCGTCGCCAGTGCCTGCAGCAACAAATGCAACAGCAACAAAGCAGTGCATAAAGTAGCTGAATGGCTTCGGCAGCATAACCACATGTATGTGACAAGAGAGATGCGGTCCGCTGCATGCTGACGCGTCACTGTAACAGCAAAGCCACGCCGCAGGGCTTTGCAGGCTCCTCGCAAGCACTCATCACTAAGCCCACCACCCTTGCGGTGATGATGTAGTTGCCGTAAGCGGCAGCCAGACACTTGCAGTGGGAATGCAGTCCTCACCATGACACGCAATGAGCGCAAGCATGCAAAGGATGCAGGAAACATGCAGGCCATCACCTGGCGGCATGTCACCACCAGCAAGTCCAGGGCCCCAAGGCCGTGCGAAGGACCCAGTAGGCAGCAAGACAACAGAACAACCCAACAAAATGTGTATATGCACATTTGCAATATCCTTACCTGGCGGCATGTCCACCACCAGCACATCCAGCGCCCCTGGCCGCGCCACCACTCAACAATAAGCAGCAAAACAGCCACAAAAGGTCACACATCCCCACCTGGCGGCATATCCACCACCAACACGTCCAGGGTCCCCCAGGCAGTGCAAAGGTCCCAGTAGGTAGGCAGCAAGACAACATATCAACCCAACAAACCGCATATATAAAAATACGTAGTATCCTCACCTGGCGGCATGTCTACGACCAGCACGTCCAGATGGCCCCAGGCGGTGCCCATGAGGAAGCGGTCAATGGCACTGTTGACAATCGGACCACGCCACACCACTGGGGTGTCACCCTGCAGGCGTAAGAGGATTGCAGGCAAGCAGCCAATCAGCATGACAGATGAGGAAGCGACCGATGCGCTGTTGACAATCGGACCACGCCACACCACAGGGGTGTCACCCTGCAGGACAGAATGCGCAGGCACACAGTCATCAGCATACGACAGCAACTGCTTCATGTTGTATATGGATGCTGTCTCCAGTGGCGCCCAGCAGGCGGTATACTGTCAGTTACCCGGTGGTTCACCGTGTTATAATCCTTCTGTAACCACGTATAAACCTTAACATGCTGCAGCCCCACCTTCATGAAGCCGATGGACATGCACTTCACCCGGTGGTTCACCATGTTATAACCCTGTTGTCATTATGTTATCACCATGTCATAACCATCAACATAACAAGCTGCAGCCCCACCTTCATAAAGAAGCCCATGGACATGCACTTCACGCGGTGGTTTTCAGGCGGCAGCAGCAGCCCCTCTGACGCGGCACAGCAGCAGCAGCAGCAGCAGCAGCAGCAGCAGCAGCAGCAGCAGCAGCAGCAGCAGCAGCAGCACAGTGATTGGCACACTGGCGCTGTGTCAACATAGGGGCCAGCAGTTGCAGGGGTCGCAGGGAGAGTGCAGCATCTGCTGCTGCTGCTGCTGCTGCTGCTGCACTGGCATTGAATTTGCACTTTCAGATGCACTTTGCTCCCTTACTGTGCCAGTCATGGTGGGCAGCCGCACCCAGCGCAAGCGCAGCAGCAGCAACAGCACAACTGCATCGCACCCCCACTTCTCTGATGCTGCCACTGCACTTGCCATCAATTGCGCACCTTCAGAGGCCTCCTGGTCCCCGCTAAGCGCCATCATGGTGGGCAACAAGGGCTCGTGGATGTGCATCTGCATGAATCAGATGCTGCTGCTTTTGCTGCTTTTGCTGCGTGCAAGTATATGTGCCTCACGCACCTTCAGAGGCCTCCGGCTCCCCGCTCAGGCCCATCATAATGGACAGTGCGCAAGCACAGCAGCAGCAGCAACAGAACTGCATGACAACACCTGCTATATGTTTCTGTTACAGTGCACACCTTCAGAGGCCTCCGGCTCCCCGCTCAGGCCCGTCATGGTGGGCGGAGAAATGCCGTGCATGTGCAACTGCATCTATCCGCTGCTGCTACTGCTGCTGCTTTTGCTGCGTTCCACTGTATGTGCTTTGCACCTTCAGAGGCCTCCAGCTCCTGCTGAGCCCCATGCTGTCATTACTGCTCTGCTGCTGCTGCTGCTGCTACTGCTGCTGCTGCTGCACTAGCGCTTAATGGACACACCTTCAGAGGCCTCCGGCTCGCCACTCAGGCCCATCATGGTGGGCAGGGATGGCCCGTGTATGTCAGCATCCAGCAGCCCCACCCTCAGGCCATGCTGCACTGCCAGCGACACAGCGAGGTTGACTGCAGCAGCAGCAGCAGCAGCAGCAGCAGCAGCAAATGGAGGTGGCAGGAGTGGCAATCTGGTGTGTGTAGGGGCAGTCGTGCAGCGTGTTTGCTGCGTCGTGTGTTGGGACTGCAGCTGCAAACGCAGCTACAGCAGCAATCGGCAGCACTGCTTGAAGCTCGACTGTCCTGTGGATGAGCAATGGAAGGTGTGGTCTGCAAATATACATTGAACTGCAGCAGCTTCTGCTGTGCAAGTATCCTAACAAACCATTCTGAGCGTGCAGCAAACCACGACAGCAGGTGGTGATGGTGCGCACCTGCTACTGTAGATTTGCCTACGCCGCCTTTGCCCGAAGCTACAGCTATCACATGCTGCACGTCAGCGAGGCCCAGCCGCTTTGCAGATAGTTTGCCTGGGCCAGGGCCGCCTGCTGCTGCTGCTGCTGCTGCTACTGTTGTATGGAGTTGCTGCAGTGCAGCTAGTGTCTGAGGTGGCTGCTGCTGCAGCCCTCCTCCTGTCGCTGCTGCGGTTGCTGCTGATCGTAGACATCGCACGGCCCCGCTACAAAGCTTCCATGCCTGTGATCGCATGATGCCAGACGAGCACTGGGGTGTGCCAGCAGCACAGCAGTGACCCCTTGTGCAGATAGGTCACGCAGGGTATGACGCACAAGGCTTCAAGCAACCCGAAAGCGTTCAACTATCAATGTATGTGATCCTCGGCGTGTTGCACAGTAGCAGCAAGCACCTCTTTCGCGTAAACCAGCCCAGACATGACGCCCCTGTCTACGCAGGTACTCTACACAGTCACAGCCAGTTCGTAACCAAGCATTGTGTTCACGATCACCCTTTGGAAGCTGCTGCGATTGAAATGGTCACGGGAACAGTTGTAACTTCCACAACCCTAGTAACTTGCTAGTAGCAGACCACGGACCGCTGCTACGTTTTGCTTCCCCTTGCGCCGTTTTGTGTGATCATTTTCGTTTCAGGTTTTGCTTGGATGAGTGAAACCAGTCCTGACGCTGGAAATGTCAACCAACAGCAACTGAACAGCATGCCATGCAGGCCAGCATGCTGCTCGCGATCCTTGTAGCCAAACGATTGTTTGATTCGAATGTCTTCTTGATTCCTTTGAAATGAAGTAAGTCAGCAGCTGCTGCTCTGTACTCCTGCTTGTCAGCTCAGCAGCAGTGCTCCAACAGCAGTTCAAAGGTTGCCTGGTTATGACCTGGCCTCTGGAAGCAGCAGATGCTGTGGGCCCAGATGACGAAGAAGCATGGGACCTGGAGACGGCCCTAGAACACGTGAGCTTTCAGTGAATGTTAATGACAATAGCTGATCAGCATCAACTTGCAGATGCCATGATGAGCACTGCTGCTGTGTTCAGGAGCAGCACAGCTGTGGAAACCCTCAGCAGCGCAGCAACAGCAGCAGCTGCATGCACAGGCTGTGTCGCTTTGAAAAAGCAGCGCCAGCAGTCTGTTTGTGCCTAGTGTTATAATCTGCTGTATCATGCAAAGCTGCGGAAGCCAGTGGCGCTGCATGCCACTCACAGTATGGTTGCAGCAGCGCAGCAATTGCAGCAGCTGCGTGCACAGGCTGTGTCGCTCGAGTGCCAACAGGGTGCTTTTTCGTTGTGCGGCGTTGAGAGCTGCTGTATCATGCAACCGTGAGGAAGTCAGTGGTGCTGCATGACACCCCAGTATTCTTGCAGCACAGTCCGCTTGCAGCAGCACAGCAACAGCAGAGGCTGTGCCGTCTTGAGCACCAGGCTGCATCGGCTGTTTGGTGTTTATAAATGCTGTACACAAAATGCTGTACATACAAGTTTTTATGATGAAGAGCAGCGGCAGCCCACCAGTGGCACTGCATGCCACCACAGTATGCTTGCGCAGTCTGGTTGCAGCAATGGCAAGTTACACCTGTTAAGCACAGGCGGTGTCGCCTTCAGCACCAGCAGGCTGTGCCAGCCTTTTGGGGTGCATTATTGTGGCACTTTGCGATTCTCGAACTGCTGTACACACGCATGAACAGCAGCGGCAGCCGACCAGTGGCGCTGCCTGCCACCACAGTATGCTTGCAGCGCATGTCTTGCAGCAGCAGCAAGCTGCACCTGCAGCGCACAACCCTGCAAAGCCTTCTCCAATCTCCTGCGCCTGAACATCCCACAAGCATCTCCGCACAGGTGGTCGCTCTTACACACTATAAAGACACCTTAACCAGTGGCAAAAGATCTTTGTGTGTAGCTTGCTATCGCTGCTAGTAATGCGTGTTGGCGTGGGCCTGCAGGTTGGCGTGGGTCGTTTCCAGTGGGCCGCCCTGCTGGTGTGTGGGCTGGCCAACGCTGCTGACGCAGTGGAGATCTTGGGGCTCAGCCTGGTGCTGCCGGCAGCAGAGGATGACCTGGTGCTGACAGCAGCAGGGAAGTCGGCACTCAGCAGCTGCATCTTTGCAGGTGAGCTGTCCTGGACGATCTATGGCAGATCTGAGCAGCTGCATATGTTTCCTGGAGGATGTATGGCAGGTCTGAGCATCTGAATGTTTGTGGGTGAGATGCTATGGAAATACTGTGCGGTGCTTTGTGCAGTAACGTGACTGGGGCTCAGCCTGGTGCTGGCGGCTGCCGGCCTTCTCTCTAATAGCAACTTGCTTTAAGTAGGTACAGATCTTCCATTGCCGGTCATTGTTGCAAGCTATGGGACTCTGTCTGCCTTGCTGCCTGCAGGCATGCTCATAGGCGGCTTGCTGTGGGGGCCCATGGGCGACGCGCTGGGTGCGCAGCATGGCGGCAGCAGCAGCAGCAGCTGCTGCATTGCAGCAGCATTGCGCAGCAGCAGTGTTACAGCAACAGCTGCAGCAGTCGCATGCGCAGCAGTTGATGGTGCACCTACCCTGCACAGCAGCGCAGCTTGCAAGGTGTTGGCAGGTGCATTACACTTTGTGGGCTCAGCTGCTTGCTTACCCAGTGCTCGTGCTGTCAAGCTACAGCTTGCATGGCACAGTGAATGCCTGCCATAGCAAAACACTCAACATCAGCAGTAATCAACCATCTGCTCCCTGCACACTGCACCTACACATGCCTATGCCGCATCACCCTAACTCTGGTGCAGGCGGCCACAGCACGCTGGTGGCATCCCTGGCCATCACACATGCTGCCTTCAGTTGGCCCTGCACCTGCAACTCCACCTGACCCTGCTTTCACAACTCTCCCCAACACCTTGCAGGCCGCCGCAGCACGCTGGTGGCATCCCTGGCCATCAACGGCGTGTTTGGTGCGCTGTCGGCAGCAGCAGCAAATGTGGGCCAGCTGGTGCTGCTGCGGCTGCTGGCGGGCATCGGCGTGGGCGGCAGCGTGCCCGTGGTGTTCTCTTACTTGGCCGAGCTGCTGCCGGCACACGCACGGTAAGGCAGCCATTGTGTTGCTTTCAAGTCATGTAAAAGTGTTGCAAAAGGCTATGTAGCGTGTGCGTGGGTGGCAGCGTGCCTGTGGTGTTCTCTTACTTGGCAGAGCTGCTGCCGGCACACGCGCGGTGAGGCAGGGGCGCAGGTAGTTGTTTGTGTGCGAACCGCTTTTATTTGTTGCTTGCAACGTTGCTGAGCAGAGCATGTAGTAAATCAGATTGCTGCCACTTCTTGGTTGGGCATGACTGCTGCGTGGGCGGCAACGTGCCTGTGGCATTCACTGCTGCTGCTGCTGCTGCTGCTGCAATTGAATCTGATGCCATACATTGTGCGTCACGCTACGTACTGCTACTGCAGGGCAAGTTCATGGTGGGCGCCGCATTCTACTGCTGCTGCCACTTGTTACTCTCGTGCTGCTATGCATGCTTATTGCAGGGGCAAGTTCATGGTGGGGCTGGCGGCCTTTTGGATGGTGGGCTCCCTCTACTCGGCGGGGGTGGGCTGGGCCATGATCAGCCGCTGCTGTGTCTGTTGATATACTGCCACCTGTGCTTTTAAGCAATGTACTGCTGCTCCAGGTACAAACTCATGGTGGGCTTGGCAGCCTGCTGCTGCTGCACCTGAATCTCTCCAAACGTTGCTGCTTATCCACACCTGCTTGGTGCAGGGGCAAGTTCATGGTGGGCCTGGCCGCCTTCTGGATGGTGGGCTCCCTCTACTCAGCGGGGGTGGGCTGGGCCATGATCGGGCCGGTGGGCTGGCGGCCCTTCCTGGTGGTGGCGGCACTGCCTGCGTTTGCTGCTGCTGCCGGCTGCCTGCTGCTGCTGCCGGAGAGCCCGCGGCACCTGCTGGTGCATGGCAGGGTGGGGCCTGCTGAGAAGGTGGGGGCGGCTGGGCTATGTTTTGAGCTATGGCGTAGTCTATACTGCTGCTTGATGGCATGAAAGCCTTTAACTGCTGACCTGCATTCTTTGCTGAGCAATAAGCCAAGCCTAATGCATGTGTACTGCTTGTTTGCTGCGTGAATCAAAACAGACACAAGTGGATGCGCAGACTACAGAGCCCACAAACCGCATCCTGATCCTCCTGCTGCTGCTGCTGCTGCTACTGGTGCTGCAGGCCATCAAGCGCATGGCTGCCGTGAACAGGGTGAAGCTGCCTCCCAATGTGAGGCTGCGGCAGCATGAGAGCCACCTGCTGGCAGCAGCAGCAGCAGCAGCACATGACCACAACAGCCCAGGCATGACTCTGCCAGCAGCAGCGGCAGCGGCGGCGGCATGTGGCAGCAGCAAAGATGTGGAGGCTATGGACGCTGCAGTGTGCAGCAGCAGCAGCAGCAGTACTGCCAGGGGTATGGGGCCGTGTGGTCAGCTGCGGCCGCTGGTGCAGCACGCGCGTGGTGCACTGCGCACATCAGGTGGGTGGCAGCCGCTGATTGTGACATGCGTGTTTGTTGCAGCTAGGGGTGCAGCAGGCGCAGGTGCAGGTGCGGGTGCGGCTGATAACTTATGCTTGCATGTGGCTTGGATGATGCATGTGCTGCGGCAAAGTTTGTTTTTGATTTGAGGAAAAAGCCTGAGCGTCATTACTTTGCTGAAATTTGTACGCAGGGGACACAGCGATGCAGCTGCTGAGGGCGCCGCTGCGGGCCCGCTTCCTGCCACTGCTGGTGGCCTGGATAGGTGGGCCCTGGCGCACAGCAGCAGCAGCAGCAGCAGCGGCAGCTGGTGTCAGTTTTTGCATGACTTCAAGTGGATGCGTCACAGGATCACTGCATCACACTGCTGTCTTGGCAGTTGAAGGCTCATGACACTGGACAGCTAGGTTGACTGTCTGCACCAAGCATGTGCTGTGATCCTTAACCTGTGCCTGCAGGCAAGTGTTTCGGCTATTTCAGCACCGTGCTGTGGATCCCCAAGTACTTGCAAACCCCTGCCTGCCCAGCCCATGTGTGACCTTGGTTTGCCCTAAACCCTAACTGGCAAACACACCAACACCTGTGCCTGCAGGCATGTGTGGCGGCTGGTACAGCACGGTGTTGTGGATCCCGGAGTACTTGCAAACCCCTGCCTGCCCACCCCATGTGTGACCATGGTTTGCCCTAAACCCTAACTGGCAAACCCACATACACCTTTGCCTGCAGGCATGTGTGGCGGCTGGTACAGCACTGTGCTGTGGATCCCCGAGTACTTCAAGGCGAGGGGCGCGGGCGACTCCTCACTGTATGCACAGACCTTTGCGGTGGCAGCCGCCAACCTGCCAGGTGCGTCAGACACCGATATATGGTTGTTGGGAGAGGGGGAGCAGGTGTAGTAACTGGTTCCACTTCTGAAAATAATTGAAGATTTAAGGCTGTTGTTTTTCAGAGTTTACGCAAATGCCGCGGGCGACTCCTCACTGTATGCACAGACCTTGCGGTGGCGGCCGCCAACCTGCCAGGTGCGATAGGCGGGGTCTGGTGCGCACAGCATGTCGAGCCGTGCTGCGCTGCCTGCAGCGGACCCGTCGTTTCATCAGCGGAGCCACAGCTCAGTGACCTCTGAAGTGGCCTGCTGCGCCTCAAAAAGATTGAACCGGCAGTGTTCAATTCGTGATAGCTTTAAGTCAAAGTGTGAATTAGCTCACTGGTTCATGCGACAGCTGAGTGCTGCATTGTTCTGTCCTGCAGGCAACATCGCCAGCATTTTTATGGTAGACAGGCTAGGCCGCCGCTGGACCGCCTGCCTCTGCCTGGCTGGGGCTTGCCTGGCTGCGCTTGGTTTCGCTGCTGCGCCTGCTGACCCCGTGTGGTCGGTGGTGGCTGCGTGTGTGTTCAACGCCATCAGCGTGGGTGGCTGGAATGCACTAGACCTGCTGTCAGCAGAACTATTCCCTACTGAGGTGCGGAGAGGCGCTAAAGCCTTTGATATTATCAAGACTGCTACTGCTGCCACAATAGTGTGGTTTAAGCAACATGCAACAAGAATCATCTGGAATGCGCTGGACCTGCTGTCTGCGGAGCTGTTCCCTACCGAGGTGCGGGCAGGCGATTGAGAGACTGTTACTGCTTTTACACGATCATTGCTTGAGCAGCTTGTGATCGTCTGGCGTGTGCGGAGCGGTTCCCCACCAAGGTTTATGCCTGTCAGGGACCGTAACATCTCTGGCGTTCTGCTGACGTCTCGTTTTCTGGTCTGCCGCTGCCAGGTGCGTACCACGGCGATGGGCCTGCTGACACCCAAGGTTATCCAGGAATGCATTAGGCAGTTTGTTGGTTTTTAAATTTCCTGCACTCTGCTGCCGCCAGGTGCGCTCCACGGCGACGGGCCTGCTAAGGACATCCAGGAATGCAGAAGGAAGTTGGTTTGTTTTCTAATTTCCTGCAATCTGCTGCCACCAGGTGCGCTCCACAGCGATGGGCCTGCTGATTTACACCACACACATGGCCCCTCAGTATTGACAACGATATGTGATCTGCACTCTGCCGCCAGGTGCGCTCCACGGCGATGGGCCTGCTGGGGGCCACGGGCCGCCTCGCGTCATTCGCCACCACCTTCCTGGCAGGTGAGGAGCGGCAACGCACGTGCAGCAGCAGCACTAGACTGCATGGAAGCAGCCTGGGTGGCGGCCCGCGTGTGGTACAGGCCGCATGACGGGAGGGGGAGGGGGTGGGGGAGCGGGGCTTGCGGAGCTGAGGTGCTGTGCTTTACTAGCTGTCTTGATGCAGCCGAGAGGTGGCGGCCGCGCCCGCAGATGTGCTTGAAACCTAAATTTCCCTGGCAAGACTCCTGCCAAGCTGGACCCTACAACACACCTCTGACTGCATGTGACAAATCCGCACGTTTAGATCGTGGTGTATCCCGCTGCTGATTTGCTGCGACATACTTGTGATGCTGCGCTGCTTGACTGCTGCTTTCGCAGGTGCGCTAATGCAGCTGCAGCTGTGGGCCCCACTAGTTGTGGCAGCCGGCCTGTTGGCTGCTGGCAGCCTCGCAATGATGCTGCTGCCAGAGATGGCCCTAAAGCCCCTGGAGGATACAGTAGAAGATGCAGCCGCGCGATCTAGCCAGATCAGTGGCGGCAACAAGCTTGGACTGTCAGATCAGATCGGCTTAAGAGAGATCAGCTTGCAGGGGGTGGCGGCTTCCATAATGGAGGGGGTGAGGCGGCAGCGGAGCAGCAGTAGAAGCGGCGTGGAGTCGGGGGCAGGCTTAGCAGCAGCAGCAGTTGGATTTGATGAGTACCTTGATGAGTCACCCAGTGCAGCAAGGAGCAACGGCAGGAGGCGGTTTGGTTCGAATTCGGATCATCTGGGCTCGAAAGCCGGACACAGCAAGCCACTGAGGCTGATAGGGTCAGATCCTTCGTCACTTGCCGCAGCTGGCAGCAGCAGCAGCAGCAGCAGCACCACCACCAGGAGTGAGATGGCGTTCAAGGGCTTTGAGATGGGTGTGAGGATGCACAGTGAAGCTGCTGAAGTGGCGGAGGAGGGGCGCAGCTTGCTGGTTACTCAGCAGCAGCAGGTAGCGGGCGAGGATGGCCGGCAGCTGTCCTCGCACTTGCTATGATTCAACTGGTTCAACAGACTGGCAGGACAGCTGTGTATGCGCGAATAAAAGGCTCATCCGCCGATGGCGCATTCTTTCTAATATTTCTGGCAGCTGACGAGCATGCAGCTGCTGGCACATAACCTGAGTACACAGCCAAACAATGGGAACCTGAGCTGCCAGCAGGCTGCCTGGCTGAGAACGTCCAAGGTTTACAATCCAGGTTCGCTGGCTAGTAAACCAGTCGTTTGTGAGTCCTCCTTGATGCATGCACGGATATTGTTACACAGACGATGTTGGTGGCAGTCAGCAGGGGTGCCTGGCAGGCCAACTGCACTACAGTGGTGAAATACACAACCTGCTGTAATTGTGGGCGCGTGGACGCACAAGCTAGACCGCGACCCAATGCGCTCGACTGGGCAACACCCCGTGAACAAGCTGCTGTGCACATGAACATCGGGGCCGTGAACAGTCGTCAACAAGCTACTAGCAGTAATACTGCCAGCGCAAGCTGCTGCAGCAGCTGCTGATGCACTGTGTCAAACTCGTGCACCAATATGTTTGTTGAGAGCCTGAAGGGTGATTTGATATCTTAAAATTCATGCAGCATGCAGCCGCTGCAACTGCTGACTGCCAGCAGTACTCGGTGGCAGTACTGCAACCAACCACACTCGATTGCAGCCACACCAACCCGTGCTACCATAGGGAATGCCTGCTGCTGCCGTCCCGCAGCCACTATCAGCACGCCAGCCAGCCGCTAGCGCCGCTGCTGCAGCAACAGCCGCTTCTGCTGCTTGTTCAATGCCACCACAGCCACCAGCCGCTAGGCCTGCTGCTGCTGCTGCTGCTGCTGCTGCTGCTTGTTCATCAGCTGGCGCGCCTGCATCTCCTCCTCCTGCTGCTGCTGCTGCTGCTGCTGCTGCTACTGCTTGTTCAGCAGCTGCCGCGCCTCCTGCTGCTGCTTGGCCAGCGCCTCACTTGTGTATTTGCTCAGCAGCTCCGCCTTTTTCTTCTCAAGCACCATCTGCTCAATCGCCTTCTGGTCCGGCAGCGGCACGTAAGCAACAAACTGCGGCCCAGCTGCGTCCTCGCCGTCGCCGCCTTGCTGCTGCTTCTTGCGCGCGGCCTTGTCGGTGACGCCTGCCAGTGCTGCTTGCCGCTCGGCGTCCTTCTCCTGCCACTCTGCCAGAGCCTGCGGGCAGCGGCAGCAGCAGCAGCAGCAGCAGCAGCGGAGGGCGGCAGTGTCAAAACCAGTCACATACAAGCAAGTGCCAGGCCTTGTCAGTGACACCAGCCAGTGCTGCTTGCCGCTCCGCGTCCTTCTCCTGCCACTCTGCCAGAGCCTGCGGGCAACAGCAGCAGCAGCAGCAGCAGCACAGTACAGAAGGACAGTAATAGCGTCAGTCAATGGCTTTTAGTGACGCCAGCCAGTGCTGCTTGCCGCTCCGCGTCCTTCTCCTGCCATTCGGCCAGAGCCTGAGGGGCAGCAGCAGCAGCAGCAGCAGCATGAGGATAGCTTTAGAGCGGCGGCCACTGCCTCACAGCAAACGCAAGCCGCAAGGTGCGCTGCGATGAGTAGCGCGATAGTTGCCCAGATATCTGTTAATAAGGCCCTGAACCCTGGTGCTGAAGCCCTGAACCCTCCTAGTTAGTACCCTAAACCCAATGATCTTCTTCAATACCCTACCTGTGCCTGTATGGTCGCCTCTGCCTCTGCTTCTACCGCCAGCAGCACGCCATCCTCCTCATCCCTGAACCCGTAGTAGTCTGGGGTGATGGACTTGTGCATCTGGAAGCGCGACCGCACAGTCTGCAAACAGGAAGTGCAAAAACAAGCAAAAGAGAGTATGTGAGCATGATCCAACACCACACAAACATGATGCATGTGGTGTGATGGCCTTGTGATCTGGAAGCGCGAGCGCACAGTCTGCGAAGATTGAAGCAGCGAGCACGGCAGGTTGGGAACAGCCGGGCATGTGGTGGATGCCGCATGCGCAAGCAAGGTGTAACAGTCCAGGGTGGTGGCCTTGCGCAGCTGGAGGCGGCTCTGTACACGCCGTGCAGAGAAGCACGCAGTGCATGAAGTGGTACAGCAAGTGAGATTGTGAGCACGTGCGGCGTGTACTCCGCTCCATCGTTCAAGCTGACGACGTGCAGCCGCAACCGTCCTGTGCGCAGCCGCAGGATTCACAGGTTGTAACACCTGCTGTCACAGCAATGCTCAGCGCCACTCACTTTTTTTCATTTGAGGCAACAAAGTGCGACACAACAGTGCGACACAAAACATATGCGAGCAGAAAAGTGATGCCAGGTCAGTGCCACTCACTGGCTTTGGCGCCTCCTTTTCAAACAGCTCCTTCACTCCCGGCAGCTGCTTGGCGGCACCAAAGTAGCGGTAGCCGGCGCCTCTGCTGTCCGTCACCTCGTTGCCTTCGCTGTCTGTTGAGCAGCAGCAGCAGCAGCAGCAGCAGCAGCAGCAGCAGCACAAACAGCTGCGTCACCGCAAGCACAGTAGTGTTGACGCGACAGCTGCCAGCTGCCAGCCCCACATGCCAGTGCGCTTGCTGTGAGCACGGTGCTGCCAGATGCTTATCAACATGCGGCACCGCTGCTGCTGCTGCGTCTGCCGCCGCTGTCCAATACGCGTCAACCAGCCCCTAAGCACACACCAACTTGTTCCATTTGGCGCCGTCTTTCCTTAGTCTAGCTCCACGATGCACTGCTGCTGCTGGCTGTGCCACACCTAGAAAGCCTGCCCAAACAATTCCCGCCACGCACCTGTGATCTTTGGCGCCGTTTTGGCATAGTCCGGCCCGCCTGGCTCACGCTGCGCTGCTGCTGCTGCTGGCTGTGCTGAAATTCTGCCTGCAAGCAACCCCTAAACATACACACCTGTTATTTTTGGCGCCGTCTTTGCGTAGTCTGGCCCCCCCAGCTCCACGATGCGCCGCTCCCAGTGGCCCTTCTCGCGGATGAGCTTGTTGATCTCGTCATTGAGGTCACGGATCCTGGCAGCAGCAGCAGCAGCAGCAGCAGCAGCGGCGGCAGCGGTGGTGGCAGCAGCATAGTGTGCCACACATCAGTTATCAGTGCGCTGTTGCATTGCTGATGGCAACATGTGGGGTGTGAGAAGCAGTCCAGTGCGGCAGGGCTTTGCATACGCGCGGCTGCAGGAACACAACCAGCACTCACAGTCGTCATAAAACACAAAAAGCACGCGTGTTAATGCTGCATGCCATGAGATTCTTGAAACGTGTATAAGTCGCTGTTTGAAAATGCGACAGGCGCGTGGCTTACTGTGCACTGGCCTGCAGCCACGCTGTGCTGTGACTCCTGCCGCCAAACAAGCTTTTCTTGATGCTTGTGATGGCTGACATACCTTGGCTTGTGATGGCTGACATACCTTGACATCTGCACTCGCCTTCCGGTTGCTGCTGTTGATGCTGACACATATCTCCATGCAGCACCCTGCTGCTCGCTCCAGTACCACACACACCTCCAGTTGCACCAGGCACCTACATGCTGTTGCACCTAGCCCTGGGCTCACCTGTGCTCCCCCAGACCTGCATGTTGGATATCCATGACTTTCTGCTTGTTACAGTACGCCACATACCTCCAGCCGCACCAGACACCTACATGCTGCTGCACCTGACCCTGCCCTCACCTGTGCTCTCCCAGCCCAGCATTCTGGATCTCCATGACCTTCCGCCCGATCTCCCGCAGGATTTGCTGCCTCCATCTGTCAGCCTCGTTCAAATCTGTGCACTCTGTCGCCAGGTATGGCCGCCGTGCCTTTGGCCCTCGCTTCTCATCCTGCTTTGCCGCTAAAAAGCGGTTCAGCATGGACTGCGCCTTCTCCTCATTACGAGCCATGGTGCTGTGTCCTGCAAGAGGCTGCTGCTGTGTGTTGCGCGCTGCAGCTGTGCTGGGCCGATGCTGAGGGCAGCGCCGCTGCTGCTGCAGCTACAGCAGGCAGCACTGAGTAGCTGCTACTGCTGTGCCTGCCTACACCTGCAGGAGCTCGGCTGACACTCTAGGGGCCCAGTAAGAGAGATGAAGAAACAGTTGACGCGGATGCAATCGAGCACAGGACACGAAGGGAGGCACAACAGCAGCACCAGCAGCAGGCCTCAGCTGTGTGCAGGTGGAAAGTCCGTGAAGCGATCGCTTTGCGCTCTTTACTTGTTGAATGATGATAACGATTTCTAGCAGTCGAAGTGAATGCAAAGACTTCAGCATCCGAGTTGCGGGGTGTTGGGCGTGTCAATGCCTGCTGGTGCTGCTGTGTTGCGTGTCGGGGTGTGGTGATGCATGCAGCCGTAACCAGTTGCTGTTGCACTGGGCACTGTTTGCACCAGCTCTGGCCTGGGTGGAGTTGACACATGCAGTGACATGACATGACAACTGACACTGGGCCAAAGACTAGGGCTGGCCCAGCTGCTGTGAAAGCCCCTGCCATTATTGCAACGATGTCTAGCTCTTATGAAGTAACAAAACATCTGCGGTCAGATTGCTAGAGGCTAAGCCGACAAGATCATGCTGCCGCCTGCCAGCTTCAAGGTTCTAGTCAGCAAGTGCATGTGGAAGTTCCTGGCACTGTACCTCCCGAAGCACTGAGCGGCGTTGGACTGCTTGAAGTGCTGACTGCCATACACATACATATGTTTATGACTCTAGGCAAGTACAGCCAGTGAACCATGCACTATCGCCTCTGCTGTGCACCATAAATTCAGTTGCCTGCAACTTCAAGCTGCTGAAGTTCAGCTGGTGGGCGTGACAGGCAAGCAGGGACAATATAAATTTGTTGCTGTGGCGCTCAAGCAACGCACGAAGATGCAGTACAGTGCGCTCAACCGCACAATCAGTGAAGCAAGGAGGCCCGCTGACATGAAGTAGACCCTGTAGACCCTAAAGGCCAGCACTCTATTGCAGAATGTACTGTCTTCCCTGCAATTCTTTATACAGTACTCGCAAGCCGATCGTCATCTGGTACATCTGCTGTATCACCTGCTGTGGTGTGCTGCCAACCTGCTGCTTGGTGCCATTGCACATACACAAGACGCTTCCTGCAAGCAACATCAACACAAACTGCCAGCACAACGCCCAGAGCCACCACTCTTGCGTGGAACAGGTGACTTGCCTGGCGCACCCACCCCGTTCGCACGCGTCTTCTTTTTCTGTGCTAGGTAGAGAGCAACTACCCGCTCTCGATGCGGCGCAGACACGGGTGCCACTGTCGGCTGGCCGCTTGGCGCAGGCGGTGCTGCAACGGTCTCAATAGCTTCATCTTGGAAGCGGCATGACCTGCTGCAAGCCTGTACGGAGCACTGCCGGAAGTGCTGGTTTGACATCCTCACTGTTGACCCATCCTGCGCATCCTCCTTGGCACAGCAGGCAACCCTGCAGCGGGGCGGGCACGTAAAGCTGCTGACATCGTTGGCTCGCAGTGCTGAGCAGCGCTTGCTGCTCGGGCGCACGCTCTCATACAAGTTGAAGTCGTCGGACTCTGTCCCCGCACCGGGCGGCGGCACCAGGGCTTGACTTCCCGGGGGCTGCGCTGCAACATAACGTACGTGGTTGCCGACTTGGACCCGTGACTCGACCGCAGCCACAGCCAGTGACGCAGCATCAAACCCTGCTGATACCCACGTTCCGCAGCACTTGCCTGAGCAGTAGCGCATTGTTTGCCACTGCCAGGGCCCCAGGCGCTTCTCCATTTCAAGCTGTTCCCGCAGTGCGCTGTCGTCGTCTACGAGCCTGGCAGCTCCAGCCAAGTAACCGTCGGACGTGAACATCACACACGCGTCCAGGGCATCACACGCAGCTGCTGCTTCTGCCAGCGTGGCCAGGAGATATGGTGTTGCTGCTGCGGCGGAGTTGTTGGTTGGTGGTTGCAGGGTGTACAGAAGCACCCGCTGATCTGAGCCAGGCTGCTTCTCCAACTCTTTTGGCAGCTGGCGAGCCTTCAAAGTGTACCCAGCCACATCGCACGAGGCTGGTAACCAGCCAGTTTGTGAGGCAGGCTGCCGCTTGAGGCAGTCCAGCAGCGGTGTCCTGCTGGCATCAATGAAAGGCAGCGACTCCCAGGGCCGTCCTTTCGCATCAGCCAGGCACCCTTTCATGCCCACATTGCCAGATATATTGAGAAGTCTTAAAGATGAGCTGCTTGCGCTCCTAGCCCAGGCTCGTGAGATTGATCCAGATAGCTTGTTGCCAGAAAGGTTGATTTCCTGCAAGGTGGATGAAGTTGACCAGGCGTCTGGAATGGTGCCAGCCAAAGCGTTGTTGCTGAGGTTTACGGTATACAGCTGAAGCGCAGTGCCCCAGCTTGCTGGCAATGTGTCAGACAGCTTTAGGTTGCCTGTTATCTGCACTGACTGAGCTGTAGCTGCAACAGCCCCGCTCTGCGCAGCTGCTGGTAGTGATGGCAGCGGGCCCATGATGGATGTGTTTGTCACTTCCACTGTATACGCCACTTGCAGCACCCACGCCGGCAGCTTGCCAGTGATTCCAGGGCCAGATATCTGTAGCTTTAGTAGGTCAAGTGGGCTTGGCAGCAGCGGCAGCTGCTGCGGCAGTGTCCCTTTCAGTGGCCCTGCTGCCCTCAGCCCTGCCTGACTGATGTCCAGCGCATACAGCCTGCCATCTGTGGGGTTGCATCCGTTGTCTGCCAGCCAATCCCTGCACCAGGTTTTGGTGTTGTTTGCCCGCCACTTTGGCAGTGCTTTGCCTGTCGGGTCCAGCGCCTTGGCAAGCGCCAGCAGCACTTGCACATCTCCAACAGGCGCGCCTGCAGCTGCTGCTGCAGCAGAATACCACATTACATTTTTTATTTGAGGAAGACATGGTTGCCGCACAGTATGCACAGTGAGATTGGTCAAGTGCATGCCACTTTAGTGTTGTCCGCAGCGGTGCTGGCCAGTTGCACAGCCTGTGTGACTGAGCTGCACAGAGGACATTACAGGCTACCTTGCTCCTTGTCACGTGCATGCTGAGACTGTGTGGGCTGTTAAGACATGGCTGAACACGCTGTGCTACAAGTCGCCCACTGGCGTTTGGTCTGTTCTTCATAAACTCACCAGCTAGTGCGTGTGCCTTTACAGCAGCAGCAGCAGCTGCTGTCACCAGCAGAACCCCACCCCAGGCTGAGATACGGACCATACGATTACACTATACGATGGTGTCTAGAAGGATGTGAGACGTACAGATGAGCCTGGAGTGCACCAAAGATCGTTGGCAGTGGTAGGCTCGCAGCACTTCGACACTGTGAGTTGGTCCGACACATTATCCGGTGTCTCCTAACCCGAAAGCTCGATGATCACTCATACTTATAATCCTTGATATCGGTTTCTTTGGCTGAGTTTCACAGCAAGGTGCGTTGTTATGGTACGACAATGTGGCGTGTGTCACCACCGCGCCATGATGCCACATTGTCTGCCGAACGTTCCCCAAATCAACAGCCGTAGTCAGCGTGAAGGTTCAAATCGATGCCAGCCTTGCGCTCAGGCTGGGCCACAGCACAGCAGATGCATTGTATTTTGGATCAGCTTGCTCAGCACTGCACTTGTACAGCAGTGCTGCACTATTGCACAACAGCTGCCAGTGTTATACAAAATTGCAGGAAAGACTATACATTCTGCAATAGCTGGCTCAGGCTGCAGCAAGCGAGCCTCAGCTGGTGAGCACAGACTTGCAATCAGGCCATACACGCACATCGCATGTTCAGGTTTTGGGGTGTTACACTACTGCTGCCCTGAAACGGGAAGCACTGCAAGCTGGATCAACGCTGGGTCCAAACCTAGGCGGACAATCAGCACGCAGAATGCAGCAAAGTGCTGCATCTGCGCCTCGTCAGCGATCCAGCATGCTGTATTCGCTGTGCCGCTGCATTCAGCAACAGACAGCACACAAACAACAGGCACCGTGCAACAGCCGCGGCGGCAGTCAAAGCCCTAAGCACGAGCACTCGACTTGGAGCTGCACCAAAACACAGCAATTGCTGCTGCGTTGCACAGCCATCTACAGGCATGCAGCAGTGCCGCTGGCACAGTACTAGTGTCGGCTTGCCAGGCAGACTCCACGGTTGCTGATACCATCCTGTTGTGACAGCACAGCACAGCGCACGCACAAAGTCACTGTTATCCCTGTTAGATGTGCATGCAGCACACCAGATGCTCCAGCACATGCAATCTGCCGCACACTGCAGACGGCGCAACAGCCTGCCGCATCCCAGAATCAGCGCAGCACAAAGGCCAAGCGTTCTTCCTTACAATAGGCAATGCAATTGCACCTGACCTACAGTATGTGGCATCCACGCTAGACTACAGCCCCATAAAAAACAATTGACAAGCAGCAGAGAGTATGGTGTAACTCCTGGTGCACACCTAGTGACCTCCAAGTGACATGTAAGCCAGTTGCTGCAGCACCGGCTGATGCAGGTTTGTATGGCCAGCAATGCTGCGGGCCTGCTGACTCCCTAATGCTTTAGTCAGGAAATTCAAGAGACTGTACCTGTAAGGATGCAGCTGCCCAGTTGTCTAGTTTAACTGCTTGTTGCTGCTGCGTGCCGGTCGCTGCTGCGGTCAGCAGCTAACTTTGGTGGCAAGCACAGCATGCCAAGCGCAACAAGCGACACATGCAACACTACAGTGCATTACAGATGCACGTCTGTGCTGTCAACGCACGTCATTCCAACACCAGAGCCACACACGCTCAGAGCCGTGGCGCCCAGGCGGTGACACACCAACTGACAAGCACATGACAGGCCATAGCACTGAAACCAACGTGGCATTACTTGCAGCTCGCACAGCGGCTGCTGGTTGTGTCTGCTGCAGCGCGTTGATGCTACCAAGAAGCCGCCACATGTCTACTGCTGCTGCGCACTACACTACACACAGCGAGGTTGCAGTGCAGCAACTCTGGGCTGAATCATCATGCTGCAGCTAAATGCTACAAGGTAGCCGCCAAGTGTGCCATGCTGCACATCCAGCGGCACGAGCCAGCTGCAGCGCACCCAACCAGCCCTCCTGCACAAAAACCTCTGTTGCTATCTGCCTAGAAGGGCCCCGCCTGTGGCGGTGCACCTGCTGCTGCCACACATCAGCTACTGCTGCTGCTGCACTCAGCGAGGTTGCCGCGCAGCAACTGACTCACTCTTCGGCGCTGCATGTCCAGTACACGCAGCCTGACGGGTGGTGCGGCTCGAACGCCAGCAGCACGCACCGGGTGCAGCGCAACAAACCAACCACGCTGCCTATCTGCCTAGCTAGGCCGCGCCTCCAGCAGCGCAGCCACTGCTGCTGCACACAGAAGCTTGCGCGCAGCAGCTCCATGGGAGTCCCCAACTGCTGCTGCTGCCTGCCAGCAGCCGCCTGACTGCTGCTCCTGCTGCTGCACATCCAGCCGCAGGCAGCAGCTCCAGTACCGCACGCCTCAGCTGCTTCCTTCAAAGCTGATCCACCAACTCGCCCTCAGCTAGGGCCTGTCTCCATGACAGCTGCTGCAGCTGCTGCTGCACGCAGCAGCTCCTCAAAAAGAGCTGAACCCTCGCTAATCAGCTATGACTGACAGCTGTCCCTCAGCTGGGGCCTGTCTCTGGCAGCGGCGGGCACTTGATGTGCTTTGCCGAGAGCTTTGTGGCAGTTAGATCCGCACCCATGTCCTTCAGCAGCTGCACAGTGAACATGAAGCTCTCAAAGTTGGGCCGGTAGTGCCCGCTGTCTGCTGTCAGCTTCAGGATGCGGCCGCGCTCCACCACAATTCCGCCGGCGGCTAACACCGCGCCGCCTTGCAGGAAACTGCTGTGATGGAACTTGCCGCGGTACTTTGCGTGCACAAACAGCCGCCGCGCCGTGTCCAGCACGTAGATCCACTTGCAGGGCTTCTCCTTGATCGCCAGCAGCTTCTCCGGCTGCTGCTGCTGCTGCTGCTGCTGCTGCTGCTGCTGCTGCTGCTGTGGCACGCCATTGGCCTTCGGCTGCAGGGCAGGCTGCTGCTGCTGCTGCAAAAGCGGCTGCTGCAAGATGTTTGGCTGGTCAGGCTGCTGCTGCTGCTGCGGAAGCGGCTGCTGCTGCTGCAGAAAGTTTGGCTGGTCAAGCTGCTGCTGCTCTGCTGAGTGCTGCGGCGCTCTGCGCCGCTGGCTGACGCCAGTCGTGCCTGGCGTGGCGTGGCCAGCCACAGAGCCATATGCAGCAGCACTAGGGGTAGCAAGCGAGCCAGCAGGGGCCGCTGCTCCTGCACTGCTTGCTGCTGTTGCTGGCTTGCTTGGCGTGCAGAACAGTGGGTGCTGCGGCTCTGCAGCAGCTGCTGCTGCTGCTGCTGCTTCAGCATCCTCCATCACAACATCAGCACCAGCCTGTATTTGCAAGCCCAGCTGCTGCTGCTGCTGCTGCTGCTGCGGCTGCCGTATCGTCTGCTGCATCTGCTGCAGCTGCTGCCGCTGCAACTGCCGCTGCTGCTTCTGCTGTGAGCCTGGCTCCTCCTCCTCATCCTGCTGCTCTTCCTCTTCCTCTTCTTCCTCCTCTTCCTCCTCAACAGGAACCTCCTCTGGTATCCGCTGCAGGCTGCGGCCCTGCACCAGCGGCTCCACGCAGCAAGCAGCAGCACACGGGCCGCTAATACCACCACCAGCAGCAGCAGCAGCATCGGCAGCAGCAGCTATTGCCACACCCTGCTGCTGCTGCTCTGGCTGCCGCAGCTGCACCAGCGATAGCTCGGAGCCAGTGTGCACGGTCTGCCCAGACACTACATACACCAGCCTCCCGCTGCTGCGGTCAACTGTCACTTCCAGCTGGTCCCGCTCAGACTCTGTGAGGTATTGCACCCGCTCAGATTCCAGCTTGCTGCGTGGCACGCCTCTATCTGCCAGGTCAACATGGCGGCCAGAACCCTCATCCAGCCAGTAAAAGAACCTGTCATCTGTGTGGATGCCAGGCAAGCTGCTGCTTGCAGGACCACGCCCAACGAATGATAAGAATGCTGACACAGCCGGCTGCAGCTGCGAGTGGAACTTGCTGCTGCTGCTGCTGCCGGCAGCAGCGCCGCCCGCGCGGGGCGCGACTGCACCCACCACGCTGCTGCTGCTGCACTGCTCCTGCACGTCTGCTGCTGCGTCTGCTTCCGCGTCTGCTGCATCTTCGTGCAGCTCCTCATCCTGCTGCTCCTCATCCTCTTCAAAGCTGTGGAGGTCTGCCAAGTTGGGAGCAGAGCGAGAGCGGCGGGGTGTCGCAGGCAGCGCCTCAAGCCGCTGCTGCTGCTGCTGCTGCTCGCCGCTGCTGGTGCCGTCACTGGCATCGCTGCTGGTGCCGTTGCTGGCTGCTGCTGCTGCTGCTGCTGCTGCTGCTCCTGCAGGCAGCAGCGCACCGGGCTCTGCATTGTTGTTGTTGGCTGCCTGGCTGTTGGCTGCCTCTGCTTCTGCTGCAGCTTGTGCAGCTATCTCGGGGATAGCCGAGTAGGGGATGTATGACTGTTGGGAGGTGGCTGCATCTCTGCCATGTGCTTGCTGGTTGAGCCTGCACACATCACATGCAGCAGGGTTTGGGATACACAGGCAGGCAAACATAGGGTGAAGGATACAGGACACAGGTGTAATGAAAGGCAGGGAAACAAGGGGCTGTGGCGACACCATCAGTACAAGAAAACAGCAGAGATATGCGCCTGCACGAAAGCGTTGCACGCTGCGTCCAGAGGCAGGCGCATGCAGGTTGTGTCCACCACTGCCGGTTCCTGCAAAATGCCTCATCAAAAGGTTTGCCACACGTGCAATAGCTTCCACGCCATAGCTCAATAAGCTGGTAGCATGGTTGCCATCTCTTGCACTTGAGCTGGCACCAACTGACACAAGCAGCGCACGCACCAGACGTCAAAGTACGGCCGCAAGTTTGTGCCGTATCTATGCTTGGCATCTGCTGCCTCCAGCCAGTGTTCGCACTGCAGGATGAGTGCTGTGCTATTGTGGCTAATGCCCTGCAGGACAAATGACAAAATGAGTGCAGTGCAACATGTTGTTGTGTGAGCTGCAGAGCAAGCAGGGAGCTGCGCAACGACAGATGGCAAGGGTGCTGCTGGTCAAACATATGTGCTGACACACAAGCTAAGCATTGTGCTACAGTTGACCGCGCTACAGTTGACCTGAACAGAAGGTGTGAAGGTTGCTTGCAGGACTGCTGCAGCAATGCAGCTAACAAATGCACGTCGGCACAGCTGCAGGCATGGACACTACGCTGAGCACTGCGCACGCAAGCACTGACAGCTTAACTGTTGCAGCACAAGGGCATAACCGTGTGCTAGGCCTGCTCTGGCTGCTGCACCAGCTGCTGAGGTGTCCAACCTTCAGTGGCTGACATATGTTCAGGTGGGTGACAGCAGAAAGCTGCGCCATAGCTAAGCTAAGCTCAGCTGCTCTTTGATCAAGATGCCCTAGTACGTTGGTGGCATCGAAATCGAGGCATCAAGCTGCAAGGGAAGCACGGAAGGCATCTAGCTGCCGAAAGAGGCACACAGCCCTCCCCCGCCTACCTTCCCAACACGTGCGGCGGCTTTCTGTCCTCGCACCCAGTTCCAATACAGGCTGATTGAGCGTGTAAAGCCCTCTGTCTCCTCCTGGCCACCGTTCTGCTGCTGCTCTACATCCTGTGCTGCCTCTTGCTCCCCCATCGCCACATCTATATCGTTCGGAGGTTGGCAAGCAATCATGAACTGCTGTCTGCTGACGAGCAGACACCGAGAATTTGCGGAACTAAATGGAATCTGCTGTGTTGGTGCCCTGGCCGTTTACTGCGACAAGATGCTGTGTTGTGACCTTCAAAACACATGTATAAGTATCAGATCGAGCTATGCAACGGCGCTATTCTAGACCGGGGGACACCTTCCTTGCAGGTCTGGACACGGAATTGAGCTGTGGCGCAAGCTGCCGAAAGCAAACCTTGCAAATGATGAATCACAACAGATACAGTAAACTGCTAGACTCAGAACCAGTTTTCCACGTCTATAACATCAGACCTGACAGTAACATTCGGGCACAAATTTCAGGGCTTCGCCGACTTTATGCACTGCCAACTGCATGGCACTCTGGGTGTTCACCGATGCAAATACTGTTGTGCACAACCTCCAGTGGCGGTCTATGTATACCTGTGCTGAAACACCTGCACTAAGGAGAGTGGGTTGGAACAGCAGCTGATCAACAGCAGGTCCTTACAGCACCCTGTCTTGCAGGACTGAGTTGCAAAAGCCTGAAAAGTTCAGTGTATTGATCCACCTACAAGGAGTGCAGCTGCACATAGCCTTCTGCTAGCAGTCAAGGTGGCAGCAGCGGGTACAGCGGGGCAGCTGGCCCCGGCAGTTGCTGCCTGCTGCTTGAGTTTGCTAGTGTAGCATCATAGCAGCAGCAGCAGCCGCAGCAGCAGCAGCAGCCGCAGCAGCAGCAGCAGCAGCAGCAGCAGCAGCAGCAGCAGCAGCAGCATGACGTCAAGGCGCAACGTCAACCTCAACAAGGAGCTGTCAAATGACTGGGTGGGGCGTGTGCGGAAGTGGAAGCGGCAGTGGGTGCCTGTCGACGACAAGCCCCCGCCAGGCAAGAAGCCCTGCATGCTGCTGAAGTGGGTGCAGACAGGTGAGCAGCAGCAGCAGCAACAGCAGTGCAGCTGATTTTGAAGCAGATGGCTGGCTTGGCGAGCAGCAGAGCAGCGTCCACTGGCATCCTTGCTGATGTGGCGGTGCTGCTGCCAGCCTGCTTGAGGGGTGTGTGTCGTTGCTGCTGGCAGCAGTTGATTGCTGCCACGTAGCCGCAGCATGCAACATGCTTGAACAGTGCGGCTGTGCAGGTTTCTATGTATGTATGTAGGTAGGCATGCCACGTTACAACCCGCTGCAGTCCAGGCGGCATGCAAGGGTTGCCAATCAGAGACCTAGTTTTGCATGAAGCGAACACTGGCCGTCGACAATCATGCCTGCACTGCTGCTGCTGCTGCAGAGGAGCGTGCACACCCAGGCCCCTCAAGGCACCCACATATCGTTCCAGTAAGTGCCTGATCATCTCAGTTTATGCTGGCTGCTGATATGCGTGTGTTACGAGTGTTATGTGACAGCCCTGCTTGCCTCACACAGCAGCGGCCACTTAACACCGCAACAAAGCAAACATGTAGCATGCAACCTGTGTTAGCTGCAGGTTGCAGTTGGAAGCAGCATTGTGTCACTCAGCGACTCTCTGCTGTGGAACCACTTTCTTGCCTGACCCAAAAGCGGCCACAAGACACAGCAGCAAAGTCTTCACGTAGCATGCGGCCTGTGTCAGTTGCAGGTTGCTGTTGGGAAGCAGCTGTGTGTCACTCAGTGACTCTGCTGTGGAGCCACACTGCAACCACACTCGACCACCACCAAGACAGAAAAAACACAGACAGAAAGAAACACCGCCAACAAAAGAAGAAACACTGCCAGGGCAGGGGCCATGCCAGCTTGGGGCAACCCTCTCTGTGTGTTGATGTTGCTGATGCCATCTTTTGTGCTGCTGCTGCTGCTGCTGCTGCTGCTGCCAGGTGAAGGACTTGAGCCTGGTGCCAGGTGCCAGGGTGGGGCCAGCACATGATGCAGCGGAAACAGGCGGCATGCTGGTGCGTTTTGTTCCTTCTGTAAGATGCATGCATTGGGCAGATCCTGCTGTGCTTCCTGATCTTGACTTCCAGCATGCGCTCTTGTTCCGTTTTCATTCAGTAACCATTCAAGTCCTTGGCGCCTGGTTGTGCAAGAACAACTTGTGTATATGTGTTGCATGGCTGCCTGCTGCTGCTGCTGCAGATGGCCGACCCTACAGCAGCACCCCCCCTGATAGACCTAAGCATGCAGCAAGCAGCCACACCAGCAGCAGCAGCAGCAGCAGATGCGGCTCTGCAGCCATCTGCATTTGCTGGCGCAGCTGCAGCAGCACCCCTCGCACCCGACGGCCAAGCAGCAGCAGCAGCAGGTGCAGGTGCAGCCTCAGCTGGCGAGCTGGCAGCAGCAGTGGCAGCAGCTGGACTGGGGCCTCCCACACTGTCACTAGATGCAGCAACAGCAGCAGCAGCAGGTGGCTTGGCAGCACCGTCTCCGCTGGCTGCTACAGCCAGTGGGCTGAGCTTAGGCATAGGCGCCCTGAGCCAGCCCAGCAGCAGCCAGCAGCTGATGATGGGAGGGCTGGGCGGAGCGCCGTCCATGCCCGCTGCTTCAGACTACACTGCAGGTACGCGTTTTTCGACTTGAGCTGTTGATTGTTGCTGTAATTGTTCAAGCTGTTGTCTTGATGTTATTGTCTGACGCTGGCGGTTCGTGGAGTTGGTTGAGGTGGTCAGGGTTATGTTTGCAGTGCCATTGTTTAGCTGTCGACCCTAGGCATTGGAGCCTGTGCATTGGTGGCCTGAGCCAGCCCAGCAGCAGCCAGCAGCTGATGATGGGTGGGCTGGGCGGAGCGCCGTTGATGCCCGCTGCTTCAGACTACACTGCAGGTACGTGTTTGTTGACTTGAGATAATGATTGTTGCTGTCGTTGTTCAGGCTGTAGGGTCGAATCGTTGTTGTTTGACGCTGGCGGTTGGTCGAGCCAGCAGCTGATGATGGGTGGGGTCCATGCCTGCTGCTTCAGACTATATACTGCAGGTGCGCGTTTGTTGACTTGAAAGGTATTGAAGGTTTGTGTTGTTGTGATAACTGTCATCCATGTGTCGTTGTTTGACGCTGCACATTTGCAGCTGATGATGGGTGGGCTGGGCTGGGCTGCCTCGCTGCCTGCAGCTTCAGACTATACTGCAGGTGCGTGTGTGCTATCTTTCGTTACCGGTTTTTTTATTTGTGTACGCTAGGCTGTTTGTTTGAGAGCTGTAGCAGTCAGGGCCGTGCCGGCAGTTGCACAGTGCAGCCGCCAGCCTGAAACTGCAAAGCAGCCTGCAGCGTTCAAGCGCCGCTGGGAAGCACCAAGGGTTGCTGCTCCAACTGTTGCTGCTGCTGCTGTTGCTGCTGCAGGCACGGACAGCGAGGCGCTTGGGCGGCTGCCGCACGGCGGCGCTGCTGCCTCTGACTACACGGGTGGCACTGACAGCATGGATGTGGATGGTGGGCTGATGATGGGTGGAGGCACGGCTAGCCAGGGAGGAGGCGTGGCTTCTGCGCGGCGGCCAGCAGTTGGTCACGAAGATGACTTGGATGATGAAGGTGAGGAACTTGGGTGGGCAGGCAATGAGACAGATGGTTGCGCCTGCTGTGGCCAGTGCTGTGGTTGATGCGGCGGCCGCATGCTGGTGATGATGGTCACATGGGTGAAGGAGGTGAGGCAGTTTTGATACAGCCCGCAGGGCTGGGCTTGTTTCTAGAGAGGGCCTGTGTTTGCTGCAAAGGCTTGATGATGGGAGGCACAGCCAGCCAGGGCGGAGGCGTGGCTTCTGCGCGGCGGCCTGCTGTTGGTCACGATAACGACATGGACGATGAAGGTGAGGCCGCAGGGCTGGGCCTGTTGTGCTGCATGAGCCTGTTGTGCATGGGGTGAAGCGCCAGCAGGGGTGGCCAGTGCAGGGTGGCCGGCAGTTGGTCACGCGGATGACATGGACGATGAAGGTGAGGACGTTGGGCGGGCAGGCAATGAGGCAGATGGTTGCGCCTGCTGTGGCCAGTTCTGTGGTTGATGCGGCGGCCGCATGCTGGTGATGATGGTCACATGGGTGATGGAGGTGAGGCAGTTTTGATACAGCCCGCAGGGCTGGGCTTGTATCTCAAGAGGGCATGTGTTTGCTGCATAGGCCTGATGATGGGCGGCACGGCCAGCCAGGGTGGAGGCGTGGCCTCTGCGCGGCGGCCAGCAGTTGGTCACGATGATGACATGGACGATGACGGTGAGGTGCAACCGTTATATGGTGGCTTTGGCCTGGGCCTGCATGGTGGCCTGATGATGGGTGGAGGCACGGCCAGCCAGGGCGGAGGCGTGGCTTCTGCGCGGCGGCCAGCAGTTGGTCACAATGATGACATGGATGATGAAGGTGAGGCCACTTCACATGAGGCGGCAGGGCTGGGTGTGTTGTGCTGCGTGATCCTGCTGTGCTGTGTCAGCCAGGGTAGTGGCGTGGCCAGTGCGGGGCGGTCAGTGGTTGTTCATATGATGCCATGGGCGATGAAGGTGCGGCCGCTTCACCTGAGGCTGCAGAGCTGCTGTTAGTGTTAACAGTCAGCTTCACCCAGCTGCTTCTCCAGCTGCTGCAGTATATTGTTTGGCGCGTTGCGGGTCTGTGCCAGGTTGACAGTAGTAAGCTGCAGCTTTACAGTGCAGGATCTGTAACTGCCTTTGTGCGTGTGAGTGAAGGGGTGCATGCAATCTGACCAAAGCGCGCTTCTTCTTCTGCACCTGCAGCACTCGTGCTGTCTTGCTCATCCTGCTGCTCATATGCCACTGCTGCCACTTCATTTGCTCTGTGTGCTGCAGACGAGCTTGATGGAGCTCTCAGGGAAGAGGAAGAAGAAGATGAGGACCAGGAAGAAGAAGAAGAGGATGATATTGATGATGAGGAAGATGACGATGATGAGCAGCAGCAGCAGGATGACGGCGGCTTCCATGAAGATGACGGCCTAGAGCGAGGGGTAATCGCTGGTGGCGATGACGACGAGGTTGACGAGGAAGATGACGATGACGAGGGTGATGACGGGGATGACGAGGATGTTGAAGATGACATGCCAGGCTGACTCAGCTTGGAGCTGCTTGAGGAGTAGCCGCAGTGGCGGCCATGTCAATCAATGGACGGCTGCACAATGAATTGGTGATTGCATTATGCTTCACTGCAATGTCTTGATGCAACTCATAATGTTGGTGATGTCTTTGCTGTTGGGCGTTGCCTGCTGTACTGTCCGCAGCTGCCGCAGCTGCTGTGTTGCAGCTGGGCGGCTCCTGCTGCACAAACTGGGTGAGCTGTTAGATATGTGAGTGAGCAATATGTTGCATGCAGCTATCGCAGAAGGTATTGTCTTCCCTGCAATTATTTAAACTGCAGCGCAGCGCTGCCGCAGCGGCATCAAGCGTCTGCACAGCAGAGGCGCTGCTGTTCATGTACAATTCAACTAATCACTGGCATGTGAGGTCCATGCTTGATGGGCTGCGGGTCAGTGTGCTTGTTGCGTTGCGGAATGGGCGTGTGTTCGGTCATTTGTTCTGTGAAAGGCATGCACACAGCATGAGAATGATGTGAGGAACGGCGGCGCCATGCAGTGTTTGCCAGCCTTGAGCAGCACAAGCATGCTGGGTGTTGTGCCAGTCGAGTTCTGTCCTGGCAACCCCCTCCCTTGGTCAGTCGGCATTAGGTGCCAGGACCCACATGTAACTATCCTCTCTGATTATGTTGCATTCAATTGTTGCAAAGTGTCTTCCTGCAACTTGGTACAGTAATTGTGCTGGTAATCAAGGTTCGACCTCAGCAATGCATGCAGAACACGCATCACAGCAGCTCGCAGCGTGTGGTGCTCGTATTTAGAAGCATCATCGCAGCAGCTGCCTCTGATATGGTGACATGAGGCTACAAGTCCTGGCACCTGTACCCCTGGTGCTTGGCAAATCCGGCTCAACATCACAGCACGCATGCGCCAGAGCAGCAAGTTGTGGTGCTTAGATGTGCCAGAGATCAGCGCTGCTTCTGCTGTGGTGAAACGAAGCAGCAGCACTGTTTAGATCAAGCTTCTGCTGCAGCTGCAGCATCGCCTGTTGCTTGTACTCCACGCCTGAGCAACACTTCACAGAACAATAATTATTTTGATGGTACGATGTTTCCCTTCGAAGCTGAGCAGGCCGCCCCCCAAACGTGGGCTCATCCCTGCTCATGTGCCGACTCGCACGAGTCAGCTGTTGACTGCTGGCAGTGCAGCAGCTGTCGAGTTCACAGGATCGGCATCGGGAAGACTGCAGTTCACGGACGTGACGTGACAGGACGTGATGCGAGCAGCAAAGGACGTGATGCGAAGTTCCGCCGCACTTCACACCCCTCACTCCTTTGGCCAGTCGTGTCACACTTGCACCTGACTGCAGTCATCGCACACACGCCTACTTAAGGCTGTTTGGCACCCTCAAGCAGCAATCGAGCTCCTCATCAGCTATCCTGCTTGTGATTGATAAGCTTTCCTGCGACCACCTAGCACGCATAACAGAAGCATCGGAACGTCAATTGACTGCCACCACAGCAAGAGCAACGCTTGACAAAACGACAAGTTTCTTGTTGCGAACAAACGCACTCATGGCTCGCAAGCTTCTGGCCGCAGCGGCCCTTGTGCTGCTGTGTGCTGCCTCAGCACAGGCTGCCAGGTGGAGCCTCGAGACAGATGAGCAGGGTCGCCAGCTGCTGCAGGCTGCCAAGTCCCCCAACTGTACCAGGATCGACGCCCACTGCTCCCAGTGCCGCAACCAGAGGATCCCAGGCACCCGCCGCAGTGAGCTGGTGTGCTCCAGCTGCGAGAGTGGTTACAGGCTGCGCCGCGATGGCGTCTCAAAGACATGCGGTGAGTTGCTGGCCACAGCTGCAGCTGGGATGCACAAATACATGCACCAGTTAGTATAGCAATGCGGTTCTGCCACAGCAACGCCAGCAAGCAGCGTGCCCTCAGCAGGCAGCAAGTGTGACAGCTTGAGTCCCCCCTGCAGATGCATGTTGCGCACAACAGCAACACTTGATGCGGGCGTATGATCCTCCACTGCAACCCGTCCCTCACACACTGCTGCCGTGCACTGCTGTGCCTTGCAGACTGTGCTCCTGGCCTGGCCATGGACGCCAACAAGAACTGCCAGCCATGCACCCTGGGCAAGTACTGCCTGGGTGGTGACGCCACTGTAAACCCCACCAACGCAGAGGGTGGCTGCCCTGATGGCCTGGCCACCACCTTTGCCGGTGCCAAGAGCCAGGCTCAGTGCTTCACCAAGGCTGGTTACGGCCGCACATCCAGCAAGGGCAGCGACGGCAAGGTGTCCCTGGCCGGTGTGCTGTGCGACGTTGCCACCTACAACGTGGGCTCCAACACTGCCGGCTGCCAGAAGTGCGGTGCAGGCCTGACCACTGCCACCAACGGCTCAACCTCCGCCTCTGCATGCCGTGAGTGCCTGCGGTGCCTGTGCGTGTGCTGTTGCTTTGCCCAGTGCTGCACTTCAGTTGTGAGGGACAGCAGCATTGCTGAAGAGGGAGGCAGCGGCAGCAGCAGCAGCAGCAGCAGCCGCCATGTGCACTGTGGCCCTTGCTGAGGGATGCTGCTGTGTTTGAGCTGATCTCAACCTGTCTTGCTCAAAAGCTCACCTGCTGCTGTTGCTGCACCTGCTGCATGTTGCCGCTGCAGTGGCTCCTGCTGGCTCCTACCTGGACAAGGGCATCGGCAAGCTGTGCCAGAAGGGCACATACTCCACCAACCTGAACGCCAACGCCAACTGCGTCCCCTGCCCTGATGGCATCACCACCGCCGCTGAGGGCAGCACCACCGCTGCTGCATGCTCCCTGGCGCTCAAGGGCTACTACATTGACTCCACCAACTCCACAGTTGCCATCAAGTGCCCCCTGGACACCTACCAGGACCAGGAGGCAAATGTGACGTCCTGCACTGCCTGCCCCAACGGCTGGAAGACCAAGGAGACTGGTGCCACTGGTGTTGCCGTGTGCCTGGCCCCACCCGGCTTTGAGCTGGTTGACGGTGCCACCAACATCACTGCTTGCGCTGCTGGCTCCTACAAGGCTGACTGGAACAGGAACCCATGTGTGGCGGTGAGTTGCCTGGTTGTGGCGCTTGCAGCAGTGCACTCATGATGCCCCAGTGTGGTGCTGCCATGTGCTGCAGGCAGCAGCCATGTTACAGCAGCAGCACTCGACCTCAGCTGGTAGCTCATGCATGTTGTGATGTCTTCCTGTTGTATCAATTTGCCAACGCCACATTGCTGACCCCCCTTTGCTGCCACCTGCTGCTGTCTGCTCCTGTTTGCAGTGCGGTACTGGCCTCATCACCAAGGAGGCTGGCTCCGTGTCCAAGGATGCCTGCCTGGTGCCTGCCGGCTACGGCCTGACCTCCCTGTCCCCTATGGTGGCTGCGCCTTGTGAGAAGAACACCTACGGCGACAGCGTGGACCGTGCTGCTGTGGCCAACGCCCGTTGCACTGCTTGCCCTGCTGATATGTTCACCATGGACACCCTGGAGACCAGGACCCGCAACAGCAGCGAGTTCTACACCGCTGAGTCTGCCTGCCTGGTGAAGCCTGGATGGGGCACAACCTCCACCACCCCCCAGGAGTGCCCAGTTGGCACCTTCAACGAGGGCAAGAACCGCTCACCCTGCCACCACTGCGGCACTGGCTGGACCACTGTCGCTGCCGGCAAGACCGCTGAGAGCCAGTGCGTTGTCCAGGCTGGCTGGAAGTTGGCTGCTGATAACATCCCCGCTCCCTGCGACAAGGGCAGCTACTCCACTGGTGGAACCGAGGTTGCACCCAACGCCACCTGCACGCCCTGCGCTACTGGCTACTCAACCCAGGAGGACGAGTCTGTCAGCAATGATGAGTGTGCCGTCTGCGCACCTGGCTACGGTGGTGCTCTCTGCGCACAGTGCGACTATGGCACCTTTGCTTCTGGTGGCGCCAAGGTTGGCGATGCCTGCGCAGCTTGCGCCAGTGGCTCCACCTCCAAGAAGGGTGCCACCCAGTCCCAGCAGTGCTACTCCACCCTGATTGATGCCCGCAATGACGTGTTCAACCTGGCTGACGAGGGTGCCTGGGCCGACAACGCCGCCACCACCGGCATCGCTTGCGGTGCTGCCTGCGATGCCCTGGACACATGCGTGATGTACAAGTTTGTGGTGAACGAGGCTGGTCAGGGCACTGGCAAGTGCAGCCTGCTGTCTGAGGCAAGCAGCCCCAGCCACACTGTTGGCTTCAAGATCGGCAATGGTGATGACTACTCTGTGTGGGGCCTGACCCAGTCTGTGGGTGCTGCGCTTACCAGCCAGCCTTCCAGTGTTGCTGACGAGGCTGCCTGCAAGGATGCATGCACTGCTGCATCTGAGTGTGAGGTGTATGTGTGGAATGCTAGCGGCACCCCCAAGTGCACCCTGACCAAGTCAGAGCTGGAGGAGGCATCCATCAGCATGTTCCAGGTTGTGGGTGCCAAGCTATACTCCGACCTGCACCCTTGAACGGTGTAGCTTGGGTTGCGTGGTGTAGATGCTGTATGGTGTAGCTGCACATATCTTGATGATGAGCAGGCTGCTGTGTTGTGTTTGCTGGGGTGTGCTGGGCCCTTTGCTGCAGCCCCTGTCAGGCAAACTGCCACCACTGATTGGTGTGATGCCTGTGGCTTTGCTGTTGCTGCTCAGCACGGTCTGCACTCTGTACATTTATTGTAGGTGTTGGTTGCAGCTGCTGAATTGATGTAGATAGATGGTTCAATCTCTGATTCACCCTGCGGTGCCTTCCTGCACTGGTGGTGTTCATTTCTTGTCATTCATTCTGGTTGCATACTGGCTTATCATGAAGAAACCCACTTTGTTTCTCTTTCCTTGTGTCTTAAGCATAGCAGAAGCTCATGGTGTTCATGTGTCCACATGATTGTGTTGTCGCTGCACATCGACCTGTGCTCCTTTCTCTGCTTCTCTGTTGTGTCACTGGCGCAGCACCAGTGACACTCGCTTCCAAAGCTTGCACGCCACATATTGTGCGGCTGTGCATGCAGTTGTATGCATGCCCAGGAGTCTCTATCACATGGCCTGCACTGCCCTGCTGAGAATGCAGCGGCGGCCATGGTCAACAGCCGCTGCCAGCCTGGCCACGTGCTGTGCCAACCACAGTGGTGGTGGCACCACTGGTGATGTGCTGATGAGGCGCGTCGTCGTCAACACCAACGATTCACTGTGTAACTGCTCTCCGTGTGCTCAAACACTCTGCTTGTATGTTTGTATGTGGAAGAGTCGACGCTCTGGTCCCCTGGTTAACTCACAATAGCCTGCAGCAGTGTCGATGAGCAGCACTGACCCTGCTGCTGCTGCTGCTGCTGCTGCTGCTGCAGTGAGTACGAGTACTGCACAACAAAGCTGACACAAACACCATATATTTCACATAGCAACGGTGCCCAGGCACACCATCACTGCATATACGAAAACGACAATCTCACTGTTACCACCAGTATAACCGCCAACGGATACAGCCATCCATGCGCACAGGCAGCAGTATGGCAACACAGGTGACAGCACAGCACTGTGACAGCTCCATGCCGGCAGGTGGGCACAGGCAGTAGCCCCGGCATACAGCTCAGCACAGCAGCCAAATCAGAGTGTTCTTGCTCACTGCACTGCAGTGGCATGATTGTGCAGAGCCGACAATCAACAATCAGTCTGCTGCAACGGAAATGCAACGATGATGTGGACTCCGAGTCCTGGCAGCTGTACCGCTGGTGCTTGGCAATTTCGGCTCAACAATGCAGCAAGCATGCGCCAGAGCAGCAAGTTGTGGTGCTTAGATGTGCCAGAGATCAGCGCTGCTTCTGCTGTGGTTATATGAAGCAGCAGCACTGTTTAGTTGAAGCTTCTGCTGCAGCTGCAGCATCGCCTGTTGCTTGTACTCCACGCCTGGGCAGCACTTTGCAGAACTACAAACGTTTTGACACGATGTTTCCCTTCGAAGCTGAGCAGGCCGCCCCCAAACGTGGGCTGTGGCTCATCCCTGCTGTGCCGACTTGCACGAGTCAGCTGGTTGCTGCTGGCAGTGCAGCAGCTGTCAAGTTCACAGGATCGGCATCGGGAAGACTGCAGTTCACGGACGTGACGTGACAGGACGTGATGCGAGCAGCAAAGGACGTGATGCGAAGTTCGGGCGCACTTCACACCCCTCACTCCTTTGGCCAGTCGTGTCACACTTGCACCTGACTGCAGTCATCGCACACACGCCTACTTAAGGCTGTTTTGTTGGCACCCTCAAGCAGCCATATAGCTCCTCATCAGCTATCCTGCTTGTGATTGATAAGCTTTCCTGCGACCACCTAGCACGCATAACAGAAGCATCGGAACGTCAATTGACTGCCACCACAGCAAGAGCAACGCTTGACAAAACGACAAGTTTCTTGTTGCGAACAAACGCACTCATGGCTCGCAAGCTTCTGGCCGCAGCGGCCCTTGTGCTGCTGTGTGCTGCCTCAGCACAGGCTGCCAGGTGGAGCCTCGAGACAGATGAGCAGGGTCGCCAGCTGCTGCAGGCTGCCAAGTCCCCCAACTGTACCAGGATCGACGCCCACTGCTCCCAGTGCCGCAACCAGAGGATCCCAGGCACCCGCCGCAGTGAGCTGGTGTGCTCCAGCTGCGAGAGTGGTTACAGGCTGCGCCGCGATGGCGTCTCAAAGACATGCGGTGAGTTGCTGGCCACAGCTGCAGCTGGGATGCACAAATACATGCACCAGTTAGTATAGCAATGCGGTTCTGCCACAGCAACGCCAGCAAGCAGCGTGCCCTCAGCAGGCAGCAAGTGTGACAGCTTGAGTCCCCCCTGCAGATGCATGTTGCGCACAACAGCAACACTTGATGCGGGCGTATGATCCTCCACTGCAACCCGTCCCTCACACACTGCTGCCGTGCACTGCTGTGCCTTGCAGACTGTGCTCCTGGCCTGGCCATGGACGCCAACAAGAACTGCCAGCCATGCACCCTGGGCAAGTACTGCCTGGGTGGTGACGCCACTGTAAACCCCACCAACGCAGAGGGTGGCTGCCCTGATGGCCTGGCCACCACCTTTGCCGGTGCCAAGAGCCAGGCTCAGTGCTTCACCAAGGCTGGTTACGGCCGCACATCCAGCAAGGGCAGCGACGGCAAGGTGTCCCTGGCCGGTGTGCTGTGCGACGTTGCCACCTACAACGTGGGCTCCAACACTGCCGGCTGCCAGAAGTGCGGTGCAGGCCTGACCACTGCCACCAACGGCTCAACCTCCGCCTCTGCATGCCGTGAGTGCCTGCGGTGCCTGTGCGTGTGCTGTTGCTTTGCCCAGTGCTGCACTTCAGTTGTGAGGGACAGCAGCATTGCTGAAGAGGGAGGCAGCGGCAGCAGCAGCAGCAGCAGCAGCCGCCATGTGCACTGTGGCCCTTGCTGAGGGATGCTGCTGTGTTTGAGCTGATCTCAACCTGTCTTGCTCAAAAGCTCACCTGCTGCTGTTGCTGCACCTGCTGCATGTTGCCGCTGCAGTGGCTCCTGCTGGCTCCTACCTGGACAAGGGCATCGGCAAGCTGTGCCAGAAGGGCACATACTCCACCAACCTGAACGCCAACGCCAACTGCGTCCCCTGCCCTGATGGCATCACCACCGCCGCTGAGGGCAGCACCACCGCTGCTGCATGCTCCCTGGCGCTCAAGGGCTACTACATTGACTCCACCAACTCCACAGTTGCCATCAAGTGCCCCCTGGACACCTACCAGGACCAGGAGGCAAATGTGACGTCCTGCACTGCCTGCCCCAACGGCTGGAAGACCAAGGAGACTGGTGCCACTGGTGTTGCCGTGTGCCTGGCCCCACCCGGCTTTGAGCTGGTTGACGGTGCCACCAACATCACTGCTTGCGCTGCTGGCTCCTACAAGGCTGACTGGAACAGGAACCCATGTGTGGCGGTGAGTTGCCTGGTTGTGGCGCTTGCAGCAGTGCACTCATGATGCCCCAGTGTGGTGCTGCCATGTGCTGCAGGCAGCAGCCATGTTACAGCAGCAGCACTCGACCTCAGCTGGTAGCTCATGCATGTTGTGATGTCTTCCTGTTGTATCAATTTGCCAACGCCACATTGCTGACCCCCCTTTGCTGCCACCTGCTGCTGTCTGCTCCTGTTTGCAGTGCGGTACTGGCCTCATCACCAAGGAGGCTGGCTCCGTGTCCAAGGATGCCTGCCTGGTGCCTGCCGGCTACGGCCTGACCTCCCTGTCCCCTATGGTGGCTGCGCCTTGTGAGAAGAACACCTACGGCGACAGCGTGGACCGTGCTGCTGTGGCCAACGCCCGTTGCACTGCTTGCCCTGCTGATATGTTCACCATGGACACCCTGGAGACCAGGACCCGCAACAGCAGCGAGTTCTACACCGCTGAGTCTGCCTGCCTGGTGAAGCCTGGATGGGGCACAACCTCCACCACCCCCCAGGAGTGCCCAGTTGGCACCTTCAACGAGGGCAAGAACCGCTCACCCTGCCACCACTGCGGCACTGGCTGGACCACTGTCGCTGCCGGCAAGACCGCTGAGAGCCAGTGCGTTGTCCAGGCTGGCTGGAAGTTGGCTGCTGATAACATCCCCGCTCCCTGCGACAAGGGCAGCTACTCCACTGGTGGAACCGAGGTTGCACCCAACGCCACCTGCACGCCCTGCGCTACTGGCTACTCAACCCAGGAGGACGAGTCTGTCAGCAATGATGAGTGTGCCGTCTGCGCACCTGGCTACGGTGGTGCTCTCTGCGCACAGTGCGACTATGGCACCTTTGCTTCTGGTGGCGCCAAGGTTGGCGATGCCTGCGCAGCTTGCGCCAGTGGCTCCACCTCCAAGAAGGGTGCCACCCAGTCCCAGCAGTGCTACTCCACCCTGATTGATGCCCGCAATGACGTGTTCAACCTGGCTGACGAGGGTGCCTGGGCCGACAACGCCGCCACCACCGGCATCGCTTGCGGTGCTGCCTGCGATGCCCTGGACACATGCGTGATGTACAAGTTTGTGGTGAACGAGGCTGGTCAGGGCACTGGCAAGTGCAGCCTGCTGTCTGAGGCAAGCAGCCCCAGCCACACTGTTGGCTTCAAGATCGGCAATGGTGATGACTACTCTGTGTGGGGCCTGACCCAGTCTGTGGGTGCTGCGCTTACCAGCCAGCCTTCCAGTGTTGCTGACGAGGCTGCCTGCAAGGATGCATGCACTGCTGCATCTGAGTGTGAGGTGTATGTGTGGAATGCTAGCGGCACCCCCAAGTGCACCCTGACCAAGTCAGAGCTGGAGGAGGCATCCATCAGCATGTTCCAGGTTGTGGGTGCCAAGCTATACTCCGACCTGCACCCTTGAACGGTGTAGCTTGGGTTACGTGGTGTAGATGCTGTATGGTGTAGCTGCACATATCTTGATGATGAGCAGGCTGCTGTGTTGTGTTTGCTGGGGTGTGCTGGGCCCTTTGCTGCAGCCCCTGTCAGGCAAACTGCCACCACTAATTGGTGTGATGCCTGTGGCTTTGCTGTTGCTGCTCAGCACGGTCTGCACTCTGTACATTTATTGTAGGTGTTGGTTGCAGCTGCTGAATTGATGTAGATAGATGGTTCAGTCTCTGATTCACCCTGCGGTGCCTTCCTGCACTGGTGGTGTTCATTTCTTGTCATTCATTCTGGTTGCATACTGGCTTATCATGAAGAAACCCACTTTGTTTCTCTTTCCTTGTGTCTTAAGCATAGCAGAAGCTCATGGTGTTCATGTGTCCACATGATTGTGTTGTCGCTGCACATCGACCTGTGCTCCTTTCTCTGCTTCTCTGTTGTGTCACTGGCGCAGCACCAGTGACACTCGCTTCCAAAGCTTGCACGCCACATATTGTGCGGCTGTGCATGCAGTTGTATGCATGCCCAGGAGTCTCTATCACATGGCCTGCACTGCCCTGCTGAGAATGCAGCGGCGGCCATGGTCAACAGCCGCTGCCAGCCTGGCCACGTGCTGTGCCAACCACAGTGGTGGTGGCACCACTGGTGATGTGCTGATGAGGCGCGGTGTCGTCAACACCAACGATTCACTGTGTAACTGCTCTCCGTGTGCTCAAACACTCTGCTTGTATGTTTGTATGTGGAAGAGTCGACGCTCTGGTTAACTCACAATAGCCTGCAGCAGTGTCGATGAGCAGCACTGACCCTGCTGCTGCTGCTGCTGCTGCTGCTGCTGCTGCTGCTGCTGCTGCTGCTGCTGCTGCTGCTGCTGCTGCTGCAGTGAGTACCGAGTACTGCACAACAAAGCTGACACAAACACCATATATTTCACATAGCAACGGTGCCCAGGCACACCATCACTGCATATACGAAAACGACAATCTCACTGTTACCACCAGTATAACCGCCAACGGATACAGCCATCCATGCGCACAGGCAGCAATATGGCAACACAGGTGACAGCACAGCACTGTGACAGCTCCATGCCGGCAGGTGGGCACAGGCAGTAGCCCCGGCATACAGCTCAGCACAGCAGCCAAATCAGAGTGTTCTTGCTCACTGCCCTGCAGTGGCATGATTGTGCAGAGCCGACAATCAACAATCAGTCTGCTGCAACGGAAATGCAACGATGATGTGGACTCCGAGTCCTGGCAGCTGTACCCCTGGTGCTTGGCAATTTCGGCTCAACAATGCAGCAAGCATGCGCCAGAGCAGCAAGTTGTGGTGCTTAGATGTGCCAGAGATCAGCGCTGCTTCTGCTGTGGTTATATGAAGCAGCAGCACTGTTTAGTTGAAGCTTCTGCTGCAGCTGCAGCATCGCCTGTTGCTTGTACTCCACGCCTGGGCAGCACTTTGCAGAACTACAAACGTTTTGACACGATGTTTCCCTTCGAAGCTGAGCAGGCCGCCCCCAAAGGTGGGCTGTGGCTCATCCCTGCTGTGCCGACTTGCACGAGTCAGCTGGTTGCTGCTGGCAGTGCAGCAGCTGTCAAGTTCACAGGATCGGCATCGGGAAGACTGCAGTTCACGGACGTGACGTGACAGGACGTGATGCGAGCAGCAAAGGACGTGATGCGAAGTTCCGCCGCACTTCACACCCCTCACTCCTTTGGCCAGTCGTGTCACACTTGCACCTGACTGCAGTCATCGCACACACGCCTACTTAAGGCTGTTTTGTTGGCACCCTCAAGCAGCCATATAGCTCCTCATCAGCTATCCTGCTTGTGATTGATAAGCTTTCCTGCGACCACCTAGCACGCATAACAGAAGCATCGGAACGTCAATTGACTGCCACCACAGCAAGAGCAACGCTTGACAAAACGACAAGTTTCTTGTTGCGAACAAACGCACTCATGGCTCGCAAGCTTCTGGCCGCAGCGGCCCTTGTGCTGCTGTGTGCTGCCTCAGCACAGGCTGCCAGGTGGAGCCTCGAGACAGATGAGCAGGGTCGCCAGCTGCTGCAGGCTGCCAAGTCCCCCAACTGTACCAGGATCGACGCCCACTGCTCCCAGTGCCGCAACCAGAGGATCCCAGGCACCCGCCGCAGTGAGCTGGTGTGCTCCAGCTGCGAGAGTGGTTACAGGCTGCGCCGCGATGGCGTCTCAAAGACATGCGGTGAGTTGCTGGCCACAGCTGCAGCTGGGATGCACAAATACATGCACCAGTTAGTATAGCAATGCGGTTCTGCCACAGCAACGCCAGCAAGCAGCGTGCCCTCAGCAGGCAGCAAGTGTGACAGCTTGAGTCCCCCCTGCAGATGCATGTTGCGCACAACAGCAACACTTGATGCGGGCGTATGATCCTCCACTGCAACCCGTCCCTCACACACTGCTGCCGTGCACTGCTGTGCCTTGCAGACTGTGCTCCTGGCCTGGCCATGGACGCCAACAAGAACTGCCAGCCATGCACCCTGGGCAAGTACTGCCTGGGTGGTGACGCCACTGTAAACCCCACCAACGCAGAGGGTGGCTGCCCTGATGGCCTGGCCACCACCTTTGCCGGTGCCAAGAGCCAGGCTCAGTGCTTCACCAAGGCTGGTTACGGCCGCACATCCAGCAAGGGCAGCGACGGCAAGGTGTCCCTGGCCGGTGTGCTGTGCGACGTTGCCACCTACAACGTGGGCTCCAACACTGCCGGCTGCCAGAAGTGCGGTGCAGGCCTGACCACTGCCACCAACGGCTCAACCTCCGCCTCTGCATGCCGTGAGTGCCTGCGGTGCCTGTGTGTGTGCTGTTGCTTTGCCCAGTGCTGCACTTCAGTTGTGAGGGACAGCAGCATTGCTGAAGAGGGAGGCAGCAGCAGCAGCAGCAGCAGCAGCAGCAGCAGCCATGTGCACTGTGGCCCTTGCTGACGGATGCTGCTGTGTTTGAGCTGATCTCAACCTGTCTTGCTCAAAAGCTCACCTGCTGCTGTTGCTGCACCTGCTGCATGTTGCCGCTGCAGTGGCCCCTGCTGGCTCCTACCTGGACAAGGGCATCGGCAAGCTGTGCCAGAAGGGCACATACTCCACCGACCTGAACGCCAACGCCAACTGCGTCCCCTGCCCTGATGGCATCACCAGCGCCGCTGAGGGCAGCACCACCGCTGCTGCATGCTCCCTGGCGCTCAAGGGCTACTACATTGACTCCGCCAACTCCACAGTTGCCATCAAGTGCCCCCTGGACACCTACCAGGACCAGGAGGCAAATGTGACGTCCTGCACTGCCTGCCCCAACGGCTGGAAGACCAAGGAGACTGGTGCCACTGGTGTTGCCGTGTGCCTGGCCCCACCCGGCTTTGAGCTGGTTGACGGTGCCACCAACATCACTGCTTGCGCTGCTGGCTCCTACAAGGCTGACTGGAACAGGAACCCATGTGTGGCGGTGAGTTGCCTGGTTGTGGCGCTTGCAGCAGTGCACTCATGATGCCCCAGTGTGGTGCTGCCATGTGCTGCAGGCAGCAGCCATGTTACAGCAGCAGCGCTCGACCTCAGCTGGTAGCTCATGCATGTTGTGATGTCTTCCTGTTGTATCGATTTGCCAACGCCACATTGCTGACCCCCCTTTGCTGCCACCTGCTGCTGTCTGCTCCTGTTTGCAGTGCGGTACTGGCCTCATCACCAAGGAGGCTGGCTCCGTGTCCAAGGATGCCTGCCTGGTGCCTGCCGGCTACGGCCTGACCTCCCTGTCCCCTATGGTGGCTGCGCCTTGTGAGAAGAACACCTACGGCGACAGCGTGGACCGTGCTGCTGTGGCCAACGCCCGTTGCACTGCTTGCCCTGCTGATATGTTCACCATGGACACCCTGGAGACCAGGACCCGCAACAGCAGCGAGTTCTACACCGCTGAGTCTGCCTGCCTGGTGAAGCCTGGATGGGGCACAACCTCCACCACCCCCCAGGAGTGCCCAGTTGGCACCTTCAACGAGGGCAAGAACCGCTCACCCTGCCACCACTGCGGCACTGGCTGGACCACTGTCGCTGCCGGCAAGACCGCTGAGAGCCAGTGCGTTGTCCAGGCTGGCTGGAAGTTGGCTGCTGATAACATCCCCGCTCCCTGCGACAAGGGCAGCTACTCCACTGGTGGAACCGAGGTTGCACCCAACGCCACCTGCACGCCCTGCGCTACTGGCTACTCAACCCAGGAGGACGAGTCTGTCAGCAATGAAGAGTGTGCCGTCTGCGCACCTGGCTACGGTGGTGCTCTCTGCGCACAGTGCGACTATGGCACCTTTGCTTCTGGTGGCGCCAAGGTTGGCGATGCCTGCGCAGCTTGCGCCAGTGGCTCCACCTCCAAGAAGGGTGCCACCCAGTCCCAGCAGTGCTACTCCACCCTGATTGATGCCCGCAATGACGTGTTCAACCTGGCTGACGAGGGTGCCTGGGCCGACAACGCCGCCACCACCGGCATCGCTTGCGGTGCTGCCTGCGATGCCCTGGACACATGCGTGATGTACAAGTTTGTGGTGAACGAGGCTGGTCAGGGCACTGGCAAGTGCAGCCTGCTGTCTGAGGCAAGCAGCCCCAGCCACACTGTTGGCTTCAAGATCGGCAATGGTGATGACTACTCTGTGTGGGGCCTGACCCAGTCTGTGGGTGCTGCGCTTGCCAGCCAGCCTTCCAGTGTTGCTGACGAGGCTGCCTGCAAGGATGCATGCACTGCTGCTTCTGAGTGTGAGGTGTATGTGTGGAATGCTAGCGGCACCCCCAAGTGCACCCTGACCAAGTCAGAGCTGGAGGAGGCATCCATCAGCATGTTCCAGGTTGTGGGTGCCAAGCTATACTCCGACCTGCACCCTTGAACGGTGTAGCTTGGGTTGCGTGGTGTAGATGCTGTATGGTGTAGCTGCACATATCTTGATGATGAGCAGGCTGCTGTGTTGTGTTTGCTGGGGTGTGCTGGGCCCTTTGCTGCAGCCCCTGTCAGGCAAACTGCCACCACTGATTGGCGTGATGCCTGTGGCTTTGCTGTTGCTGCTCAGCACGGTCTGCACTCTGTACATTTATTGTAGGTGTTGGTTGCAGCTGCTGAATTGATGTAGATAGATGGTTCAGTTTCTCATTCACCCTGCGGTGCCCTCCTGCACTGGTGGTGTTCATTTCTTGTCATTCATTCTGGTTGCATACTGGCTTATCATGAAGAAACCCACTTTGTTTCTCTTTCCTTGTGTCTTAAGCATAGCAGAAGCTCATGGTGTTCATGTGTCCACATGATTGTGTTGTCGCTGCACATCGACCTGTGCTCCTTTCTCTGCTTCTCTGTTGTGTCACTGGCGCAGCACCAGTGACACTCGCTTCCAAAGCTTGCACGCCACATATTGTGCGGCTGTATGCATGCCCAGGAGTCTCTATCACATGGCCTGCACTGCCCTGCTGAGAATGCAGCGGCGGCCATGGTCAACAGCCGCTGCCAGCCTGGCCACGTGCTGTGCCAACCACAGTGGTGGTGGCACCACTGGTGATGTGCTGATGAGGCGCGGTGTCGTCAACACCAACGATTCACTGTGTAACTGCTCTCCGTGTGCTCAAACACTCTGCTTTATGTTTGTATGTGGAAGAGTCGACGCTCTGGTTAACTCACAATAGCCTGCAGCAGTGTCGATGAGCAGCACTGACCCTGCTGCTGCTGCTGCTGCTGCTGCTGCAGTGAGTACCGAGTACTGCACAACAAAGCTGACACAAACACCATATATTTCACATAGCAACGGTGCCCAGGCACACCATCACTGCATATACGAAAACGACAATCTCACTGTTACCACCAGTATAACCGCCAACGGATACAGCCATCCATGCGCACAGGCAGCAATATGGCAACACAGGTGACAGCACAGCACTGTGACAGCTCCATGCCGGCAGGTGGGCACAGGCAGTAGCCCCGGCATACAGCTCAGCACAGCAGCCAAATCAGAGTGTTCTTGCTCATTGCCCTGCAGTGGCATGATTGTGCAGAGCCGACAATAAACAATCAGTCTGCTGCAACGGAAATGCAACGATGATGTGGACTCCGAGTCCTGGCAGCTGTACCCCTGGTGCTTGGCAATTTCGGCTCAACAATGCAGCAAGCATGCGCCAGAGCAGCAAGTTGTGGTGCTTAGATGTGCCAGAGATCAGCGCTGCTTCTGCTGTGGTTATATGAAGCAGCAGCACTGTTTAGTTGAAGCTTCTGCTGCAGCTGCAGCATCGCCTGTTGCTTGTACTCCACGCCTGGGCAGCACTTTGCAGAACTACAAACGTTTTGACACGATGTTTCCCTTCGAAGCTGAGCAGGCCGCCCCCAAACGTGGGCTGTGGCTCATCCCTGCTGTGCCGACTTGCACGAGTCAGCTGGTTGCTGCTGGCAGTGCAGCAGCTGTCAAGTTCACAGGAAAGGCATCGGGAAGACTGCAGTTCACGGACGTGACGTGACAGGACGTGATGCGAGCAGCAAAGGACGTGATGCGAAGTTCCGCCGCACTTCACACCCCTCACTCCTTTGGCCAGTCGTGTCACACTTGCACCTGACTGCAGTCATCGCACACACGCCTACTTAAGGCTGTTTTGTTGGCACCCTCAAGCAGCCATATAGCTCCTCATCAGCTATCCTGCTTGTGATTGATAAGCTTTCCTGCGACCACGTCAACCTAGCACGCATAACAGAAGCATCGGAACGTCAATTGACTGCCACCACAGCAAGAGCAACGCTTGACAAAACGACAAGTTTCTTGTTGCGAACAAACGCACTCATGGCTCGCAAGCTTCTGGCCGCAGCGGCCCTTGTGCTGCTGTGTGCTGCCTCAGCACAGGCTGCCAGGTGGAGCCTCGAGACAGATGAGCAGGGTCGCCAGCTGCTGCAGGCTGCCAAGTCCCCCAACTGTACCAGGATCGACGCCCACTGCTCCCAGTGCCGCAACCAGAGGATCCCAGGCACCCGCCGCAGTGAGCTGGTGTGCTCCAGCTGCGAGAGTGGTTACAGGCTGCGCCGCGATGGCGTCTCAAAGACATGCGGTGAGTTGCTGGCCACAGCTGCAGCTGGGATGCACAAATACATGCACCAGTTAGTATAGCAATGCTGTTCTGCCACAGCAACGCCAGCAAGCAGCGTGCCCTCAGCAGGCAGCAAGTGTGACAGCTTGAGTCCCCCCTGCAGATGCATGTTGCGCACAACAGCAACACTTGATGCGGGCGTATGATCCTCCACTGCAACCCGTCCCTCACACACTGCTGCCGTGCACTGCTGTGCCTTGCAGACTGTGCTCCTGGCCTGGCCATGGACGCCAACAAGAACTGCCAGCCATGCACCCTGGGCAAGTACTGCCTGGGTGGTGACGCCACTGTAAACCCCACCAACGCAGAGGGTGGCTGCCCTGATGGCCTGGCCACCACCTTTGCCGGTGCCAAGAGCCAGGCTCAGTGCTTCACCAAGGCTGGTTACGGCCGCACATCCAGCAAGGGCAGCGACGGCAAGGTGTCCCTGGCCGGTGTGCTGTGCGACGTTGCCACCTACAACGTGGGCTCCAACACTGCCGGCTGCCAGAAGTGCGGTGCAGGCCTGACCACTGCCACCAACGGCTCAACCTCCGCCTCTGCATGCCGTGAGTGCCTGCGGTGCCTGTGTGTGTGCTGTTGCTTTGCCCAGTGCTGCACTTCAGTTGTGAGGGACAGCAGCATTGCTGAAGAGGGAGGCAGCAGCAGCAGCAGCAGCAGCAGCAGCAGCAGCAGCAGCCATGTGCACTGTGGCCCTTGCTGACGCATGCTGCTGTGTTTGAGCTGATCTCAACCTGTCTTGCTCAAAAGCTCACCTGCTGCTGTTGCTGCACCTGCTGCATGTTGCCGCTGCAGTGGCCCCTGCTGGCTCCTACCTGGACAAGGGCATCGGCAAGCTGTGCCAGAAGGGCACATACTCCACCGACCTGAACGCCAACGCCAACTGCGTCCCCTGCCCTGATGGCATCACCAGCGCCGCTGAGGGCAGCACCACCGCTGCTGCATGCTCCCTGGCGCTCAAGGGCTACTACATTGACTCCGCCAACTCCACAGTTGCCATCAAGTGCCCCCTGGACACCTACCAGGACCAGGAGGCAAATGTGACGTCCTGCACTGCCTGCCCCAACGGCTGGAAGACCAAGGAGACTGGTGCCACTGGTGTTGCCGTGTGCCTGGCCCCACCCGGCTTTGAGCTGGTTGACGGTGCCACCAACATCACTGCTTGCGCTGCTGGCTCCTACAAGGCTGACTGGAACAGGAACCCATGTGTGGCGGTGAGTTGCCTGGTTGTGGCGCTTGCAGCAGTGCACTCATGATGCCCCAGTGTGGTGCTGCCATGTGCTGCAGGCAGCAGCCATGTTACAGCAGCAGCGCTCGACCTCAGCTGGTAGCTCATGCGTGCTGTGATGTCTTCCTGTTGTATCAATTTGCCAACGCCACATTGCTGACCCCCCTTTGCTGCCACCTGCTGCTGTCTGCTCCTGTTTGCAGTGCGGTACTGGCCTCATCACCAAGGAGGCTGGCTCCGTGTCCAAGGATGCCTGCCTGGTGCCTGCCGGCTACGGCCTGACCTCCCTGTCCCCTATGGTGGCTGCGCCTTGTGAGAAGAACACCTACGGCGACAGCGTGGACCGTGCTGCTGTGGCCAACGCCCGTTGCACTGCTTGCCCTGCTGATATGTTCACCATGGACACCCTGGAGACCAGGACCCGCAACAGCAGCGAGTTCTACACCGCTGAGTCTGCCTGCCTGGTGAAGCCTGGATGGGGCACAACCTCCACCACCCCCCAGGAGTGCCCAGTTGGCACCTTCAACGAGGGCAAGAACCGCTCACCCTGCCACCACTGCGGCACTGGCTGGACCACTGTCGCTGCCGGCAAGACCGCTGAGAGCCAGTGCGTTGTCCAGGCTGGCTGGAAGTTGGCTGCTGATAACATCCCCGCTCCCTGCGACAAGGGCAGCTACTCCACTGGTGGAACCGAGGTTGCACCCAACGCCACCTGCACGCCCTGCGCTACTGGCTACTCAACCCAGGAGGACGAGTCTGTCAGCAATGATGAGTGTGCCGTCTGCGCACCTGGCTACGGTGGTGCTCTCTGCGCACAGTGCGACTATGGCACCTTTGCTTCTGGTGGCGCCAAGGTTGGCGATGCCTGCGCAGCTTGCGCCAGTGGCTCCACCTCCAAGAAGGGTGCCACCCAGTCCCAGCAGTGCTACTCCACCCTGATTGATGCCCGCAATGACGTGTTCAACCTGGCTGACGAGGGTGCCTGGGCCGACAACGCCGCCACCACCGGCATCGCTTGCGGTGCTGCCTGCGATGCCCTGGACACATGCGTGATGTACAAGTTTGTGGTGAACGAGGCTGGTCAGGGCACTGGCAAGTGCAGCCTGCTGTCTGAGGCAAGCAGCCCCAGCCACACTGTTGGCTTCAAGATCGGCAATGGTGATGACTACTCTGTGTGGGGCCTGACCCAGTCTGTGGGTGCTGCGCTTGCCAGCCAGCCTTCCAGTGTTGCTGACGAGGCTGCCTGCAAGGATGCATGCACTGCTGCATCTGAGTGTGAGGTGTATGTGTGGAATGCTAGCGGCACCCCCAAGTGCACCCTGACCAAGTCAGAGCTGGAGGAGGCATCCATCAGCATGTTCCAGGTTGTGGGTGCCAAGCTATACTCCGACCTGCACCCTTGAACGGTGTAGCTTGGGTTGCGTGGTGTAGATGCTGTATGGTGTAGCTGCACATATCTTGATGATGAGCAGGCTGCTGTGTTGTGTTTGCTGGGGTGTGCTGGGCCCTTTGCTGCAGCCCCTGTCAGGCAAACTGCCACCACTGATTGGCGTGACGCCTGTGGCTTTGCTGTTGCTGCTCAGCACGGTCTGCACTCTGTACATTCTTTGTAGGTGTTGGTTGCAGCTGCTGAATTGCTGTAGATAGATGGTTCAGTCTCTCATTCACCCTGCGGTGCCCTCCTGCACTGGTGGTGTTCATTTCTTGTCATTCATTCTGGTTGCATACTGGCTTATCATGAAGAAACCCACTTTGTTTCTCTTTCCTTGTGTCTTAAGCATAGCAGAAGCTCATGGTGTTCATGTGTCCACATGATTGTGTTGTCGCTGCACATCGACCTGTGCTCCTTTCTCTGCTTCTCTGTTGTGTCACTGGCGCAGCACCAGTGACACTCGCTTCCAAAGCTTGCACGCCACATATTGTGCGGCTGTATGCATGCCCAGGAGTCTCTATCACATGGCCTGCACTGCCCTGCTGAGAATGCAGCGGCGGCCATGGTCAACAGCCGCTGCCAGCCTGGCCACGTGCTGTGCCAACCACAGTGGTGGTGGCACCACTGGTGATGTGCTGATGAGGCGCGGTGTCGTCAACACCAACGATTCACTGTGTAACTGCTCTCCGTGTGCTCAAACACTCTGCTTTATGTTTGTATGTGGAAGAGTCGACGCTCTGGTTAACTCACAATAGCCTGCAGCAGTGTCGATGAGCAGCACTGACCCTGCTGCTGCTGCTGCTGCTGCTGCTGCTGCTGCAGTGAGTACCGAGTACTGCACAACAAAGCTGACACAAACACCATATATTTCACATAGCAACGGTGCCCAGGCACACCATCACTGCATATACGAAAACGACAATCTCACTGTTACCACCAGTATAACCGCCAACGGATACAGCCATCCATGCGCACAGGCAGCAATATGGCAACACAGGTGACAGCACAGCACTGTGACAGCTCCATGCCGGCAGGTGGGCACAGGCAGTAGCCCCGGCATACAGCTCAGCACAGCAGCCAAATCAGAGTGTTCTTGCTCACTGCCCTGCAGTGGCATGATTGTGCAGAGCCGACAATCAACAATCAGTCTGCTGCAACGGAAATGCAACGATGATGTGGACTCCGAGTCCTGGCAGCTGTACCCCTGGTGCTTGGCAATTTCGGCTCAACAATGCAGCAAGCATGCGCCAGAGCAGCAAGTTGTGGTGCTTAGATGTGCCAGAGATCAGCGCTGCTTCTGCTGTGGTTATATGAAGCAGCAGCACTGTTTAGTTGAAGCTTCTGCTGCAGCTGCAGCATCGCCTGTTGCTTGTACTCCACGCCTGGGCAGCACTTTGCAGAGCTACAAACGTTTTGACACGATGTTTCCCTTCGAAGCTGAGCAGGCCGCCCCCAAACGTGGGCTGTGGCTCATCCCTGCTGTGCCGACTTGCACGAGTCAGCTGGTTGCTGCTGGCAGTGCAGCAGCTGTCAAGTTCACAGGAAAGGCATCGGGAAGACTGCAGTTCACGGACGTGACGTGACAGGACGTGATGCGAGCAGCAAAGGACGTGATGCGAAGTTCCGCTGCACTTCACACCCCTCACTCCTTTGGCCAGTCGTGTCACACTTGCACCTGACTGCAGTCATCGCACACACGCCTACTTAAGGCTGTTTTGTTGGCACCCTCAAGCAGCCATATAGCTCCTCATCAGCTATCCTGCTTGTGATTGATAAGCTTTCCTGCGACCACGTCAACCTAGCACGCATAACAGAAGCATCGGAACGTCAATTGACTGCCACCACAGCAAGAGCAACGCTTGACAAAACGACAAGTTTCTTGTTGCGAACAAACGCACTCATGGCTCGCAAGCTTCTGGCCGCAGCGGCCCTTGTGCTGCTGTGTGCTGCCTCAGCACAGGCTGCCAGGTGGAGCCTCGAGACAGATGAGCAGGGTCGCCAGCTGCTGCAGGCTGCCAAGTCCCCCAACTGTACCAGGATCGACGCCCACTGCTCCCAGTGCCGCAACCAGAGGATCCCAGGCACCCGCCGCAGTGAGCTGGTGTGCTCCAGCTGCGAGAGTGGTTACAGGCTGCGCCGCGATGGCGTCTCAAAGACATGCGGTGAGTTGCTGGCCACAGCTGCAGCTGGGATGCACAAATACATGCACCAGTTAGTATAGCAATGCGGTTCTGCCACAGCAACGCCAGCAAGCAGCGTGCCCTCAGCAGGCAGCAAGTGTGACAGCTTGAGTCCCCCCTGCAGATGCATGTTGCGCACAACAGCAACACTTGATGCGGGCGTATGATCCTCCACTGCAACCCGTCCCTCACACACTGCTGCCGTGCACTGCTGTGCCTTGCAGACTGTGCTCCTGGCCTGGCCATGGACGCCAACAAGAACTGCCAGCCATGCACCCTGGGCAAGTACTGCCTGGGTGGTGACGCCACTGTAAACCCCACCAACGCAGAGGGTGGCTGCCCTGATGGCCTGGCCACCACCTTTGCCGGTGCCAAGAGCCAGGCTCAGTGCTTCACCAAGGCTGGTTACGGCCGCACATCCAGCAAGGGCAGCGACGGCAAGGTGTCCCTGGCCGGTGTGCTGTGCGACGTTGCCACCTACAACGTGGGCTCCAACACTGCCGGCTGCCAGAAGTGCGGTGCAGGCCTGACCACTGCCACCAACGGCTCAACCTCCGCCTCTGCATGCCGTGAGTGCCTGCGGTGCCTGTGTGTGTGCTGTTGCTTTGCCCAGTGCTGCACTTCAGTTGTGAGGGACAGCAGCATTGCTGAAGAGGGAGGCAGCAGCAGCAGCAGCAGCAGCAGCAGCAGCCATGTGCACTGTGGCCCTTGCTGACGGATGCTGCTGTGTTTGAGCTGATCTCAACCTGTCTTGCTCAAAAGCTCACCTGCTGCTGTTGCTGCACCTGCTGCATGTTGCCGCTGCAGTGGCCCCTGCTGGCTCCTACCTGGACAAGGGCATCGGCAAGCTGTGCCAGAAGGGCACATACTCCACCGACCTGAACGCCAACGCCAACTGCGTCCCCTGCCCTGATGGCATCACCAGCGCCGCTGAGGGCAGCACCACCGCTGCTGCATGCTCCCTGGCGCTCAAGGGCTACTACATTGACTCCGCCAACTCCACAGTTGCCATCAAGTGCCCCCTGGACACCTACCAGGACCAGGAGGCAAATGTGACGTCCTGCACTGCCTGCCCCAACGGCTGGAAGACCAAGGAGACTGGTGCCACTGGTGTTGCCGTGTGCCTGGCCCCACCCGGCTTTGAGCTGGTTGACGGTGCCACCAACATCACTGCTTGCGCTGCTGGCTCCTACAAGGCTGACTGGAACAGGAACCCATGTGTGGCGGTGAGTTGCCTGGTTGTGGCGCTTGCAGCAGTGCACTCATGATGCCCCAGTGTGGTGCTGCCATGTGCTGCAGGCAGCAGCCATGTTACAGCAGCAGCGCTCGACCTCAGCTGGTAGCTCATGCATGTTGTGATGTCTTCCTGTTGTATCGATTTGCCAACGCCACATTGCTGACCCCCCTTTGCTGCCACCTGCTGCTGTCTGCTCCTGTTTGCAGTGCGGTACTGGCCTCATCACCAAGGAGGCTGGCTCCGTGTCCAAGGATGCCTGCCTGGTGCCTGCCGGCTACGGCCTGACCTCCCTGTCCCCTATGGTGGCTGCGCCTTGTGAGAAGAACACCTACGGCGACAGCGTGGACCGTGCTGCTGTGGCCAACGCCCGTTGCACTGCTTGCCCTGCTGATATGTTCACCATGGACACCCTGGAGACCAGGACCCGCAACAGCAGCGAGTTCTACACCGCTGAGTCTGCCTGCCTGGTGAAGCCTGGATGGGGCACAACCTCCACCACCCCCCAGGAGTGCCCAGTTGGCACCTTCAACGAGGGCAAGAACCGCTCACCCTGCCACCACTGCGGCACTGGCTGGACCACTGTCGCTGCCGGCAAGACCGCTGAGAGCCAGTGCGTTGTCCAGGCTGGCTGGAAGTTGGCTGCTGATAACATCCCCGCTCCCTGCGACAAGGGCAGCTACTCCACTGGTGGAACCGAGGTTGCACCCAACGCCACCTGCACGCCCTGCGCTACTGGCTACTCAACCCAGGAGGACGAGTCTGTCAGCAATGAAGAGTGTGCCGTCTGCGCACCTGGCTACGGTGGTGCTCTCTGCGCACAGTGCGACTATGGCACCTTTGCTTCTGGTGGCGCCAAGGTTGGCGATGCCTGCGCAGCTTGCGCCAGTGGCTCCACCTCCAAGAAGGGTGCCACCCAGTCCCAGCAGTGCTACTCCACCCTGATTGATGCCCGCAATGACGTGTTCAACCTGGCTGACGAGGGTGCCTGGGCCGACAACGCCGCCACCACCGGCATCGCTTGCGGTGCTGCCTGCGATGCCCTGGACACATGCGTGATGTACAAGTTTGTGGTGAACGAGGCTGGTCAGGGCACTGGCAAGTGCAGCCTGCTGTCTGAGGCAAGCAGCCCCAGCCACACTGTTGGCTTCAAGATCGGCAATGGTGATGACTACTCTGTGTGGGGCCTGACCCAGTCTGTGGGTGCTGCGCTTGCCAGCCAGCCTTCCAGTGTTGCTGACGAGGCTGCCTGCAAGGATGCATGCACTGCTGCTTCTGAGTGTGAGGTGTATGTGTGGAATGCTAGCGGCACCCCCAAGTGCACCCTGACCAAGTCAGAGCTGGAGGAGGCATCCATCAGCATGTTCCAGGTTGTGGGTGCCAAGCTATACTCCGACCTGCACCCTTGAACGGTGTAGCTTGGGTTGCGTGGTGTAGATGCTGTATGGTGTAGCTGCACATATCTTGATGATGAGCAGGCTGCTGTGTTGTGTTTGCTGGGGTGTGCTGGGCCCTTTGCTGCAGCCCCTGTCAGGCAAACTGCCACCACTGATTGGCGTGATGCCTGTGGCTTTGCTGTTGCTGCTCAGCACGGTCTGCACTCTGTACATTCTTTGTAGGTGTTGGTTGCAGCTGCTGAATTGCTGTAGATAGATGGTTCAGTCTCTCATTCACCCTGCGGTGCCCTCCTGCACTGGTGGTGTTCATTTCTTGTCATTCATTCTGGTTGCATACTGGCTTATCATGAAGAAACCCACTTTGTTTCTCTTTCCTTGTGTCTTAAGCATAGCAGAAGCTCATGGTGTTCATGTGTCCACATGATTGTGTTGTCGCTGCACATCGACCTGTGCTCCTTTCTCTGCTTCTCTGTTGTGTCACTGGCGCAGCACCAGTGACACTCGCTCCAAAGCTTGCACGCCACATATTGTGCGGCTGTGCATGCAGCTGTATGCATGCCCAGGAGTCTCTATCACATGGCCTGCACTGCCCTGCTGAGAATGCAGCGGCGGCCATGGTCAACAGCCGCTGCCAGCCTGGCCACGTGCTGTGCCAACCACAGTGGTGGTGGCACCACTGGTGATGTGCTGATGAGGCACGGTGTCGTCAACACCAACAATTCACTGTGTAACTGCTCTCCGTGTGCTCAAACACTCTGCTTGTATGTTTGCATGTGGAAGAGTCGACGCTGCAGTTACATCGCCAGAAAATTACCAGGTTAAACGCGCTGCTACTCTCTACGCATACGCTACCACATCAAGGTCGCCTGTACGTGCACGAGTCGCTGTTCCCTTGTTGACAACAGCTTGCAAGCTTACAGTTGTGGTGCGGTCACATAGCAGCACCTTGCTGCTGCTGATGCTGCTGATGCTGCTGCACTAATGACAACTGCTGCTAGCAACAGTACAACAGCATGAGCCAGCTGACAAAATTGCAACAGTACCACACTGCTGTGGCACTGCCCAGCCACACAGCTGCAACACGTGGCCTGTTCAATGAGTGACAGGCCCATTATTCCCGTATGGATGCATCTGATGGCCATTGAGAGCGCAGCACGGGCATGCTGTCCGTCACCATATAACAGGAAACAGCAGCGCATGTGCTGCCGCAGCTGCTGCAAGCTGTCTGCCCGCCTTGCGCCTGCACACCGCCCGCCCTGCATATGCCTGAAAGCACAGCCTCGCAAATGTGTGCGGGTGCGTGCAAAGCATTGGACGCGGCCCACTGCTGCAGCAACCTCAAGGCTGCGCCTGTGCAGCACAAGCCTCAAGCTGTGCACGCAACAATGCCAGCTCTGCCTGTGCTGCTGCTAGCTGCTGCTGCAAGCCATTTGCACACGCCTCTGCAGACTCCAGCTGCTGCTGCAGCTGGTCTGCACACTCGTCGGATGCTACCGACTGCGTGTGTGCTGCTGCGAGCTGCTGCTGCAGCTCAACTGCATGCGCCTGCTGCTGCTGAGCTTCTGCATTTGCACGCTGCCAAATGCAAGCAAAGTGCAGACGCATCAGCACCCACCTCCTGCTCAAGCTCCAGGCACCCTGCCCATTCCTCCATCGCCACGTGCGTGCTGATGTCGCACCGCCCCACCAGCAGCTGCGTCAGCTGCCTGAACGCTGTCAGGGCAAACAAGCCCTCGTCAGTTACCCATGCACAGAACAGCTCTAGCCGCCGTAGCTGCGTCAGCTGCACAAACACGCTGCATGCTGCAGCATCGTCCACAGCTTTGCCGCCAATGCACAGGTCGCTCAGCGCTGTCAGCTGCAGCAGCGGGCTCAGCTCCAGCCCTGGCAGCAGCAGGCCAGCAATGCTGAGCCGCTCCAGGCCAGGGCAGCAGCTGACCAGCCTGTCAAGATCGCTGCTGGTGACAACCTCGGGATCACCCATGCCGCCTTCTCCCACTGCACCACCACCACCAAAGCACTCGCAGCCATCCAGCGCTTGAACATACCCGGCATAGTTGTCAACAGCATGGCCCGTCTGCCAAATAACTTCAGGCACACCCAGCACCAGCTACTTCAGCTGCGGCAGCTGCCGCCCAGAAGCAAACATGTGCCGGCCACAGCTGGGCTGCAGCAGCGGCACAGTAGCATTGATCCCCCAAGAAAACTCAAGGAAAGTCAGCTGCGGCGACGGCGGCAGCAGCGTGCTGTACATCGCCGTATCATCCACAGGCAGCAGCTCCATCACGTTAACCTGTGTGCTGCTCACACACAGGTGCTCCAGGCAAGACAGCCTAGAAAATGCACTCAACAGGCCTGGCAAGGCGTACTCATAGAGTGCCCCACTCAGGCACAGCACACGCAGCTGCTGCAGGTTGCTGCAGATGTCAGCGCACAGGCCCCCACCATCCCCTACCGCATGAATCTCCAAGTGCTGCAGCGCTGTCAGCGCAGCCAGGGCTGGGCAGTTCCTGCTGCTGAGCTCCAGCCCTCCACCCCAGCCAAAGCTCAGCCGGGTGAGGATCTGGGGCAGCCCTTGCAGCGTACCTGCTGCCACCCACACGTAAGTGCTTGTGAGGGTGAGGTCGCGCAGCTGCTGCAAGGCTGCAAAGGGGTGATTGTGCGCTGCTTCCAGGGGCAGCAGGTCGATGCAGATGTGCAGCTGCGTCAGCTGCGTGGCAGCTGACAGGCAGCGCTGTACGCAGCGCTGTGCCTCTGTTGCGCTGCCTTCCGGCTGCTGCCAGTCGGGGTCCTGGCCCGCAAAATGTAGGTCAGTGATGTACTCCAAGTGCAGCTGGCGCAGCTGTGTCAGGCATGACAAGCTGGCAAACCCGACGCCCGCTGCACACTTCAGGCCCCTGAGCTTCAGTGCGGTGAGGCTGGTTAGGCAGGACAGTGACGGCTGAATGATGCCGCCAGTAGTGCCATGCTGCTGCTGCTGCTGCTGCTGCTGCTGTTGCGGCAGCTGCTCACACAGCATGATCCTGCTGCCGCCGCTGCTGCTGCTGTCTCCTACCTGTGCCTGCACAGTGCACCCTGCAAGCGGCAGTAGCTGCAGCTGGCGCAGCTGTGTAAGAGGCAGCTTGAGCAGCGGAGCCCCGGTTGTGAAACAAGCAGTGTTGGCGATCTGAACTGTGAGCTGGTCTACTGCTGCTGCATGCGAACACAGCCACTGCCCTACGCTGTCCACCCTCTGCAGGATGCTGGCGGGTCCATAAGCGCCGCAGCCAGTCACAGCAACCTCAGTTGTGACAGCAGCTGCTGCTGCGCGCCAGGCTCTGCACACCAGGCTGCAGCTGCCTAGGCGCTGCTGTAGGTCCACATGGCGCAGCACATGGAGCAGCAGCTCCCCTGGCAACATGGGCACAGAAGTGTCTGACATCACAGCCACCTGCAGCGTCTGCATACAGGCAGCAGGCAAGGTCGCAGGTTGTTGGGTGGGCATAGCAAGCAGCATGGTGTCCAGTGCAGTAGCAGCAGGAGCATGCACCTCGCTGAGTTCAAGAGTCTATGGGTAGCAGCTTGGCGCCTGTCTGGTCATTCACGCGCTCACCGTACTGTGCATAGAATGGAAATCAAGATCAAAAGGCTGGTGCTGGCCGCACAACTCAGGTGCCGACGCCAGAGGCGAGTTCAGGCAGAGACGAACAACCACCTCCCTACGACAGTAGCTGAGCTTGCTGACGGTGCCAACAACGGTGACACAGCAAGCGAATCATTTACATTGTATCCTATGGAACGGGCAGGTCTGTACCTGACTCCCAGACACCATCTACTACTAGAAAAAAATACGGTCCGTCAGTCAGTCAGTCAGTCAGTCAGTCAGTCAGTCAGAAGCCTGGCTTAGGACCTGGCCCTTGAACCCCAGGGCGATTCGAAAACGTGCAGAGGACGCAAACGAGGGCTCGATAGCAACAGATAAAAGTCAGTGTAGACATGTGAAGTCGTTTCGAAGCCGTGGGCTGGGTGCAGCGGTGTTCTGTTGCGGGGTGCTACTGCAAAACATCACGGGCTACAGCAGGAACAGCAGGCAGTGAAGCAACGATATTTGGGAAGCGATTGCGTGAGAATATTACTTTCAGCGAAAGGCGAACGGGATAGGGATGATCATGGGTGGCTGCTAAGATTGCAGGTGTTGCAGTTGCTGCCTTGAGGACAGCACCAGCAAGCACGGGTGCCTCCCATCATTACTAGATAGGAGTGACGTAGTCACGGGAGACTGCTAGTGTTTGCAAATATGACTGTTCTGTCCGGGTACATGCACCCCGACAGAACCCTGCAGGGCTTGAGGTTCATCTAGATTGCAGGCCGCGGCCAGCCAATGCGTTTGGCAGCTTCAACTTGTGGTGTTGTACATTTTGAAGGACTTTTAGAGATTGCCAATCCACAGCGAGCACTGAAGCGGCGCTGCAGGAATCAGGCCAGTCTGACTGGCAGACTGGAAGTACCTACCAAACAGAGTAAGGAATTGCGGGGAAGACACTGCATTCTGCAACAGCTGCATGCAACATTTTCCCATTTTCTACCACACAGCAAACGTGCACGAGGTCGGTCCTACGAGCTTAACCAAATAGAGTTAGGGCCCGTAACCGGGTTCACATTGCAATCAGATGCGCGCCATCACGCCAAGAGCAAACTAGCTCTGCAATGCCTGCGCAGTTGTTTTACAGGCTCTTAAGCCAGCACTGCTGGCAGTGATACGTGCTGGTGTTTGCAACCTTCTCAGAAGTTCTGGCACTGACATGTTGACGTGATGGTGATGGTGATGATGGCACTAACATGTTACTTCCTGAGATGCACAGCACTTCAGTTGCCAGTCAAACTGTGTCCCCGCTCGAGGTAAACAAAAGTCCAGGCACGTTCCACGGCGCAGGCGCAAACTCATCACAAGCACCAGGATGGCGCTGGCGCAAGCCGCGCACCGACATTGAGCCATCTGTCCATCTATGTGATACACCTGGTGATGGGCCAACACACACATAGCATTAAGCTGCGCTGCCAGCAGCAACACAAGCAGAAAGCGCCCGGTCAAGCCCCAGGTTGTCAAGCAGTTGGCTGTTAGCTGCTGCACCATCACATCGCAGCAGTGGCAAACATCGCAGCACGCCAAAGCAAGCAAGAGGTAGCATCCTGTCTGCCTCAGGCATCAAAATTGCATGCAACGTAACCACACGCCACCCACACAGGTTTACTCAGAGTACACGCATGAAAGCACACATCCGGTACAAGGCTAGGGTGCACATGCGCACAGTTGCCCAATCACATACAGGCAGCAGTGGAACTGCCGCCAAAGCTCTTGCTGTCCACAACCACAGCCGTGCCAAGTGCACGGTCAGTGCAAGGCTTGCATAGTTAGCTGCAGTCTTGCATCCTCAAAACCGCAGATGCCGGCGGCAGCAACGGCGCTGTCCACCTGATGCGCAGGTGCATGCCATGCCAGTCAACTGCCACAGTTCAAGTATTCAGTTATTCGCCAGTCTGTTCTCGTCTAAATCTGCACAGCAGGCATTGTGCAGATAGAATCAAGACCCCAAAAACTCCCAGCCACTCCCACCACCTACTCTGCCCTGCCTTAGAAGGCACTGCTGTACAGCAACAGGCATGCACAGGTGATTGCGGTGGGCAGTGACGGGGAAACCACCACTCCTTGTGTACATTTGCTCAGCTCAGGCTGCTGATGCAAGCGCTTCAACTACCACTCCACTTGCAGGACTTCCGCCTCTGCCCACTCATTAGCCCTGAAAGCACCGCCGTGCGTCCTCGCTCAACCAGCAACTGATGTGCTGCATCCACTGCTACACGAAAGGGTCCAGCCATAGTTTCAGCCGGTGCCTACATACCCTAGCCCTGGAGCCAGGAGCAGCAGCACCAGCAGCAGCAGCCCCATAGACAACACCAAACCGACCACCCTCAATCGCCTTGACATCATCTCAAGTGCATGAGTTTTCACTGTGTCATGGACATGCAGGAGCTCAGAGCTTAAAGGTATGCAGCTGAAATTAAGCACAACTCCACTCGCCTCTGACTGCTCAGGCAGCCACCTGCTCTGCTCTGGTAATCTGCTCTGGCCAACTCCACTCATGGCTGCTCAGCTACATACAGTTCTGCTGCACACACAGAGTGGAATGGTACAGCACACCGCTCCACCCCTTAGCACTGGCTCTCCTCACGTCTGCTGCATTCTTCCCACTTTGAACCAACTTTGCTGCCAGCAGAGCTCGCGCACACGCCAGCAATAAGTGTCAAGCCCACCCAGCTCTGTTCTGCTGCTCGCCCCAGCTGGCACAGCTCCAAGCGCTCAGTTCTGCTGGCCGTCATCGCTGGCGGTGTGCTTTATGATGAGCTCGCGCAGCTTGTCCACCTTGGCACCTGTCATGTCTGCCACCTTCTGCCCACCCTTGTACAGGTGGAAGGTGGGCGCAACCTGCAGCAGCAGCAGCAGCAGTTGGAAGGACGTCAGGAGCAGCGTCGACAGCACTAACAGAAGCAGCAGTAGTTGAAGCTGCGCTGTAGCAGAGGCATATGTGCGTTGCTGCTGCCATCTGCAGGCTGCCATTACGCCGACATGCCGCGACAGCCCCTAGTCACAAATTCACTAGCAGCCGCCAGCTTGCAGGAAACGCGCTTCGTGCTTGCAGGAAACCGCCTGGCCGCCTCAACCGCACCTTGATGCCCAGCGCCTTGGCCAGCTCCTTGTTGTTCTGGTTGCAGTTGAACTTCACGATGACTGCTGCAGGGGCAAGCTCCGCAGACAGCGTCACCAGCTGGGGGTAGATCAGCTTGCAGGGGCCACACCACTGCAATGAAGAAAAGAGCACGTAGCATCCATGTTGCAGATCAGTCGGGTTCAATGCATGCCAAGACAGGAACGGCTAGTGCTTCACAAGTGTGCCGGACTCTGAGAGAAAACAGCCGTGCCAACAGCGAAGGCAGCTGCGCACTGCGGCACACAGGAGGTGCAGTTTACCTGGTGTTTCAAGCAGCGCTGTAAAGCATACTGTGGACTCTGCACTGCACCAGCTGCAGGCCAGCTGCCGTCAAGGGAAGCCACTGATGTCAGTGAAGAAGTCCACCACCACCAGCTTGTCACCACCCCGCTCCACCCAACCACCCACACATGCTGCATGCGACATGTATGCACATCAAAACCTGCCCAGCAGCTATGCGGCATGTAGCTCACGTCGGTAAAGAAGTCCACCACCACCAGCTTGTCACCCGCGGCATCAATGAAGGGCTGGAAGCTGTCCTTGTCCAGCTCCTGCAGCCCTGCAGCATCACTGCTGGCCACAGGGCTGGACACGGCAGCAGCGGCGCCAGCAGAGGCGCCATCTGCAGCAGCGGCAGCAGGGGCGAGCCGCAGGCATAGTTTGCGTAAGTTAGCGCCAGAATTGGGATTGGGGCGTATGTTTGAAGAGTAAGACTAATGGGGGCAAGTTGAGGGCGTGGTTGCATGCTGGCGGTTTCCTTGCAGAGTGGGGTACTGCCCCTGATGTTGGTACATGTGAAAGACCATCTGCAGTGTGCAGCAACTGAACGCATGTACTCGGATGCTGCGCCTGTGCGTTGTGTGAGGGTTGCTGCATACAATGCAACTGCCACATGCCTGCTTTTGCCAGTTACAGACAGCAGAGACAGCACAGCAGGTGGCCACACCAGCACCGCTACAGTGCCCGCGTACCTGCGACTGCTGCAGCCCTCACACGCTGACCGATCGCCTGTGCATGGCTCAGCCTAGGCACCAGCAGCGTCTGGGCCTGCTGCTGCACATTGCTTAGGGGAAGAGGCCTGATAGGGGCCCTCACGAGAGGGGTAGCCTGGCCCGCGGCGCAAGCAGCGTTGGCAGTGATTCTCTTTGAGGACAACATCGCTGCACGCTCGTAAGGCAAACGTGATGGTAGCGAGTTTGATGCCTATGAATCGGCAATTCGCGCTCAACACACTCGGCGAGGCAGAGCAACCGGTGGAAACAGAATTTGTGTTGTCTTGCTGAATCTGTGCACTACGCGTCATCACCAGCTGAAGCTAACGTAGCTGGGATCTTTGTAACAAAGTTGTTAAGCGACCCAGTAAGCAGCTGTTCACCAGCTATGCGAATTGAGAAATTTTTTTTTGTTGAAAAAGAGGATTCAAGACTCCACCTGCGTAAGAGCTCGTAACCAGGGTGCCCTCAGGGCACTGCTCTGTCAAGCCCCCCAGTATACTACACGCAAGCAATTGAACAGAGCATGACCCCGGCGGAACAGGAATCTGACTTTGTAATTTCACAAATTTCGCCGACATGATTTTGGCAGTGGTCAGGCAACACCACCTCCAAAGCACCATGCCCATTATGCAATCAGCACACACCTGCCAAGGGTGACACGCAGACCACTACGTGACGCGTTGCCCTGACTCAATCTGCAATTCCTCCTGGTTCAAACCACATAACAGAACAGGTCCAAAACGCCGGCGACCCGCCCAGCACACCGTACCATTCAAAGCATACTGCTCATGCATTGTTGATCCTTGTAATCGTATTGCCAGCATGATGTACATCTGCCACAGATGGCAGTCAAACATGGTCGAACACCGTCACCACCATCAGCAGCGTCTAACTACTGCCAGGCAGAATGCCCTGCCGCTTCACAGGCGCCCCTGAAAGGTACACCTCACTCAGCGGCCCCCTGCCCCTCGCTGCTGCTGCTGCCTGAGCCCTTGCATCCTCTTCAAGCACCCGCCTCCACTTAGCAGCCTCGTCAGCAGACAGCTCATGCTCCAAGTCATCCAAGCTGCTGATCACTGTCGCGCCAGCCGCACCCCCGCCCCTACTGCGGTTGCCGCCAGCCGCCAGCCCACCACCCAGCCCACCAGGCGGCGCGCCCAGCAGCCCACCAAGCAACTGGCCCAGCCCACCGCCGCCGCCAGCGCCGCCGCCACCCAACATCGACGATGCAATGCTGTTCATAATCGGCTGCATTGCTGGGTCACTCGCCATCTGCCCAGCCATCTGCAGCAGCCCACCCATGCCGCCACCAGCACCGCCAGCACCGCCGCCACCACCCAACATCCCACCCACCATCTGCATTAGGCCGCTCAAATCTCCTGCACCGCCAGCACCACCACCAGCTGGCCCTCCCGCTGCTGCTGCAGCGCGCTGCCCCATGCTGGCAGTGCTGGCTGCTGTAGGGGCTCCACCGCCAGGCGCGGCCCCGCCAAACATGCCACCCATCATCTGCATCAGTGCAGCCATGTCTGGCTGCTGCTGCTGCTGCTGCTGCTGCGCTGTGCTGCCAGGGCTGCCCATCTCCCCTGAACTCAACTCAGACAGCGCTGATAGGTCCGCCAGGGGCTGTGCGCTTGCCCTGCCTGCCTCGGACGGCCTGCAGGAAACAACACACATGGAGCAGAACAGCGACGGCGGTTGCTGAAAGTCAGTTGCTTTGCAGCGATTGCACGCACCACCGACAGAGCAGCACGTACGCATGCTGGTGTCAAGCAGATCACACGACAAGCTCGGCTGCGATTGGCTGTAGCACGGGTTCTGCACTTGGCCGTGGCAAGGGTGTGCGCACCAAAAACGCGCCAGCACTGTCGTAAGCTCCAACATGAAACAAACCACTTAGCACAAACAAAGCTGCGGGGCGCCGCTGTCTCACCTGAGGGGAGCAGGCGTGGGTTTGCGTGAAAGGTTGCGGGCAGCGCCGCTGCTGCTACCGTCACCATCACCACCCTCAGCCTGCGCTGCACCACTGCCAGCAAACGGCGACGATGCGCCACCTGCTGCTGCTGCAGCAGCAGAGGAAGATGCTCCGGCACCAGCAGCAGCAGGCGCTTTGCGCTTAGCTGGCAGGGCACCTGCCTTCAGTCCCATGCCTAGGCCCCTGGGCTGGCTGCTGCTGCCACCAGCAGCAGGAGGAATGCCACCACCACTGCTGCTGGGTGCTGCTGCTGCTGGTGCTGCTGCCGGAGGGCTGGCAGCAGCAGCAGGAGCAGCAGCAGCTGCTGCCGCAGCCGCGTGTGCGTCTGCTGCGGCAGCTGCTGCTTGCGCGGCTTGTGCTGCCTGTGCTGCAGCAGCAGCTGCTGCAGTGCCGCTCGCTGCTGCGCGTGCAGCCGCTCCGATCACATCCCCAATTGGCTGCAGGTCCAGGTTGAGGTTTGGCAGCAGCACCTGCTGCACTGCATTTGCAATATCAAGCGCATTGGCCTCCCTGCCGGCCTGCTGCTCCACCTGCCGCAGCCTCTGCTCAATGCTTCTCACACTGCCATTGATAGCTCCCTGCACAGCCTCGAGCACGCGCCCTACTGTTGCTGACACATGACCGCCTGCTGCTGCTGTTGCTGCTGCTGTCGCTGCCTCAAATTGCCCGCTGGCCACATGCTGGCGGCCGCCACGCACAGCAGCAGCTACCTCTGAGGACACTTGCTGGATGACAGGAGCCAAGGATGAGCTGAGTGCAGCAGCAACCATCTCTGCAACTTGCTGGCCGCTGGGGCCCCGCTGCTGCTGCTCGCTGCCGGCTGCACCAGTGCTACCTGCAGCATCAGAACAGGCAAGTTATCACGGCTTGGTGAGCAGTAACAGCAGGACCAGGCATGTTGTTCACGTCAAGTGCACCTCATAATACAACCCAGCGTTATGCAGCACATGCGCGAACTGTACTTGAACGACTGATGTGGGACACAAGAAGATGAGCAGTGCTGACACAGCGCACAACACAATCAACTGCATAACGTGCACAGTGCACAACCTCAGCCCAAAACCTCCAGCCAGTGGTATTTACAACGAAAACACAATGTGCGAATAGCAGCACAGCGCACAGCTGTGTTGTCTGCCAAGCATGTTCCACAGTTTTCAGGATACCCGCCCACCTGCCGCAGCGCTTGTTGAAGTTTGTGGGTACAGCGTAGGAAAGGCAGGCTCCAAGCGGCCTACAAGAAAGAGAAAAGAATAAGCATAGTGTCAGCTGAGCAGCGTGCACAAACGTACAAACAACAGCAACATAGACCAGTTGATCGTCCGGCACGAAAGACGACCGAACCAAAAGCCTCTGCTTTCCTCTCATGCGTGCATTGTCCCGCTACCTGCTAGCCTGCATGCACCACTCATACACAGCTCCCTTCGTATGTGCAGATACTGCCGAAAAGGGGCTGTCACTACAGCCGTGCTCTGGACAGCAACACCTCGCATGAAATGCCATACTCAAACTGTGGGTTATGAATACAATAAAAGTACAGCCCAACTGACCTGCGCCTTCGCGACGCAGCACCGCTGCCGTGTTGGCTGTCAGTGCTGCTGGGTTGCCCTGCGCAGCCAGGCTAGCAGCAGAAGCAGCCCGAGCCAGCTCCACCAGCAGGGCTGCTGCTGCCTGCAGCTGGCCACTGGCGCCAGACAGCAGCTGCTGCTGCATGCGTGAACAAGTAAGAGCAGCGGGGAGTCAGGTGCAAGGCAGCAGGTCAGAGAGAGGCGGCACATTTGTGCATTGGAAGCAGCAGCACTGACGGCAAGCATGCTGTGTTCGATGTACTGGCAAGGAACCTTAGAACAGCGCATAAGCAGGGAATAACATCACCGTCATGGCGCGATCATACCCGCACGTGCACACACGTACTAACGGGGGAAGTTTGCCCTGCATGCGCCTGCCCATGCAAACTCACCGCAGATGCCGGCTGCAGTGCTGCCTGCTGCCCAGCTGCCGCCAGCCGCTGCACGCTGCTGGCCAGCGCGGAAGCCAGTGGGCCTGCCAGGTAGGCCTGCGCCCTGCCCAGCAGCACCGACAGCGCTGCCAGCACCAGCTGCATGTTGGGTGCTGCTGACAGCCCTGCAGACAGTGCAACAGCAGATGTGATCATTGATGATTCATAGACCTGCAAGGCTGGCTTGCTGTTCGGCTGCATTGCATGACGCAGCCTGCTAGAGTGTACAATGCAGCGGAGCCGTAGCCAGCATGACCGTGGCAAGGCCAAAGAGCCAATTGGTGCGTGTATCACTCGGCCCACTGTCTGCACGATAACGCTGTGAATCAAGCTGTGTCAACCTAAGCTAAATATGGGGTCAGATTCCAACTCCAATTTATGTATCAGCAGTGGTTGCTCAGACAGTTTAGCGTATTAGGTGGTTCATCAGTCCCCAGCAAGCAGCCAAAACCAGCTCAAGCCATCACCAATGCACCATGCATCTGCAGAGCGCTGCAAGTGTGCCATCACACATGGCACAGTACCTGAATCACGCAGCACCACGCAGCACCCACAAACACGGCAAACAAGCTCACATATCCAGACAACAAACAAACGCTGTGCTAGAGGGGTCAGATTCCAACTCCAATATAAGTATCAGCAGTGGTTGTTGCTTAGACATTTTAGCGTATTAAGTGGTTCATCAGTCCCCTGACCAGCTTAACCCACTGTTTCCTGACAGCCCACTGGCAGGGTGCAGCACAGACAGCCCGGCACAACAATGGCACACCAAAAGCAAGCACCACACAACATGCTGCGCGAGCAAGATAGATACTGCCACTAGTGGAGCGTAACCAAGGCTTCAAAGCCCCTGAAAGCTACCGGGGGCGGCTGCAAACAGGTGAGCATGTGTGCGTGCATGCAAGTGCTGCCGACAGGTTGCAGCACATCACCAATCCAACACGTCACCAGCTGCAGCTGTTACGGAGCGTACTCCTATACACAACCCGGAAAGACACAAGCATATGTGCAGCACACCATGACACACGCTGCAACCTGCCACATCGTGCGGAAGATGATACTCGCCATGAACAGGCATATTAGTGTGGGGGTCAGATTCCAACTCCAATATATGTATCAGCAGTGGTTGCTCAGACAGTTTAGCGTATAAAGTGGTTCATCAGTCCCCGAGCGCAGCCACAACAAGCTCAAATCATCAGCTGTTCGCATTCACAGACATCGAAGATATAATGTTGTCCAGCAAACGTACACAGCAACATATGCTACACAGCCATGCGAGCTGCAGCCCACAACACGTGCAAGCAGGCACTACACAGCCTGCCAAACAGCAAACATAAAGCATCAGTACTGAAGAAAGCACTTCATGCATCCAGAACCTTACCTGCAGCTGCTGCCGGTGCTGCTGCCAGCGCAGCCTGCTGCTGTGCTGTCAGCTGCTGCCCCGCCAGGATGGATTGCAGGGCAGCGGCAAGCGACTGCTGCAGCTGCTGCACGCCTGCAAGCATCACGGCGCGACAGCAGGCACCACAATAGGGCACAGCAGTCGGTCAATGCAGCAGGATGCACAGCAACAAAGCAAATGGAACCTCTGAGCCGCATTATTGGTGTGTGGATTCAACGCACACCGTCCAAAAGAAATATGACAGCGCTGCATGTAACTACGCAGTGAGAGCCTGCAGCCATCACACGATCAACCTCTGTGTCAGGATGCTTCACCAGCGCTACCACCTTGCAGCAACAAAGAACAGAGGGCATTTACGCCTAGCAGTGCGAATTACAGCCCACCTGCAGCAGAAGCTGGCGGCAGCCCAGGTGCCAGTGCTGACACAGGCATGGGGGCAAAATCAGTGCTGCTGCTGCTGCTGCTGCCGCTTGCAGGAGCGCTGTTCAGCTGCTGCAGGAAAGCTGAAATGCTCTGCAGCAGGTGGGGTGGGGCAGCAGGCTGCTGCTGCTGCTGCTGCTGCTGAGGGGCTGCGCCTGAGCCAGCTGCTGCGTTTGCTCCTCCAAGAGCAGAGAAGACACCTTGCAGCAGCTGCAGACGTGGCAGCGCAGCATTGCACAGTCATAGTCAGGCGTCGGCAAGTGGAACTGGAAGGGCCACAGGTTGCGCCGGATCACTGTGCTGATCAACATATGAAACTGGAATCATAGCACGTGCATTCAGGAGACAAACAGGCCCACATAACAACTGCATCCAACTCAACGGCATGCGATTACTAGTTGCTGCTGCTGCTGCTGCTGCTACTGCAAGTCAAACTCACGCTGTTCCGGTCCATTGGAGGCTGGGCTGCAGCGCCCTGAGCGCCTGCACCTGCACATCATTTGGAATTTAATAAAACAGTAATGACCAGGGCTGTCCAACGGGCTGGGTGGCTTTTCCAAGATGCATGCAACAGCTGCATGCATGCAACAGCTCTTGTACTACCTGCAGCTGAGCAGCAATGTGATGTGTGCTGCTGGGCCTGTCAACGCACCTGTCTCGGGCGGTCGCTCCACCATGTGGATGGTGAACCCATTTTCTATACCTGTAGCAGCAAGGAACGTGATCAACGCCTTGCTCCATGTCCATGCAAGCATGTGCTGCTGGGATGCTTCCACACACACGCACCTAGCTCCTGCAGCGTGTTCTCGTCCCTCAGAACGCGTCCTCGGTATATAAGGCGTTGCCTGTTGACTGGTACGTTAAGCGCAGCTTCCAGCACCGCTTTCAAGTCGGTGATCGGCGTCTGCAACGGAGCCAGTGCAGCTCGTCAGTCCTCCGCTGTTGCCGCTGCCTGATCAGCGCAGCCATCGCAGCCCAATTACTCACATTGGGGTCTACATTGACTTTGTGCACGCTCTGATCCAGCAGCTTCACTTTAAGATTCATGGCTCTGCTGCAGCACGCAGGGGAGGCCTCTGTTCCTGTTGAGATGCTACATACAAGTGGTGTAAAGGCTGCATGTACCAAGATGATTACTTTGCATACAACAGTCTCGCAGTTGACCTTTAAGGGCAGCAACCTGCAGCAGCACCAGCTGGTACATCGGCACGTAACACGTGTTACTGTAACTGTCGCCCCACTGCAGATTTCCCACATGCCCTGCCTCATATGGCAGGAGCTGCTAAAAGCGCATGTGGTCTGCAGGACCTTTCTGCGCAGAATACTGCCAACAACCAGTAGCAGGTGAAGCCACGCCATGTGCCACACCAGCACCTGGGGTGCAACGAGCAAGTGCCACTGGCACTGTCGGCGCACATAACCCGACAGGCGAACCAACAGTGCTCTGGCATCCATGCACTCCAAGCTGCAGCCGTGCCATCTTGCAACACAGCTGGGTGCAGCCGCAGCCAATCCCAGCCCAGAAACACCAATACATCTCAGGACTGAATCCTGCCTCAGGCACCAACCCCGCCAGCCAGTGCAGGCGACACAGCAGCCTGATGTGCCTGCCTGCTCCAAGTCACAACTCCCCACAACTGACGCAACTTGAGTGCGCTCGCAATCCTTGGTACCCTCAGCCCGTTCACTCTCCTCTGCGGCTTGTATACAAGTACGTAATTGGTACGTACTTGGTACGTACTTGGTACCCTCAAATTGCAGCAGCACAGGCGCCGTGCTGCCTGGCATCAGGCTGAGAGAGGCTGCCGCACAGCGCTGCTCACAACGCTCCCTGCCAATGACGCAGCACGCAGCAAACCAAACTTGCTGCTTGCCGCACGGGGAGCCTGCACGTCTGCTGCTTGCAACAGCCAGGTTGTCAAGTGCTCTCAGCGCGATCAACAAACCGTCACACCAACATCTCCAACACACTCTTGTCAGGCAACACATGTCGCTAAACCAACAACGCGTGAGCTACAGCTACATGCAGCAGCTACACACGTGAGCTACAGCGACAAAGTACCTGCAGCATAGCCAGTGCGGCCTACCCACGCACGGCAACTCTGGTTGCTGCGTAACGGCAAGATCATCAGGTACACAAACAGCAGCACAACATATCCGCTGCTACTCTGCAAAGACTTCACGTCAGTGTTGCAATGGTGGCATGATGCCAATAAACCAAATCAGCAAACTACAAGGCTGTTGAAAAGCAGCACCAGCGACGTGTGCAAGCGTGTGCCCAGCCCCATGCATGTTGATGCAGCCTGCTGCAGGCCATCCTGGCACCACACGCCGGGACTTACATCTGGCCAGCTGGACACAGCTAAACTGCAAAGCTCGGCTGACAAGCACACAAGTTTGCTTGAACACACAAGTTTGCTTCAAGGCAACACATTAGAACAATGGTCAGTGTGTGCGCTGGCACTCAAGGAAGCTCATTTAACCTGCAGTTGGCGCCTGTCGGGCCAACAGCCATCACACAATACACGCAGTGCAAGCTGCACCAATCCTCTTGCCAAACGGCACAAACTCAAACTGCAGTGCTCCAGCGGTAAATGACGGACACAAACCGCACATACACACGCGCCTGCTAGCGTCCCTGCTCGGCCCTACTCGACCTCAGAACGAAAACAAAACAACAGCTCAGGTCAACTGCCTGCTTCCACAGCAAGCACCCACTGCCACTGCCAGCGCCACTCCAACACAACCTCAATCCCTGTCCCATCACTCTCTCCATTAAACAACACTGCACTGCGATCGTGATCTGATCGTCTGATCGTTTGAACTGATCAGCTGCCTACAGAGGTGCCATGCAGCCACTGCCCAATCAGTGGCGCCTCATAGCTGCTTTTGAGCTGCTGCCGCTCTTCCCTCATCACAGCATCTGCACCACACGACCGCGCACGCCTCACCAAGCCCTGCCGCCTGCCACCACGCTGCTGCTGCTGCTGCTGCTGCAGGCTGCCGCCAGAGCCTTTGACCTCGCCAGGCAGGCTGCTTGCTGCATCTCTCAGCAGCTCCAGCTCCACAGCTGCATCTGCTGCATCTGCACAACCCGGCACATCACACCAGCCTGCGTCACCTTCCCTACTGCTGCGGTCCTTGCTGCCATCTGCGTCTGCAATCGCATCCACACCTGCACAGCCTTCTTTGCTGCGCTTCTGCGCCTCCTCGCCATCGCTGCTGCTGCCCCAGTCTGCTGCATTAAACCCACTCAGGTCCTCAGAGCATGAGTCTGACTCTGAGCCTGAGTCGAGCGTGGCAGCATCTGAGTCTGAGCCTGAAGGCAGCCCAGTCAGCGAGCGCAGCAGCAATCCCAGGCGGCTGCCGCCAGCCCCCAGCATACCCCAACTGCCGTCCCATTCACCACCGCCAGCAGCAGCAGCAGCAGCAGCGCTGACAGCTCCACCATCAGCTTTGCCAGCATCTGCTGCATCACAGCTGCAGCTGCTGTTGTCATCAAACTGCTCCTCTGCATCTGCATCTGACCAGCAGCCAGCCTCAGCCAGCACGCGCGCATCTGCTGCTGCGATGCACCACCGCGCCTCACCCCCGTGCGCTGCACCACTCCCAGCTGCATCCACATCCCCCGCACCCGCTGCAGCAGCAGCAGCACCGTTCCCAGCTGCCACTACTGCTGCCTTATCAGGGCCAGCCGCCGCCGTCTCCGCCACAGCAGCAGCGGCAGCCGCAGCAGCAGCAGCGCTGTGCGCTTCCCCTGGCTGCCCTACCATACTCAGTACACTGTTGAGGATGGTGCATTGCCAGGGCAGGTGCAGCAGCAGGCCTGCACCATGTGATGCTGTGGCGTGGTACAGCACGGTTGCTGCTGTGTGGCCTTCCAGCCAGTCTCTCACGTAGGCTGTGGGGCACAGTAGGTCAGTGCCTGACAGCACCACCAGCGTGCGCTCTGGCAGGTGCTCGTCAAAGAGGTTGATGGCTGCAGGCAGCAGGAGCAGCAGCAGCAGCGGGGCCAGGAACACCAGCAAAGTCAGTGCAAGTTATACGAAGAATGCTTTCATGTAGGCTGTGGGGCACAGCAGGTCTGTGCCTGACAGCACCACAAGCGTGCGCTCAGGCAGGTGCTTGTCAAAGAGGTTGATGGCTGCAGGCAGCAGCAGCAGCAGCGCCAGTAACACCAGCAAAGTCAGTGCCAGTCTCACAGAAGATACTCAACATGGTCTACTGCTCAGCATGATCAGCGCAAGCAAGAACACCATGACACAGCAGAGGTGAGGGTGCAGAGCATGCCACTTCGCCAGGTAACCAGCCAGCCAGCCAGCCGGAACAGACAAGCAGACAGCACTAGCCTCGCTCTGCAGCACCCCGCGCACTGCACCCCGTCAGGCGCAATAACTAGCGCATAAGAAGGTTGTGCATGAAGACAGCAGCCAGCCAGCCAGACAACATGACAAACAGCACCCAGAAAGCTGAACACACCAGCAGACAGACAGCACCAGCCTCTCTCCACAACACCCTGCGCAGAGCAGTCCAACACAGCAGTCCAAGTCCACTCACTGGCCCAGAAGAAGTTGCGTGTGAAATTGCGTGCGCAGTGGATCTCGGAGCGCAGCAGCGCGATGAAGGCGTCCGCCACGGCGTTGCCCGAGGCGTGCGGCGAGTACAGAAAGTACTTGACCAGGTTGGGCATGTGCATCGCAAAGCACACCTGCGCGTGGCACGCAATGTTTGTCATGACGTGTTTTAAAAAAGGTCAAGGTGGCCGCAGTACAAGCAGTACTTGACCAGATTGGGCATGTGCATGGCAAAGCACACCTGCATGGCACGCAAAGTTTGTCAAGATGCGGGGTGTGGATGTTCAACATAAAGGGAGTACAGGAAGTACTTGACCAGGTTGGGCATGTGCATCGCAAAGCACACCTGCGCGTGGCACGAGACAGGAACAACACCGAGTGTTTTAGGTTTGAAGGCATTCCTCGGAATCCCATGCAGACTCGCACACGCAACAGACCGCTGTACACCGCATGCCACGCGTGCATGCAGCTCAACCCAACCACTGCTTCTGCTTGGTGTGCTGTGTAATGCCACTTGCTGGGCTCTGGTGTCATATTCTGCTGTGCAGCTTTCAGACTAACGCCAGGCTGTCCCATATCAGCACCAAACCATCATCAACAACAGTGGCAGCAGCAGCAGCACCCACCGGGTCCACTACTTTCATGACAGGGCACAAAGATACAACCACCACCAGCAGCAGCAGCAGCGGCACTCACGGGGCCCACCACCGCCAGCGTGCGCACCATATCAGGTCACAAAGGGAGAGCAAAACCACAAGCAGCAGCAGCAGCGGCACTCACAAGGTCCACTACCGCCACCGTATGCACCACATCAGGTCACAAGGGACCACAAACCCACAAGAAGACGTGAAAGAAGAAGAAGAAAAGAAGAAGCACTCACGGGGTCCACCACTGCCAGCGTGTGCACAACTTCAGGCGCCAGCCGCACCAGCCGCGCCGCAACAAGGCTGCCATAGCTGTGGCCCAGCACTGCAGCGCTGCTGAGGCCGTGGCGGGCCAGCGCCGCCAGCACCACATCCACACTGTCGTCCACAGTGGGGATGGTCTGCAGCGCAGTGCAATAAAAGGAGGGGTGGCATGAGGGTGAACAGTAGGGAAGAGGAAGAATGAGGGGGAAGGAGATGATGCTGCCCAGGCCGTGGCTCGCCAGCGCCAGCACCACGTGCACGTAGTCACTCACAGTGGGAATGGTATGCAGGAGGAAGGAAATGAGGCAGAGCATGAGAATGCACGAGGACATCCGGAGGCAGGGGAGCAGAGTCGAGGTCAGAAATAGCTGCATCGAGGGTATCTTCATCACATCAGAGGCAATACCATGCTGGCGTAGAAGCCGGGAACCTCACTACTCCCTTGCACTCAACAAAGTTGTCACAAGTCAAACCACGGGTTGATCAACTGTGTGCCCATCAGCCTGCCACTCACCCGCATCAGCCGCATCAAGACCACGGATCAAATCAAACGCTTTGAAGCCATTTCTCAACAATCTGCAGACCCAGAGCTCAGCCGATTTGAAACATGACTTCTGTTTTTCTTTGAATCTTTGAAACAATAAAACCTATTATACCAACAGGTCAAACTACTGCACAACATTGACCTGCCGCTCACCCGCATCAGCCGCATCGACACCTGCTTCCACACCGGCAGCAGCATCGGCTGCCCGGCAGCAGCAAGGTTCAGCGCCACCCCCAGGTACGGCAGCAGCCCAGCACCCACACCATGCAGCACCACCATAGGCACACGCGCTGCTGCAGCACCAGGCCCTGAACCATCACCAGCCGCCGCCGCCGCTGCTGCTGCTGCTGCTGGTGACTTGCCGGCAGCAGCGGTCTGCTGGTCCGACTTGCTGCGCCTCTGCTGCCGCTGCTTCCTGCCGCCAGGTTGCTGCTGATTGGGCCGGGTGTCTGACGGCAGCTGCTGCTGCTGCTGCTGGCTGCTCTCTACCTTGCACTGCTGGTGCTCCTTGTCGGCTTGCTGCTGCTGCTGCTGAGGGTCAGGCAGGCCGTACGTGTAGTATGCGCAGCCCTGCAAAGGCAGCAGCAGGGCTGCAGGCTCAGTGGCATGCAACGGGGTGTCACACATGCACACCAGAGCGGGCAGCACAGCCTGCATGCAGCACTTCAACGCCCCAACTGCATGCTGAAACAATCGAACACCAAACATGACATGCAGCTGCATCGCCTGCAGAGCCACCAGTCTGAGGCTGTGCATCTGCTGCTCAGCCGCGCTGCGCGAACCAGCATGCTGTGGCGCTGATAATGACATGCAGCTGCCGCAGGGTGTAAACAACCCAGGCAAAAAGCTTGGGTGCAGCTGACAGCGCCACGCACCAGCACGCTGTGGCGCTTGAAGCCGCAGCACGCGAGGATGGCCCAGCACAGCAGCTCGATGACCTCCATGACCACGTAGAAGAACAGCGGGCGGTACATGTGCGGTGTGGCACCTGCAACAGCAGCAGCAGCAGCAGCAGCAGCAGCAGGTGACATCAGGACTGGCTCAGCAGCAGGACCGCCGCATCGGGCTGTCACCAGGTGAAGCAAGTAACAGCTGCCACATGCCACTGCCAGGTCAGAGGCAACAGGTTTCAGCCTGGACAAGTTTCTTCAACGGCCTAATCATGCGTGCTGTACGGGCCGGCACCTCACCCCACAGGTGGCTCATGGACTTGAGGTTTGGGTTGTAGCCTGGCGGCAGCTGCAGGTTGTGCATCGCTGACAGCTGCTCCAGCAGCGCATCCAGCTGCGGCATCAGGCCCTGCTGCGCCACCTGCTCACTGCATGGACATGAGATGTTCGTAGAACAGGGTGAAACGGCATTCACCAATAGGTTTGGAAAGGAAAGCAGGAAGCAGCAGAAGAGTGAGACAGATGCAGGCACTGGGTTGAGAATGGCGCAGGTAAGGAAGCAGAAGCTGTGAAGAGTTACTGGGCTTGCTGCTCTGCTGCCGCTGCCGCTGCTCTCAGCACTGCCGCTGCAAGCACTACTTGACATGCATCACAAGACCTCGTCCCTGCCACACCCCAACGCCTTTTTCAACTGCTAGAAACATCCCGATATACTCACGGCGTCTTGAAGAAGATGGCAAAGGCCACAAGCTCCTTCACATTGTCATGCCTGATGAGCTCATACGGCGCATCCAGGAACCACTGCGAGAGGTATCCCTGGATGTCATCCACACGCGCCATGTGCCGAAGGAATGACGCCACCAGCTGCTGCGGGTTGTAGTCTGCGGGAGGATCGTGCTGCTCTGGCATGGCATCCAGCTGCTTGGCAATGATAAAGAAGTAGTACAGAGCAAAGCATGCCTCTGCTGCGAGCTCTACTGCCAGCAGCAGCTTTGGGCAGTAGAGCCAGCCCGCATACGCAGCTGCAGCGACAGGTATCAGGCCGATGATGCCTAGAAAAGTGCCAAGTAGGGCAGCCTTGGTGACTGACCAAACAACTGTGGACATCTGCAGTGGAGCCTTGGTTCTGGAAGCTGCCTGCTGCTGCGCTGCTCCATGCTGCTGCTGCTCAAGCTGAGCTGCTGGACTTGCTTTGCTCATTGGTCCCCGATTGCTGATCTGCGATACAGGATGCACGCACTGCTGTTCCTGCAAGGGATTGCTGGTGCTGTAGCCAGGTCAATGCCTGACCAGGCTGGACTAGTACTGTTCAGTTGAGCGGGTTGTACTGCTGCGGGGGCTTGTGCGCTGCTACCCCAACGCAAGCTGCGTCGGTGACATTCCTGTAACTAAATCAAGGCCGAACTGCTAGCCCGGGGGATTTGCGCCGACGAAAACGCTTAAACAAGGAAGCTTGTGGGCAAGGCGACAGAAGGTCGATGCATCAAACAGACGAAAGAGTGAAACAAAGTAGTCCTGTCAACTTGGACAATCGCAGACAGTACGAGGGCGAGGCAGTGACAGCGCGTGTGAACACAGTGGGACCCGGCCCGCCACGCAACAACTACCCTGCTTGAGAACGCTACGCCGCAGGAAACACAGTTGAGCCTGCATCTCAAAGCAACGGGACAACAAAAAAGCGTTCAACAAGCTCTGACACCCGAGAATGAGTGTCAGGTGTCAGGGGCGCTGGCAAGAGTCCGTGCATTGCATGACCGATCTATCCGTGTCGACAGTTGCAACTTGTTTGACCCTTTGTCCAGAAGCCGGAAGAATGGTGCATGGACGTATGCGATAGGCCCGCACTTTCGTACACAACAATGCTGGCTTCCCTGCTCCTTGAGGGCAGCCAGCAGGCTCAAAAGGAGATAGACTCGCTTGTGGGTGCTCTGCGAGCTGGTTTACCTTGGTTTTGGTCAGAACCCAACAAACGCAGTAAGGAGGACCACCACCACCACCGGCATGACAGCCCGCAGCGTCAGCAAAGCCTACGGGCAGCACTAGTGTCTTCAGGCGTAGTAGATGGAGTGGGCATATGGAAGACGCGGCTGCTCAGCAGCGTGTCTGTCATACAGTTCGGTGGCGTGGCTACTGCTGCCCTAAGCTGCATGAGCCCACAGGTGTGTATGCAGCTGCTTGGCCAGGTGCATTGCTGCTGCAGGCACAGCAGGGACCGTAGCTTTTACAGCCAGGAGCAGCTGCATGTAAAGATCGCCTGCCATGTTGCTTGCCAGCCTTGCACTCGGCTAGGGTTCTTCATTGCCAAGCTGTCCGCATGGTGCATGCCTCTCTTGCCTTGCGCATTCAGTTGCATGCAACCACCGCAGCTGCGCTTATCAGCCAGTCCTGCCGCAGCGCAAACGCCATGTCGAGTTCCTGGTCGTCAGCAGCAGCGCATGCGTGGTGTGCCAATTACAGTGCAGCTTCATTTCTTCTCTTTCTGCCCCTGCGTCAACCTTCATCATGCTTGCAGGGCCCTGGCTGCTGCGACTTCAACAAGGGAGAGCGCGTGGCCAACGTGCTCACCTCGCTGCCTTACGCTGCCATAGGGCTGCACTCCATACGGTGAGGCGTGCTGCTTTCCCGGCGCAGCTCCTGCACAATGCTGCAATGCCAGCTAGCAGCACGCGCATTGTCCATAGCAGTGGCTGCAGCCGTTATAACACCAGCAACCTGCTCAATAACTCGCACCTTCCAACAAAATGTCCAGCGCCCCGAGCGTCAACAGCACAGCCTGTGATCTCTGTGTCGCCTGGCTGCAGGCGGCGGCGCACCGCTGCGGGCAAGCTGTGGGGGTGCAGCATGCTGGGCGTGTGTGGTGCCTCCATCACCTTCCACGTCAGCAGCGGCAAGTGGCGCGACCTGGGCCGCAAGCTGGACTACTGGTGAGGTTTGCTTATGTGGATTTGCATCTGCGGGTTTTCATCTGTACTGGTTGCATGTGTTTTGGAAGCGGCGCCACTAACTACTGGTGAGGCGGTATGCGTGTATGTTACTGTTCGCATTTGCAGTTTGGCACGTGTAGCATTTGCGCTCATTGCATCTGCCTTGCAAGTGGAGGGAGTTGGGCCCCAAGCTGGACTGCTGGTGGCTTCTGCAGAACTCGGTGCAGTTTGCAGATGCAGTTGTGGCAGCTGCACTGCAAGCATCTGCACTTCTGCATACTGCATCGCAGAAATCGCCAGTGCTTACAGCTTATGTGCATGAAGACATACATGTGCCCAGCCTGCTGGGTTGCTTTGGATATCCAACTGTTCCTCTTGTTTGTGCCTTGCAGGATGATTGCTGCCAGCAGTGGGCTGCTGACGCGCGCGCTGTACCCCAACCTGCCCCCGGCAGCAACAGCAGCCACCATCGCGCTGACCCCCTTCAGGTGCGGTGTGAGGCGACGAAACAAATAATGTGTTGCCAGCACTTTGTGGTACTGAGCAGGCGACTGTTACAGCGCCAGAGGCTTTGGTGCAGGGGAATTCAAGATAACATAAGCAGCTGCGCAGCTTTAGCTGATGTACAGGAGATGCATCAACAAGAAAACACTACCTGGCCCGCCGCTTTCTGTTAGTTCCTGCTTCCTTTTTTCTACACGTACATGCACAGTTCCTGCTTCCTTTTTTCTACACGTACATGCACAGCCAGACATGCAATCACATATGTTAGTTTCACGCTTTGTTGTTATGATTTCTGCAGGCCCTTCCTGGTGTCTGCGGGCAACGCCATGGCCATGGAGTCAAAGTTTCTGCAGCGCTCCTTCGCCAACCCCGACCTGCGCGGCGCGCAGAAGCTGCACTCCGCAGCCTGCCTAGCCGGCATGGCTGTGTTTGCTGTGGAGGACGCCTCCGTGCCGCATGTGCCGCTGGTGCATGCCACCTGGCATTGCCTCAGTGCGCTGGGCACAAGCCTGGTCAATGCTGTGCTTGCTGATGCTGAGGAGTTGCACCCTGAGCTCACACTGGATGCCCTGGGAGACGGCAGCAGCAGCAGCAGCAGGGGCAGGCAGCTGCGGCGGCAGCAGCAGCAGGGAGGGGATGGCTGGGTGGCGCGGGATCAGCAGCAGCAGCAGCAGCAGGCGTGGCCGCCGCCGAAGGAGTTTGATGTGGCTCCGCTTGGCATCCAGGTTTGAGGGCAGCTGTTGGCTGTCTGTGGATGATGTCATTGCTGCTGCTTTGGTTTTTGTCAGGCAGCTGCTGTGGCATGTGGTGAGCTTCTGTTGCAAGTGTGTGGGGATCCTTACGCTGAATGTTTACGTGGTGGGTTGAGGGGGAGGTGCTTTGGGAAAGCAAGCGGTGGCTTTAATGCAACGTGGATCTAGTGCTTGTTATGGCGCTTGATCGTCAAACCATGATCTTGATTCTCAGTGTCGGGTTGAATGCTGACACATTTGTATTGTGTGTGTGGCACGCAGCTGTGTGTTCGCTGTAGTCGCAGGCAGACATTTGTGCAGCAGGTTTGCAGCAGGGTGTGGTCAGCGGAAGAAGACGCAGCATGTAGCTTGCCCTGCAGCGGCTGCGAGAGTGTAGGTGTATTTTGTTGCTTTCAGAAGCCTGCTCAAACCACAGAAGTAGGTGTGCAGCAGTGGGGCGTGGTTTGATGAGGGATCCGGGGTGCTTGTTTGCTTGCTTGCTGCAATAGCTGTGCTGGAAGGCAGAGCTGTTGCGCGTGGAAACCTGACTCGCATCAGGTGCACAGGACTGTGCATGCGCTGTAGCATGCGCTGCCCATTGGCCTGTCGAGCGGCAGGGGACGACCTGCGTCAGCAATTTTAGGCAGGTGTGCTCCCAACACCTCGTCATTTGCAGGGTGTGCTTGTTCCAGTGGGGACACCGCGGTGGGTGGATGGTGACATCAAATGCTGTGAGCGTCAGTGATGTGAGCTGTTTGCCCTAGTGGTTGTTTGTGTGCCTGGATGTTTTTGTGTGTTGTTTGAGAGGCAGAAAGCTGCATGGCTGGTGGGCGACTGTGGGGGCGTGTAAATGAGTCTTATTTCACAGAGTTGACAAGTTGTGTGTGGAAGGCGCAATTGTGTGTGCTATGCTTTGACTGGTGCATGGTGACAGTTACTCTACTTGGCGCACCATGTGAAGTAGTGCCAGCATGGGCGCGCTGAGAGACACACCCTTGCTGTTGTCTTACAGCTGCAGCGTCAGCGGTGCCGCTCTGCAGTTCCAGTCAAGGCAAGTTGTGCGGGTGCTTAGCAGCCAAGCAAACAGCCTAGCACACGTCCTGTGGCTGCTGGTGTCACGTCGTGTTGGTAGGCAACTGTGTTGCTGGTTGAGGGGTGACGTGTGCCACGCTCAGGTGATGTGCTGCGAGGCAGCATGTCAAGGAGGCCTCGTTCCCAGCAATGTCAGCAGCAACGTTTGCGTTTGTATAGTGTCCTTTTTGGCTGCAGTCTTCTTCTCAGTGGAAGCTAGGCATCGGCTACCTAGCATTGATGCAGTTGAATGCTCAAATCTCGCAATGCCGCGGTTTGCGTTATTGCTGAGATGTTCAGGGTTGCGGCAGCTTGCGTTGGTTGAGGAGGTTTGTGGAGGTTTCGTCTGTGCCTGTTGACAATGGTTGACCCTGGGATATGCACATACATGCCAGTTACGTCAAGCTGGCACATGTGCTACTGTACAGTATGGGTCTGCACGTAGCTGCAGCCTCCCACATTGTGTCACGAACAAAAGCGTGTAACATTGTATGCACGAGCCGTGTACTGTGCTACAGGACCTATGCCGGTGTCACCGGGATGTTCAAGGTTGCAACAGCTTGAAGATCTAACAGCCTGACGCCGTCTGATTGCAAAACCACTGTGGGGAACAGCCACGAGGCTTGCAATCACCACATGTTGCCGCAACGCACCACCAACTGCCGCCAGAGCTCGCAACTTCACGCCTACTCCTCAGCGGCTTTCTCTCCGCCCTCCTCTGCTTCTGCTGCCTCAGCTGCAGCTGCCTCCGCCTCTGCTGCGGCTGCTGCAGTCGCCTCTGCCTCGTCAGCCTTCGTCTGCAATTGCACGGCACAGCAGCAGCAAGCAATAGTTGAGAAGTCGCGGCCTGTGCGGCATGCATGCACTTGGCAGGGGCCAGTAAAAGGCACCTGGTGCGCAATGCTTTTTGACTTAATCACGAGGGCCCCTGGCATTGAATGCGATTCTGGGCCACGCACAAGATAACCCCTGCGTTGTACCACTCGTACAACCCAGCTGGCCTCACCTTGGCCTCCTTTGCCTCCTCCAGCTGCTGCTCTTTCTTGCCCAGCGCCTCCCTTGCGCCAGCCAGTGCCGCGTTGGCCTCACGCAGCGCCGCAGCTTTGCGAGCCACGCAGCGCACCTGTTGCAGCAGCAGCACATGAGCAAGGAGCGGCTCACTTTGCAACAGGGTTGTGGGGTTGATGCATGTGGGGAGGGAGTGGCGCACAGTGTGAGGACTGTCCGCAGAGTGTGGGAGCAGACTGAACGCCGTGTTGTGACGGACTTTTCTGGAAGACCGGTACCACAGCCATTGTGATGCCGTCACAACTTGAATGTTCAAGGCAGTGCAGAGGTGGCACCCTGCTGCACCATGCTCATTCTTTGCTGTCAAGCTTTGAAGCCGCACGACCAACAACGTGCCACACTGTTCATTAGTCAACCTGCGACCATGCCTGAACATGCAGCACCTAGCTCTTAGATGTACATTCGCAATGTACTTTCTGGCTAAGCCCACCTGCTTCAGCCACTGCAGCAGCAGCGCCCCCAGCCCGCACTGTGGCAGCTCCTTCTCCAGGTCACGCGGGCGCTGCACAGCCTTGTACGCGGCACGCACCCTGCACACGTAGCAGCAACAACATCAGCATCGCTGTTGTGGCGACTGCCACAGGGCTCAAGCTGTGCTGCTGCCAGCATAGTTCAAGTCACTGAGGCAAGGCCTGTTGATGGTCAGAGCTAACACCGAAGCTTCAGCGCCGCTTGCCCGGGACAAAGCATCGACTAAAAGCTACTGATCAGTCCTGCAGCATGAGACCCACCGCTTCCACAGTGCTGCGTCCCGTGCCTGTGTTGCATCATAGGCCGCCAGGTCGTCAAAGGTGCCGACATGCAGCTGGCCCGACACCTCGCGCCAGCTGGACAGCGCCGCAGGGTCGCGCCCCAGCAGCAGCAGCACTGCGCGCAGCACGTGCTGTGTGGCTGGCGGGCTGCTGCTGAACAGCTTCAGCGCGTGGATGGCTGCGCCACGCACGCTGGTGATGGACTGCAAGCAAAAGCAACGTACACAACAGCATGCGCATCAGTCGTCAACAGCTGCCTCAGCAAGTGCTCATTGCCAGCGTGGCCTGTGCCGTAGCAAGTGCATCATTATGCGACAGGTTGTGTCTCTGAGCTAAGGAGATCACAGCATGCCTGTGCAGGGCAACAGCTGTCGCCAGCATGTACTACTTGAAGGTTGGCGTCCCAAGACAGCAGCTCACCTGCACCACCGCCTCCAGCACGTTCACCTCCAGGGTCAGCGCAGCAGCAGCGTTGTTTGCAGCCACCTGGCCTGCGGCAATGCGCTGCTCAATATGCTGCACCTCGGCCTCCCGCTGCACGATCAGGTCTGCAGGCGACAGCTCAGTGCCCTCCTCCTGCTCTGCTGCAGCTGGATCCTCTCCCACTGCTCATGCAGGTGAATGCACGTGGCAGGAAAACATGACAGGGTCGATGCAATAGCAGACAGCAACCATTGTCAGAGCAGTTCTTTCAACAAATGTATCATCCTGCATGCTGCCTGCCACTTTAGTGCAGGCCAAAGCAGCTGTACTACCCACATTGCGTGCAGTGTTTACAGCTGCCGGGTGCTTCACATGCGGTGCGCAACCGCCTGTCACTGCCGCACAATACAGAGTGCACCGCAACACGCCTCTTCTTCAGGTGCGCAGTGTGCTGTAAATGCAGACATATGCACATCTATTGCAGAAGCATGGCAGGCACTTTGTTGGGCAATCTTGGCAGTAACCAGCCTATGCTAAGATGTTTCCACTCACCCTCTGGCAGAGCTTCGGCTGGCGCTGCTGCCTTGCGCAGCTCTGCAATGGCAGCCGCCAGGCCGCTCACCACCTCAGCTGAGCCGCCGCGCGCTGCATCTGCCTTGCGTGCTGCTGCTGCCGCATCCAGGGCCTTGCCCAGAGCCTGGGCAACATCCCACAGGAAGCTCACCTGCCAGGGGCAGCAGCATTGCAACAGACATCGATGCCTTTATTGAGGCTGTCACAAGCTATGTCATGCATGCAACCAACAAAACACAAACGGCACCTGAACGCTGCAGCGGAATTAGGGCCTGCGTGAGCTATTACTACTGGCATCAAACTGCTGTGCATTGCCCAGTGCTGAGCAACCAAGCAAACAGGCAGGCAGGCACCAGGGGGCAAGGGTGCAACACTGCCAGCAACCCACCTCCTGCTGTGCCAGTGCCTGGCCATGCCCATCAGGCAGCAGCGTGTCTGCTGCCAGCACTGCATGGTAGGCGCCGCTGGCTGTGCCTGCTGGGCCTGCAGGCACGGCTGCTGCAACATAATCACCAATGCGGGGGAAGCCCCGCAGGAACTTCACTCGAGGCTCCGCAGTCACTGCAGGCACCTGTGGAGGCAGCAAATTGGGCCAGACAGCCAAGTGCTGTGAATCATGATGGCCTCAGAGCCACTTGTGTCATATTTTTCAGGAGCTGGGTGCAAGTGGCATGCCCGAGTGTGCCTACCAGCAGACAGAAGACCAAAGCACAGCTGCCAGCACCACTGCACCATTGGCCACCAAACACCAGCCCTCACAACTAAACAGCTGCATGGAACCCCACCTCGAGCAGCGGCATGTGCTCATCCAGGATCCTGTAGGTGACAGGCACCTGCTGCGGCTGCTGCCCACCCTCTGCTGCGGCGTCCTCCTCTGCTGGCTTGGGGCGCCTCAGCTCCAGCTGTGTCATGAACTCCTGGCCTGGGCTGGCTGCAACATAGCGCAGCAGCTTCGCAGAGTAGTCCTGCAAGCCTGGTGCACCTGCAGGACAAGCACGAAGCAACAGGCTTTGGGACTGCAGTCGTGTTCCTGCAAGCCAATGTACGCCCTGCTGCACTGCTCAAACAACGCTGCACCGTGTGGCTGAGGCGTGGCAGAGAGTGCTGCATTTTGTTTTTAAAGAGACCTGATGGTGTGAGGCTGGCGGATTCTGCACTTGCCTGCAGCGCCATCTGCGCCATCTGCTGCGCGTGTCTCGCCGTCAGCATCTTCTCCCTCTGCTGCGGCATCCTCCTGTGCTGCCTCACCGTCATCTGCCTCTCCTCCTGTATCACCATCCGCTGCTGCAGCTGCCGCATCTTCGTCATCTGTCTCTACATCAGCTTCTGGGTCTTCAGGTGGTGTCCACTCAGGCTGCTCCTCGTCTACAATGTTAGCAACATACACGCTGGCTGCTGATGTATAAGACTTGACCAGTCGCACAGCTGCCTGCCACAGCAGCAGTGGCTCGCTGCTCATGCTGGCTAAGCCATCAACTGCTGCTTTTCGTGCTGCTTCAGCAGCTTCCTGCTGCTTCTGTTCCTCCAACTCCTGAGCCTGCAGTGACAACAGTTACAACATTTGCTTGCAGCTCAACTCCACACCTACTGCCGCTTGAACACTGTGTAGGCAACGTTGTAAAAGGCTTCACATGCGGGGTAGCAGCTTATTGCACAGCTGTTCTTCATGAGCCATGGTAGTATGTGTGGGCAGCATGCTGACATCAAGCAGGCTTCACAGACTACACAACAAGTCAGTGCGCATGTGCACCCACCACTCTGCGCTTCTCCTCGTCAATGTGCTGCTTCTTCTCCTTCATGTAAACCACCTGCTGCTGCTCGCTCTTCACATACCTGCAGGATAAACTTGACAATCTTTAATGTCAGCAAAGTATAAGCTTTATGCGATGCCCTTTCACCAGTTCAGTGCCTTCATAGTCATGCTGGCTTGCCTGAGCAGCCATTCTGCCAGGTACTCTACTGGATCAGAAGGCTGGGCTGTCACCGTTGCAGCAACGCCCTTGCTGAGTGCTTGGCCTACATTATCAACCAAGTAGGATGTCTCATGACCCCCAGACATGGCTGCGGCTGCACAAGGCCAGCTGGGGTGATTCTTGACAACGTTTGACCTGCCCACGTTGGTTTCGATTACATCGGCAGTCTCCAACTCAGCACCAAACAGAACCGCAAAAAATATCAAGTCACGTAAACTGCAGTCTTTCAGACGTCATGTGACGGGCCTCCGGCACCTTCATCTGTCACGAGAGGGTTTGCTTGCTCGGGAGATAGCAGTGCTTCGCAAACAGTTTCCACTGCCGTGCATAAGAGAATGCAACGTAAACAGCCGGTGTGAGCCAGAATACATTGATACGATCGCAGTGTTGTACTTCGCTGCTGTCACCTGCAGCACCAGCACACCTGATTTAGTGTGCATGCATGCTATCACGTGCAGCAGCCGTTTCAAGGGCTCTGAGGGCTGCGGTTCTCCGCATGTCGACCCGTAGCATAGCAACAGCTGCAACAGGGAGCACGGCTCCTGCTTCATTGCAGCAGCCACCTGCAGCGGCAGCAGCAGCAGGGGCCAGCAGCAGCATCAGCAGCCAGCTGAGGACACTTGCAGACCAGATAGATCAAGGGTTCGAGCAGGCATCTGCCGAGCAGATTGGGCAGTCTTTGCAGGCGTTGGCCCAGCAGTTGCTGTCCAACAGCAATATACGGCAGCAGGAATCCACAGGTACGGCTACTGCTACCACAGCGATGCTGCTGCTGAACTAGAGGGCTGGAACATACTCATGAGAGCATCAGCAAACCACACAGTCACATAAATGCCAACAAACGGACCAAAGCAGTGGTTGAAGTGCAGCAAGCGTCAGTGTCCAGGCTGGACATACTCCTCAACCTGACGCCTGCACTGCACGCCAACTGCCGCGTCTACTACAACCCCCCAAGGAAAAGCAGCACCAGCAGCAGCGGTAGAAGCGCTGGAGCGCAGCTATGCGCAACCCGCAGTTCAGCCAGCAGCAGTGCAGGAGCAACAACGCTCACATGGAGATGCTGCAGAGCAGCCGCGTACCAAGAAGCAGCGGCGAGGTGCGCAGCAAGTGCATGCCACTGTTGTGCATGTAGGAGCATGTTGATTATCATGCTGCCAGCATATTCTTGCTGTTTTTCCGTTTTAAGTTCTGCATGAGTTGGAGCAGCAGCAACATCAACAGCACTAACAGCAGCAGTCCTCAAGAATTTACGCTGTATTCTTTGACTTGTCTTGCTTCTGCCACTGACACTGCGGACACCAGGTGACCGGGCATTTGACTTCAACAGGTACAGCCAGCGCTATGTTGCGCTGCACCTGATGTACATAGGCTGGAGCTACCAAGGGCTAGCGCGCCAGGCGGACTCAGAAAACACAATCGAGGTGCGCCTTCGCAGCAACAGCGGCAGCAACAGCAGCAGCAACAGCATTGCAGGCAGCTGTAGGCAGCTGTAAGCCGCACTGGACAGCATATGCACTGGCACCGCGCTTCTAACCCTGCTGTGCTGGTGTGGTGCTGCAGGGTGTGCTGTTCCCTGCGCTGCGCCGCGTGAAGCTCATCCCTGAGGAGGCCCAGGCTGAGGTGGCCAGCCTGGCTTACTCGCGCTGTGGCAGGACAGACAAGGGCGTCAGCGCGCTGGGTCAGGTGCGGCCTTCTAGAACACAGGCGGCGTTCAAATGGGCAGCGCGCTGTCATGTTTCGTGTCTCAATGAGGAGTGAGGCCGTCTGTGTGCAGGCGCTAACTTGTGTCGGCGTCACAGGTGTGCTCAGGAGGTGGCTGCCCTGCTGCCTTCCCCTGCCTTCCCGTCGTTGCCATGCCTGTAATGCCTGCCACACATGTGGTGCTGCTGTCGCTGTCGCTGCTGCTCAGGTGCTTGCGCTGCGGCTGCGCTCCAGTGCGCTGGCAGGGCAGCCGCTGCCGCCGGCAGCTGCTGAGCTGGACTACCCCAGCCTGCTCAACAAGGCACTGCCTGACACCATCCGCGTGCTGGGCTGGGCAGATGCGGCCCCGGAGTTCAGCGCCAGGTGGGACTGCAGCTGTGACGTATTGATGCTGCGGAGTTGTGGCTTGAGGCAGCTGCTTGTGGAGTGTGCGGGCATGGCTCAGCAGAAGCAGCCAAGAGAGACTCAGCAACTTCACCAGCAACGCAGCTGGCAAGCACATTTCTCTACGTTGTGTTCACCCTTGCATCGTTTGCATCACCTCATAAAACTGCTGCTGCTGCTGCTGCTGCTGCTGCTGCTGCTGCTGCTGCTGCTGCTGCTGCAGGTTTGACTGCCGGGACCGCAAGTACAAGTACTTCATGGTGCAGGACGGCGGGCTGGACCTGGCGGCCATGAACGCGGCAGCACAGCACCTGGTGGGGGAGCACGACTTCAGGAACTTCTGCAAAGCTGACGTGGCGCAGGTGTGAACTTCTGGGCTTCAACGGCATTTGTACGCCTGGCAGCCGCCTAGATTATGACGCAAGGTAGCTGCTTGTGTCTTGTAGCCGTCGACTGAGCTGATGCGCAAGAGGCAGGGGCATTGTGTACGAGGAGGTGCTGCATTGTCTATGCCATGTATGATGTTGTGTACTGATGGTGGCGGCAGCCAAGGATAGCGTGGACGTTTGATCGGAGATGTGCCCTGCTTGCGCGGACCACGCATGTGACAGCCACTTGCCTGCACACAGCACCTCACAAGCAGCATGTTGCTCTGACGTTGCCTGACTTCATGCATGAACTTCACATGCCCCCGATGCAGGTGAAGAACTTCAGGCGTGAGGTGCTGGCTGCCACCATAGAGCCTGCTGCTGTGCGCTGCCCGGGCATGAGTGTGGTGGCGCTGCGCATCAAGGGCACTGCGTTCCTGTGGCACCAGGTGCGTGAAGTCAATGAGATTGGTGCGTGTCATGCCATGCGTGCATAGAATGGGAGCCTCCTTGTCTAAAGCATGCCGTACGGCCAGCACCGGTGCTGAAGTGGTACCGCTGTTCAGTCCATGTTAGGCAAACATGGCGTGGAGTGTGGCTGATTTGGTTCGATCCGCTCTTGCATGCAGCCGTCGCAGGCAGCTGAATCAGCCGGAATGTACGTTGTAGGCAGCAGCCTGCTGCGCTTTTGCAACTGCAAGGTGCGTCTGAGCTCAATTGCTGTAATCCATCAGCATCTGCCGCATGCAAGTGCAGTGCAGTTGTCATGGAGTGCAGCAGCAGCTCCATGGTGCATGCAATGACCGACCCTTCAAACCACTTCAGCAATGGGCTGTCACACTCACGGTTGCTGCATTGCTGCGAACCTTGTTCACAGGTGCGCTGCATCGCTGCTGTGCTGCTGATGGTGGGGCGGGGCCAGGAGCAGCCATGCATTGTGCAGCAGCTGCTGGACATCAGCAGCTACCCCTGCAAGCCGCAGTACTCCCTGGCAGCCGAGGAGCCGCTGCTGCTGTTTGCATGTGGCTTTGAGGGCATACAGTGGCAGCGCAGCGAAGCAAACCTGGCAAAGTGCCTGGGGGTGGTTGGCAGCCAGCTGCAGCGGCACCTGGTGGCTGCTGCGCTCACCAACAGCGTGTTTGAGCAGCTGCAGCAGGAGCGCGCAGCGCTGCTTGCAGGACAGCAGCAGCAGCAGCAGCAAGCTATAGAACAGCAGCAAGGTGAACACCAAGCACCCCTAGAAGCAGCAGCAGCAGCAGCAGCAGCAGCAGGAGCTGCTGGTGGCCAGGAGGAGGCAGGCAATGGCAGCAGCGGTCTCGGTGCAGCTGGTGCAGCGAGGTGGTTGGCGGCCAGGCCTCCGCACATCCTGCTGCGCAGGCGTGCCACGGAGCCGTCCATGGAGGAGCGCTTTGCCAAGGCAGGCATCCCGCTGGAGCTGCTGAACCAACGGGGGCTGCCCGCCAGCATGCAGGAATGACTGGCTTCAATAGCGCTGTTGCATTGGTTATTTGGTGTCTGGCTTTGCATGGGTGTTGGCACGTGCTGTGGCAACCGTCACGGACCCTGCATGTCATGAGTTCAGTGCGGCACTCTTAAGTGCTTCACTGGAGCCTTGGCAAGTTCAGAGTTGCCACCAGCCAGCCAGCCTCACGGTCGGGCACTTGACCTGGCAGGATGAGGGTCTGCAGTGAGTGTTGTTTTTGTGGTCATACGTCCGCCGCAGCCCGGTTGCAACACTTTGGTGGTCAGCTAGGCGCTTGTGAGCGTTTCGTCAGTCAGCCTGGTCAAACTTTGGCGGTGACATCAGTGGCCACAGAAGTTGAACCGTCTCCGCCCTTTCTACCTTTTTTGCCTTTAATTGAACTTGAGTAGGCTGCCACCGGAGATCGGTGCCACAATCAAGACGTCCGCGTCATCTGTACTTGCTGACAAGTCACTGAGTCCGTCTGTGACGCCCAAGGGGCGTTCTTCACCGCGATCCACAGACTAATGTCCTGACACAACAGCACACGTTGCAACAGAGACTGCTGCCCTCGTCTGCGCCAACAAGGGTTGATCACGCTGCGCTCTCGTCAGCCTTGTGCGCTTGATCTGCAGCTTCTCTGGCTGTAGAAACCTGCAGATTATTGCAAGCGTCGTCATACTCGAACTCCACGTACCCACTTGCTGTCCCGGGCTCCGGAGGTGTTCGTTGTTGTTTGGGAGCAGACAGTAGGCCCTGAGCTGCGTGTGCAGGGACTGTCTGGGTATTACCATGCAGTTTCATAGCAGCAAGCCGTGTGCTGTGCGGTCATGCACGGCACAGAGGCTGCAGCTGCACCACTGCAGCAGCAGAGCTTTGCTGCCAGTGCGCCAACAGCAACATCAGCACCCAAGGCAGCACAGCAGCCAGCAGACTAGCAGCATAGCATGCCGTACTAGCCTAGCTGACGTGGGCCCCAGCTTCAGCAACGGTGGCAGCAGCAACAACCCACTGGAGTTGCTGCGAGTCACGCGTGATGTGCAGGTATGGGACGCCGCCCACAAGCGTCAGACCAACATTGCTACAGCCCAAAAGCACTAGCTCATCACTGTCATGTTCAGTGCGCATCAGGAGAGTGTGCTGTTGTTGCCTTGCTGCAGCAGTGCTGTGTGTATCCTTGCTGCACGGACCAAACAACCCAGTGAGCTTGAGCATGCAATGTCACACACCAGTACACACCTGCAAACATAACAGCACCCCTAGCGCAAGCTTTGGCCCGTCCTGCAAGGCATTCCATCCCACGCACACAAGCAACATGCTGTCCTGCAGGCACGTGCGCGGCTGATGGCAGAGGTCATGACGGATGGCCGCATGAGCCACTACAGTGAGCTGTACCAGCCCTGCCCAGTGGAGGAGTTCCTGTCAAAGGAGCTAGGGGTGTGGAGCTACAACGTGATGCTCTTCGCAGTGGCAAACCCTGCGCTGCAGGTGACTGGGCAGAAGTGTTGTTGTAGCGGTTGATGCACATGGCTGAGTCGGGTCCTGTTGAAGCAGCAGAGATGGCAGCGCTGATGCAGGTTCAAGTAGCAACACGTGTTGCAACTGTTGAAGGGCCTCAGCAGCGTTGGCGCACCTGAAGCTGCTTGAGGATCAGCAGCAAACAGCAGCAGCGCACGGCGCAGTGTCAGGCTCAGCTAGGCCATCCTGACTTTGGACAGCACTGCTGACATTTTGCTGCCTGGCTGCCCCCACCTCATCATCCACGCATGCCTTTGATCTGGACAGCCAGGCTCAACGTAGCGAGAAGTGCAACAACAGGGACGATTGCAGAAGTCTAGCAAATTTGCGTGACTCCCAACATCTGCTGTCTGTTGGGCCCTCCCTGCCTGCGCAGGTCTTTGACCTGGAGAGCCAGGTGCGGCCTGCGGTGCGCAGCCTCAAGGCGGCTAACATCGACGTGACGGACATCTGGTTTGTCATCACCAAGCACCTGGAGATCCTCACAGAGCCCATCGCGCTGCAGCGCTGGCTGGATTTTTTGTCACTGCAGGTGCGCAGTGCACAGCCGCAGCGCACAGGCCGCCGCACGTGCGTTTTGAGCATGCAGTGTAGGCAGCTGCTTGAAAGTCATCAACTAACAGAGTATTGAGGAGCGCAGCAGATTTGCCCTTGGTTCTGCAAGTGCATGCAGGGCGTGCAGCGCTGCGCTATAGGCAGCTGGAACGCTGCCTGTCGTAATGCTTGCTGGCACCTAACAGCCATCCCTTCGACACCTTACCAAACATGCTTCAGACAACGTGTAAATGGGCTTTTCTCACGAAGCTAATGTGGCACGTGCCTGCAGGCGCTGGACTCGCGGCACATGGCCAACTTCCTGCTCAAGGCGCCAGACGCGCTCTTCACCAGCTGCACGCAGGCGCAGGCGCTGCAGGTGCGCAGCAGCTGCCGCAGCTGTGTGTGCGGCATGTGCAAGCACCTGCAGGAGCTTCACTGTGGTTTATGCAAATATGCCGCGTATGTGCGCTGTGAAGCAAGTGCAGGTGCGTGCCGCAGGTTGTGCCACGCCTCAACAGCTGTGAAGGAGTTGTCTGGCGTGCTTCTTTTTGTTTTAATCAACTACTCTTGGTGTACTGATAGTTAACAGCATTTGTTGCTTTAACTTCTGCCTGGTCTGTTTCTTGCGCCTCAAAAGGTGCTGGGCTGGCTCAAGGCGCTGGGCGTGAAGCAGGAGTACCTCTTCCCGCGCGTGCTGTGCCCCTGCCCCACCATCCTGCTGCAAGACGTCACCACCCACCTGCAGCCCATCGTCTCGCACCTCACCTCGCTCGGCCTGGAGCCGCAGCACGTCAGCCGCATGGCATGCGTGCATCCGGAGCTGTTACTAATCTCCGTTGATGCGCAGCTGCAGCCGCTTGTGAGTTATCTAGAAGGCCTCGGATGCAGCACCTGCCAGGTGGCAAGGCTGCTGCTGGAGGTGCCTCAGGCACTGGGCGGCAGGCCGCCACAGGCGCTGTTTGGCGCGCGGGTTGAGGCGCTGCGGCAGCTGGGCGTTGATGCGCCCACGCTGCGGCAGATGACGGGGCGCAGCACGGCGTGGCTGACAATGCAGGGCGCGCCAGCGGAGCAGATCAGCCACCTGAGGCAGGAGATGGGCTTCAGCACAGAACAGGTGCGTGGGAGGGCTCATTGTACAGAGGTTATGGTTGGGTTAAAGGCAGTATGTTGCTGGTTTCTTAATATGTACCTGAAGCAGGAGCTGGGTTTTATGGCTGCGCATGTGTGGCAGGGCTCAGCATCGCTGCAAGGGTATGGCGGTGACGTTAATTGCTGCAAGGGTATGGCGCTATTTGCAGGGCCATGTCTGTGACGCAGGCATACATAAGGCAGATGCCTTCCTCCGGTTGTGTGCAGTATGGGTGGCTGCCGACAATTGCACGCCTGCTGCTGCTGCTGCTGCCGCTGCTGCAGGTGCGGGCGCTGGTCACCGCCTGCCCTGCCATCCTATCAGAGAAGCCGCTTGAGCTGCAGCGCAAGGCCGACTTCCTCACAGCCACACTCAACATGGAGCGGGGCGACTGCCTGGCACACCCAGGCTACCTGGGAGCGAGCCTCATGCAGGTGGGCACACGTTTTTTGTTTGGAGATTGAACCGACTGGCTTTCACTGCTTGCAACATGTGTTTGGTCATCTGGCAGTGTCTGGTGGTCTCTGCAGAGCCCTGTAGCATATGCCAGGTGCGCACATGCAGGTGGGCACACGTTGCTGGCCAGCTGACCCATCTAGCAGTGTATAGTGATCACTGCAGTGTCCTGGAGTGATTGCAATGGATGTGCCGCATTCATTCGCCAGGGTACCTGGGCGTGAGCCTCATGCAGGTGGGCGCATGTTGCAACAACACTTGTTATTGTCAGCCAGCCGACGCATCTAGCAGTGTCTAGTGGTCATTACAGTGTTCTGGAGCAACAATTGCAGTGCACTTGCCTCATTAATCCGCCTCCTCTGTCAGGCAGCGTCAGTGCCACTGATCATGGCATACTGTTCAATGCTGGCATCCCCTGTTATGTGTCATATCGTTGCACTTCTGCTGCTGCTGCTGCTGCTGCTGCTGCTGCTGCTGCTGGCATTTCTCCAGGTCATTGGCCCGCGCCACGCCTTTGCAGTGTCCAAGGGCCTGGAGGCCAAGCTGCAGTCCCCTGGTGCCGCCTGCAGCAGCAGCAACGTGCGCAGCAAGGGCGGCGCGTGGGGCTGGGACCTGTCGCTGCTGGTGGCTGGGGAGGACGTGGACTTTGCAGGTGGGTGGGGGTGGTTTTGAGCATGTGTATATCTATATGCGCTTACTTGTGCTTACACTGAGCGCAGCTGGATCCCTTGCAGGCCTGCATAGTCGGAGCTGAAGCGAGCCAGCAGCGGCTAGTGCTCTTTGGACATTTGACAGCAGTTGTGCGTGTGCAGCAGGCTGCTTGTTGCGGCTTGCTGTTGTGGCGCTGACTCGTATCTTGCTTGCATTTGACCACTTTACACTTTGTTGGCTGCCCCCGCAGACGCGCTGGGTGCCAGTGTGAACGAGTACGAGGGCTTCCGCACGGCCTTTGAGGAGGAGTACACCGCGCAGCTCAGCAAGGACGCGGCGCGCGAGTTCCAGGAGGAGCTCAAGAAGCTGGGCATCTACGAAGGCGCGTAATCGTGGGGCGGGATGATGGCGCCAAGTCAGGGCGCCGGATTACAGCGTGACGCGCAAGTTCCAGGAGGAGCTCAAGAAGCTGGGCATCTACGAGGGCGCGTAATTGTGGGGCGGGATGATGGCGCCAAGTCAGGGTGCCGGATTACAGCGTGACGCGCAAGTTCCAGGAGGAGCTCAAGAAGCTGGGCATCTACGAGGGCGCGTAATCGCGGGGGGGGGGGGGGGGGGGGATTACGGCGCGTGATCGGGGCGCAGGATCATGGCGTGGCGCGCGAGTTCCAGGAGGAGCTCGAGAAGCTGGGCATTTACGAGGGCGGCGGGATCATGGCCCGTAATTAGGGCGAGTGTATCAGCGAGGGATTACGGCACGACGCGCGAGTTCCAGGAGGATCTGACGAAGCTGGCCGTCGAAGGCCGTGCGCGCTGCATATTTGGGTGGGTTGCTGGCAGAAGCGTTGTCTGTTTGTTTGGCTGGCTGGCTGGCTGGGTGCAGCAGGGCAGGGCAGTTGCGGTTTATACCAGGATGAATATTACTCTGAATCATGGCTGGCACATGTGATGGCGGATGCAGTGCACTTTGTGTTATCAGCTTGCGGACTGGTTGCTGCTGCAGCACGGCGCGTGCAGTCTGAGTGTGGCGGTAGCCAGCCGGACGCAGAATGCCTGCTCCTCGTCAAGATGATGTATTTCATGTCTGGGTGCAGAGGTGTCGCGTGTGTTGCGCAATGTGACCTGAAGTGGCGCAATTATCGATGAACAACAGCATGTGTGATGGGGTTTGCTGTGGCGTCATCTTGAGAACAGCTGCAGGATCACCTGTGTCCCTGCTGCAGGGGAAGCAGCAGAACGGGAGGATGTTTTGCTATTGCCTGGGCGCTGGTTATGGCACTGGCTGTTTGGTGGTCTGCTGCGCAGTGCAGTTGGTCGAGTGACAGTTTCATTGTGCAGCGGCGAGCTGCCTTGAAGTTAGGATTGCACATGCACTGGCAGGCTGGAAGAAGGCCTGCTGCATGTGTGTGCTTTTGTGCAGCAAGTGCGTCGTGGGGTGGCAATCATTTGTACGCGTTGATAGCACCACCCCACTAGTGCCAGCCAGTGTGTTGTTGGTCCAGGTGCGCGGGGCTGGGCAACAGGGCGAGTTGAGGATGGAATGTTACGGTACGAGGGGCTGTGCGGTAGGGGCTAGTTGCAGGCAAACAGTGCAACCAGCAGTAAATGCTGGCTGCTGTCTACTGTTCTTGCCCATGATGTGGCAGTCTGTCTTTTTGCTGCTGTGTTATGAGAAGACTGGTGGCTTGGGCGCCAAGCTGTGTGTAGGGATGTGCCCGAATACGTGCGCAGCTGTGACTGTTTGTGGTTGCTGTGCTGCTGCTGCTGGTGCCGGTATGCATGCAATGGTTTGGCAGAGCTGAAAGAGTGCTGCTGCTTTGTTGTGCAGCATCCTGAGTGTTGCATGTACCATGCGTTTGAGCACGCTGTGACAGACAAGTGCGCCTGCTGTTGTGTACCGCACGGAAAAAGTGAGGATATGATGCACAGAGAATGTGCAGAGCTTCCTCAGGCCAGGCTTTACCAGCGTGATGGAGTTGTGCTGTTGTACTTTTGTGTTTGGCAAGTCATTTGCGCCACAGACGTTTTTGGTTGCTGGGCGCCGCTGTACCACTACTGTATGAGCAGATTGTTGTATCACTACTGTTTTCATTTGTATGGCCATGATGTGATCGCGGAAGTTGATAACTGCATGATGAGAGAGTGATAGCCAAGCTTGGCCTTGTGATTGCTGCTGCTGGCCAGCTTTTGTGCAAGGTGACCTGCAAGTTTAACGTTCCACTTTTTAGTTTGACTGTGTTTCCTGTGATCTTGGGGGTTTGCTTGAGCGCCAAGCACGGTGCCTCTGCACCTAGGCCTGTAAAACCCTAGCCTAGTACAGCTCGAACCAAGCGGGCAATGCGTCCACGACCAATGGCATGGGCGATGAAAAACACCGTATTAACACCAACCTACGTCCGATAAGCTGTGTGCTCGCTGAAGTACACTCTACTGAGCGAGGCATGACCTCATCATAACAGGGGAGTCGTGTCTGCCTAGCCGAGATGCTGCGGGCTATACTACGGTGCAGGACGACACACGAGACAAAGATGTCGCCTCTCACATTGCTTGCGTGCAAGCTGCATGCGCGTGTTGAAGAGAATCGCCTGAACTGCCCTGCTGCTTTCAATGCAACTGTGCAGCACCAGATCAGCAGCAAGCAGACTGCAGTACAGCAATTACCGACGCTTAACAATTTCTACTGGCGGATGTAACATCAACCTCAACAGCAGCAGCAGCAGCAGCAGCAGCAGCAGCAGCAGCAGAAGCAGCAGTAGCAAATACAGCATCAAGCCAACCTGTCAGGTGGATAGACCAGCACTGCGGCAGCACTTGCAACAAAGCAGCATGCAAGCGAGCTCAGTGCAACCGGTGACAGCAACCCAACATCCTACAGCAGCAGGCGCCCCAGCAGGCACTGCAAGCTTTGCTACCACCAACGCCCAAACCCTACCTGCTGCGGCCTCAATACAACCCCAGCAGCAGCAGCAGCAGCAGCAGCAGCAGCAGCAGCAGCAGCAGCAGCACAGGCCGGACCCAGGCAGTCTGTTCCAGAAGGGTGTTGCCATCTCTGTGTGGCAGAACTCCTCGGATGAGGCCAGCAACTGGACCGCCTTCATGCGCCGCAAGCGCTTCTTTGGCCAGCGCCACCTGGTGCAGGCCTTCATGGAGTCCAATGACTTCTGGAACAGGTGCGGCCAACAACACAGCGGTTGATATTTGTGACAAGCCACAGTGCTCTGCCACATGTTTGTGAGCCAGATGAGCTGCAGGTTGCGCTGAACTCCAGCAGCTGCCCCTACGCAAGTGCTTGCCGCAACTTGTAAAATGTGCAGCACTCCAGCCTGCAAGCCACTGTGCTGCTGCGGCTGCTGTGGCTGCCGCATGTATGAGCAGGGTATGCAGCTGAAGCAGTGCATGTGGTTGTTAAACAGCTCACAGCAATCCAGGCCGTAGACGGCAGTGCTGTTGCTGCTGCCGCAGGTATGGAGAGGACATGCAGCTGGTCAAGCGCCTGGGCTGCAACTCCTTCCGCTTCTCATTTGAGTGGGCGCGCATTGAGCCTGCACCAGGGCAGATCGACGCCTCAGCCATTCAAAGGTGGATCATCAGCTTGTTGCATTGGTGTGATTGTTGTAACAGATAGATTTGGTAGCCATGCTGCAGCAGAGCACGTGCTGCTGTACCCCTATTAGATGAAGCGGGACGTGAGTAGGAGTGTGCCAGCAATGCTGGGTGACGTGACATGTGCTGTGTGTGCAAGATTGCTGCAGCAGGTGTACCCCCCAGTCACGTCTGCAGTTGCAGGGTCTGCACTGCAGACTTTGACTAGCGGGTGGGCCTGAAGCTGTGATGAAGCACTATGGTGCAGCAGTGCATGTGCAGCACACATGTGAATAGTGTCAATGCTATAAGTGTGCGTGAGTTGTAAATCGCCATCAAATGGTTATGCAGTGCCGTGTTTGGCAGGCTGTCACAACTGTCACCTTGCAGGCCTGCAGCCTGCGGCTGAGGGCATGCATCCTGCTGGCACTTGGCACTGGCAGGCACAACAACAATATTATATCCAAGCAAACACCACCATAACTCTTCATACGTTCAGCTGCATCCAGCACACTTGCTGCTGCTGCTGGCACTGCCGCCACCTGCAGGTACCATGCCATCCTTGACAGCATGGAGGCTGCCGGGCTGCTGCCCAACGCCACACTGCACCACTTCACACACCCGCAGGTGCGCAGCGCCAGCAGCAGCAGCAGGGAAGGGGAGCTCGGCAACGTACCAGCAGTTGAACAGCAGATTGGCCTAGCATACACAGAAGCTCGCCGTGTCACTGTTGATGTTAGGCACTCGGCAGCTTCTACAAGCAGTCATGTTGCCTCTCCCTGCGCTGTGTCACCAGTCATCGCTGCTATTCATCCCTGCCAAGCTCCCAACATTGAATCACACAGCCACTTGCACGCCCCGCTGCTGCAGTGGTTTGAGGAGCGCGGCGGCTGAATGAATATTTGTACCAAACGTACACAATGCAGCGAACTCATCCAACCACGTCCGCACATTGTCTGCTGCTGCAGTGGTTTGAGGAACGCGGCGGCTGGCGTAACCCGGACAACATCCCCGCATTCACCAGCTACTGCTCCCTCATCTTCCGCGAGTTTGGCCCCCGCATAACCCACTGGGCCACCTTCAACGAGCCCAGCTGCTTCGCGCTGTGCGGCTACATCATGGGCCTGTGGGCACCCGGCAAGCGTGGCAGGCTGATAACAGCAGGCCATGTGCTGGGCAATATGCTCAAGGCGCATGTGGCGGCGTACAGGGCACTGAAGGCCATGCCGCACGGCCACACTGCACAGGTATCATATGATGATCGTACAGGTTGCGGCTGCTGTGTGGTTGCGAAAGTCATATGGTGGTGCACTTGCAGTGTTGTGTGCAGAACCGCAATGTGTGTGGGTGTTCTGTATGATGCGGCTGCGGCTATTGCTGGTGCATGTACCACAATGCTGCAACATGCCGTATGTATCTATTGCTACTCGTGCTGATGCTGATGCTTTGAACAGCAGTACATTTCGCTCTGGTGGCTCGCGCTGTTAATCATGGCAAGCAATCACTGCTGCTGTAAATGTTTGTGCTACTGCTTCTGCTTCTGTTGCTGCTGCTGCAGATAGGCATCGTGCACCAGCACATTCGCTTCATCCCGCACTGCAACCCCCTGGCAGGACTCATTGTCAGGTGGGAGCAGAGCTGCATGTGCAGAGTCATGCCAAGAGCGGAACAGTGTGCGTAACTGGTTGGTTCTTTCCATTGCTGCAGCTGGACCCAGGCACACACATGCACACAGGAGGTAGAAACCACACATACAGTGCTGCAGTGCGTTGCTGTGCACTGCCATGCACGGCAGCTGGTGGCCTTGGGCCAGAAGTGGCTACAGCTGCTTTCAGTATGCGCCACTGTACACTGTTACTTGCTGATGACAGCTATTGTGGAGTGACGCTAGGATGTGTGTTTGTGCCGCGTGCACTGCTGCCCTGCTCTCCTGCAAGCCAGGCCTGTGTGCCGCTGGATGACCTACTGGTTTGCAACACGCCAGATGATCAGCTTCTTCCAGACAGGTACGGCTGCTGCAGTGCTGCAGCAGAACATAGAAGCGTGACACATACGGCAGAGCAGTGCTTTTGATCATGGTGTGCTGTGGCCAGTGCTGCAGCTGCACAGCTGCTGGAGCGCACGCTTGCGCATCTATTGCATGCATGGTGATGTACCAGTGCACCCGCAGCATCAGCTGTGCTGTACCGTGAATGCAACGTCCACTGCCAATCTGCTGTCATCATTCGCTGCTGCTGCTGCTGCTGCTGCTGCCGCCAGGCGTGTTCAGCTGGTCAGCGCCGCTGTTGGGCCGTGTGGTACACTTTGAGGAGCCTGCTGCCGTGGGGGCGCTGGACTGGTGGGGCATCAACTACTACTCACGGTGGGCTGGGGGAGTGGCTGCTGCTGCTGCTGCTGCTGCTGGTGGTGCTGCTGCTGGTGCTGGTGCTTTGAAATTGAGGCAGGTACTGCACTGTCTTGTGGCGCACATCAAGAGTCATGCACACATAAGGATAGATGTACTGGCGCCTTTGCTGCTGGTGGCTTCTGGGATTTTTTACTCCTCCTTGAGTGGAGCATGTAACGTAGTGTAATGTAATGCTTCTCTGCTGCTGCTGCTGCTGCTGCTGCTGCTGCTGGTTTTGCGCATGCTCCTCAGGCCTGCCATCAGCAGCAGCTTCAAGCTGGTGGGCACTGGCCCCAGCGAGCCGCTGACAGGCATGGGCATGCCGCTGGTGGCGGGGGACCTGCACAGCCACCTCATGCAGGCACACAAGGAGCTCAAGGTATTGCTTGAGTTGCAGCTAGTGCAGTTGGTTTTCCGATGTTCGTAGACTGTGTTGTGCAGAGGCAGCGGCTTCTCAAGTGTGCACACAGGGAGCTGCAGGTACTGGCTGCTGGTGCAGCGCGCTGTACTCTGGCCATTGCATTTTTATCCAGTTTTGCGCTGGTGAATGTTGGCATCGGCATGCCGCTGGTGGCGGGTGACCTGCACAGCCACCTCATGCAGGCACACAGGGAGCTCAAGGTGATGACTGCTGTTAGTGACACTACACCTGCTTCAGCAGTTGCGGTGCAGTACCGTGCTGTGTATGCCAGTGTTGTTGTGGTGGCAGGCCACGCTGTGCAGTGGCAATGGCTTTGGGTGCGCAGCGTCAGCGAGACAAGGGTCTGTTAGCGTGCTGCTAGTCACAACATTTGCCTGCGTCATCGCCCCACTGCTACTGCTGCTGCTGCTGCTGCTGGCAGGTGCCCATCTTCCTGAGTGAGACTGGCGTGTCTGACTCAAGCCATGAGCTGAGGGCGCGCTGCATCAGCAGCTACTACGATGAGGTGGGCATACAGCGCGCACTCAAGCAGGGAATGCTGCATCATAATCAAGTGTGATAGTCAAAGTGTGAACACGCAAAGCACAATTGTTGAGAGGCGGAGTGCATCAAGACCTCCTGCAACAAGGTGGAGCTGTCATGACATCATGGCACATTGTCACAACGACACAAGTACAGAATGGCACTCGCCACCCATGGTCTGAGGCACTCGGCTTCCTGCGCTGTGCTGTGCCGTGCTGCTGCCAGGTGCTGCGTGCCATGGCTGATGGTGCTGACGTGCGGGGCACCTACTACTGGACGCTCATGGACAACATAGAGGTGCGTGACGCTGATCTGCTGGCAGCTGTGCTTCATTATCATGATGGCTGCAGCCATGATGGCTGCAGCCAGCCTCCTTGCTTGCAAGTGCTGCTGGCAGCCGCCCCTTGGAGCGCTTTCCTGCATGCACTGGTACCCTGCATTAATTACTCATGTGCTTGTGCTGCTAGCCCACGCTGTGTCGTTTGTGAGTTTACTTGCAACCCTTGCTATGCTGCATGGCTCGTTTGCTTCTTCCGCTGCCTGCAGTGGCACCACGGCTTCAACCAGCACTTTGGGCTGTACGAGTGGCGGCCCCCAGGCAGCGGCAGCGGCCCGGGGCGGCCCACCAACGGAGACAGCCTGCAGCTGCGCCAGGGCAGCAAAGCACTCGTGGCGCTGCATGCAGCATGGCCAGAGACGTGGCAGGACGTGGCGGCGTTTGCTCGGCAGCGCTTTGCAGGACCGGGTGCGGCTAGTGTGTATAGTCCTGCTGCGTATGATGTGGAGCAAGGGCTGGGTGCGGGAGACGGCAGTGGCCAGCTGCCGCCTGTGCAGGTGCCTGGTGTGCCGGAGCAGCAGCAGCTGCTGCTGCGGCAGGAGCTGCGGGCTGCAGATGCAGCAGGTGCATCGCAGGCTGGCCAGCAGGGTGGGAGGGAGGTGGAGGAGCCGCTGCTGGGTGGCAGGATCAGCGATGCAGTGTGATGTGTATACAAGACAGTGCGCCAGGCCTTGTGGACATTGTACAACAGTACAATTGCTGGTCTCACCTCATGGAACTGTGACCTGTGCCAGTCTTGGTCGCCTCAACGCATATGTAACATTGATTAAAGTATTAAACGGGCGTTTTGAGCTGCACATTGGACACCTGTGCCACAGCGCCAGTCAACTGGTGCCGACAGGCGGCAGCTGCAGTTCGTAACCACCACAGCAATTTATAGCTCTGTTCCTTGCCTATGAACCTAACCTTCTTACAGCCAGCAGTAACCAAATCACTGCAACAGCAGACCGTCTGCAGGCTGCAGCTGGTGGCGCTGCTGCTGCTACTGCTAATGCAACTGCTGCTGCTGCTGTCCTTATCCCTCCCTACGTCCATGCCTGACAGACAGCCACAGCTGACTCTGGGACCACCGGCAGCTGCTGCAGTCAGCCCTATTTCGGCTGTGCTTCTACCGCTCACATTGCAAAATAAGTCCGGACATTATCCTGGACACCTGGCCGCTGCTGCACACCATGTGTGCAGCTACTGGGCAGCCCTTTCTGCGGCTGCCATCGCTGCTGCCGCCGCCTGTGCTGCAGCTGCTGATGTACATGCTTGCTGGGTCATGAAGGCACATTTCCCATGTGCGCAGCGGGGGCGCGGAGCACCGCAGCGGGTCATGATTAGCTTTCTGAACACGTGACCAGCTACCAGAGCGTCGAGCGCTGCGTACTTGATCTGCATGATGGACAGCCACAGCATTAGCGTGCACCTGTCAGTACTTGAACTGGAGGCCTGCATATACTGTCAGTGGCAAACACATGCAGGAGCATACCGATGCCTTTTTGCACACAACTGCTCAACTGCACACAGCAACAATGAGGAGCCAGACATCAGCGCTCTTCTATCAGCCGCTCACCACACATGCAGCACTGTGCTTGGCAGTGACGCTGTAGCCCAGCACACAACTCTCTGTTGATACCCTGGAAACACAACAAACTGTTCTCCCTCGCCCCACCTTGTGTGGTATCAGCCGTTTTGCCTCCCAGTCGCCTATGCTGCGGGTGACCTTGTCCTTGGGCAGAGACTGGCCCAGCACATCCTCCGTCAGCCTCGCCAAGCCAGTCCTGCGCTTGAAGCCCAAACTCTCCGCCACCTTCTGCAAGTCCAGGAAGCGCCCAAAGTGCTGCCGCCCGATGCCAAAGGTGTGGCGCATCTTGCGTTCGTCATTTGAAGCCCACCCGCAGCCCAGCAGCATGACAGAGGCGTCTGCTAGGAACTCCTTGAGCTCTGGCGGCAGTCGGTAGCGCATGCGGCAGGTGCGGATGAGCACTGCTACGCTGCTGCTGGCGAGCTGCATCATCGCAACAGGGTGGTTCTCGCCCCGCTCGAACTGCGGCCGCCATTCCAGGTCAATGGCAATGAATGGGTCCCGCATGCTGGCACGCAGCAACTGCAGCGCCCTGCCGACCTCCGCAGCGTCCTCCAGCAGCAGCACCTGCAGAGTGTTGCAGCAACAATATTGTCCCACACTTGCGTCAGGCAAAGTCCGCAGGCAGGCCGATTTGGACAGCCCAAACTTAGGTTGTGCTCAGGGCAGTGGGGGTTCCCTGTCCGCCATAACTGCAAGTGACCTTGATGATCTGCTGCTGTCTTGTGTGCAGCATGCAGGCCCTAGGCTTCGGCCTATAGCCCACCTGCAGCCCGCCTGGCATAATGTAAATTTCAAAGCCAGGTGCCAGCTTCAGGCAGGGCACATTGCTCAGGTCAGCTGCCAGCACGCGGTCCCAGTCTACACACCGCAGCCGCACCTGCATGCCAGGTCAGGAAGCGCACCTCGCTATCTGAGTTGGCGGCACAAGTGCACGGCAATGTGCATTGTCAGCATGCATGCTGCACAGCAGATGTGTTGGCGGTGGGCTCAGCATGTGCAGTGCCGCATAATAGGTCACAGTGCTCCTCCTGCAGCCAGCAGCACGCCCTCATGGATGACGCAGAAAGATGAGTGCTGCTCTGCCGATTGCTCGCTTGCTGCCTGGCACATGTTGCTGATGTGCAGCCAAACAGAAACACCTACCTGCGTATGGCACCAGCCACTCCCAACACTAGGGCTGCGGCCAATTAAAGGCAAGCTGCGTGATACTTGCTGTGATGTGTGCTGTGCATGGGTGCTGGCTCTTGCCCAGCTGCGGTGGGTCTCAACTGTGCCAGATGGCACCACTCTTCTTGAGGCATGCCTGCTGATCAGGCTAGGGTTGCCAGCATTGGTATGTGCTGATTTGGCCAGTGTGTGCAGCTGCTGGCTCGGCTTTGCGCTATACAGGCATCTGCAATGCATGTGCACCATCTTGCAGGTCATCAGCATTTGGGGTGCTGGCTGGCACGGATGGCACAGACAGCACGGATTACGCTGATGCTCCTGCTGCTGCTACTTCCTGGCCTGATGCCGCTGCAAACTATGTTTGCGTTCAGCGAATATGGGTTTCGATGATGCATACAAACAAATCGTCTGTGCCCCGCACCAGTGCACTGTCTGTTGCAGTTGTCAAATGCGCGGAATCCTGGCCTAAACACACGGCGTTATCCATTAAACTCGAGCTCTCATCGATCTCCATTCACTTATGTCAGGTCGTGATGAAACCCTGCGAGCTTTGTTTGGGCATGGCGGTTTCCCACACAGCTGCGACACGCTCCAACGTTACCAGAGCGCAGTGAAGCAGTATGCACAGTGAGTGCCTCCTGACCTCCAAGCTGCAGCCACCTGGAATGTTTCACTTATTTTGTACACATTCTCCTGGCACCACCCGTGCTCCTGGCTTGCCAACCACATTCAAGCTCTTGCTGAGAGCATGCAACCACACACCAGTTGGTTGCACACGGCTCCACCGCCTGACCTGACGAACGCCTATACACTACAACGAATCTCAAGGCTCTGAACGGCTCCGAACCAACACGTACAAAACAATACTTTCGGCCACAGTGAATACACACTAATGAACCCACGCTACACCGCCGGCTGGCTGGCTAACTAGCGCAAGCCAACTTGCCCAGCCTGTAAACAGAGCGATTCTACGCATGGTAACAGCATAGCTGCGCACCTGCAGTCAATCAACCCCGCAGCCGAAGCAGAACGCTGATCTTCACATTGGAACTCCATCCCGCAGACCTCATACGGACTGAGCTCTTCTATGCTGAGCATGCTGCTGCTGCTGCTGCTGCTGCTGCTGCTGCTGCTGCTGCTGCTGCTGTTGCTGCTTCTGCTGTTGCTGCCACCCATCCCCTCGGCCATGCCTGATTGCCACAGCCGCCGCAGCGCACAGCCGCAGCCGCTGCACTGACCCCACCCGGCCTTGTGGCCTAACCAGTCGCAGCACCACCAATAGCCACAGCTTTCTTGCGGCTCTTTAATACAGCACCAGCCACTGGCGCTGCTGCCACCCTCTGCGCTGCAGCTGCTCCTGTGCTCGCTAGTGACATCCTGATGGTGCACTTCCAGCAGCGGAGGTGTAACAAGCTGCAGCTGGTCATCAGTAGCTTGCGGAACACTTGGCCAGCTACCAGCACGTCCAGCGCAGCATACTTGACCTGCAGGATGGGCAGTAGCACAGCAGGACACCTCGCCTTGCAGAGCATGAGCATGCATACGCAGGCAGCCTGCGTCTGATTGCATTATTGTACATGATAAGAAGCAAGAACAGGTGCTTGCATGCTGCTGTCTTGTGCACACAGCTGCTCAACTGCACAAAGCACGCGCCAGACCAGACATCAGCACTCAGCTGCTATATTGTCGCAAGCATGCAGCGCTGTGCACTTGAGCCGCGCTCACGGCGGGCCGCCATTTGGCGCGGATGCTGCAGTGCATACGCAGCCCGGTCCTCCCTCGACCTACCTTGCTGGGTTTCAACCGCTGCGCCTCCCAGTTGCCCCTGCTGTTCTTGTTCAGCTCCAGGCCCAGCACGTGCCGCGTCAGCTGCTTCAACCCAACCTCCTGAAGCCCAAACAAGCCCCCGACTTCCTGCAAGTCCAGAAAGCGCCCAAAGTTTTTGCGGCTGATGCCAAAGGTGCGCTGCATGATGACCTCGTCAGTCGATGCCCACCCGCAACCCAGCAGGCACACAGAGGGGTCCTGCAGGAACTTACTGAGCACTTTTGGCAGCTTGTTGTCCATGCGGCAAGTGCGGATGAGCACTGCTACGCGGCTGCTGGCCAGCTGCATCATCGCAACACGAATGGGGCGGCTCTGCAGGTGCTCAAACTCCAGATCGATGGCGACCACTGGGTCCTGCATGCTGTCTCGCAGCGCCTGCAGCGCGCCGCCTAGGTGTGCTTCTTCCTCAACCAGCAGCACCTGCGGAGAGTTGCAACAGAGAGCGCAGGCCGCACAAAGCATGTTAGGGAGAATCTAGAGGCATCACCAGTTCAGTCAAATTTGAGCCCAGCAAAGAAACGAAAGCATGGCACCGACGAGCCAGACCACCGCAAAAAGTCACGCCTCAGATGAGCGCACGCTATCGATCCGCGCCGCTTATGCCCTAGGGCGCAAGCGAACACGTAGAGGGCGCCGCCCCTGGCGCCACACACCCTCTTCAGTTCAACTTACCCAGGATCTGCACAGCTGCCTGGGCCACTTACTCACTCACCCACTCCAGAGGCATGGCTGAGCGCTGTTGCACTCAAGCATGCGGCAGTAGTCAGTGTATAACCGGTCAGTGCTGCTGCATGAAGGTTGGAGACATGCGCCGCTGTGTCTCGTGTAGCGTGCAGGCCCCACCTGCACCTTGCCTGGCAGTTTGAGGCGTTGGTAGCCAGCAGGCACCTTGACGCTGGGCACTTTGCTCAGATCAGCTTTCAGCACGCTGGCCCAGTTGGTTTTCAGTAGCTGCACCTGCAGCCAAGCACATTCAGCATGTCGCGTCACGTATGACGGCAGCGTACCTGCATGGCACAATGCATGCTACAGTGCATGTGTTCTTTGGGTGCAGC